>OX637585.1:1880722-2598791 GCA_951800085.1 Comarum palustre | reverse complement strand
CTAATGCCGCCTGGACGGTCCGAAAGTGACCCGACCCATCTTTCGCCACCACGAGGTTAAACTTGATCGAAGAAGCTGCCAATTGCATCCTGTCGTGGTCTGAAACCCAACTCGGATAAGACTCATCATCATGCCCTATAGAAGTTGTTTGATTTTCTTTCTCCAGAAGTTGCGAACCGATTGCCAAACTGTTGCTAATAAGCTCGGATACATTGTTGTTGGACACGTAGATAGGGTTTATGAAGTCGGACACGTTCAGTTCCTTGGATCCGTCTCGGCAGGTGTGGATGTTAGTGAGGGCAGCGCTAAGCCAAGTCTGCGCGTCAAAATTGGTGCTGTTCTTTTGATGCCTGGCGTCTAGGCCATGGAGGGTGAGGCTGAGCTGGTCGACAGTGCTGTCGAAGAGCTTCAAGCAGTCGCTCCACGCTGCCTTTTGGGGCTCACTTTCGCAGTTTTGCTGAAACTGCGAAGCGTATGATTTAGCACTGAGGCTCTGTCGAGGCGACCTGGACCAACTGCCGCCGGAAATCGGTGGCGTGCTTTGGTTTGAAGCGGTGAGGGTAATGAGACATCCAGTAGTTGCATGGCTCCGGGTGAGGGGTTTTGTCGCACCATTTTCGAATGGGATTGGGGCGACGGTGGTGGCTACTTGTTAGGGCTGTCTGAAAGAGCAAGATGAGAAAATGAGTAGTGAGAGTAGGAAAGTTAGTTTCATTGCCATAATTTGATGAACAAGGAAATGAGTATGAATACGAATGTGGGGAGGTTTTTGAAGGGCCGCATAATCGATATATGTCTCAAGGGGGTTTGAGATTGCTAGCTAGTTTATGTAGGAGTATCATGAATTAAAAGAGGAAGAAGTAGGCTGGCGCTTGTTATTGAAGATGACCAATAGATTATGTAACTATGGAAATGGAATACAAAGTAAGATTGAAACAAAAGATATACCCTGTTGGCATGGCTTTACGTAAAATTGTGTAGAAAACAAATATAAAAATATAATTTTTTAACGTAATTGTATCATACATGATGCAATATGCATGTTAGCATTGTCATAAGGAATAGATAATTAGATCTTAGCATTGAGAATTAGGGATGATACTGTTTTCCTTTAAGGGATTTTTCTTTGTATATATACAAAAAGAAGATTAAAATTTCAAGATGACTTAATCTGTGTTTAATTCTACTAATGCAGGCCATTGTAGCAAGGGTGTTAATCGCAAGTCGCAACTAGTGCTATCAAAGAAAGGGTGTTAATCACGAGTTGCCGACTTAGGGTTTTTGAGTGGAAAATATCGACTTTTGATTGTTAATTTGGAATGTATCTTCTAAACGTAAAGATCCTTATTCTCATCACCTACAAAGAACTCAAGCAAGAAGTTTACCAAGAAAATCGAAATTAAGTAGGTAAATAATTTGGTCACCTTGACTATAGTGTTTGATTAAGAAACTAAATGGAGTAGACTAATGAAAAACAAACATATAACATGTTCCGTACGCATGATAGCATGCAGTAACGAATTTGTTTATGTAAATTGTTGAGTAATATGATCGTGGATGATCATCATCATATATGTGTTGGTTGAAAGTAAGAGTTTCTTGGACGGAAGGAGTGTGAACCATGTTCTTGATTACTCAATATTTCAGACCCATAAGTTTAGGGTAACCTCCCATGTGAGATTCTCGATGGTTTGTAAACTACGCGAACCATCTTTTCTTTAGGGTTCAAGTAGTTCAACCATGAACATATATGATAATATAAATGCAGTAGTAACAGGGATCTTTATACCGGAACCGTCAGTTTTTTTCATGGTAAATCACAGATTTGAATGCAGTAATAATCATCAAATGAGATGAAATTTTATAGAGATAATCTATACATATATACCTAGATATTGAACGGTTAAGATATGAAACAAAGATCGAAAAGTGGGACAAAATCACACACACACATATATATATATAAAGAAACCTGTGGCCAAAGGAGGCTGTAATTCCTCTCTTGTATTATAAATGCTGTGATACAAGTTATATATACTGGTACAAAACCTAAACACCTTAGGATACATGGTACATTTACTATCCTAGCTTTGGTGCCACAATATCCTAGCTACAATAAGAAACTATTGACTACCCTTTATCTCAGTGATTACGTGATGATCCTTTCCTTCAATACTCTCTCTCAAGTTAGTGTGTATGTTGACTACACCTAGCTTGTTAAGAAGGATCTCAAACTGAACTGAACTCAAAGGTTTTGTGAAAAGATCTGCAGGTTGTTCTTTAGTACTTACATGTGCAGCTTTGATCACTTCATGTTGCATCTTCTCACGAACAACATGACAATCTATCTCAATGTGCTTTGTCTTCTCATGAAATACTGGATTAGCAGCTATGTGGATAGCCACTTGAGTAGGCCGTACTTGTTTGACGTGCAGATCATCTAACATGTTTCTAACATGATGATCATTTCCTTCAATAATATATATATGTATGATTGCTTATCGCCGCGGAGTGCAGACACAATAACAAATAGTTATACAGTAGAGAGGAGAATTAAGAGTTCTGTATTGAGAATGATTTTGTTTGGGTGGTTGAGGTTGGTGGTTTTAGTAGCCGCCATGTGGCGGCGATGGTGGTGAAGGGTTCTCAGGACTACGGGGATGCATTGACGAAGAGCATATTGTTCTTTGAGGGACAAAGGTCAGGGAAGATACCCTCTAGCCAGAGAATGACTTGGAGGAAAGATTCTGGACTTCATGACGGACTTCAGATTGGTGTAAGTCTTTAACCATATCCCTTAATTTTTCCCAATTACTTCGATAACTAGGTATGATGATAAGCATTAGGGAAGAACAAACTTAAGTTTTCGAATAGTTTCGTTCACCAGATGAGAGATTAAGTTGTATGCTTGTATAGTCATTTTCAGAAATGAACAACTTTTCCACCACAAAAATGGCACAATTACTACATATTAATCCATTTTTAATATGGAAAATAAGTTAAAATATGCAAATCTACATTTTTTTCCTCTCTTGCCTTTGCAATGTTTCAATTGCGGAAGCATGAGTTATCAGCAAAACTATATTAATTAGTTTTATGTTATTGCTTAGCATTTGAAAAATGTGACCTAGCTACCTTGGAGGAGAAGAACTGAAGAAGTGCTTTTGATACTGCTACTCATTTCTTCATTTGCAATGTGTCAATTGCCGAAGCATGAGTTATCAGCAAAACTATATTAGTTTTATGTTATTGCTTAGCATTTGAAAAATGTGACCTAGCTACCTTGGGGGAGAAGAACTGAAGAAGTGCTTTTGATACTGCTTCTCATTTCTTCATTTACAATGTGTACGCTTGTAATCCGTAAGACATGTTTCACTAGTATTTAATATGGTTTTCTTAGTAAATGGTTACGAACAAATTAAGGATAGACCATGAATTGCTATACATTTTAACAATATGCCAAATTGAAATTGATCAGATTTTCACGTATTTTTTTACATGACTAAACATATGGTAATCAGGTTGATCTGGTGGGGGTTACTATGATGCTGGTGACAATGTGAAGTTCAGTTTTCCGATGGCATTCTCGATAACAATGCTGGCATGGAGTGTGTTAGAATTTGGCAAGGACATGGGTGCATACCTACCCCGTGCGCTTGATGCCATTCGATGGGGAACTGACTACCTTAAAGCCACCAGCATTCCTGGCTTTATGTTTGCCCAATTTGGTGAACTTTACAACGATCACAATTGCTGGGAAAGGCCTGAGGACTGGACACCCCGAGAAACCCCTATGCAGCGAGCAAACAGTTCCCGGGTTCTGAAGTCTCCGCAGAGATTGCAGCCGCCCTAGCAGCCTCTTCCATGGGTTTTAAGCATGTTGATTTGCAATACTCTGCAAGGCTTCTCAAAAGGGCTAGAATGGTATGTAAACTTGATTGGCCTAGCTAAGTATATGAATATCAAACTTGAATCATACTATACTAACTTTGTGCATGGACCAGGTCTTTGAGTTTGCAGAAACATACCACGGCTCTTATAATGTTGCTCTTGGACAGTGGGTTTTTCCATTTTATTGTGATTTTAGTGGCTATGAGACAGTGACATAGCCAGACATCTCATTTAAAATTATGGTTTGTCCGATTCTTTTGTAGGTGGAAGCTTTGCCGTATTTGGATGGAAGTCGATCAAAGCACGCAGGCAACAATGTACATAAACACATCATGCTTATTTTTTATAAGCTCTCTAAACCCTTAACTATTCAGCTAACAACCAGTGGCTGAGCCATGAATTCATCTTAAGAGGGGTTCGCTTATAAAGTACCGATTACAAAAAAAATCACATATAAAATACATATCATTCAGTCGTAAAACTGAATCACTTTTAAAAACACAATAACATAAAATTCTTAATCAATAGAATAATAAGGCAACAATCTCGCAACATCCAATTGAAAATAAAAGCTGGTTACTTCCAAACTTAGAAATAAAATTTAATCCAAAGACAATAAAATACAACTTCAAATCGGCCATACATCAAAACAAAACTCGGCTATTCTGCATGTCTCGAAAGTCATCTATTATTGAGTCGATATCGAACTTTTCTGCAATCTTTTTCTCAATGTACATTAGTAACGAGTTTGTAAGGAAATCATTATCCATACAGTTATAAAGCCTTGTTTTGACTATACGCATAGCAGAAAACTAACGCTCTGTCGTTGCTGTAGACACTGGAAGAGTAAGGATAAGTACAATCACCCTATAAACAAGTGGATACATTGTTGATCTTCTAGTTCTCACCAACCATTGAGCTATATCAGAAATAGTTGAAAGACTTTTGAACTCTTCATCTCGAACTACATCATACTGAAAAAAAAATCAAGTTGCTTCTTGAGTTGCAGCTTTTCATGATATGCAAAGTCATGTGGGTAGAATTTTTGTACCAACTGACATACGTTCTCTGTCTTGAATGAACCCTTTATTTCACTAGGATCCAAAGCTGAACTTAGAATAAGTAGTTCTACAGAATGCTCATTAAACCGGTAATTTAATTTCTGCAATTGAGAATCTATGGTTGCATAAAATATATCTACCTGGTAATAACGCAGAACTGTCCAAGCATCTTCGCGACCACGACTTCCTCTTCCAACATAACGAGCATTCATGTCCGGTATCTATTTTATGTGCCTCACAAAATGATTTTGCCTTGATAGATATAACATCAGATCCATCATCTCTCAACTTTTGAAGGAATGCTTTTGTAGCATAAACGAGTCTCATGACATTAAAAAAATGTCTTGGGATTTACTTTGTAGAGCCAGACAAAGTTCATTGGTATTCTCCATAATTTCTTCCATGAGATGTAAGATAAAGACAAACTGATATGTTGTCATTGACTCAGAAGCTGCATCTGCATCTCCTGCTAGAGTATTTTTTTTCCCTTCATCAATCATGTTTATAAGAACCTAACAAACTGGCCCAAACCTTTTTCTCAAACTAGAAATAGATCTTAAGTATGAACTCCAATGAGTATCTCCAGCACGCTGTAAGGATCCAATTTGGTTGAGTCCTCTTCCAGTCTCGAGTTCATCAATTGAAGTCAAATACTCGATCTATTCTTTTTGACCGATCTGAAGTTCATCATTACGCTTGCACGAAGCATCAAGAATATTGACAATAAAAGTCAATTATGACAAGACCCACCCCAGGTTAAACCCCTTTAACCCGAAGTAAATCCTGCGGGGACCACCTCAAGGGAACTTCTTACCGAAACCCCCTTGAAATAGCCAACCCTTCCTACACAACTAACTAAACCGGGTTAGTCAGAGCAATCTATAGAGATGTTACCCCAGAGAATTTCAAGCAGCAACGGAATGATCGACTATGCCTCGATTCTCGTACGCGCTCGACCTCCTCTCAAGAACCCTGCATCACTGGGCATTTAAAAACGAAAGGCCCAGGGGAGAAACATTTAAAAACTGTTAGAGTGAGTGGACGAAAAATCAAATATATAACTCTGTTTCTTTTAATGTTCTCCCAAAAATGTTTTGATTTAAACATCATTTATGCATGCCCACAAATACCAAATATTCCACAATTGCATGATAAGATAAACAAGGATTATGGGAAGAGTAATATTCACAAACACAATAAGTCTGGCCTCTCGGATTAGGGTCGGAGCTAAGAGCTCTGGTTGCGCCTTCACGCTATGCTAGCTATATAAAACGGTAATGGACAACCCTTAATATATCCACCTGACATCTCAGGCGTGTCTGTCCTCTCAGACCAGGGTCGGAGCTAAGAGCTCTGGGTACATGGTGATGGACAACCCTTAGAATATCCACCTGACATCTCAGGTGTGTCTGTCCTCTCAGACCAGGGTCGGAGCTAAGAGCTCTGGGTATATGGTGATGGACAACCCTTAGAATATCCACCTGACATCTCAGGTGTGTCTGTCCTCTCAGACCAGGGTCGGAGCTAAGAGCTCTGGGTATATGGTGATGGACAACCCTCATAGTGCACTACGTAATTTGCCTGACCTCTCAGGCTAGGGTCGGAGCTAAGAGCTCTAGTAGCGCCCTCACGCTACTCTAGCTAGCATAAACATTGGACAACCCATAAAGGAAAACTCACCACAATACTTTTCTCAGATACTCTTCCCAAACAAATAAATAAATCTATTCCTCGACATATAAGCATAAATTCAAATATAATAACCAAGCACCCGAGGAACATATCATGCTCGAAACAAACATAAAAACCATGCAATTATATCGATAATTAGGGCATGCATTCATTTAAATAAAATAATCTGTCCACTCACAGTACTATTGCGACCTTCCCGCTCGGAAAGCTCCTCGAGCGAAACCCTCGACTACCGCGTAGTCGAGCCCGTCTCACGTCCGACCAGAGACTGTACAAATGAACCAATATATTAGTCATTTCATCGTTGACTTGGTCTTTTTCTAGTTTGTCCAGGAACTCCTATTTGACCACAAGTTGACCGAGTTCCTCTTTATGACATTTTACCCTTTTTGACTTTCTTTCCCGGTTATCGACTCTTAACTCAATTTACCGGAAGTCCGACTCAGTTTCCGAACTTTCCTTTATTACTTTAACTTGACGATAGGGTGTCACGTATTAATCAATATATATAACCTCGAGTCGATATACCGATTTAACATTTTCTCATAAATTCCAGTTATCTATTTCCGATAACATTTTAACACTTTACCCGTTTAACCAAAAAGTGTCACACCTCACTGAACTTCAATTCTTTACTTAACCGTTTTCCTGAAAGTGGGACTTTCCCATTATGGAAACTTTCCTTAAATGGAAACTTTCTCAAAATGGAAAGTTTCCCAAATTAACAGGTTCCCAACTTATAAAGTTTCCTAAAATGGATAGATTCCCAATTACGGTTAGTTTCCGTTTTTAACACATTTCCTTACGTAATTCCCGATTACGACTCTTTAATTCTTATAGACGGAAACGATGAACTTTGAAGGGATCGGAAGACTACCTCTCGGCATTTCAGCCGGATTTACTGAATCGCCGGATTGCCACCGTATTCCGGCAACTTGCTTGAATCCTCTGCCGGATTCCGGTCAACTTGCCGGAAATTCACCATAGTTTCCCTCGTTTCTTCGCCTCCAAGTTACGACAACATGCAGTCAAACAACATCCAAATTACAAAACCAAATCCAACTTTAATCCAACACAGTAGCTATTAATCAAGAACACAGAAGCAGCCAGGCCCTTGATTTACCTTTGATCTGTTCCAAAACATGAACTCAGAATCTCGCCAGCTCGACTTTCAGAGCTCTAACCCTTCCTGGACGTCCCTCCGGTCACCCTCTGCCTCAAGCTAGCACCACACGTCAGCTCCACCTCGGTTTCCCTCCAAAAGCCTCTACTGCAGTTAAGCTGCCACCAGGAGGCTAAGAAGACCACCGAGAGTTCAAAGAACTCGGTCGTCGGAGAAAGAGCTGACAACCCAGAAAAACAGTAAACACAGTGAAATGGGAGGTTTTGATTAAGGGCTCAAATCACACATCAGGAGACAAGGGAAGGAAGAGGAAGAGAAGAGGAGACTAACCACACCGGTCACGCGCCCTAGCGCCGCCCGGATCGCCGGAAATCCGGCGTTGACCACCGAGACAGTGTTGCTTGATCTCTTCCCTCGGCGGACGTCGGTGCAAACTAAGGGCATGGTTAGAACAAGGAGAAAGAGGGAAAGAAGATGGTGGTGGAGCGCCGGCCAGTGGTGGGCAGACGGCGGAGCACCACTGAGCCACGCCGGAGCAGACGCGAGACCGAGAGAGGGGAGAGAGAAGAAAAGAGAAGGGTTGACCCGAGGTCAACCTTCTCACCTCTTTTTAAACGAAAATGGACGGCCAAGATCTGTTCTGAGAAAGATCCAACGGTCAAGATTCAAAGAAGGTGAAAAGTGAAAAGGTTAAATGGTAAAACTGATTTACCGGATTATAATTAAAAGTTACCGGAAGCTTCGAAAATTCATAGAAAATAAACCGAAGCTCCGAAAAATATTCCGAAAATACCAGGAGACTCGTATCGACACGTACTACCACATCGAGTCATCAATTCAGGTATTTGGAATACTTTTAAAAACTCGAAAATTAACTCGAGCGATAACTTATCGAATTACCGATCGCAGTTAAGAATCCTCGGTAACTCGTAAACCTCTGTGAAAAGTAACTTTTGTTAACTTTAAAAGATTCGGGGTGTGACAATTCTCCCCACCTTATAAAAATTTCGTCCTCGAAATTTCTATACTCAAAGTTTAATACAGTGGGGGATGGTACCACCTAAAAACAATAATATTGTCCTCCAATATCAACTTCCTTCATTTTCTGACACCCGACCACACTTCTCGGGTCGAAACTAAAACATCAAAAGTCTTACCGTGGGTCACAATGATTTTCTCTTAGATCATTGATTAACTGACTCCCCGAATTCTTACTGTACTTCTTCTCATTTATGAGGTGGAATACTACTCTGCCTATCACTGATCCACCAACAATTGTCCTTACCGACCGCTTGTGACGTCGTCACAATACCACTAATACTCATTCTGATTCAATCATCCCTCGCTTATCGCGAATAACATTCCTTCAAAGATACTCGTATTCTTTCGTCGAACTTAAATATTAGCTCACACATTCCCTATACAGGAAATGATTACCACAACTGAGGAGTAGGGTCCGATGTCACTAATGGATTTAAATCCTCTGGTACACAGTACAACGTGGGGTCAACCCACGACAACCTGCCCACGAGAGAACCATGACGACTTGTGTTACCCGAACCATCACCTCATCTGAACCAGGCTCCCTGATTTGGTTTACGCTTTCTAGAACTATTTTGTCATGTTGTAGGGTAATTGTCTTCCCTGACTCTAACATTACTCAAACCACTTGTACAAACAGGACATGAACTGCCGTGAATATTAGCGTAAATCCAAAATCATAACCTTTACATCAGAGAGGTACAAAAGCTCCTGACATCGAGGTTCAACAATACTTACTCCTCGCATGATGACAAATTGTCAGGCTACACACTGCTCACGTAACTATTCTGACAACAACAAATCCGGACCCTTTTTACTCACAAGCCCAAACATACAATCGCTAACTCAATTATCACCTCGTGGAACTACAGCGTACTTTACCCCTGGTAACACATCTCCGTACTACTCATAGGTGAGGTGCCATTGACCTCCCTATCTCTTACCTTAGCCTGAAATGACGCATAGTGCAGAACTTGCACTTCAACCATAACTGTGCGTCCAATAAACTTTATCTGCATCGCAAACTGGAATAGATTTACCATTAAAAGAATCTCAGAGCCTTACCCGCTCAACAAGGATATTCCATTCCCAAAGGCCTCCATTACCAAATCGTCTGGTAACAACCGACAAACCTGGACACTTAACCAGACCAGACATCTACATGAAATTTAGTGTCACTGGTGCACACCAAAAGTAACCCTTGATCAAAGCATCGGGAATTAATTTCACCGAACTTAGCCATATTGATCACTGAGCATCCAGTTATCAAGGCACAAATTAACAAATGTCATCACCGCACTGGGCGCGTGAACATCACAGGGTCAACTCGCACAACTAGATAGTTCCTAACAAAACTGTCCCCCAGGCGCTGCGGGTTTACCATCCACCGCAACCTCTATTCGGAAAGATTCAAAAATGAACAACTACTTACATGCACCAGGAATCACGCTACCACTTCAGATCTAACTTAGTCTGAACGTGACTCAATCATTCCACGGTTTCTGATGGAGTGTTGCACAACTTAGCAACATACTTTACTACCCTTGTAACAATTTGGTTTCCAAAACCTTGACTCGTAACACCTTTGAGTCATCAAAGAAACTCTTCCCTAGTTCCACTGCATTTCATACTCACCGAAATGTTGACAACTTCGAGAGTCACCTCCAGTGACCTTTCTTGCTACCACTCTACACTCGTGGCGTCAAGAACTGCCGCTAGATCAAAAATTCTTAACAAGTAGGGTCACTACTCAAATGACCAATGACCATAGCAACGCCAACAAAACTTTAATCCTCTCAGGATTTCCTTATATTAACTTCAATAATTGATCTCCCTGATCTTAATCCTCATTTCACAGATCGAATTGAGAATATTTCCTGTCACTGCAGGGGATATAACTTATGATTCCCAACACGTCTAAGTACACATTCGGTTACAATACTTGATTAGACCACAGCCAGTGGGTGCACAAATTTCCATGCCATCAAGCTCAGTTAATTGCCCTCGAGGAAACCAAGTGTCATAACAGACGACTTTGGTTGTAGGTTGAAGCTTAAGTAACTACAAACATTCTCACTCAGATTCAAAGATCCAGTAAACCTTGCCCCACTGCTGTCCCTTAACCACTTCCGTGTACTTATCTCGGAAAACATCCGACCACCTACTAACGATATTAATGATCTCGCTAACCATCATAAAAGTCGGAGCGACTAACAATAACCCACTTCCGACGTATACTTAAATGGTTAGGCCATCTTCTGGACGTTTTGTACAGAAACTTCCAACCAAACGTCTCTAATCTCCGTTCTCACTAAATGGAACTCTCATGAGAAATTCTTAAGATGAGGTCATCACTAGTCTTAATCACCTACCTGGTGTCATTTTGACCACACACAACTGCACACAATAATTATGCCTTACCAGCATGTGCTATCCAAATTTCAACTTTACCACTTCCCAACAGAGGGTACACATGCTCCTGTGAGGTATACCCATGTACGTCTTCAGCCGTCGAAACAGTGTCGTTTACACGACCGGTTCCTACACCACAATAATACAAAGTCAGTCAAGACTCGTATCACTATCTCCGGTACCCCAAGCACTCTGGGTCCATGACCCGGTGGCTTGTTGCCACTTCCAACATGTTTCTTTAAATTCCGAAATCAATCACCTTTAATTACAACAAGTAACACTTTCTCGATCTGAAAATCGATCTCTAATACAGCCAACCTGGAGACTCCTCCACAGGTGTACTAATTAGAATACCCTGACCATAGGTGGATAACTCACCTTATGGTTGACATGAGTCCCAAGATCTGGTGACACGATTAAATTCTTGCCTCCACGATAAATGGCCAAATGACCGTTGTCACCTATAATTCAAATCACGCTTGGACTCACTAACGATTCGAATATTTCTAGTATCCCAAACATGGGTGGCTGAAGCGAAATGGGTCTGATCGTAGCTGACGACAACAATGTCAGTACCAAGGTGACCCAACCATCAGTTCCAGTGGTTGTTCCATAAACATCGAGTGACCAGAGCAGTCTTTACTTCCTTAACATTCTTCAATAGTATCACATCATGGACTAGTCACTAGATCCAAACCACAAAAATAACAACACTCAACTTCCTTGAGTCATTCCACTTCCAAGTGTCAGTTGGTTTCTCTGAAACCACACTAATGACGAATCTCAACAAAATCGTGACAATCGTCAAATCTTAATATTCATCCTCACTGAATAATCGCGCTAAGCGACTTCGGCTCCTTTTTCCATCACAGGATGCGACATCTTCCAGTAACTCGTACGACTCTTTACTGCTAAGAGCCTCATAACACGAACACCCAAGCCTTGTCTTAGGCTTCTACAGCATCCCTGTCAACAACCATGACAGCCTTCCAGGTGTGAATTAACTGTCTCACCACCGAATACTCACACAAATGTTCAAGCTCGTTAAATAGCGTGAGTTTCCGCTCGATCCCCAGCTCAAATCTCAATAAATCAATGGGGAACACATAAACATATATACGTAACGAGCTTACCTTGTTCCTTACAGGAGTTCATAGTGAGGTCGGCGTACTGAGGCATAGTCTTGAAGATTCGATCGTTTATAGGACCACTCGGTCCATATCTCAATCAGGAAGTACTAACTCATATCCTCAGTAAACACTAAGCGTCCAAGCATAAAATGCCGATGGATCCGCCGCGGTCGGACCATCACTCTATAGACACTAAGTGATACTAAGTATAGGAGGTAGTAACAGGAAACGATAACCTAATGCTCTGATACCATTGACAAGACCCACCCCAGGTTAAACCCCTTTAACCCGAAGTAAATCCTGCGGGGACCACCTCAAGGGAACTTCTTACCGAAACCCCCTTGAAATAGCCAACCCTTCCTACACAACTAACTAAACCGGGTTAGTCAGAGCAATCTATAGAGATGTTACCCCAGAGAATTTCAAGCAGCAACGGAATGATCGACTATGCCTCGATTCTCGTACGCGCTCGACCTCCTCTCAAGAACCCTGCATCACTGGGCATTTAAAAACGAAAGGCCCAGGGGAGAAACATTTAAAAACTGTTAGAGTGAGTGGACGAAAAATCAAATATATAACTCTGTTTCTTTTAATGTTCTCCCAAAAATGTTTTGATTTAAACATCATTTATGCATGCCCACAAATACCAAATATTCCACAATTGCATGATAAGATAAACAAGGATTATGGGAAGAGTAATATTCACAAACACAATAAGTCTGGCCTCTCGGATTAGGGTCGGAGCTAAGAGCTCTGGTTGCGCCTTCACGCTATGCTAGCTATATAAAACGGTAATGGACAACCCTTAATATATCCACCTGACATCTCAGGCGTGTCTGTCCTCTCAGACCAGGGTCGGAGCTAAGAGCTCTGGGTACATGGTGATGGACAACCCTTAGAATATCCACCTGACATCTCAGGTGTGTCTGTCCTCTCAGACCAGGGTCGGAGCTAAGAGCTCTGGGTATATGGTGATGGACAACCCTTAGAATATCCACCTGACATCTCAGGTGTGTCTGTCCTCTCAGACCAGGGTCGGAGCTAAGAGCTCTGGGTATATGGTGATGGACAACCCTCATAGTGCACTACGTAATTTGCCTGACCTCTCAGGCTAGGGTCGGAGCTAAGAGCTCTAGTAGCGCCCTCACGCTACTCTAGCTAGCATAAACATTGGACAACCCATAAAGGAAAACTCACCACAATACTTTTCTCAGATACTCTTCCCAAACAAATAAATAAATCTATTCCTCGACATATAAGCATAAATTCAAATATAATAACCAAGCACCCGAGGAACATATCATGCTCGAAACAAACATAAAAACCATGCAATTATATCGATAATTAGGGCATGCATTCATTTAAATAAAATAATCTGTCCACTCACAGTACTATTGCGACCTTCCCGCTCGGAAAGCTCCTCGAGCGAAACCCTCGACTACCGCGTAGTCGAGCCCGTCTCACGTCCGACCAGAGACTGTACAAATGAACCAATATATTAGTCATTTCATCGTTGACTTGGTCTTTTTCTAGTTTGTCCAGGAACTCCTATTTGACCACAAGTTGACCGAGTTCCTCTTTATGACATTTTACCCTTTTTGACTTTCTTTCCCGGTTATCGACTCTTAACTCAATTTACCGGAAGTCCGACTCAGTTTCCGAACTTTCCTTTATTACTTTAACTTGACGATAGGGTGTCACGTATTAATCAATATATATAACCTCGAGTCGATATACCGATTTAACATTTTCTCATAAATTCCAGTTATCTATTTCCGATAACATTTTAACACTTTACCCGTTTAACCAAAAAGTGTCACACCTCACTGAACTTCAATTCTTTACTTAACCGTTTTCCTGAAAGTGGGACTTTCCCATTATGGAAACTTTCCTTAAATGGAAACTTTCTCAAAATGGAAAGTTTCCCAAATTAACAGGTTCCCAACTTATAAAGTTTCCTAAAATGGATAGATTCCCAATTACGGTTAGTTTCCGTTTTTAACACATTTCCTTACGTAATTCCCGATTACGACTCTTTAATTCTTATAGACGGAAACGATGAACTTTGAAGGGATCGGAAGACTACCTCTCGGCATTTCAGCCGGATTTACTGAATCGCCGGATTGCCACCGTATTCCGGCAACTTGCTTGAATCCTCTGCCGGATTCCGGTCAACTTGCCGGAAATTCACCATAGTTTCCCTCGTTTCTTCGCCTCCAAGTTACGACAACATGCAGTCAAACAACATCCAAATTACAAAACCAAATCCAACTTTAATCCAACACAGTAGCTATTAATCAAGAACACAGAAGCAGCCAGGCCCTTGATTTACCTTTGATCTGTTCCAAAACATGAACTCAGAATCTCGCCAGCTCGACTTTCAGAGCTCTAACCCTTCCTGGACGTCCCTCCGGTCACCCTCTGCCTCAAGCTAGCACCACACGTCAGCTCCACCTCGGTTTCCCTCCAAAAGCCTCTACTACAGTTAAGCTGCCACCAGGAGGCTAAGAAGACCACCGAGAGTTCAAAGAACTCGGTCGTCGGAGAAAGAGCTGACAACCCAGAAAAACAGTAAACACAGTGAAATGGGAGGTTTTGATTAAGGGCTCAAATCACACATCAGGAGACAAGGGAAGGAAGAGGAAGAGAAGAGGAGACTAACCACACCGGTCACGCGCCCTAGCGCCGCCCGGATCGCCGGAAATCCGGCGTTGACCACCGAGACAGTGTTGCTTGATCTCTTCCCTCGGCGGACGTCGGTGCAAACTAAGGGCATGGTTAGAACAAGGAGAAAGAGGGAAAGAAGATGGTGGTGGAGCGCCGGCCAGTGGTGGGCAGACGGCGGAGCACCACTGAGCCACGCCGGAGCAGACGCGAGACCGAGAGAGGGGAGAGAGAAGAAAAGAGAAGGGTTGACCCGAGGTCAACCTTCTCACCTCTTTTTAAACGAAAATGGACGGCCAAGATCTGTTCTGAGAAAGATCCAACGGTCAAGATTCAAAGAAGGTGAAAAGTGAAAAGGTTAAATGGTAAAACTGATTTACCGGATTATAATTAAAAGTTACCGGAAGCTTCGAAAATTCATAGAAAATAAACCGAAGCTCCGAAAAATATTCCGAAAATACCAGGAGACTCGTATCGACACGTACTACCACATCGAGTCATCAATTCAGGTATTTGGAATACTTTTAAAAACTCGAAAATTAACTCGAGCGATAACTTATCGAATTACCGATCGCAGTTAAGAATCCTCGGTAACTCGTAAACCTCTGTGAAAAGTAACTTTTGTTAACTTTAAAAGATTCGGGGTGTGACAAATTAAGTGTAAAACTTTTGAATAGGAATAACTCTTCTTGATGCTGCTGCTAAAGCTAATTGCAATCTATGTGCTTGGCAATGAACATAGTAAGTATAAGGACAATCATTTGAAATCAAAGCTTGTAGCCCATTCCGCTGACCTCACATGTTACTGGCACCATCATATCATTGACCTCGAATGTTTTGGACATTAAAACTGTGAATGGATAATACTAGATATATTCCTTTTTGCAATGTTGCTGAATTGGTGTCTGAGACGTGCACAAGCCCAAAAAATCACTCCCGAATAAAACCTTCTTAGTAAACAAATAT
The DNA here is from genome assembly GCA_951800085.1 of Comarum palustre. Lineage (NCBI taxonomy): Eukaryota > Viridiplantae > Streptophyta > Magnoliopsida > Rosales > Rosaceae > Comarum > Comarum palustre. The sequence goes on along the minus strand of OX637585.1, from coordinate 2,582,811 downwards.
CAATACTATAGCCATTTTCTCATTCTTTGACTCATCACGAGCTTCATCAACAATAATGCAAAATTTTGAAAATTTCTTCTCGAATCACATTTTTTACTCGTATTGAAAATGCTTATAACATCTCCTTTTTAATCATTGGTGACGTGTAGGAAGCATTTCTTGAAGCATTCTGTAATGTGACTTCAACAACTTTTTCATTATATGAACCCACCAATTCTAATAGTTTCACAAAATTACCAGGATTGAGTGTTAGAACATATAAACCAATTTTCCATTTATTAGAATATGCCTGAAGACTGAAATGCATAACAATGAAGTCAAGATCGTTTCATAATTAACACAAACACAATACTGTAGAATCATAAAACCAATAGAATGAAGAGTTTCTTAACTTCTATAGATTATTACCATAAAGGCTAGCATCATTCGGAATTCCATTCACAGTCGACATCCTTGACTGCAACACAACAACACAATCTGCAATTTCACAAAACACAGAACCAAGAAAGATTTTCTATGCTATGCTACTTTTTCCAACAGAATGGGACTGCTTGATCTCAATGAAAAGTGCGTAGCTAGCATAGGGACTTTCTACTGGTATATATATAAGCCTAGAAAACAAACTCGTCCTCATCTCATAAGGAGTCCAAGTTTTACTTAATGTTTATCAAATACAAGTCTTTAGGTTTATCTCAAAAACTTAATGTTGATCAGGTTAATCAACTTGATAAGTCTCCAACTTCTAATGAGAGATATACACCTCAATAGATAACAAGATAGAGTTTAAATATAAGTTTCTTCTAATTATATTCAAGTTATCAAAAAACTATTTATTTAGACAAGGATAATGTAGAGTCCATTATTGTTTTTCAACAATCTCCCACTTAGACCAAGTTATCATTGTATATAGTATTTGAGCTGTAATGAATTATATTAGTTCTATAGTGCGCATTGAAATATAAGAACAACTCAAACTTATCCAACTTGGTCAATATACAGAATTGATGCAGAACCTAAGATTGAATTTAATCATAAGACTAAATCAATTGAAGATCACTAACAACAAATATTGCACATCACATAAGCATAGTAAGATAAACAAGAGAGCAAAAATAAAATTATGTCTACCTTGATTTCCTTTAGCTCAAGTCCACTGTATGATCTTGAGTAACTCAGAATCTCATCAGCAAGCTTGAAATTTATGAACCTGTCACTTGCCATAATAAAACTGCATAATGGTTCACTCAACAATATATTTACACATTCACATATCTATATATATACATAAATTAATCATTCAGAAAACAAGAATTTTGAAAATATGACTTTTATTGATGAATCATGAAATACAATGGTATGAGATGATTCTAACTTTGAAAAGAAACCTACTGAAGAGAACTAAAATCCTAAAAATTAAAAGGTGACTCCCACATAACTCAAGCATCTAAATTTGAGAGATTCTCAGATTTTCAACATGTTTATGAAAACATTCAACTGATAAAGGTTTAATGAATGGATCTGCAAGTTGGTTTTCTGCATCAACATTGAGTACTTCTATGCCACCAAATTCAACCCTTTGTCTCACACTATAGTACTTAAGGTCTAAATGCTTGGAATTATTTGATATTTTGTTGTTCTTGGCAAAGAAGACAGCTGTTTCATTATCACATAACATCTTAAGTGCTCTCTGAACTAAAAATTTTAGAGCATCAATCTGTATCAAAAAATTCCTAATCCATATGCATTCACAGACTCCTTCATACATGGCTATGATCTCAGTCTGCATTGTGGAGGTAGTGATTAATTTTTATTTCATGGTTCTCCATGTCACAGCACCTCCTGCAAGCATAAATACATAGCCACTATTTGACATTATGTCATTAGGATATTCACCTGCAAAATCTGAATCGGTGTATCCTACTAACTCAAACTTTTCAACTTTTCTGTAGACTAGCATGCGAGACTTAGTACTCTGTAGATATCTTAAGACTTTCTTACCTACAACCCAATGTTCATGACTCTCATTAGACTGATATCTAGATAGAATGTCTACAGCAAAAGTTAAGTCAGGTATGGTGTAGACTTGCGCATACATCAAGCTACCAATTAACCCAGCATAAGGCTTACTGTCCATAACTTTGTCACCTTCAATCTTCCCCCCCATTTTTGGTGATTTTAGAGAGCTTGTCACCTTTAGACATTGGAACTGGACCAAGATTACAGGTCGCTATATTGAAACGTTTCAGAATCTTAGAAATGTAAGCATTTTGAGATAAACCTAAGGTTCCAAGTTTCATGTTCCTCTTAATTTCAATTCCTAAAACAAAATGAGCTTCACCTAGGTCTTTCATATCAAAACTACTAGATAGAACAGCTTTTGTAACATTTAGCAACTTCATATCAGTGCTAGCTAACAGGATATCATCAACATACAATAAGAGAAAAATAAAATTTTTCCCAACTGTCTTTAAGTATACACACTTATCAACTATATTTTTTGTAAAACCAAAAGATGAAATAACTAAATCAAACTTCTTGTGCCACTGCTTAGAAGCTTGTTTAAGTCTATAAATTGATCTTTGAAGTTTGCATACATAGTTTTCCTTTTCAGGTTCCAAAAAAGCCTCAGGTTGCTTCATATAGATTTCTTCTTCTAATTCTCCATTAAGAAATGCAGCTTTAACGTCCATTTGATGAAGTTCCATATTAAAATGAGCTACTAGAGCCATGATAATTCTGAATGAATCTTTAGTGGACACAGGAGAAAAAGTTTCATTATAGTCTATTCCTTCTTTTTATGTGAACCCTTTAGCTACAAGCCTAGCTTTATGTCTTTCAACATTTCCAGCTTCATCTCGTTTTGTTTTAAAAACTCATTTGCAACCTATAGCTTTATGTTGTGGAGCTGGTTTTACCAGTGTCCACACTTTATTTTGACTCATTGATAGTAATTCAGCTTCCATGGCTAGCTGTTACTGTTGACAATTTTCACTTTCAACAGTTTGTCTGTAGGTTTTTGGATTATTTTCTTCTGCAAGAAGCTCATTCGTTTCTTGCAAATTGACAATGTAGTCACTGTTTTTATCATAAGTGGGTTTTCTTTGTCTTTGGGATCTTCTAATTTCTGGTTTTGCAATTTCTGGTTGTTCTGTAATTTCTGGTTCTTCTTACTCTATGTTTTCAGTGTTTTCAACTACAACATGATCATTTTCTGCAGGTTCTATTATAATTGGATTTTGATCTATGTTTTGAGTTTGCATATTTATTGTAGTTTTGTTTTGATTATGTAGTAAGGGTAGATAAGCTCTTAATGTTTTATCACTTGAGATTTTCTCAAAATCTGAAGAGAGATCTTCAAAAATTGAGTTGTATATCGTCTCATTTAGGAATTTTGCTTGACCTGTTTCAAAAATCCTTAGTGAATATTTAGCTACATAAAACTTATAACCCTTTGATTTTTCACAATACCCTATAAAATTGCAACTCATTGTTTTGGACCCCAACTTTTCAGTTAAAACATTTGGTATTTTATTGGTATTTTAGCTTCAGCCTTGCATCCCCATACATGTAAGTGGTGCAGGCTCGGCTTTCTGCCATACCAGGTCTCAAATGGTGTTGTTTCTACAACCTTGCTGGGTGTTCTGTTGTAAATGTAATTTGCAGTTCTTAAGGCTTCACCCCACAAGAATTTTGGCAGACCTGAGGTGCACATCATGCTCCTCACCATATTTAGGAATGTTCTATTTTTTCTTTTTGCTACTCCGTTTTGTTGGGGATTATTAGGGTTAGTGTATTGGGCCTTAAAGCCATGTTCCTGAAGGTATAAAGCAAAAGGTCCCTTTTGCTGGCCTGCCTCAGTTTATCTTCCAAATTATTCCCCTCCCTTATCAGATCTTACTGTTTTGATTTTTCTTTCAAGCTGTAACTCCACTTCACATTTGTAAATTTTAAAGGCTTGGAGTGCTTGTGATTTTTCTGACATTAAATAGATATAGCAGTATCTTGAACAATCATCTGTAAATGTTATGAAGTATGTGTTTCCACATATGGTTTTATGTTTAAAGGGTCCGCATATATCAGTGTGTATAAGTTCTAAGAGATTTTGGCTTTTTACTGCAGTTTTGTTATGTTTGTTAGCCAATTTTCCCTTATAACATTCCACACAATTATTTAGATCATTAAAGTTTAGTTCATGTAGAGTCTTATTTTTTATCAGTCTTTTGAGTCTATCCTTAGAAAAATGCCCTAATCTTCTGTGTCATAAGAATGCAGACTTATCATCATATATTAATCTTTTAACACCAACAGTAGTGTTAGGCTTAAGTGTGTTTTCAATATTTTCAATTAACATGATATCTTGTTTTGCAACAGAACAGTTTAATTGTAAATAATCATTAACAAAAACACCACATCCAAGAAAATCCGAACCTTGAAAAATTTGTAATCCATCATGATCAATAATTAGTTTGCATCTCAACTTAATTAGCAAAGAAACTGAAAGCAAATTCCTTTTAAGGGAAGGAATAAAGAAAACATTTTCTAGAAAAAGACTTTTATTAGAATCTAAATCCAACTGAAGTGAGCCAATGGCTTTAACAGCCACCTTCATGCCATTTGCCACGCAGACTGTATTCTCATGCCTCTGAGGTGCCTTCCTCTTTAGCAAACCCTGCATTGAGCTGGTTATATGAATTGGTGAGCCTAAATCTAACCAAAAGGTGTTTGCTTTTACATTTATGAAGTTCACTTCTAAAGCAAATGCAGTCTTATCAAACAAAGAACCAGAATAATAACCAAAAATATTATTGAAATCAATTAGAGAATTGTAGCCCTTACCCTTCCTCACCATCCACTTCTTGAATCCATCATAATTCTTCTTGATGTGCCCAACTTTCTTACAGAAGAAACACTTAACTTTTTACAATTTTCCAGCAGCAGGGGCAACAGTAACAGCAACAGCAAAAGCCTTTTTGCCATTCTTCTTGAAATTGGTCCTTTTGAGCCTGAGAGTGATGTCCCTCTTGCCTTTGTACTTTCCCACAAGATTCACAGAGGTTGCTGGAGCCCTCTCCTTTTGCTCCTTTTGAATTTTGTCTTGCTCATTTACACATATTGATATCAGTTCATCTCATTTCTCCTTTTGTGCATTATAATTGCTCTTCAAATTCCCATATTCAGCAGGAAGAGATTCAAGAGCTATGTGCACAACTTGTGCATCATTGACTCCCATATACAGCTCCCTCAGCTTATTGTTAATCTCCTCTAGCTGCATGAGGTGAGTCCTAATGCTGCTAGTCCCATTGAATTTCAGCTCATGCAGCTTTCTGGATAGCCTAGCTCCTTCTGCCTTGCTGCACTCCTTGAACTTTTGCCTTATATTTTCCATAAAATTAACTGCCAGTTCTGGTTCCATACACAGTTCCTTACAGTATCAGAGATGGTGCTTCTGATGACGTTTTTGGCCATCTGGTTCTTCCTCCACCAATTCTTGTAATGCCTCTTTTCCTCTGCATTATTGTCCTCATCAAGCTCCTCAGACTGCTCTTTATTGAAGCACAGGTCCATCTCTTGGTTCATGGACATGTAGAACTCAACCTCACTTCTCCATTTCTGATATTTCAGCCCAGTAAGGACATGAACCTGTCCTAGTGTCATCACATCACCTCCTAAAATGATTAAAATCAATGCAGATGAGTTTCAAAATTATATATGTATATAATATGTGTAAACTGCAGTATATGTATCAATCCATCTAGTTAAACATTTAAATCTAACTATTGAAACATATCTCAAGGTCCCATGAAATTCATACTAGATAACATATTTGTGACATAAAATAATATCTAAAATTTCTTAATGTATTATCATGGTCATGTATATTGAAAATAGTCAATATATTTAGACAAGGAAAAGTCCCAATATACCCATAATAAAAATGCAGATCATGTAAAACACTGTTACTTGAATCAAAATTGTACCAGAAAATATCTTTTTAGAGACCAAAAGTCAATACAACGTTATGACAATAACACAAGTTTTGATTCTTATTTAGTTCTCTAAATATGATAGTAAAGGTTACTTTGTGCAACAGAATTAATACCATAAGTAGAGTTTTATGAATCAATGAAGTTTAGATTTAAGTTTCAGTCGTCAATAAACATAAACTTCATATATGAATACAATAATAAGATCACTGAATGTAATTTTGAGAGTTTTATTCATTTATCTGTTTTGCAGCTGTGTTCATATGCATTATGAAGTGCATATATTTGGCAATTGATCAGACTTGCATAGTTGCATACAAGACTATATTTAATAAGTTCACATAGTAATTGGATTCTTACTGTGATTGAAACATACATACAGACATATAAACTCAACATATATGATTACAGAAGTTCAACATTACATTCTTAAAATTCAATCATAGAACTAATAGAACTCATAAGAATCCAAACTCAAATCTTATTAATCCTAGTTGATCGTTATGTATTATATATACATATGAATCACTAAGTTCAAAGGAATTTAGTTCTAACATATATGTATGTGAGGGTATGAAAACAGAATTACAACTACATCATGTCAACATATGCTCTTCTATATCCCATATATGCTCTTATGAAAACTGAATGTAGTGTTAGACGAAGATCACATAAGCCACTTAGTTTGAAAAGATTAATCAACCCATTCCAATATGCCCAGATTAATTGATATATGTATATAGGTATATGAAAACATAATCACCACAGAATCAATCGCATAATCCAATTTCATATTCCTCATCTTCAATCACAATTCCAATAAATCTCATAAGAACTTAAAAAACTCAAGTCTTACCTTGGCATCACCATCATTCATCTGCAATAAAAAATCAGCGAAAGCAAAAGAAAGCACACACCCAACAATTTGTAATCCGATTCTAAGCTTTTCTAGGTTTGAATCCCATCTGAGGTGATTAGCCTCATATGCAAAGAACTATGCGAGAAAACAAAATAGAACGACAGCATAAGACTTCTTTTTTTAAACTTGCTCTTATTTTAGGCTCACACTGTAGGCCCAAAATAAGATCAATGAAATATTGGTTTTTCTGATTTTGAAGGCTTAATCGATTTGTGAAAATTGTGAACAAGCTCGTCCTCATCCTATAAGGAGTTCAAGTTTTATTTAATGTTTATTAAATACAAGTCTTTTTTTATCTCAAAAACTTAATGTTGATCAGGTTAATCAACTTGATAAGTCTTCAACTTCTAATGAGAGACATACACCTCAATGGATAACAAGATAGAGTTTAAATATAAGTTTTTACTAATTATATTCAAGTTATCAAAAAACTATTTATTTAGACAAGAATAATGTAGAGTCCATTATTGTTTTCCAACACCATTATCTACAGATTGAGAACAAGCAGCCCACTTTTACGGTTTTATCAAAGAAGATGTAGTCCCTATGTATTGAAATATATTTGTTTTTTTTTTCTTTTTTCTTTTTCACTCAAAACCCTTCATCACTCGGTCTTCTTCACCCATAAGCCTTCATCTCTCGCTCGTTGAAGGTACCTAACAGTGAATTGAGGAGCTGTAGCTGGCCCCAAGAGGAAGAAGGGAGTGACTTCTGTTAAATACGAATTCCTTTTAAATAGAGATTTGATAACGATGAATGAATCATAGACATTGGGCCTCTTTATTTAAATTCCTAATTTTCTCGGCCCTCCGTCAATCTCTATTTGTGGCGTTTCACAGGTTCAATGATATCAGTCTTGCAATTGGAAGCTATGACTTCTTAGAACATAGATTTTCCACATCAATATGGTTATTTTTCATCAGTTTGAAAAACATGGTTAAAAAATCAATTTAAATGTCTAAACATGGTCATTTTTTAAATTTCTCGTAAAAACATTGCTTTTTACAGAAATCCTGACAGAGGCCCGCATCCCACCACGCCTAACTTTAGCTCCGCCCCTGTTAACAACACAAGGCTGTGCTAGCTGCTCTAGCATCGATATTGGTTCTAGTCCTTTCATTATCGATCAATTCGGACAAGTTCGTACTCGAATCACCAACCGTATCAGTCTCATACTCTCCAGGTAGTGATCTAACCTACATGTTTGAAATGTTAATGATCTGAATCACTGAGTAATTTGTTTCTTAATTAAAGTGTGCGTTGAGTAGGCGGGCTTCTGTTTAAGCCTGGAGGAAGTAATCTGCAGCAACAACTGTCATTTCTCTTGGTTGTTTATTCTGGCTATCTGAGCAAATCTAATAGAGTAGTTCATTGTAACAATGTTGTTGCAACTCCAGCTAGACTTGTTCAAGTTGCAAAAGGCCAGGTATACTAGCTACTAATTCTATACACTGTGATTTACATGGCACTAGCTAATTAGAAAACTTGAAGAACCTAACCTTTGTACCAAACTACCAACTGGTATATGCAGGTCGATTACATACTAGGAAGCAACCCATTGAACATGTCATATGGTCGGATACGGCAAAAAGTATCCGACCCCCGTTGCCGTCGGTAGTTCAACACCCTCAACAAATTGGCTGCAAAGAAGTGTTTACTCTGGCAGCAGTAATCCTAACCCTAATGCACTGATTGTGGCGGTTGTTGGAGGACCAGATACAAAGGATTCATACACAGATTCTCGAGTGGATTTTGTGCATTCCGAGCCAACCACGTACATCAATGCACCATTCGTAGGCGTCTTAGCTTACTTGAAATCGCATCCATGATCCTTATTAAGCTACTTAGCTTCTTTTAGATATTAGATCTTTCACCTTGCTTTCAAATGACTGTAAATAGTAAATGAAAGAAATGTTGGTTAGTAGATGCACGAGAAAGTTTCCCGCGGGGACTTTACCGTATGTCATCAAAACTTCACTTCAATAATAACCAACGTGCCAAGCCTACCATTAAAGAAGAATTCAGCAGCATCTAGTGCCAATATCTGCAAATTGAGAAAGTAATTATGAGTTCTTCCTTTGCGCAAAAACAGACAAATATAGAGACCATAAGAACATGATCACAAGGTGGAGGATAGAGAACATGTTAAATTCAAACAGAAGGCAGATATAACGACATGCTTTAATTTCACAACTGAATTTGATAACAAATTCCCTAAGTGGAAGACTTTACCCTTTGAATTAGACAACGACATGCTTTTCATTAGTCAGCTTCTCCAACTCCATAACTGCATTAAGCAACCAATGACATTTTAGTTGACCAAGGCTTTAAGAAGCTATGAACTTGGTCAGTCGACATAAACAGTGCAAAAATTGGCTTTAGAAATAAAGTAATGCACAAATCTTTACTGGTATTGACCAAAAGATGAGAATGAGAGGCTTATTTTTCATCTTTTTATACATAACTAAATCTATTAGTACTGAAGTACTGTTACGAGACTAAATAAGAAAAATAACCATGGAGAAAGAATGAACAATCTCTCTTACCATACAGTGCATTTCCCTTCTCAGCATGCTCAACTCTGATGGGGGATTTTTTTAAACTCTGATGGGGGATTTATAATATGACAAGCGTTCTATGTTTTACTGCGAGCAAAGTAACAGGTTGAACTAATAATAAGGGGGATATTGGAAACTTAAGAGAAACAAAAGATTGCTATGAAATAACTTATTATCACAGGACAACAGAATTCCGACCAAGAGTTCACTTTATGAGTTGTTTAGAATGGAAATAAGGTCTTCGTTTCTTTAGGAAGATTTAAAAAGACGTACCTTTTAATCAAGTAAAAAGGAAAAGCATACAGACTTTAATGGGTGCCTACAAAAACAGAAAAACGCATGTAAGATTCTGTGCAAAATTCAACCAACAGTTTAATAAGATAACTCAGCTATAAGCCTATAACCGATTCCAAACACAGCAAATTAATTAGTAGCTAAAGTCTATAACTATCCTTTCATAATAACGAAAATACAACATGAATGGAAAACCATCTACTGGGGGATTTAAACTCATTTATTTAAACCTTTTTCTTTCTTTTGAGGGGAACAAAAAGTGAATCCAAAAATTAAATTAGTTAAACTGACTCGAAGGTAAAAAAACTAAATCAAACTAAATGTAAATTACATATAGATTTCAATAGCAGAGCTAGAACTCGACTAAACTTACAATTGGTTAAAAGCAAAGCAGGCAAACTTTCAAATAGACAGAGTACAAAAGCTCTCTATTAATCACATGAAAGCATTCTAAATCATATGGAATGTTTAAGATAAGACAAAGGTTGTACCTGACCTATAGGTACTGCCACGCCCTCAAGCTTAGTTGTTCGAAGAAATTACATTTTCACGCCGAACATTTGACACACCCGGTGGGACCTCACGTGTCAGGATTGTAGAAGAAACGATTTCACTGATGTAGAACGAAGGGGGGTTGCTTTCCGACGGAAAATAAAGATTGGAGAACCATTTGATCGTGACAAATTATTTACGGATATCTAAATTCGTTAAGCTTCCAGAAGACTGTTTTAATTATTTTTCGAGTTTTATTATTTTGTTTTATTTTAATTAATTTGTTTTGGACTTTATTTTATTTTAATGCATGGGCTTTTAAGTTTCATTGTTAGTTGTCTTAGGGTTTGTTTGCTCCTATATAAAGAGCTTCTATCAGTTGTATTTGATAACCCGGTATCCGGCAGCCTGACCCGACTCGGAACACCGACCCGACCCAGACTACGACCCGATCCGGCCCGAAGCTGATCATGCCCGGCCCGACAGAAAATAAAACAAAAAACAAAAAAGAAAAGAAGAAGAAGAAGAAAGGAAGTGGAAAAAAGAGAAAAAAGGAAGCTAGCATGGAACGCTGGATATTTATCTTACTGGATTACGATGATGTCAGAACAACGTGTTTCATCAAAAACAAGGTATGGTCAACAATAATTGATAGTGATTTGCATGAGAATTTTGTTGCCAGCAAGGTTGTTCATTCCCTTCAATTGCCGACAGTGAAGTTGAACAATCCATTTTAGATTGATGATCGTGCACTTGTGACAGAGGTTTGTAAAGTTCCCATCTCTATAGGAGAATTTTATAACGATGAGGTTACTTGTCATGTGATTGATATGGATGATTGTAATGTATTTTTTTTGGAAAACTATGACATGAAAGCGTCAACGGTTGTTATTGCAAAGATGAGACATATTTACTCAAGAAGGCGTCGAACAAGATTACAATCAAACCTGCAAAGCCTGAAGTGTGTGAAAAGAATGTTGAAGAAATCATTTTGCAGATTAAAGAAGAATTTTCTCATGTTGACTCGGTTCTCAGTATTGAAGAAGCCTCATCTCAAGTGAATCTTTCAGAGCCGGAACCAAAGATCATTCAAGCAGACAATTTTGGAATCATGAAGACTTCTCTCAAGTTACATTTGACAAACTCATCTATGGTGTTGGATTCATGACTGTCCCTTCAAAGTTTACAGAGTCTTCGACTTCTAAACCACAAGTTCAATTATTGGATTTATTATTGAGTTTGTTTTCTACAAAAATTATTCTTCTTTATCCAAGATAAACTCGATGTCGAGTTCTTTTGAAGTATAGGAGACTGATGTAGAACGAAGGGGAGTCGCTTTCCGATGGAAAATAAAGATTGGAAAACTGTTTGATCGTGGCAAATTATTTAGGGATATCTAAATTCGTTAGGCTTCTAGAAGACTGTTTTAATTATTTTTCGAGTTTTATTATTTTGTTTTGTTTTATTTTAATTAATTTGTTTTAGACTTTATTTTATTTTAATCTATGGGCTTTTAGGTTTCATTGTTAGTTGCTCTAGGGTTTGTTTGCTCCTATATAAAGAGCATCTATCAGTTGTATTTGATAACCTTGAGTTTATCTCAATTCATGGTGGATTCCAGTACCTCTCGTGGGTTCGATATCAAAAACAGATAGGTGGATTCTAATCTCCTATCCATTTACTTTTCGCTGCATTTAATTAAAAGGTGAGTTCCTTTAATAACCTCATTTTTGTCGCAAGGCGGTTTCTTCCCTACAAAATAAAGATAATTGTAATCAATAAATGAGAAATGACTGAGAGGAAAAAAGTATGAATGGAGGTTAAAACCTTATTATAATCAAATAAATAAGTATAACGTACTGAACATAAGGAAACTGTTTGGATCAAGTTGATAATGGGTTAGTCCTCTACGGTTACCCAAAAAAAGTTGATAATGGTTATCTCATGGATTTCTTCTTTGGTTATGGTTTGATTTTTTACTTCCAAATAACATATGTACCTTGATACTGTAAAAATGGAAAACATGAGCATAAGTTTTGACACTGCAAATACAAAACCAAATACACCAGTAGAGCTTAAGGTACTTAACTTGGTATGGAATTATTGATTTCATGTATTCAAATATGAAAAGAATTTAGTCATGTAGACATTCCAATACTCTTAGACCGCTATTTCAAATTCTCAAAAACTAAGGGCATGTTCGGTACAGGATTACAAAACCATTTTTATAAAATTGTTTTGTACAACGAAAATGGTAAGTTAATCTTGGTGTTTTTAGGATCTAAAATGCATTCGGTATATGTTCTATTGAAAAATTGTTTTACAAGAATCTTGTTGATGACAAATTAGACTATATACAAATGTCTTTGCTCTCTTCCTTACTAACACCTAGCAATCATTTTCGATCTTTTTTGATAGCACCTGTCAACCAACCATGGTCTCTCTGTGAATCTATCAATTCCATTTTGCAAATGCATAAGAACAACTTGAAACCATATTTAAATTTTCTTTGTAGTTTGGCGAAAGAAGTTTGCTGGGTTTCTCTCTTCTGAACTAGAATCTACCTATAGTTAAATTGAAATATGATTATTTGATTGACCCAATGATCAATTCAATCAATAACAATCCGCGTTAGGAAACTTGCTGGTGATCCTCTCTTCTTCTCTTCTTGTTTTATATTCTTCCTTCATTTCCGTTTATCTGATGTACTGATCTGTATCGCATACATATAACTAAGAGAGAAATATGTGCTAGAAGGAAGTGGGTAGAGTTGAAGATCTTTGTCTAGAAATAGGGTTTGTATGAGATACTTATCTGCGCATGCATAGCAGAATTTTCCCATTCAGTATATGCATGCCATTTCTTCCCGTCGCATCCGTCTAAAGGCAGATCTAGTCACAAGGTCTCATATCTCAGTGACTCACTGAGTGAAAGATTTGTCCCAAGCTTTGTCGATCACAAGATCTGGTCATAGTTGATAGTTGTATGTCGAGGATGCGCCTGTTATACCGACCGGTATAATATACCGACTGAGATTAGAAAGGGAAGCTGGAATTGTTACGCACCGGATACCGGCCGGCACAACAGAATTTTTCGTACGTCGAAAGCTACTATAGTAAGGGAAATTCTATCCTACAGTCGTGCATGCTGACCGGTTTTTCCGTTCAGTATTTCCCCCTCTCCTGTACAACCCACGTACAGTTCCATCTCCTATGCGCATAACATGTCGCGTTGTACATCGGTAATAAAACTTATTCGAGAGGGTTGGTGGTTTAAAGAGTAGTACGGGAAAAACCGATCACGCATTAGTTTCTTTTTACATAGTACCGGAGCATTTACAGATATTTTTGAAATAGTTCTACAAACCCTAATTTCGGGAAGTTCGATCTTAAATAAAGATATTTGAATCACGTAAAACATGAACCCATGCTTTCTTCCATGCATTACGGGATTTAGGACTCTTAGCTCAATAGGTGCATTACCTCCACTTCTCGGGCACTTAGACCTTAATATATTGATTATATTCAAGAATTATTTTTGTCAACTCTTCCTTAATAATGCAACATAATCATAATCATAAATTCATACAGAACTGTAATACTCTTCAAAATCCCTAACGCACTAGTAGAATTAAGACCTCATGCGACGATTTTTTTCCGTCGCATGAGTTTGAACATATGCGACAAACTCGTTTTCGTCACATTAGTTTGAACTTATGTGACGAAAAAATTTTTTTATTAGGACTGACTCATGCGACGAAACTTTGATTTCGTTGCATAAGTTTAAACTCATGTGACTAAATAGTCTTTAGTCGCATAGGTCATTCCGTCAAAATTTTGAATTTTGAACTCTTGGGACGAAATTTAAGTCTTTTCGTAAAAAAATTTGAGCGCCAAATTCTCCCCCCTCCACTCCCAATATTTATTAACTATTGTTGATGATTATTCTCGAGGTACCTGGGTCTACCTCATGAAACACAATTCTGAAACTCGAACTCTACTTGTCAATTTCATTCATTTAGTTGAAACTCAGTTTGAAACCAGAGTCAAAATTGTTCGCAGCGATAATGGTCTTGATTTAAAATGTCTGATTTTTATTCATCAAACTAGTTGCGTTAACACATCTCAACAAAATGGTGTGGCCGAGCGCAAGCACAGACACTTGTTGAATGTTGCTTGTTCCCTTCTTTTCCAAGCTCATCTGCCTTGTATATGTGTACTGCATATATATACTAGATCAGGCCTTGTGATTGTAAGATAAATGAGTATTCCAACAAGTTTGCGGTATTGAGTTGGGTTTGTCAACAATTCTCCTTCATCTTTTGTCAATGCAACATTGTGATGCTGATTGGGCGCGCGCGTTGCAAGGACACAAGAAGATCAGTTACTGGTTATTGCATATTCCTTAGCAATGCACCTATATCATAAAAAACAAAAAAGCAGGGAACAGTCTCTCGATCAACATGTTGTGAAGTCACATGGCTACAAAACATTTTGAGAGACTTGGGTGTTAAGAACAATAGACCAGCCAATTTGTTTTGTGACAATCAAGTTGCATTACATATAACATCCAATCTTGTCTTTCATGAAAGAACGAAACATATAGAGATTGATTATCATGTGGTACGTGAGAAGATTCAAAGAGGTCAGATCAAAACTGTGCACATCAAAACTAAGGACCAACCAGCAGACTTGTTTACCAAGCCATTAAGTTCAAAGTAGTTTAATGATCTACTGATCAAGTTGGGTGTCATTAACATACATTTCTAAGTTAGGGGGAGTATTGAAGACATGAAAGAAAGTAATCCTAAGTAATTAGGATTGGTATCCTTTGTTTTACATAATCTTCCCACAATAGGGAAAATCTAGTCTTCCCTTATTTAGTTCTAGTGCAGCTAGAATTGTGGATTTAAAAAGACCTGTATATATATGCTTTACAAACTGTTGAAAGAAAATTAAGAAGCTTTGCTCTTCATGATCACCTTTATTAAAAGAGAATGGCTTCCCCCAAAACCTTTCGATCATAACTAAAAGAGATATTAGATTGATACATAGTGTTCATTTGTCTAACAAATGACATCATACATTGCGTCGACCAAATCAGTATATCAGTGTAGATGTATCTAACAAGTAACGTTATCTTTAGTTTTGTTCGTTTCGTGCTAAAGAAACAGATTCACGGTACGTTTTCAAGTACCAAAGCTATGATTTAGAAAAAAAAGGGTCATTAACACAAAATTAACACCGGTCGATCACATATATTCTACATCTCATATCTATATAACACACCGACTGAGGTATACATACTGCGGATCAAAAACCATATATATAGTTCTACATCACAAAAACAAACTCTAACGTGCATGGTCTGCATATTCAGTAGTTGGAAGCAAAGTGGTTGCAAAGAGCCAGAGCATTACTAGTAACCTTGGCAACGTTAACAACCTGAGCTCTAATGGAGGCCTTGATCTTGCCATCCATGGCCTTCCCGGAGAACCCATCAAGGCAAGTGTTGTCGTCAGTCAAAGCAGCACTGACCCAAGTCTCGACATTGCTCATGTGCCATATGAAATCCTGACCCTTAGATGACTTCCCCATCTTCTTCAGCTCGTCGATAGATTTGCTCAGCCGGTCGACACTGTCGCCCATCTCCTCAAGGCAGTCGTCGATGGCCTCGTACTCCTTGTGGCTTAAACCTTTGAACTTAGTGAGCTTGGTGACGTATGACTTGGCGTACTGAGCTCTGGTGAGGCTGACGGAGAGGGCGGTCTGGGCTAGCTGGCGAGGGTTTTGCTGGATGGCGCTGGAGTATGAGGAGAGGGACTCAACGCAGAGGTCGGGGTACGTGGTGGCGCGGCATGAGGTTTTGATGAAGTTGGAGGCGGTGGTGGTGGAGGCAGAGTTGGCTGTGAGAGCGAAGAGGGCAAGAAGTAGAAAGAGAATGGACGATCTGGCCATTTTTACGAGACTGGGTTGGAGTAGGGATGAGACTGGCTATGAGAGAGTAAGCTTAATTGTGAAGGTTGCGGTTTGAGGATGAGGATGAGGATGAGGATGCTATATTTATAGAGGCGATATGGGATTGGGGGCATCGGTACTAATCTACACCGTGTACGACCGAGTGTATCACCAAATTGGTTAATAGGGTTCATTTTCTCTTTTACTTGTATGGTCAAGTGTGTTAGGTTATGGCTGGTCAAATGGGTTAATGTGATCTTGGTGTAGGAAGGGCCAGAAAAAAATAGAAGAGCTAGAACTCAGATAAAGCAAAAGGGTCGTTCCAAGCTACACTACAAGCGAATTTGTAACCTTAAGCTTGAAATACTTAAATAGATATGAAGCTGTCATATCAAGTCTTAGGTGAAGATCTAACAGAAAAATATACATATTGCAAATCACATCAAGTTTTAGGTAAAGATTTCTATAAAAAAATTTACATATCATAAATTAAATAAGGCTTGTTGATAATGTGGTTGAACTTGTATAGAGTTTTAGCATTAGTCCACACCGAGTTAACATAGCAAAACCTCATCGGCAGTTAAGGATACATTTTCAAAACACAATTATTGGGGTATAACATTGCAATATGGGTTGTTAGTTGTTACCAATTGAAGAATGGTAAGGTGTTTACATTGCGATTTGAGAAATGGGCAAGCACACGTCGACGGTGAAATCTTTGTCCACTCCATGAAAATTTAGGCACATCAGCACATGAAACTCGTAAAGATCGACAATGCCACCGACTTGACTTGAAGATCTTTATGAATCAGCAGAATATCAATAGCCTGTGGAGTCATGTAGGATCCACATAGTATGAAGCTGTGAATTAATTGGAGAGCCACATTTTCAAAACAAAGTTAAAGCCAGGTTGTGTTACACACCGGTCGCATATTATGGAATTGAGTATTAGATTTTCCATTAATCATGCAACACGGTACAGAGTTTAAGGATTTCCTTAATCATAAGCTGCCAAATTGACACTGTCTGTGACACAATGGCGGGCTAACGATTTTTCTATAATCACTGCGCTTAGCCTACTTAACTAGAATTCTAGAAGACACATGTGAGAGCCTATACATGACTATGACCAGTTGCATATCTATAGATGAACAGTTTTTCCAACCTATTCCTACATCAATACATGAGAATAACACGGTTTACTACAATAATATTGAGCAATGACCACATATAATAAAGATGTTACAAACCTGTAATTTTTTGTAACTGTGGCAAATTGGCGGAGCATGAGAGAAAAATGTCATACTTGATGCGTAGTCATTGTTTAATATTTTTGTGGTTTTTTTTTCTACTCTTAATCACTTATATAAAGGTAATGAGATGAGGATGATGTCATAACATTTGTTTTTTTTATTGTCTTTGAGAATAAATTGTGATTGTAACTTACATTGTTTAATATTTTTGTGGTTTTTTTTTCTACTCTTAATCACTTATATAAAGGTAATGAGATGAGGATGATGTCATAACATTTGTTTTTTTATTGTCTTTGAGAATAAATTGTGATTGTAACTTACAATCATTATTAACGAGATTCGATTTAAATCAGAATATGCTCTTACCGCTAGCACCAATGATCATGGGAAAGCAATGTGAAGTGAACGAAGAACCAGTGTAGATAAGAACAAATGGTGTAGAAAAAGCGGGAGGATAGACAACTATAACAATAAGATATTCAGGTGGGAAACAAACAAGAAAACATTGTAACGTGGAAAGCATAAATGAGAGGTTTAGAGGCAAAAGATATGTGAAAGGAACATAAGCTGAACTGCAACAAATGCTTTTCTATTATAGTTTTTGTTACCTGAATAAACTTACAGTGATAGATCGATTAGCAAAGTTGAACTGCCACCGGCCTAATCCTCTTCCCAATAAGTTGCCAACTCCTCCCTTGCCGACATCCAGTTTTCTTGGGTGTGATTAAATATCACCAGGCCATGACTGTGTTCATTGCTGCTGCTGCTGCTGCTGCTGCAGAAAACCCAGGCTCCAATATCACTTGTTCAAGGACCTACCGAATGGCTTTACCAACAAAAAAAGGACATACCGAATGGCCAAAACAAAGAAAAATGGAACTGCAAAGATGCATTATTGGTATTTTGGCATATACTGTGATAGTCATGTGACCAACGATAAACTATCGTCAATCGTTCAATCCTATAATATTTTCAAGCCTAGTAAAAGAACAGGAATGTCAGAAGGGAGGAAACATGATTTTTTGGATCCAGAAAACTTTTAAATATACCGTCATTGCTATTCTAAAAAAACACAAGTATGTATATATTTTGCAGCCGACAAGCAACTATCATAGTTCGGCAGAAGATCACAAAAGATCGGTATAAATATGATTACATATTTCATGTTATGTATGGGTTCATCTCGTAGATGAGTATCTAGGGTTGGGTATAGAGAGATCTATATAAAACAATCGGTCTCCAACGTAAGAGCTATCTATGAATGTGAATAAAATTGGAACGAACAGACCATTACTATACTCGTATTGTGGAGAGAGAGACATTAATCTAAATCACAGATTTTTACAGAAAAATAAAAATAAAAATCAGAAGAATTAACCATTGAAACGGGGTGGCCCAAGAATGGAGAGACCGTAGGCCCAAAAGAAAATAAGAGCCTAGCCCAATCGAAATTCAAAGTTTTCTGTTCCCAATACAAATGCTATGTTCCCAAGAGTGGTCGAGTTTTCTGTTATCTATCAATTTAGGGTTACAGGCTGTATTCGTATTCTTAAGGCATCTCTAATCTGTCTTAAAACCTATAATAACTTAGGTTTTTTTGTATCTTCAACCCAAATACAACTTGAGCTAGATTAAGTTTAATCCTAAAATGGTCATATTTTGACTTAAATAATTATAAGAAAATTTTAAATTTCACACTTATCAATTGAATGGTCTCATATGATTTGGGCTAGATTTTTACCAATGAGGTTGGAGATGTAAAACCTATATGATAAAATAGGTTGAGGTGAGTCAAATTTTGAATTTGAGTATAGGTTATAGAACAATGGTTGAAGATGTCCTTAGTCTACAAAGGATTAGTCGCTTTTCCTATTTTGTGTGGGTAATGTTCTGTTTCTATTAGAAACAGGATTCCTGCTGATTCAAGCATTTTACTATATAATCCCCCTAGTAGATTGTATGATTCATAACCCAGTTGATAGCTCAGAAAGCTAATGTTGTGAATTCTCTCATCTACAGGAGGAGAATTCTCAGTTGCGTAGACAGATTTCTTCAGCTAGCTTATTCTACTTCGTAAAAAGCCAATCAGCTAGTAGCACAAATGTTCACCTTCTTATCAACTTACGGCTCCTTTGCCGCGATGATGATGTTTGGCCGTTCCATGGCGGAGCAGGTTATCCCGAAGCCGATCAGAAAGTACATAGTTTCATCCATCAGTCCTACTTTTTCTCTTCTAACCTCACTTTTTTGGTTGAAGAGTACACTGAAGTCGGACAACGCAACCAACTATACGAGTACGTCGAGCTCTACCTCCGGGCTAAAATTGGCCCCGAAACTCTAAGCGTACGCATGAGCAAAACCCCTAAGCAGAAGACCACCGCCTTCGCCCTCGACGACGATCAAGAAATCATCGACACGTTCGGCAACTTCAGCGTCAAGTGGCGTTACGTGCGCATTGAACCAAGGGATTGGTGCCGTAAGGTGAGGCGTTTCTATGAGTTGAGCTTCCACAAGAAGCACCGAGGTTATGTGATCGAGTCTTACTTGGCCAATGTATATGCCAGGGCTAAAGAAATCAAATCAAGGGAGAAGGTTCTCAAGATTTATACTCGCGCTGAGGATTCACATAAATTCTGGGAATCCACCATATTTGAGCATCCTTCAACTTTTGCAACATTAGCCATGGATCCTGCGGAGAAGAAGATTATGGACGATTTGAACTTGTTTGTGACGAGAGAGGAGTTCTACAAGAAGGTTGGCAAGGCGTGGAAAAGAGGCTACTTGTTATATGGTCCTCCTGGTACTGGCAAATCCAGCTTGATTGCTGCCATGGCTAATCACCTTCAATACAATGTGTATGATTTAGAGCTAACAGCCATCTCTGACAATACTGAACTGAGACAAGCGTTGTTGTCTACCTCTAACCGTTCTGTTTTGGTGATCGAGGATATTGATTGCACGTTGGAAATACAGAACAGGGAAAAAGATGAAGAGGAGTCATCAGACGAGGGAAAGAAGAAGTCGAGCAAGCAAGAGAAGAAGGTGACGCTGTCGGGGTTGCTCAACATGATCGATGGTCTGTGGTCAAGCTGCGGTGATCAGAGACTCATTGTGTTCACTACAAACTACAAGGACAAACTAGACCCTGCATTGTTGCGTCCGGGACGAATGGATGTGCATATACACATGGGGTATTGCACTGTGAGTGGGTTCAGGATCTTGGCTTCGAACTACCTTGACATTCCGGAGAGTAATCCTCATCCCCTATGCGGAGAAATTGAAGGGTTGATTGAGAGCATGGAGGTTACGCCTGCAAAAGTTGCAGGGGAGCTACAGGTGAGTAATGACGCTGATGTTGCCCTTAGAGGGCTTCTGGATTACCTCAAGGATATGAAGAAGAACGAAGAGAAGAAGATACAAGAGGAAGAAGAGGCAGAGACAACTCAGACAAGCACGACGAAGAAACTAACAAAGAAAATGATGTCTTGGCTTAAGAAGGAAATTACGTAGTATAATTTTGATTTCATATGCTTTCTGTTATACTTGTACTTCAAATAAGAATGAATTCCTAAAAGCAAATAAACATACAAATTGATGTATTGAACAGCCAGATCAAAAATGAATTCAGCGTATCAATGCGTCACCACAATACACACGAAAGATAGATGAAATATAGACCAAAATTCTATCTTAAGTGATTGGCGCTGCATGAGTGAAGTTTTGACTAATCGGGTATCTTGTTTTGTTAAAGAGTTTTTTTTAATCCAGATCACACGGTTTTCTGAACAGCTAACAAGTAAGAGATTTGTTACGGTGCGTTAATTTACGGATACAACAAATAGACCGGTTCAATACAAAGCTAGATTAGCTCGATAATATAGATTATAGAGATAGACTAATGTGAGAGTTTCAGGTCAAACAGTACTCGTTCACAATGGTCAAAAAGACGTTAGATGATAGGCAAATTGCGACTCATAGTCTAGCATTTAGACAGTCTAGGTAGGGACTAGACGAGTATTAGACGATTTACTTTTTTATATTTATTAATTTAAAATATATATTTTATGTACTTCAATATTTAAAAACAGTTAAATATGAATAAATTATTTTTAAAAAAATGGATAAATTATTTAACATAATTCTTGTTAGATCTATTTATAAAATAGATTATAGCCAAATTTAACATAACTTCATGTAAAAGTAAGCACACTTCTAATTCTAAAAACATTATTTACTCTTATACTCTCATGCTCCTCAACAACCCCATCACTAAATGTAAATAAAATTAGCCGGATAGTTTAGAATCCTAAACGGCTAGGCGGCGTCTAGGTGGAATAGACTACGATTAAGCAGGCTAAGCAGCTGCCTAATTACCCCTAGTCTGACATGTCACAAAGACCTTGAAGAAAAACAAGACCACTTGTTACAACCTAGAACCTAAACAGTGCTAGACAGTGCCTTTTAGAACCATGCTTGTTCAACTTGTGATAAAGGAAAAAAGATCACACAATATTTGTTTACCGCCATAATCGCAAAGAGGTGGCAGGCTTTTACAGAGCATCAGAGTCGCATTGAAGTGGCAAGGCTTTTACAGTTGGCCTTCCCATATTTGGATACCATCTTCCATTTGCTTGTAATTAGTAACACGTCTCTCTCATGCCCATAAACTGAAAACATCCAAGTTCTCCCAACTGGTCTCCTTGCAACACACAACAACACTGCTTCAAAGTTAAGACTGGCCTCCACCCTCATTTTCACTCCAACCCTAACACAATGGGTGCTTCCAATCCCACCGCCTCCACAATGTTCTAAGCCTCAGATCTAGTCTGTTTGACAAGCATATTTCATGTTTCTCTGTTCTTACTTTCCATATAGCTTGAGGGATTGAGACAAAGGGTTCTTGCTTTCTACTCTATATTAGGTCACTGATAGATCCTATCTTTCAGGCTTGTGCTACTTTGTTAAGAATCAAAGAGTGTTCTTGTAACACCCCGTCCCGAAATTTACTTTTTTTACCGGGATTAGGCGGGTTACAGAGGGTTGTAACCGTGCTGTTGATTTTTTTCCGAATTAATATTCGAGTTTAATATCGAGATATTCTCGGTTCTGGGAGAAAAATAAAAATAATTGTCCCGAGGGGTAGATTATGTTAATAAGAGTTCTCCGGTATGTCCGGAAGTTTTTCTAGAGCTACGAGCTGTTAGTGGTGAATTTATCTAATTTACAGAAGTAATAAATGTTAATTACTTTGTCGTAAAAATATGACTTTACGATAAGTCGGGAATTTGGGGAAACTTCCTTCGGGAAAGTTGTAGAGGACGTTAATACGAACCCGTGAGTATGTCCTATGAATTAATCGGAGTTCGTATGCGAAAGTTATTCAGGATAATGTGTTGTTACCGTGTGGTAAAAGTAAAATAACAATTTACCACTCAGGGTAACTTTTAATAAACTAATCTGGGCCATTAGATCGATTTAAGATTTGATCTGGACCGTTGGTTTCTTTATAAAAGGAAGAGAGAGGTTTGACCCGAGTCAAACCCCCCTTCGGGTTCACCCGAGTTCCTTTCTCTCTCTCTCTCTCGCTGCTTCACTGTGTTCTGCCCGGGGCCGGCGACTCCGGCGGACCACTCCCATCTTCTTCCTCTCTTCCTCCTCTATCTAACCCAACCCTCCAAACTTTCAAACAACCGCCATAGCTGGAGATCGAGGGAGGAGGAGAGCGGCTGTGTTTGGCCGGTTTCCGGCAAACCAGGCGGAGTTAGGTCACGTGGAAAGTAAGGATCTTCTTCTCTTTTGCTTCCTTCCTATGTGTTTTGTTTGTTGGATTGGAGCCTAATCGGAGTTTTCTCATTCTACTGTGTCATTGTTTTCTTGTTGGGTTGGTCGAGCACTCCGATGAGCCTCAAGTGGCCGTGCTCTTGGGTGTAAGAGACAGAGGCGAGGCTGTGGGTGGCAAAGGAGGTCCAGTTGGAGGAGATTGGAGCTGCTGCTGTCGAACTCGAAGTAGAGGCAGAGGGCAAAATTCTGTCCCCTAGGAATTATGTTTCGTTGTTGTTGTTGTTGTTGATGTGTTTGTTGAATTGGTTAGGGTAGGGAGGTTAGCCGGGAAATCTCGGACTTCCGGCCAAACCAGTTGACCGGTGTAGGCTAGGGTAAAATGGGATAAATCCTCAAGTTTTTACTGTGATAGATCTAGGTTTTTACTGATTTACTGTGACTGTGGTAGCCCCTAGCAGTTTAGGTTAATTATATGGGTGCCATCAGGGTTGAAATTCCAGAAATATCCCTGACAGTTTTGTATAATTACAAAACTGGTACTGAGTTGAAAATTACTAAAATGCCCCTTACAGATGTGTTTTTTTTAACAAATTTCATTAAGGTTAAAAAGACCATACTACCCCTGAATATTTAGTATTTTTATTTTCAAGGGCTGTCACTAAGGCTAAATTTCCTAAAATGCTCTTGGTAGTGCAGATTATTTTACCAAACTGCCATTATGGCCAAAAAGACAATACTACCCTTGACAGTTTTAGTTAATTACAGGGCTGCCCTAAGGGTGAAATTCCATAAATGGCTCTGGCAGCTTGCTTAATTACCAAACTATCATCGAGGTAGAATTGACTATATTACCCTTGACAGTTTAAGATAATTATAAGGGTACCCTCCCGTTGATATTACAGTTATGCCCTGGAGGATTTGTTATTTACATGGTTGCATTTACGTTTTATTTTACGTGTGATTGTTGTGTTCGAATGTGATGATGGTTCGAGTTAGTCCCGATAGATAGTGGTAGGTTGTTACCTCAGCGGAGAGGTTAAACTCCAGATACGTAATAGTTGTTGCTATCCATACTATTAGATCGACTGATAAGTAGAAAAACAGGATTTTTCCCGGTTAGGGCGTTAAATAAAAATAAGAGCTACGTGTGGCTTGATCCCTGAGGACAGGGTACGTAGGCAGCCTGATCGGGATTCGGGTGCAGTCGCAAATATCATTAGAACTCTAGGTTCTCTAAATGATTGGTTGAGATCCAAATACCGATGTCGGGATAACCTCTGACTGTGAAGTTTATTTCGGTAACGTTTGGATTGTTGACAATTGGTTTGGAAACAGGGTTATCTCTTCTCGAGGGGGATTACGATTAAATCTCTCTTGAGATGGGTCTCGCACATTCTAACCCAGAGTTAGCAAAGTAAACTTGGGTCGGAGCGTGACAGTTCTAGTTTCTTAGCAACCAGTTTTAGTTTCTTAGAAACCAGTTTGGTACGTAACACAATGTCCACCTTGTTATCAACTGCTGCTTCCTTCGCTGCAACGCTGATGTTGGGTCGTTCCATGGTGGAGCAAGTCGTCGGCAACTCATTCCTCAAGAAACTCTTGGCTTTCTTCCGTTCTGAGCTGATTTACGTCGTCGTGGAGTACACCGAAGTAGGAGAACGGAATAAGATTTATGACTCCGTGGAGCCCTACCTCAAAGCCAAACTAGGCACCAAAACAAAGCGCGTCAGAGTCAGCAAAACCAACAGGCAAAAGACCACCAGCTTCACCCTCGACAACTATCAAGAAGTCACAGACGACACATTCGAGAACTTCAGTATCAAGTGGCGTTATGTGTGCATTGAGCCTAAAGATCATCAGTTTGAAGAGAAACGTTACTATGAGCTGAGGTTCCACAAGAAGCACAGAGACAGAATGAGCTCCTACTTGGACTATGTCGTTGTTCAAGCTAAAGAGATCAAAGATGCTGTCATGCTGAAAAGGTTCTCAGGATTTATTCTCGTCGCACTGCAGGCAACTACAAGTACTGGGAATCGACTATACTAGAGCATCCTTGTACTTTTGGGACACTGGCCATGGATCCATCCGAGAAGAAAAAGATCATGGAGGATTTGGATATGTTTGTGCAGAGGAAGGAGTTCTATAAGCGTGTAGGCAAGGCTTGGAAGAGAGGCTACTTGTTGTATGGTCCTCCTGGTACCGGCAAATCCAGCTTGATTGCGGCCATGGCAGATCATCTCAACTACAATATATATGATTTAGAGCTTACAAGCATCTCCAACAATGCTGATCTGAGGCAGTCTCTGCTGTCTACCACCAATCGCTCTATTTTGATAATAGAGGACATTGATTGCACCTTGGATATACAGAACCGGGAAAAAGAGGACTCAGATGACAAAGTGATTGTTCTAAGCAAGGACAAGAACAAACTAAAGAAACAGAGTGTGACGCTTTCGGGGTTGCTCAACATGATCGATGGTCTGTGGTCGAGCTGTGGTGATGAGAGAATCATTGTGTTCACTACCAACTACAAGGATAAACTAGACCCTGCATTGCTGAGGCCGGGACGAATGGACATGCATATACACATGTCGTACTGCACTGTGAGTGGATTCAAGATCCTGGCTTCTAGGTACCTTGGCGTTCATGATCATCCTCTCTTTGCAGAAATTGAAAGGCTGATGCAGACTGCACAGGTCACTCCGGCACAGGTTGCTGGGCAGCTACAGGTGAGTGATGATGCTGATGTTACTCTTGCAGAGCTTGTGATCAAGGAAAAGGAGGATGAGAACAGCAAAGAAGCAGAAGCAAAGAAACTAAGGAAGAAAAGGTTGCTGAATCTTTTTCGGAGGATCAAGGAACTTACATAGGCCTCAGAATAGCACTCCTATAATCAGTACTCTACTACTCTTTATCTAATAATAAATTAAATCTCTTCGCGCCTATCATGTACTCTTTTTTTGTAAGGATCATCTGCACTCTATATATACTTATCAATGAAATCTCTGTATCCCTATATGTCATCCAAACTTATGATAATCAGGTTTTAATGTGAAGAATCTGATCATTTAATCAAATCAAGCTCATAATATGAACGCTAGGACACAGTAGATTAATGCTATTAATTTCTAACTGATGCATTTACATGTAAAACCCTTTTCTTTACCTACTAATGTAGACCAGCAATGGCTAAAGGCTTCTACAAGTCCAATCCTCTATCCACCACCATCATTCTTACTCTCTCTACATCATCCAGTCTACCCACATTGCTGTAAATCTTCATCAGAAGCTCAAAATTATATTCATTATCAGGCTCTAAGTCGAAGAGTCTTTCAGCTGCAACCCCTCCAATCTCTGCATTTCCATAAAGGTAGCAAGCATATAGCAATGCACCCCACACAGTTGGCCCAGCCTCAAACTCCATTCCTTCCATTATGATACCATAAGCTTCTTTGATTAAACCTGCCCTTCCATAAAGATTCACCATACAAGCATAATGTTCCATTATTGGGCTAATTCTGTATCTGTTTTTCATAATTGAAAACAATCTTTCCCCATCCTTCACCAAACCCAAATGTGCACAAACAGAGAGTATCGACACGAATGTGATAGCGTCTGGCCAGGCACTGGCACTCTCCATTTGCTCAAAGTACAGCAAAGCTTCTTTGCTTTTAGAATGTGCTGAAATTATAGTGTTCCACGTCACCACATCCCTTTCAGGCATTTGACAAAACAGCCAACGAGCTCGCCTCAACTTTCCATGATTGGAATATGCAACTATCAAGGAATTGACAGTCGACAAATTCCACTCAACTCCTTGCCGAATCGCCCACCCATGAATCTGAACAACAAGTTCCAGTGATGGAACCTCACTGAGAATTGCGGATATAGCAATAGAGTCCGGTTGGAACCCTTCTTTCACCATCTGGTGAAAAATGTCCAATGCCTGCAACAAAAGCCCGTGGCGCATAAAAGCAGTGAGCATTGTGTTCCAAGAAACCTTGTCTTTACTACCAATCTTATCGAAAACCTTCCTAGCCTTCACAATGTCACCACACTTAGCATACATATCCACCAATGCATTAAGCACAAACCTATCACCAGCAAACCCCAAACGCACCAAATGCCTATGCACAGCCTCACCAACCTGAACAAACCCAATTCCCCCACAAGCCTTCAAAACCCGAGGGAACGTAAACCGGTCCGGTTCAACCCCCTCCTCCTCCATTTGAAAGTACAATGCCATAGCATCCTCATACAAACCCAACTCAGCATACCCAGATATAAGTGAATTCCAAGCAAAAGCCGAAACGTCTCTCTTGGGCATTTCATCGAACAGCTGGTGTGCTTCCTCAACGAACCCACATGACGCGTAGAGTCTAAGAAGCTTAGATGACAGGCCTACATTTCTACGTAAAAGATTTCTGGGTATGAGTCTATGGACTCTTAGACAGTAGTCCATGGCGTCCAGCTTGTAACATGTTTCCAAAAGGGAAGCAAAGGTTTCAGTGTCTACGTCTATGCTGTTTTCGCTTGAGGTTTCGAGGTCTTTGATGATGGCTTCAAGGGCTTGGAGCTTGGTTTGGGTTTGGGGTTTATGGTAGATGATGAGAGGGGTTGGGGTTGGGTTTGAGAAAGAGAGGAGCTTGTTGCTTTGCTTCTGGTGAAGCTGCTGCTTAGGCTTGTTGGTTCTCTTGCTGTTAGAGGAGCAGTGGATAGTGAGTTTTGCTGTGTGCAGATTCAAGGGTTGTGAAGTGGTCACCATTTGTGAACCAAATGAGGCATGTACAAGAAACCAAAGAGGATTTTTATATACATAGACACTAGTGCTTGTCAGCATTCAGATATCTCAGTCACTCTTCAGAAAAAGGAGTAAAATCTATGCGATCTATCGGATATCTCTCAAAATTTTATTTTTTGGAGTGATTAATACATCTATTTTATCGTCTTTGATTTCGGTAAATGTCTCTGATTCTGTTAAATTGTTCCAATTCCGTCAAATATCTCTAAGATTTTGTAAATCTATGATAAATCTCTGATATATTAAATATATGTGATGTATCCATTATTTGCTATGTTTTTATACCTTTAAATCTTAGATTTGCATTGTATTTTTAAGTAGTTCAGTCATATTTTACTTAGTGTTGATTTTCAGGTTCAAAGAGCAAAGATACATAAATAGAGCAGAAATGATTGAAAGAAGATAACAATCATGTTTCTGGGTAGTTCGGTTCTGCAAAACATTCAACTTTGGAGATTAAACTGTGATGATCCAGAAGGAACTAGAAAACGTGCCACATATACTGATGAAGCCCTGGGTGTCTAGTTTCTATAGAATTTCAGGGTTCGTGATTCCGATATTTGTGGAGAGAGATATTGCAGCTTGAAGAAAAACAGCTCAAGATAGATCAGAATATGCAAATTTAGCTTCAAGCCTATTTGTGGAAGTCTGGACGTGCATGGAATATTCAAATGAGATTTTAGAAGTATGTTGGACTTATAAAAGGACAAGTTATGTTTTGAAGTGTCACATGATCATCTAAGCCCAAGAAAAACAAGGAATGCCTAATCAAATTGGGAATTGATCAGGTTCTATAAAATGAGACAACTAGGGCAACCAATGAAAGCTTCAAGGACGTGACACACATATAGGCTGCCAACTTCACCATTCATCCATCTCTTTTCCCTTTTCTATGTTTTTCATTATTATCATTGTGTTTGTTACGACTCTTAGTAGTTCAATCTTTTGTTAGGGCCACAATGGACTCTTAGTATGATTATTCAATGTTTTTAGTTGAATGATTACTTAATTTGTGTTGAGTTTTTAATCTCTATAAGAATTGTTGTTTATTTCAGAATACTAGAGACTCGCGACCTTTAGGGTTTTGTTTTAAGCCATCTGATGCAAGAGCAGGTAGATGTTCATGTTGAATCTTGATTGCTTCTTGCGATTAAAAACCATAGATTGATAAAAACAGATGTCATGTTTTATTGGTTTGTGTGAGTCATATTGTTCTCATTGTACTTCATTGATTTTTAGAGAGTAAATGTCATACTTCTGAAGAATAGTTGGATACTATACTCTGTCATAAGATAGCATTCATGCTTTACAGAACTTATGAGTATAAGTACTATGCTATAAGGCTTATATGACGGATTCTTTGACACCAATTTAGTGTTTAGTAATCGGAAGACTAGGAACTCGAATAATATTAACGGTGAAGTTGGAAGCCCTAGCATTCATTCATATTTGTTTTCAAAATCCTTTCAAAACGTATTCTCCTCCAATTTGTTTGTTTTACTCTTTCCTTTGTTTACAAAACACATCAAAATATCTTCTTGTTTTCTTGTTTGTAAATTAGTGTAATCGGTCAATTAGATAGAGTTTTAAGTTAGTTCTCAATCCCGAGTTAGAACGACCTTGCATTTAGGCTATACTACAGACGATTCGTACTCTTGCGAGTTAATTAAAATTTCACAGCAATATGTAAAAAATTTAAGCATAAAGAATAATCACCTTCAACAATAGGGAGCTTTTATTCATATTTCTATAATGACTAGTTGGAACTCTTATTTTTATTAAGTATTTGTTGACTTTGTCAACTCATATTTAATTATTAATAAAGACACGTAAAAATTATTTTCATTTTATAGAGACTATACACGTTTACAAGTATAAATTAATAACTCATTATAAAATAAATACATATTAAGAATCTATTTAAATAATGTAATCAATAGATCATAATTTTTATTTTATTTTTTTAGATCGAAAATCGATAGACTATAAATGGTTTCACATGAATTTGAAATATAGGTTCACCAAAATAAAAACTTTGTTTCAAAGAGAAAGAGTTGATCGATGTGTCTAAAAAAAGAATAGTTGATGAGAATTCAGCTAAATAAGATGAAACTAACAAAAATGACTAAATCAATTGATTGTTCTTGATAAGATTTAAAATCAATAATATGAATCACTTTATTTTTTATTCATATAATATTTGATTTTTTTGTTGATCAAATTGTATTTTTTATATAATCTATCTTTATTGATTTTGTTGAACAATGAGTATTTTTGAAAAACTAGGGAGGCATAACCCTAAACCCTAAACTAGGGAGGCATAGATAACATTTTTGTTTTATGTAAAAGTAAATTAGAAGTTCATTTAGTAGAGATGTCAAATAGCCGTTTTGGAGGTATGACTAGAAATCCCCTCAACTATATTTGAATATATATATATATATATATATAAGAAGAACAGTTAATAGCTCCAAAGAGATATGTGAGACCCTGTATGTTTTTACTGTGTTTAACGATGAGTTACTGAGGTTTAAGCCGCGTTTGGTAACTTCACGAGTGAATGACCACGTTTATTTTTGAGTTTTCCTAAACTCTTCAAATCTTTCATTTAAAGACTCGATGTTATAGTACGTGTCAACACGAGTCTTCTGGTATTTTCAGAATATTTTTCGGACACTCCTTCTATTTTCTACGAATTTCCAAAGTGCATGGTAATTTCTAAATTACTAATTTCTGATTTTTAAAACCAACTTATTATTTTGGCCCTTGATCTCCATCCTTCATTCTAAGCACTTGGATCCAAGTATATAAACTAAAAACCCTATCTCCACACCCTCATTTCTGTCGAGGGAGTGAAACAGAAGGATCGAGAGAGTGAGAAAGGTAGCGTCGCTGTCGTGACGTCCATCCGCCTTCACCGCCACGTCAGGCCGTCTCAGGTCGATCGAAGACCACCGCCGAACACGCCTCCTTCTCCTCTCTTCAACCATGCCCAAAAACACAACATGTATCCACTCATTCTTCAGATCGAGAAATCCAACAGGAATCTCCAAGAACACCAAATCGACCTCTTCTGGTCGATCTCTTCCTTCCCCAGCGACGCCTCCCTCTTCTAAGGTAATGATATCCCATCTCACCTCTGATTCGGTCCCCTTTAGATTCAAATTTCTGGTTTTGACCCTTATCTTGTGTCCTTCTCCTTCTGTGGGCTTTTGCATTACCGACGAGTTCATCTCTCTCGGTTTTCGGCTGCAGCGACGCCGTGACAGGGAGGAGGTGGCTGGAGCAGTAACTCGGACCAGAGACAGCAAGGCAGGCCCATGCTAGGTATTGGTGAAAAAGAAGAGAGAGAGACTTCGATTTCTCAAGGTGAGGTGGTTTTGGTGCTTATGTTTCTGGGTTTGTTTTAGTGTAAAAGTTGGGATATTGAGGATGTTTAATTGAATTGGATTTTGAAAATTGTTGATGGGGGAGGAGGCAGGGCAGCATGGTGGAGCTCAGGATCTTGGCTACAGTTTTGGAGGCTCGGCTGGAGAGGGAGAAGCCCTCCTGGTGTGATATCATTTTCAGCAGAAGAGGAAAGGATGCCCACGGCGTCCCTGTTGAATAGGCAGGAGGTAGCTACCCTCTAACTTATTGTTAGTTTTGGTTGGAAGTAGTTTAGGTTTTGTTTTGGAGATTAGTTGATTTGATGTTGTTTTGATGTTTCATGTCGATAACTTGGAATTAAAGA
Organism: Comarum palustre; assembly: GCA_951800085.1. NCBI lineage: Eukaryota > Viridiplantae > Streptophyta > Magnoliopsida > Rosales > Rosaceae > Comarum > Comarum palustre. Next base: position 2,551,039 of record OX637585.1, on the reverse strand, counting down.
AAGCGTGGAGACTATGGCTGTTTTTCTGAAAGGTCGTCGAACGAATTAACAATAGGTTCCAGTAAAATACCGAAGAGGTAGAAATTGGTTCCCCCATTTATTTTGGTGTCATAGAGCTTTTAAATGTAAAAATGGAACTACGGAAAAACCGGAAGTATGAAGTTTCCATTTTGGAAAACTTTCCATTTTTGAAAAGTTGACTGGTAAAACTAAAAGTCAATAAGGGTTAACCGGTTAAATTAAGTAAAAATGGAAACTTACTATATTTGGAAACTTTCTTTTTTAGGAAAGCTTTCCAAATAAGGAAACCCTCTTGGGTGTACATAGTAATTTTCAAAGTTTACGAATTAACGTGATTTGATATGTTCGAGTTAATGAAAAACGTAACATGTTGGTTAAACGAAATCGATGATTACTAAAATGGATTGTCAAACGTTAATGTGGGTGTCCTTAGTAATTCAACGAGTTATTAAGTGATACCTGAGTGTTTAACGTTTAGTAAGAAGTAAAGTAAAATGGCTCTAATCGTTTAACCAGAAGTTAAGTCGAACACGTTGAAAGAACGTTAATTGGTCAACCCTTAGTCAAATGGTAAATTCCAGGTCAACTCAAGAAAGGTTGGTCAACCTTTAGTCAAACTTGGTCAATCCTGGTCAAACCAGGAAAAGGGTCAAAGTCAATGATATTTCCAGGGATTTGTATTAAGGGAATCATTTCTACAGTTATTGAAGGACTTGGAGTACGACTCGAGAACGCGGACGCTTTGAGGAGCGCGAGATTGGTGTTTGCTTTGGAGTCGGCATTTTCAGGTACGGGGAGCACACCCAATGGGTGAGGCGTAACCTTTCTAGGTTAGAGGCTTTTCATTTATTAAAGTATGAGCTCCATGATTTACTGATTTACCACATGCTTTTACTCGCATTGGTGTGTGTGTGTGTGTTCTGGATCGAAAAGTAGTACCGTTGTCCTAATTTTCGGTGCTTGGCCTGAGAGTGACAGGACCTAATATTTAGACTACGCTTCCCACGGTGTCGATGACCGTGAACCTCTGGAGGGGTAATGCCCCGTTTATTTTATTTTTCCGCTTACGCTCGTCTCGTACAGAGTTATGCGAGCCGTAAGTGCGGTGTGTTCTATGAGTGATCTGTTAGGCATTTGCTGTTAATGGACACTCTCGCTACTACTCGCTTTCGGGCACATAGGTAGTTGGTCCCGGTTTGCTGTGAAGACAAACCCGGGATTCGACCGTCGAGATCCAGAGGAAAATCCTGCAAGTGTTACATGTATATTTATTTGAGCTCAGTGTGCACTTACGTATTCACATTCATATATTTATATTTGACTATTTTTCCTCATGCGTTGAGATGAGTTTTATTGCCGAGGGTTTTCTCTCGAGTATTTTCTCTTGAATATCATTCTATTTGGATTTTACACTTTTGGCATCACCCTTTTATATACCCCGTTTTTGGGTTTTTCAAACCCTAGCGCGGCTGGGTTTCGGCCCCATCTGGGTTAGCGAGGACAAGTGCTCACCCTTACAATAGTTCGTGGATGCAGGTACTGTGTACTGAAACTGGACAAGCATGTTGGAGGTTTGGGGACATGTTTTATTCATTTTGTCTTCATATTTATTCGAGTGTTCACTCTCAGTATGATGTTCTTCACTCGGTTTGTTTATTTCATGATCTCTTTAAGTATGTGGAATGTTTTATGTGTTGTCACATGTTTTTAAAGTTGGCCCATGTTTTATTACTATTTTCCGCACTTCCGCTGTAAAATCTGTTTTCACCTCGCGAAAATGAAAGTATGGTAGATTCTAGTTTTATTTCCCCTAGCCTGGTAGTTTCGGCCTAGTGGGTGGTCAATACGTCAGATCAACGTATTGATTGCTCATTAGACCGGGATTATGGCGGTTACTACTGTATTTCGGGCCGGTAAAGGTTCCGGGATGCAACAAGATATACGATTATTATATTCAAATAGTACAATTAGTAGGGTTATAAGTTTTGGTCTGAATACTATATTTTATGGACCGCCGTACGTTTTTTCAACTACTTTGAGTCTCTTTCTAGATGTAGATGAGGTTGATGTTTGTACAATTTATATGTAAATCAAATATTTTAGAAAAAAAATCTTCCCAACTTTCCGATATTTTTTTCTCCAATATCTCTGATATATTTCCGATATCTCATTTTTTCAAAGTACCAATAGATATGCTGATACCGATATTTTAATCATTGCTCTTGAGTACTAAAAAATCAGAAATTTTCCTCATTCTTAGAAAATACAAGATTTGATTTCAGATTGGCAGTAACAACATTCAACCATCACCATTTTCCTATGTGACATGTGAAAATGAGTTTGTGCTTGAATTATATGATAATGCGACTCTTGTGCATATAATGTGATGTTATTGGAGTTCATGTGTTTTACGATGGAAACAATGATAAAACTAGGCTCATAGTCGTATGTAACTTCAATGCTTCATCCTCATCGAGTTCTTTGCCAGTCTCTTTTTCATAAATTTGTTGTCATCCCACAGGATTTAACCTAAAATTAGGATATTAGAGAAAATTAAAATAACCAATTTGTTTTTTCGTTCAGAACCAACATGCAATCTGAGAATATTGCGCTTCCTCATAAGCCATTCCAAAATGTTTGTATCTTGAATCTCTAAATTAAATATATTTTAAGGATCTAACACAACAACTGTCATGTTACGATCCTTTAAGATCTCGATAATACCATTATGTGGTAACACATATCCACCATTTTCCTTCAAAAATTTTGTAATCTACCAACATGGCCGATTTTCTCCCTAGTCTGCTTTTGCATAAGCGTTATAAAATAGATTGTAAACAATGTTATCAACATAAAATAGATTGTAAACAATGTTATCTACTTGACATAAATCACATAATAATACGTCAGTTGTATAGAGTTTACATCACTGTTGAAAATAATTATATTGCAAACTGTTTGACTGCAATATAACATTTTAAGTACAACTTGGTCCTTGTAACAACATTTGGTTTTTTCTTGTTTTTGTAAAGAGGGCAAACAACCCCAATTTTATTTAGAATGATGAACATAGTACAACAGTGGAGGAAGGTTAGATTTCAGATCATGCCCGGGAAATACATGATTAGAAATACTCACTTATCATCCCGGGAAATACAAGATTAGATTTCAGATCAACAGTAAGCATATTAGGCTTCAGTATGAGGAAGTTTAAAGGTCACAACCGTGAAAACTTGCGGTTAAACAGTAATCCGGCTTGGTTTTTAGTCCAGCTCAAGTGGTGTACATATATGAAGTGCAGTAAGTAATCGGGGTACAAAAAATTGATCCCTTTGATAGTAATTGCTTTAGAATTGACAGTGCTCCTTTTAGTAGGAATTTCCACTCCTCGAGAAGCTTGTAGTTAGCAGACTGACTTCTAGTTTTCCTAGAGTCTCTCGAACATTCAAGACATCACCTGCTGCAAGAAAAACAGAGATTTGTGTCAGGTCTTGGGCATATAGGAACTATAAAAGTTGGATTGTACAAAAAGTATATAGGATAAAGAATTGAATCAGAATTACCAATAACAACTTATTTGGAAATGTTACGTCGAAATTAAGCAAACATACCTCAGTGCAGAGAAAATTGGGCGGACTTTTTCAAATATTTCATCAACTGTTCCAACTGCATTGATCTGCACAAATCAAGTTTTCAATTTATACTTCTATTTTTTAGCAACATACAAGTAAGATCAGAGCCATAGAAGTTAACAATTAGATAAAGATCGGTGATCAAAATTTGTGAAATGGGAATCTCATATATCAGCTTTGAGCCTAGAAAAGAGTTGTTATCTATATCACTGGCATAGAAACAGAAGCATTCAACCCTCAAATGACTGACTCACCTTGTGAAGTTTTCCCCTCTGTGCGTAGTAGTTAACAATAGGCCAATTCAACTCATCAAACACTTCAAGCCTTTTCTTGATTGTTTCAATATTATCATCAACTCGTCCCTACAATAAAACACCACATTCAAGGAATCAAGGTAAACATTTGCACATAATTCAACCTAACAGAAATATATAATTCATTCAAGTCTCCACCTGATTACGATTTAGCACTCGCTTTACCATCTCTTGTTCAGGACAGTCAAAGAAAAGAACAACATCCGGTTCTGCTCCAATCTGCAATTGTTGTTGAAAAATGAAATGCTACTTTAGACACCATGTTAAATGATCTCTACAGTTTCCTCATTCACATACTTCTACATGTTATGAATCTGCAAATACAAATGCTCTGGCAGACTAGTCCAACAAGTCATCATGCAACATTATACAAATCACAGGAAAAAGAAAGAAACTCACAACTTCTTCAAATGCCTTGCGGTTCTCCTCACTCCTCGGGAACCCATCAATGAGAAACTTGCAATTATCGCTCACTTCCATCTCCTTCAAAATGAGCTGGACCGTCACTTGAGAGGGAACAATCTTTCCTTCTCTAATCGTTGCTAGAATCACAGAGCTGAAATCACAGTTCCATAGCACAAAAGGAATTAAAACAAAGCCACAGATTCACAACCCATCAACAACTCCCTAAAAGTCAAACTGCAACAATGCAGATATAACTACTAACCCATATGCGCTATTAGAAGCAATTTCCCTCCTCAACAGATCCCCTGCACTCACATGAGTGAACCCAAATGCCTCAACTATCTTAGCACATTGAGTACCTTTCCCACTACCAGGGCCACCTGAAAATGACATCACCATTACATCAACACCTAAAGCAACAAAATTCATAGCCAAAAAAACTTACCCAATACAAAAGTTATGAATGGAGCAGCTTTAGTCTGCACCCAAATTTACATCAATATTTCAGTCAATAAGATAAAAATGCATCTCAACCACAGTAAAAAACCTCATCACAATTTGCAATTAGAATGAAATTTTGACCGTACAGGAGTTACTGTCTCTGATTGTGAGGTAAATGATTCACAAATCTTGAATGCGGAAGCTGCCTGAGGTCAAATGACTCATTATTCAATTCATTTTCTACAGAAGCGAAATCGAATCGGAATTAGTGTGGAGCTGCGTACCTGGTTATGAGCGGAGGGTTTAGAGTGGGAAATGAGAGGAGAGAGTGAAGCCACGCGCCTCCACATCGCTGCAAAGCTAGCTCGGATTTTCGGTGTCTGATATTTTTGGGGGTGAGGCTTTTTGTTTCAGTGAGGCATTTCTGAGTGGCGTGCCTTGTTGTCTAGGCGTGGCGCTGCGAGTCTAGCTTTATACCCAGGCCGTGTTTGTATGCTTGGGCCCAAGGTTCGTTAGCTTGAAATTTGTTAAATAGGGCATGTCGTAGAAAGGCTTCTATTCGATGATGAACATAACTTTGCCCTAATCCTAGGCTCCTAGCCTATAGTTCCTTGTTTCAAAAAAAATCCTAGCAAATCTCGCTTGAGAGTGTGGTGTCTACGGAAGCTCCTCGAGGTGAAATTTAGTCGAGGAAGATCTCAGTGAGGTGAAAGTCTTCCAGGAAGGATGTTTAACCTTTTGAGGAAAAGTAATGAAGATCTCAACAAGGTGAAAAGTTTCAAGAAAAGGTAAACCTTTTAGAAAAATTCTAGTAAGATAGGGGTGGGCACGGGTCGGACCGGTCTCAAATTTTTCAAGAACCGATTTTGAACCCAAACTAATCGGGCCGGTTCAGGCTTTTATGAAATCCAAACCCGAACAAAACACAACTCGGGTTGAGCCGGGCCGGGCTTCGGGCCCAAATATCAAGTTTCACAGATTTCATCTATTCTTTCAAATTTCATCATATTCAACATGTACAAGTTCTAAAATAATTAAATAAAGATTAGAACTCCACAAGTTTGATACAAACCAAGCCCGAACCCGAACCGTTTTTTAGAGAACGGTAATTAAAATCATTAAAATTGTTAATTAAAATTATAACGGGCTGGGCTTTCGGTCCTTTTAAAATTTCAAGACCGAACCCGAACCAGTTTTTTAGAGAACGGGTCGGGTTTTAGACCGAACCGAGTTTAGAGCTTCGGGTTTTGACCAGAATCTGGTTTATTCAGACCAGGTTTTCGGGTTCCGACACCCACCCCTACAATAAGGTGAACATCTCAGTTGGTGCTTCCTCAATTCGTATCCGTATAAACGTCCATGTAAGTGCTTCTTGAATCCAATAGTACTTGTTATTTTGTTTCAATGTTTACCTTATGCATTATATATGCAGACTTACAATGTATTGATGAACCTGGTTCACTAATTTCTACACCAGCTTGCTTGCTTGCTCGCTTCAGTTTGGACTGGTTGGGATTATTTAAGCGGAATCAAAGACTTACTTAAGATGTGTTAGAAAAATGGTGATTATATTGTTTATAAACTAATAAAATGAAATAAGAAAAATTAATTTTAATTAATTAAATTGCAAGAACATGAACAAAACCATAAAATGACAAAATGAGGATTTGAGAAGAATAATTCAACTAATGAAAGTTTGTCGAGTCTCGTGTATCATACGGTGTCCTTAAAACGAATTACGATGTCCTAATCGGTGCAATGACCTCAATGCCACTTGGTCTCCCAGGATAAAATGACAATCAAGCTCAAGTTGTTGCACTATGAACAAGAGCTTCAACAAACTAGGAAGTGTCTTCAAACTATCACAGAATTTTGAGAAAACTGAGTAGGAGCAGAGAAATTTTTTAGAGAAGAAGAGAAGTGTTTTCTGTTGGTGTGTTCATAAACAACCTTAATAAGTCTGTTACAAAAAATAAAAACAATCTAGGCTCTCGGGCCACAAATTTAAGCTGTGTTAATAGGCCCAAATAAAGAAATTAGGCATCCGACCTGGTTGCACCCTCTGCAAGCAAGAGAAACCATGGGTGTTTATCATAGTTATACCTTTAAGGTGTGGAATTCTATTTAAAGCCTTATTACTCTCATATTTTTTCAATGTGGAATAAAATTCATTTTCTCATTTGAACTAGCCATTTTTAAGTGACAATTTCTCATTCACCCCACAACCAAATTATGCATATGAATACATAATTTTATAGCTCTCATTACAAGTATTACAAATTCATGAATGCAATCATCTAACTAAAACTGCAACTCACTTTAATTATTTGGTTTAATCAATGGTCATTTAGATTAGCTTCGCTCCCTAGTGCTTTAGTATTGAAGAATTTTTGTGTAGGTGCGTTTTGATCCTGCAGATTAAATAGAAACATATCAGATTACACAGATCAAACTATACCAAGCTTGATATGAAGTAAATTTTGTTTGTATTTAGATTTTCCATCTTGATTTCTTGGTCTTTTCTGTGAAGGGTGAATACGTACATGAGCGGAATATTAGAGCCTTAATCAACTACTCGTTTCACTTTCTACAGTTTCAAGTACCAAGCACTGCTCTCATACAAGAAAGCTATGGGAGAGGTTGTTCTTGGAGCATTCCTTCTGGTGCTGCTCGACAACTTGGCCGATCGAGAGGTCCTAAAGTACTTCGGGCGCCTTAAGGGGTCGAAAAGGGTTCTGGAGAAATGGAGCAGAACGTTGACTGCAGTTGAAGCGGTGCTGAGTGATGCTGAGGAGAAGCAACTAGCACAAAGTGGAGTGAAACTGTGGCTAGATGATCTCAGAGATTTGACTTACGATATTGAAGACATATTGGACACCTTTGCTACTAAAACACTGAAGCGAAGGATACAAAGACAACAAGGAACCAAAAACAAGTTATGGATCAGCTCACTTTCTAAAGCTAAATCCAATTTTAGTCTGAACTTAGCAATCAAGAAGATAAGTGATAGACTAGAGGAGTTAACTACTCGAGAAAAGCAGTTTGGTTTGAAGAAGCTTGGAGTGACTAAAAAGCCATGGAAAATGCCACCTACTACTTCTCAACTATATGGACCTGTGATCGGAAGGGATGAAGCAAAGGCCCAAATTCTTGATGTTTTGCTCTCAAAAGGTGAACACAGAACCAGCAATTTTCAGAATTATCATGATGTTTCCATTGTTAACAATTTCACCCAACGTTGGTGCTGGTGGAGTAGGATAGACAACACTTGCTAAGCATGTATTCAAAGACGCTGCAACTGAACAATTTCACCCAAAGGGATGGATGTCTGTGTCCGATGACTTCGACCTTCTAAGGGTGACAACTGCAGTTCTTGAATCTGTCACATCAGGTTATGTGAAGGAAACCAAAGAACTCAACTCAGTTCAAGAGAAGTTGAGCAAGGAATTGGCTGGCAAAAAGTTTTTGATTGTTCTAGATGATGTTTGGAATACATGAAACTATGATCAATGGACAACATTGCAGTCAGCTTTTCGTGTTGGAGCAGTAGGAAGCACGATCATTGTGACGACGCGTAATGCGAATATTGCAAAGATGATGGGAGACAATAAACCTCATAACTTGGAGTCGATGTCAGAAGATGATTGTTGGAAAATTTTTGTCCACAACAGACCCCAGGACCTTGAGTTACTTAAGGTGAAAATTGTAGAAAAATTTAATGGATTGCCGTTGGCTGCAAGGACTCTCGGTGGCCTTTTACGTTGTAAAAGAGTAGACGAATGGGAAGAAATACTAGACCACAAGATGTGGAATCTATCAAACCTGATAAAGTAGTCTGGGGTTCAACTCTAAAATCAATTGGCAATGTCTCATATTCCCGATGTGGGATATATATCTCAACACGCCCCCGCACGTGTGGCGAGTCTTTAAGCCTAACACGTGGACAACAACTTGGGTGGTCGTGGAGTTCGTGTGGCCTTTGGGCTTCACACGTGTACGTGGGTAACCCGCTCTGTAGTCTGGGGTTCAACTCCAAAATCAATTGGCAATAGAGAGAGTAGCTCAAACCCTTATAAATCCACAGGCAAGGTCTCATATTCCCGATGTGGGATATATATCTCAACAAAACCAGATGGGTATCCTCCCGACATTAAAATTGAGCTATTATCATCTCCCTTCAGATTTGAAACGATGTTTCACCTACTGCGCAATGTTTCCAAATGATTATGAATTTGAGGAATGGAATTGATCTTATTTTGGATGGGAGAGGGCTTGATTCAGCAGCAACCTGAAGAAAACAAACAAATGGAGGATTTGGGCTGTGACTATTTCAAAGACTAAAATTTCGATGATTATGAAAATTTTGATTATTAAAAAAAATCTTGATGGATATATCGAGAAAATATCGAAAATAGATGAAAATTTTACCAAAAATTATATTAAAATTGTATATTCGATAAAAAATAGACTAAATACAAAATCGGAAAGATATGAAAATTAATATCGTCACTTGTAAAAAACAGAAATTTTGAAGAAATATCACAGATATTATAGATATTTTAGTCCTTAGACTATTTTCAACAATTGGTGTCTAGGTCATTATTTCAAAAATCATGCAAGGGATGCATGGTACATAATGCATGACCTCGTTACTGATTTTTGTGCACCACGCACTCTTCAGTCACTGTATGTTTTTTATTGTCAAAGTCTGGTTTCGTTGCTGAGAATAAGTGTGTGGCCAATAGACTTCGCCATCGGGAATTGCGGGAAATTGGAAGTGATACAGTTGTTGAGAGACATGATGCACACTAATAATCTCGAGAAACTGTCGATTGACTACTGTGAAGGTATGAGTTTGACCACTATTTTTCCCGCCAACCTAATATCACTGTCCATTTACAAGACCAAGAACTGTAAGGCGCTGATGGAATCTCAAGGATTTCAAAGACTCACCTCTTTGAGAGATTTGTATCTACTGGGTGAAGATGATCGAGGTCTGTTGTCATTTCCACCTATTGAGAATTCTAAGACGGAGATGCTGCTCCCGAGAACTCTTGTTAAATTGGAGATTGAACGCTTCCCAAATCTAAAGAAACTGAGCAAGGGCTTTCAACTCCTAACCTCTCTTAATAGTCTGTATATCAAGAACTGTCCGAAGCTTACAACCCTGCTTCCAATGGAGGAGGGCCTGCCTCTTTCACTTGTTGATCTTTCTATTGCTCGGTGTCGTCTACTTGCAGAAAGATACAAAAGGACGATACCAGCCCAAGATAGCACACATCCCTTGTGTAACAACTGATTTCCAGGTTATATAAGAGACAACTGAAGCTCCCTGATCTAGTGTTTTCCAGGTACTTGTAATTTCAGGCAACAACCGCACTGATGATAATGTTTTCAAATATGTTGAAAGCGAGGGAATAACTTACTGAAACTTGTCATACTTTCCTCTAGTTTTAACTTTTTATTTCTTGCATCGATCTTCAGGTTATGCTTACTGAAAACTCTGGAGCATGTAACTTCCTTTTCCACCTGAAGATATAAGAGACAGCTCAAAATGGTGTCTTTTGGTGAAAACAAGCTGTCATTGCTTGATGTAAGTTGTAAAACTCTCAGATACTCATACGCCATACATGTCTCCCTGTGTGTCACACGACATGAAGTAGGAAGATTGTAAGATCACACCGAGATAAAATTAATTAAACATAACTAAATTTTTGAAAAAAAAAACTCGGTATACATTAGCTGTCTACGATCTGTTGATGCCCAAATCAAAGAGTATACCTACAACGGTTTTTATCACCTCCACTGTCTGAACTCTTAAATGACTTTTAATATAGTAACTGAACTTACAAAGTGATCAATATGATAGTCAGACTCTTTATTTAGTTCCAATGACATACATGTTAAGGATAAAAGGGTAAAATCATTTTTTGGTATTGTATTTAGGATATTCTATAACTTAAAACATATTCACATTTCAAATTAAAAACTAGCCTTCAACTTGCCAAAACTTCACCTAACGACTTCTTGTCTAAATAGTTACTAAACTGGCGGAATCACTGTTGTCTTAAATTGAAAGATTCATAGATTTTAGTGTGCAAAAATATTTTAAATGCAAAATTCAAATTAACAACTTAAAGTAAAGTAATTTTAAAACAAAAATATTTTTGTGACGGAATTATGGGCACACGCTAGAATTTATTTAACATAACATAACTACAAATACAGAACTAGAGCCTCGCACTTGGGTAAACAGTTATAAGCTATTTGGCTACTCATAATTATAATTATAAGCACAAGATACTTACTTGTAATAAATGCACATCACACCAACTGATTACAGACTGAAATTTTCACACAGTATTCTTACTCACACTTATACTAGAGATACTGTTTACACATTATTTCTCTGGCTTTCTAACTTCGAGAGGAAGGTGGAGAGTGTTTCTAGCATATGTTCCAAATTTTTCGATGCCGTATCTCAAAAGCTTGAAGGTCATTTTATAGCACCCGGACTCCAAACTTGAATTGAACATGGCTAGGAAAAATGGGGGACATGAGGAATCAAGTTTTACTTTAGCAAAAGTAAAATTCTTTGTTTTTATGCGTCGGCAGCAAAAAGAAAAACACACTAATTTTAACAAAAGAAAAGTCTTTTGTCGTGATGCGTCGGTCACCGTTGCTTTCTCTATCATGTGAGCGTACTAATTTTATCAAAAGAAAAGTCTTTTGTCTTGATACGTCGGCCACTGCTCATTTCTCTATCATGTTTATTATATTGTAGTATTCTTCATCAGTGCGATCATAATCAGCCAACGAATCTTGACCCTCTTGTTCTTCTGATGCTTTTTCATCTTTTTCTTCACTGTCTAAGTCTGAATCATAAGAAAAGGGATAAGGAATCCTATATCTTTTTTCCTTCTCCACCTTTTCAAGCCATTCTGTAGTAGCTAGGGTGCAGTCTACTTCATTCTACATAATGGCTGAGAAAAAGTCACAATTCACAAGTGAAGAATGATTATAGCAAGAAACCATTATCATTTCTCCACTTGCCAAAAGGCTTGACTCATAATCTCTTCTTACCATGTTTTTCATACACATGATTGTCATGGCCTTCATCCATGGAATGCTCTGATTAGGACTGTCATTTTCACTCATTCTGCTTTCCCCTTTAATCGGACCTTGAATTATCCTGACATAATGATAAGGAGAGATATAGTTCATTTGTTCTTTCAGCATTATCCATTCCGGTGAAGTTGATATGAACTTTAATCTCAGGATACATTCGTCTGGCGTAATGTTCTTGACAACTTGAACTATCAATTCAGGGAATCCTTCTAAGTCTTCATTAGATTTTGTCCAAAGATTATGAATAAAACCATTCTCCATTAGCCATAGTTTTTTTAAGGGTGTTCAGCTTGGACATTAACCAGATATCTCCCATAATTTGGGTCAGGAACAGTAGACAAAGTTGGTGGAAGCATCTTTCCTTTTTCCAGATGCTCATGGAATTTGAACCATTCGGACCGTTTCATTGTTGCCATAGGGATCTTAGCACTTTCTGGGTTTTCTAGGTACACCACCTTAGACTTTTCCTTCTCTTTTGTATGGATTCCATGCAATTCTTCTATAAGTGTTTCAAGAGTTTTAAGCAGATGCTCCTCATTTGCTTCATGAAAGACATAAAGAACATTATCTATGATAATTTTTGCTTGAATGCCAACAACTTTTTCGTCTAGAAAACGGGTTCTTTAAAAATCTTTAAAGACTGACCATGAACAGTTTTCTTTCCTGTAACCACATGCGATATGTTTCCTCTAAAAGGGGATATTCTGCTTTTTGGCAAAGCAGCAGCCATTAACAGACTTGATATGCCTTTACCGTCTGCCGTTTAAGACGGGCTAGCCAGTCTTTTACCCTAAGATTAGTCAGTTGAGGTTGTATATTTTGAATACAACAAATACTCCTGAGTGAGTTTTCTTTTTCACCCGATTTTCCGGATTGACTTTCTTGCAAGGAAAGATCTGAGCTTCTCCCAATCAACTGGATTTATCCTGTCATGACATGTTGCTTGACTTGTTTCAGCTGCTCCATAGAATACAATGAATTGATAACCCGGTCCGTCATAGAGAGGACCTACCATCTTATCACCACTCTTATATTTTTCCTAACGATTTTTCTCTCTTGATTATGGTTTTTTGTTTCTTGGGTTGCATCCTTCATCCCTGTCATCTCTTTGAAACATTGTCATTTCTCTTGTAAGGGCGTCTGGTAGGAAATTCTTGTTACCTGTAACCATTTCAACATCATATTCATACTGAGATTAAAAAATTTGCCATCTCAGCACTCTTCCCCTATCTGCAGCATCGGTTAATTTGCAGTTTTTGAAGTTTATTACTCTTTTATTGTCTGTCCTAACTTCAAATTTGTTTTCTAAAAAGGCATCAGCCCCCTTTATAAACTTAATACGAGCAAGGACTTCTTTGGATCAGGAGGGTTACAGAGGGTTGTAACCACGCTGTTAGTCTTCCCCGAACTACTATTTGAGTTTAATATCGAGATATTCTCGATTATGGGGGAAGGTAGAATTAATATCCCAAGGTGGTAGATTATGTTAATACGAGACCACCGGTATGTCTGGAATATTTTCCGGAGCTACGGGCTGTTTAACATGGATTTATTTAGTTTACGGAAGTAATAAAAGTTATTTACTTTACCGTAAAAATATGACTTTGCGATAAGTCGAGAATTTGGGAAAAGTTCTTTCGGGAAAGTTGTAGATGATGTTAATACGAACCAGTGGGTATGTCCTATGAATTAATCGGATTTCATATGCGAAAGTTATTCGGGATATTATATAGTTACTACGCGGTAAAAGTAAATAGTAAATTATCCATTTACCGCCCATGGTAACTTTGATATTAAATCTGGACCGTTGATATTTTCTCATATTTAATCTCAACTGTCCATTTCAGTATAAAAGGAGGAGAGAGGTTTGACCCGGGTCAAACACCCATTTCAGGCGTTGACCGAGCTTCCCTCTCTCCCTCCTCGCTCTCTCTGCTCCGCCTTGCTCGACGGCGCCTAGCTGCCTCCAGCCACCATAGGTCGGCACACCACCACCAAAATAATCGCCACCTCCTGCTCTACAAAACCCCATAATGTAGATGCTATTTGCCCAATGTGGAAGGAGATCAAGCACCACTGTGCTTGATCGGTTCTGGCAATTCCCGCCGTTTTAGGCCATGTCTCGGCCCATTTGAGGTAGATTTCTTCTCCTCTCCTCTTTCCCTTCATTGTCCTGCTCTTGATTCTTTTAAATAACCACTGATTCGAGTTCCCCTTTTCCTCTGTGTTTTCCCTATTTTTTGGGTTGGAGCCCTAACTCCGGCGAGTGGAGTTCTCGGGGTTTTGAGAAGGCTATTGAGCTGTGGGGAGTCTATAGAGGCTGTGGAAAGCTCTGATGAGGAGGAGGCAGGGATCCCCGGTCAGAACCCGAGAGGTAATAACCTCCTCTCTGCTCTTGGCACTGTGCTTTAGGTGTTTAGGACTGGTGGGTTGTTCTAGAGGCTAGGTTTGCAGGTAAGGAGCGAAATCCGGTCAGGTAGGCCGAGATTTTGGCCGGATAGGCGATCGGCAGGAGAAGGGGGTAAATCTCTGGATTTTTATCACGGTAGATTTAGAATTTTACCAGTTACCGCATGTGTGAATTGTCAAAACTGCCCCTGGCAGTTGGGATAATTACAAGGGTGCCACCAGGGCTGAAATCCCAGAAATACCCCTGATAATTTTGTATATTTATAAGACTGCCACTGAGGTTAAAAAGACAATACTACCCTCAGTAGTTTTAGATAATTACAGGGCTGTTAAGGGAGGAATTTCAGAAATACCCTTGGTAGCTTAACATATTTACCAAGCTGCCATTGAGGTCGAATTGACAATACTGCCCTTGACAGTTTAAGATAATTACAAGGGTACCCTCTAGATGATATTACTGTTATACCCTGGAGAATTTGTTATTTATGTGGATGCTTTTATGTTATATCTATATGTGTGAATGTTGTGTTTAATTATGGTGGAATGTTTAGTGGTTACCCAAGCGGAGAGGTTGAACTCCGGATTGCAATAGGCGTAAGCTATTCATAATATTAGATCGACCGATAATTAGAAAAACGGGATTTTTGCCCGGTTAGGGCGTTATTTATATAAGAGCTATGTGTGGCTTGATCCCTGAGTACATGGTACGTATACAGCCTGACCGGGATTCAGGTGCAGTCACAAATACTATTAGAACCCTAAGACTTCTAAAATAATTAGTATGAAATCCAAATGCGGAAATCAGGATAGCCTCCGGTTACGAGGTCTATTCCGGTATCATTTGGATTGTTGAAAATATATTTGGAAAAAAAGGTTATCCCTTCTCAAGGGGGATTTCGAGTAAATCTCTCTCTTGGGATGAGTCTCGCACGTCATATCCCGGGTTTAGAGAGGTAAACTTGGGCCGGGGCGTGACAAGAATAGTTTAACTCTACTACGTTAAACTTTCCCGAGAGAAATTTACAAATCTTTTCATGATTTGTATCTAGAGAAACAGACAAGACAACTCCTACCCAGTAATAATCATTTGCATCAGTCTGCATAATGATCGAATCTCCTTCTTCAGGTAATTGTAAAGGAGGTAGGTTCTTGGTTAGATCTTTGATTTTTCTGACCATTTCTTTTTAGAGCTTGTCTTTGGAGAGAGTAGAGCAGTAAAACCACTAACTTGAGGAATAAAATCTCTCACAAAGTTGTCCACTCCTAAAAACCTTTGTAAGGACTTTGCATCAGGAATATAATCTGGGAACAGACTGATTTTTCTGACAATATTATCTTGGAGATGAATCTCTCCATCTTTAACATAAATGCCTAAGAAATCGATTTCTCCTTTTATGAGGTAAATCTTCTTTTGTCCAAGGATGATTCCCTTCTGGACAATCAACTTGCATACTTGTTCAGGATACTTAAGATGTTCGTTCATAGTTTGTGAGAAGACAAAAATGTCATCTATATAAACTATACATAAATCTGAGTAAGGTTTGGAAATATTATCCATTTTTCTTTGAAAAACAGACGGGGACTGCTTGAGGGCAAATGACATGACTAGCCATTTATAATGTCCTTGAGGTGTTCCAAATGGTGTAAGCAATGGAGTCTGGATGCATCTTGACTTGCCAAAATCCTGATTTTGCATCAAATTTAGAGAAAATCTTGGCTCATTTGAGTCGATTGATAAGCACTCTTATCTGGTCTATTTTGTAACCGACTTTTTGTTTACATCTCTATAGTCAATTACCATTCTAGCCTTTCCTCTTACTTGCTCTGCATGATTTCTTATCAAGAAGGTTGGAGCATGATGAGGACTTTTGGAAAGTCTGATCAACTTCTTTTCGAGCAATTCTTGAATTTGACTTTATATTTCTTTTCTGTCATCTTTCATGTAATGAGGGATTGCTTTAACATGACAAATAGTATTTGCATTATGCATTTTGAGCTAACAGTATACTGGATCTCTTTCCTAGTATAACTGAGGATCTTCACTGATACTGGTTTCAGCAAGCTTTCTATCTCTGCAATGGTTGACATTCTCTTCTGCTCGATCTTGTTAGCATACACATTTAGGTTATGCTCTCTGATAAATTCTTCTTCTCTGTCTGAGCTTTCTTATTCTTATGAATCTGAGTCAGACTCATTTAAAGGGGATTCATACTCTTCTTCTGACTTAGAATCTTCTAAATTGATCCATTCGTTTACCAATATTTCACTGTGACCCTTCAAATAATCTTTTAGAAGCAGAACTGGTTCTAAAACTGGCTTATAATCATCACTCTTTGCTGACGATCTTTAATATTGGTCTGTAAATCTCAGACTTGTAACGCTTACAGCGATAGTAAAACGAGATTCCAAAAAGAATTTGTTATTCTTTTCAAAACCAACCATTTGTGGATTCTGAACTATCGTCTGTTGAAGAAGGAAATAATTTCCAATTAACACATCTGCTCTTTGACTTTCACATTTTCAGATGATTTTTATGACCAAAGTTCCTCCGCCCGAGGAAACTTTAATGTCACGAGCCATAGTATCCATAATTATTTCATTTTCTCTCATGGCTATTCCAGTAACTGATGTTGGAGTCTTTTTCTCAATATTCTTCAAGTATGACATATCTTTTGGCAAGAGAATACTCTGACTCACTATCTACAAATACATGCAGATGATACTTCCTATATCTGAGAAATTTCAATCCTATAGTGATATAATTACTGAATCTGCTCGTCTGGGCCTGCTTTGTTCTTTATCTTCTGTCGGTTTTGCAGGTAATTCAATGAAATAATTGAATTCTCTTTTACCTGGCTCGTTGATGGGATCAAAATGTTTAACCTGTTGTATAACAGGTTCTGTGATAAGGTCTTCTTTTTGTCTTATTGCCGAAATGTTGACAGAATCAAAGGACTCCTTTAATTCTTTGTCTTAGCTTAATGAAGTTACTAACTTCATCTTCTTCAAATCTTCTTCCAGGTTATGTCCCTGTTGTTCCTTAGCTTCATAGAACTCTTTATATTCTTGTTCCACCATGATGTGAGTTTCATTGTCTTTGGTTTTCCTTCGTAATTCTGCAATGAAGCATTCTCGATCATATGTTTCACCTGTACTTTTACAGTACATGGGAACTGAATTACTATCATCGCAATTGAAGTAATCACATATAAATCTCCCTGAATTGGGGTAAAAATTACTGATAATATCATTAGCTTCTTCTTTCTAATTTAGGACTTTTAGAACAAACATAGGACGAGATCCGTCCTCTTCTTCTTCAGAACCTTCTGAAGTGTTTTCTAATTCACTTTCTAATGGGAACTCAAGAGAATATATTGAATTATTCTCTTCATCATAATAGGCTATCTCAAAACCTTTCAGGTTTGCATATTCTGTTGCTTCATCATATTCTTTAATTAGAACCTTCGCAGATTTTTTGTCCTTTTTAGGACATTCGTTTTCATAATGTCATTCGGCTTTGCAAAACCAACATCTGCACTTCTTCACTTCTCGAAAGGAATTCGAAGAACTGGTTCTTTTTCTTTTAAAAAAGCTCTTCCTAAGAGTAAATCTTTTCCCTGCAGAGCTCTTTTTGAATGAGCTTTTTCTAAAATTATATTTCTTTTTGGAAGCAAAATTCTTTTTCTGCTTGTTGCGAGAGAACATTTTCTTGTATTTTTTTTTTCTCTGTGTGACATCCCCACTAAGTTGGTGTCTCCAATATCTTGGGACACATGTTTTCAACTCCTCTGAGTTACTACTTTGCAGTTTTGGATTTCTGTTTTCATTGCATTGCTTTCTCAGGAGATCCCTGATTCTTTCAGCAATTCCTCCTACCGTAAAAAACGGCAAAAGATTTTATTTCAAAGATTGTGCTACTGCATCGTTCCATGGTTCAGGTAACTTCCTGTAATATGTGTTGACCAGTTCTTCATTATCTAGGTCTCTAATGGTACAGTAGTAATTTTGGAACTTGTTAGTGTACTCTTCAAAGTACCTCATGTTGTAAATGCTCAACTTTTAAATATTTGCTTTAACCCTTTCTTTAGACTGATCACTATGCCCAGTAACATGTCCACAAAATTGTGCATAGATAGGACATGCGAAATCTAGAGGATTATTGGTTTGAGCCAATTTGGTTGCCCAGTCAAGCCATTGAGAGCTTCGCTTGAAAGACTGATACCACTTCTGGACTATGCCAGTTAAGATGCACTCATAATATGCATGAGTTTTCTCATAGGCATATTTAGACAACACCAAAGCTTGAGTTAGCCTTAAGCTAGCTACCCAGTTATCTATTGTCTTTCTGTTGTCTCCTACCCTATCGAGATCAAGATAAACTCCTCTTTCAGATATTGACTGTCCTCATTTGGGTTCTGTAGGGATATACTTCTGAGAACTTTTTTCTTCTGGCTTTCCTGTAGAAGTCTGTCCCTTAGGAAGTTTAATCTTATTTTCTCGAATGATCTTAGTGGGGTAGTTTATGATGTTCTGAACTACAGTGCTTCATTGGGGAATATTTTCAGTTTCCATCGATGAGGATTCGCCTTGTTCTTCTTTAGCCGCTTGATAAGGAAGAATCTTCCTTTTGTTCTTTCTTAATTGAACCTGTGAAATCTTTTCCATGATCTTTTCAAGTTCTTCTGTAGATTTACAAATTTTCGCTTGTTCATACAAGCTCTTCATATTTTTTTTGACTTTAGCATCATCATAGGTTTTTTAGCATCTTCTTCCTCGAAAGATTCTTCAAGACAAGAAGTTGGCTTGGTTCCAGAGGTACTAGCTTCCTCATAACTAGCAAATGAATGTCTATGAAATTGTAAGCTTATTTTTTCTCTCATATCTTCATAGATAGAAGCATTGGTATTTTCTACCTGTTTAGCTGGAGGTGTTAGATTTCATTCCCTTGTGAGTGTTACTTCATGTCATTTTGTAATATGCTTTTGTTCAGTATGATTTCTTGGATTGGTGAGGATTGATGTTGTAATCCCGAAACTATTGAGAAATCTGGTGTTTGGGGTTACATTCGAGCTCATCAGCTTATAATAGATATGATAATCTATCGCAAGTTCCATTATCCATTTTTTCATAGAAATTCCATTTGTCTTGATTCGCAGTCTTAGACATTGTGCTGCATCTATGAGATGTGTGGTGAAGCTTGAGAAAACATTGAAATATGCAACTTGGTTGCACAAAAAAGCTTATACTGTTCCAAACAAACTTTTCTTAAAGTTTGTTATTCTATCATCTTGTAAGACACATAGATCAGAACCGTCTATACCATCTCTTGCTAAAAGCTTTATTCCTACTTGAACTGCTCCAATATGCATATATGAATATTTCTTCTGAGATACTTCACTTACTTCTTTTGGAGTGATTAACCTGATGTCCGTTTCTCCTCCTGTGGCAGGAACTGTCAGTTCAAGAATCTTAAACCTGTGAGATTTCATGAGGAAAGATCCTCTCCTGTAGATCTCATTGAGTTTGAATTTGGGAACCAATACTTCTCGCATGCTAGATTCAATTTCATTATACTCAAATTCTTGAGCGTTGATTAGCTGTACAAGCATAATATTTCTTTTACTCAGCATTTTTACATCTCTTTTGGTTGAAGATGCATATGTGGATGAGAACCGGGTAAGGAGTTTAGGTTCACTAAACTTAAGCTCACTTTCTCATTTTGGTAAAGGAGATATGATTATTTTACTAGCCACGTTTTGAGCTAGTTATTCTTCATTGATCCCTTCTCATTTTTGTATCTTCATTTTTTCTATGCTTGTTTGCAGTCTTACTATCCTGTTGTTTAACTCTTGGAATTGGTTTTCGAGATCAATACTCATCTCTTGGAGATAAACGATATTGTAATTCTCCTGATGAATTATTGCCTTGATATTATCATGCACTGTTTCTGTAGGAAGGAAAAAGCTTAGAGCTTTATCATCTTCTTGTTTTACCTTTAGTTCAACTCTGTGATTCATCATCATTGGGTGATCAGAGTTTCTAAAAGCTTTTTTTAACGATTCTAGAGAAGATTTTATCTCAACTGCTTACTGACGAATGTTGTCGGCGAGATGCTCAGTGCGAACTAGCTTGTTTTTAATATATTGTTTCTCTTTGAGATAATCAAGCTTGACTTTAATTTGTCAAGTGTAGAATTTATCTCTTCAAAGTGCTTGAACTTGAGATGAAATCTCTCAAGTTGTATTGTAACCTTGTTTGTAGTCGTGTTCCTAGATAGATGATCTAGGTATTCAATTAAGCTTGGTCTGGAAGGATCAAGTTCTTCAACCTCGACTTCTCTTTAGAGGTAGACAAGATCTTAGTAGAGTGTGTCTAATACTCTACAGATGTACTCTATCGAGTATTGATCTTCCTGAATATATCTTAAATAAAAGTAATTTTGTCACTTATCAGTTCCTTTTGTAATACAAATTTATACGTGATGTGGTTCATTGGTCGCATATTCCACATGGTACGTTTGCCCCCTGTAATCATTTCTCACATCAATCTCCTCCTCTCTCTAAGGTCATAAAAAGTTTAGGTGAGAGCTTGGTTACGCTACACCACCATCGTCAGGACAAACTTGCAACCTTAACTCTGAAGAACTTACATTGAACACGTATCTGTCACACTAGCCTCCAGATATGGATTTCCACAGGAGAATTTATAGATCGCGAACCAACGAGGCCTGTTGGTAGCGGGAATCGAACAAGGATGGGGTCTCCATCACAAACCCACCCTTACCAACTGAGCCAAACCTCGTTGGCGATCTCCTCTCTCTGTCGCATCCGTTTAGACCCAGAATTCACATTTTGCATTATCACTTGTATCTTTAAACATAAATTAGGTTAAACCCAGCTTCACTTCGGCGGTGATTCCAACAATGACAAGACGACAGTCTTTGGACCCAGCTTCACTTTAATTCTGTGAAGCTGTTTTTGGGCTCAGTCCAAAGGTTGTCGGCTTGTCGTTGACAGAATCACCACCACCGACGCTAGTCCATTCAAATGCCAAGAGCTTGGCGCAACTGAGAGTCCAAAGGTGCGGTGTTGGTGGCCCTTTAGAAGGTGAACTTCTCTCTGATGAGATTTCCCTCGATGTAAAAGTATGATAGTGGCAAAGGTGGATCTGGTCGTAGGTGATGGGGAGGGGGAGAAGGTGAAGGGCAGGGGAGGTCATGGTGGCTCATATATGGAAGGATTATAGATTTGAACTAATTAGAAGTGAAATATATCAATTATAGATCATGTTTCTGGGTTTAAACAGATGAGATGAGATGAGAATAAAACAATGAGAGAGAGAGAGGAAGGAGGAGATGTTTCAGACCAGAACAAGAAAAAAAGTAGAAAAAGAAGAAGATGCGAGTGGGCCCACATTATAAGAGCGAGTAATTATACGTGTGACGCGTGTCTCATCTGCGATTTAGTCATTTGCGCCTTTGCGGACGTCCCTGAATTTCGGGGTGGGCACATTGAGTCTGAAATGTAGTCACCCCCGCATCACACCGAAATATTAACCGAATTTAGGCAAAACGACGTCGTTTTGCTCATACACCGCACCGACCCATTTTCAAACGGTGCAGTTGCGGTTCCGGGCATAAAACCTCCCGATTTAAAACCCACCGACCCGTTTTGTTTGCGTCCCTTCCTTTGTTTGCGTCGTCGTGCTCACCGGGGACAACTTCGAGAAGGAGGTCGGTCAAGATCGCCCTGCTCTCGTCGAGTTCTACGCTCCCTGGTAATCTCTCTCTCTCTCATTTCTATTCCACTAATTCGATTCTTAATCTTCAAAACTCTTTGTTGCTTTCTGTAGCCAATCCAGTACTCTTAATTCCTTTGTGTTCAGCACACCTCTTTCTTCCTTGAACTGGCGCCTTTCTACATATGGACCCATCACCAACAGCCACCCCACAAACTATAGTATTTTCCAGAGTAATCCCACTTCCATTCAAAACTAACCTAGGATGTGATCTGCCAAACTTGATAACATGGGGTATGAGATTTCTGCTCTCCCTATCAGCATAGTTACTGAACTTTTCCTCTGTTGAAATCAGATTGCTGGATTTTATTCTAACACCAATTTGCTTCTGCCTCGGGACAGTAGTAGTAAAACGGGTTGGTTTCAAGGGAATTTTCTTGAGTTTCTGAAGGACATCATCCTGGCGCCGTGCACCATTTAATGCGGTTTAAAGCAAACCGCATCGAATTGCACCGAAAATGCAGTTTGCATTATTTAAAAACAGTTGCAGTCTGCAAAATTAGAACACCGAAAATGCAGTCTGCACTGCGGTTTTGGCCTTAAACCGCATTGCACCGCACCGCGCCCACCCCTACCTGAATCCTCGCTATATATATAGAGGTATCATTATTGTTTTATTTATAAGGATAGACATTTGACAAATTTTTCGATCACATAACATCTCTATCGTTTAATATGTAGATGCATATATATAGATTATTTTTGTAAAATTTTATCAAATTTGGTGATCATTAAGGCTTTAAAATAACTGAAATCATTTGACAGATCAAATCTGTCAACCTTAAACAGTTAATGTCTATAATTTTAATTCGCAGTTTTAAACATCATAACGATCACTGATTTGGATGAAATTTTACAAATGTGATCTATATATTATGACCTAATCATTGAACGGTTAAAATTGAAAAACGTGATCGAAAAGTTTGTCGAATGTCTATCCCTATAAATAAACTAAAAATATGGATCCCTCTTTTATATATATATATATATTCAGTATCTAAAGAGGACCTTCTTACTTTAAGAATTTGAGGATTTGTACTATTCCACACTAATAAAGGACTTAATATAATGATCTCAACCGTTGATCCTCTAGATTCATATGCAAGAAACATGTCTACAAAATTTTATCTAATTCCATATCATTTGGTCATTCAAGATGAAGTAAACAATTATAGGCCGTTAGATAAAGTTAAAACGAATATTGTGCTAATCAAATGGTTAAACTTTTTCTATTTTTGCTAATTTTTTTGTAGGATTCATATGTGGATATGTAACTAGAGAATAAATGGCTTTGATTGTCAAAATACATGCTAGAACTAAACCCTAAACCCTATATATTCAAATCATCTTGCATCTAAAGAACATGGAAATATATATATATATATATATATATATATATATATATATATATATTAGGAGTTCCTATTTGAATCCTAATTCATATATATATATATATACAAATCATTTTGCATCTAAAGAACATGGAAAGGGCATGACATACAAATCTTGCACCTAAAGAACATGGAAAGGCATGACATACAAATGTGCTCAATCTATCATCATTCATCCACAACACTCCTTGAAATCCACCTTAGCTAGCTAGTATCTTTAATCTTATCATACCCAAATGAAAGGTCATGTTACAGTTGCCTTATCCACCTTATACTATCAATCATAACCAGACTCTACTTTGAAAGAAATTAATCAAACGTCAAAAGACTCGAGCCACTCAGCACTGATCGATTAGATTATTGGGATCCTTTCATTCTTTGACAAAGGCTCATAGCTCTAGTGGGTTCGATCGAAATTGCTTTTGTAAAATGGAGATGTGGGATTGGTTGGTCTAATTGGCAATTTGCTGCCTTAACACTCAATGTTTATTATGACCATCGTCGCGTACTATAACTTAAGATGCAGCTAACTCCAGTCCCCACACCAGATCGACCAACCAAGGCAGGTGAATATATAAACTTACTACACATCACACATGCATGTTGAATTACTCCCTTCATGTAATTAACTTTGTTATCCAAATTTTGCATACGTCACACTTGGATATAAAATCAAGAAATGTGGTGAATAACGTTATAAAGACTCAAAGACTGGCTAAACTCCCTCTTGTTCTTGCGTCTACAGTGAGGGTGTGCCCTTTTAAAAGAACACGAACATTAGAAAATAGGCCTTTCCGCTAATCATTTAGTTATTTTATACCGCCTGTAATATGGTATAAGTTTTAGGTCAGATAATGTCGAATACGCGGGCAAAATTAACTTTTTACACAATTTTTAAAAATATTGTCCAAACTATGATACAATTGCGACCTCGCGGGATTGAATTGAAATGGGAAAATGATAGGTGGAGGTCATTGAACCATAAGCACCCAACTGAAATGAAGTGACCAAAGATTGTGAAGCTTGCAAGAACCACAACTATGGCCTTGAGTGTGGTGACGATATAGGTGATGGAGTGCTGAAGTAAGAGTGAGGAAACTGAGAGCACGACACGTTGAAAA
Organism: Comarum palustre; assembly: GCA_951800085.1. NCBI lineage: Eukaryota > Viridiplantae > Streptophyta > Magnoliopsida > Rosales > Rosaceae > Comarum > Comarum palustre. Next base: position 2,526,380 of record OX637585.1, on the reverse strand, counting down.
AATATAGTGAACCAACGCAAGTTTAGAAAGAGAAAAATAGAAAGATGAATCAAAAATAAATAAAAATTGGGAAACATAAGAAAATCGGGTTGATCAAAGTTGAGATTAGGTCCCAGGCACTTTTCTGTAGGACTGTTCACAAACTCCTGGTGGGTGCGCCACTCCACCTCTATGGGCCTCCACACTGCCTTTGCCGTTCGCCAAGCGTGTCACTTCACGCGTCACCGGAGTTTCAGTTCTGATTACATCGTGTATATATACATGTTGTGTATAAGAATTTCTGATTATTTTGTTTAGGTTTATTTTTTTTAATTTACTATGAATTTTGGGTCAATATAAATTGTATGATAATGTGGAAATCGAATCCTCTGGACAAAGGCATGCACCGCCCCAGTCATTTTCTTGTCATGAACTCATCATCATGGACAGTGCGAGTGGAGTGACACCCTTGTGAAGGACCCTTTTGTTGGGCATGCTTATGCCTTTGGGACCAGAATTTCCTTAAACCATGTATGTTATTTCTGTGGATCATCAAGAAAGGCTAGTGAATATGTATCTATATTGATCTCTACAGAAGAAAACTACGTTATCCTCTTATCAATGAAGGAGCTTTAGAAATAAAAATTTGGCAAGAATAAAGGTTTGATTGGCAATGACCCTACTGTTGCATAGAATAGTAGAAAAATCATTTGGGCAGGTTATATGGAGATAATACATCATATACGTTTAGATTTATTAGAGATTTATTAGAGTATGAAATGTAAATGCTGGGAGTGATGAATTAAAACATATTCATTAATTTGTTAGGATACGGAAGAAAACCGTCTGTATTGATTTCTTATTAAATATAAAATATGTACGATTTTAACTTTATTAAATTAGTTATTTCATGTCACATCAAAGAAGTTACTAACATTAGTCAAAACTTTTTCCTCAAAAAAGGATACAATAGATTGGACTTACGCATTAGAATGTGCATAACATATGCCAAAAGAAGAAGAATGATAAATACCATGGTAACTGTCGACGTTACTTTGGTCCAAGAGACTAGTACTTTCTTTTTCATCTTTTTCTGTTCTCTTAAAAGCTAGGCAGTCACTACTCACCAATATATAAAGGTGGGTGAGTGGGGCTTAGGCTCTCTTGCAGTTGCAAAGATTGGTGCGAAGCGAAGCGAAGCAAAGCAAAGGGTACTACTAGCACAACGTGATGGGCAGGCAACCTTGTTGTGACAAGCTTGGTGTCAAGAAAGGTCCATGGACCGCGGAGGAGGACAAGAAATTGGTGAACTTCATCCTCACTCACGGCCAATGCTGCTGGCGCGCCGTCCCCAAGCTTGCTGGCCTGCGTCGCTGCGGCAAGAGCTGCCGCCTCCGTTGGACTAATTATCTCCGGCCTGATTTGAAGCGAGGGTTACTCAATGAAGCTGAGGAGCAGCTTGTTATTGACCTACATGCTAGCCTTGGCAATAGGTTATTTACCTTAAATATGCTCACTTCATTTCTATCATTCTATACTTGGACTATAGCCTAGCTGCCTTAATTTTTTAGCTGATTTGTATTGTATATTGTGATTTTTGCGGTGTAGGTGGTCTAAAATTGCAGCAAGATTGCCTGGAAGAACAGACAATGAGATCAAGAATCACTGGAATACACACATCAAGAAAAAACTTATCAAGATGGGGATTGATCCGATTACTCATGAGCCTCTCCAAAAACACTTCACTACAACCCCAGAAGAAACACCTAGTGAAGCCAATATTCAACAAAGTGTGAACATACCGGAGCAAGGAGTCTCCGGCAACGAAAATGACAGCTCCCCAACTGAGAATTCTTCGAGCAATGAAGCTCAGTCACTAATTGAGGTCAATGCTAATGGTGATGACCCTTTGGTAAGTTACATATTATCTGATACGTTTCTAGAGGACTGGTCATGGAGTTTTCCAGCTGTGGAAGACGGTTACCGTGATTTTGGCCTGCCTTCGACTTCATCAGAGGATAGCTCAGCTTGGTTTATGGATTGTAAGGATTTTGGGGTTGAAGATTTCGAGCTTGGAAATTGTATCAATTGAAATAACAGGATCGAACATGTTCATATTATAAGCAGTACTGTAACACAGAAGGGTGGTATGCATTTTGCAAATCCCCAGATAGTTTACCTAGCAATGTGAAAAAAGATTGACACTTCACAGTTCTGTCTGATAAATGATGAGGTTGAAGAAAGAACAGACCCATCAATTTGTTTAAGAAATCACTTGATCATTTTAAGCTCACTTCATCACTTTGATGATTTTCTATCCTTGAAAAGTTCCCACTGAACTCTAAGTGGAATACATGTAATTTAGAATCCAGAAAAGTTCTGAACCAGCCAATGCCATCAAAACTAGGGTTTGGTTGGTAGGATGTCCCTTTGCAAAGTACATGATAGCTAGTTTATGTAAAAAATTATTAACCTCAGTACCTCACTATCATAAAAGAGATAGAGTTTATACCAACTCTAATCTAAGCATCACATCACAACAAAAAGGACCACCTCTCTGTTAATAAAGTGCCAAAGTTTATGAAACAATTAGTATATACTAGTATGATTTATATATAGAAGGTATGAAGAAAAAGGCTTTAGCGAATCATGGGTTGATCCAAAGTATATATTGCACCTCTCCTTTCATAGTGTTGCACCAAATGGCCAAATTGTATGATAAAACCATCCTATAAAGATTTGATATAATAGACTTGATCTAATGAATAATAGAAGTATGACTGTTCTCAAACTTTAATTAATGAAACTGCTCAATAATAACTATGCAGAAATCCACATTCTAAGTATTCCATAAATGAGGACTACTAAGGCTTGTCATACCGGCAATTTGGACAACTCATTTTCTTTACAACAATGAAATCCCAGAGTTCTTTATTCATTATATAAAACTTAGATGGTCAAATTGTCAATTTCTTGATAATTTTAAGGTGAGACATGATTTCTTGAAAGAGTTGCCAAACTTGTTGCTAACGTATCCTTAAAATTAGAAGCTTAATTTTCACTTCCATATGGCTATACCATATCTTTCATGGAGGAAGGATATTCCACTCATATTATTTGTCTGTACAAGCCAATTTTCTTTACCATTAGCACCTCTATGGCTTAGAAATGTCATATGTATGCTACTAAGTCACATCAAGAATACAAGAAGGCAGCAATACAAAGCTATTAGCACTTTCATAAACATTTTAAAGGGAAGAGGTAGGTCAATTTTACTTTATATGATTGTGTATAATGTAAATAAATCGAGTACGAAATAAAATATACCAAACATACCAGAATTCATAGCACCATAGTATATAACACATTTCCATTCACTTTATTTCCTTTCAATCACGTTGTTTTTAGTTTGGGTTTATATGCACCTCACAAGTAAAAACAATATTTTGATGATTGTAAAGTTGCAAAGAGATGGTCTGTCTAAATCTTGACATGATTCGCATGAAAACAAACATTTCGAATGTGGGACCCTGAAAGATCAAAATCCCTTGACACATGTTTCTTGTTTTCTAAGAAAAATATTGAAAAACCAAGTGCGTCCTTGTTTCACTTGCCGTTATTCCCTTGCATAAGCATTCCACACAACCTCCACTTTGTATTGCGCATTACACAACAAAGCTGTATCTTACAACTAAAGAACCATAAGCAGAGCAATTTGAGGCATTCTAAATGTTCACTTAATGATCGAGTTGCTATTAGACAAGAAGATGCGTAAAATAAAAGAGTATGATTGCTACCTGCTGATCTCGAAGAGCTCACTAATAAAACAAGGGTACAAGACTTTCTACTGAAACGATATATACAAGAAGCTCGCGTGGTTAAGACTGAAAAGAGAAAGAAAAACTAAACAAGATCGTCTGCAATCGAATGAACTGCAACAAAATAAGTGGATCACACTACCTTTGCCTACTAGAAGAACATCTGTTATCCACCAAACGGATGAGGCACTTACTGAACCATTCAAGTCGAAGACTTTCTTCAAGAAACTACATCTGCAGACAGGTGAGACGTGATAGCAACCTGATCCTCGTTGGAGCATGTAGGGGTTAAAGGTTCATAGCAGAATTTCTATTGTCATGGAACAGATGACTTGGAGGCGTCTGGTGATTCCTTGGTCTTCACTACAAGATCGTAATTGATGGAAGCCAGCTGAGACAAGTTCTGAGAACAGAATAGGTAAAAATCAGCTTAATTTGGAGTGTAATAAGGTGAGCTACAGAGCTAACTACATTTCATTTCTGTATGGCATCCTTTTAGTACTAAAGTAAATAAATTATCTTAGGTCAGACCCCTTACCTTAAATGAGAAATTACTAAATGAGTACTGCACGTCAAGGGCCGGAGCACTGAAGTCTGCCAAACTACCGCACTCATCCCCCTGTATAAGAGACATAGATGGTCAGGCCGCCAAACTAGTAATGCCACTAGGGTGTGAGAGAGCCAAACTTGGATCAAACTTACGTCTTCATCTTGAATATATGAACCACTGCTGCATGTATCAGTCAGGTCATCAAAGTCACTGCCTCCATTAACATGCTCATCTTCTGGATTCCATATGTACCGACTCATGAAATAACTTGTGTCATGTGCATCAGTTGAAGGTATGAACATAGCCTGCAGTCAATAAAGGTAGTCTTAAATATCACTGATTTATATACCGTAATATCAAAACAACATCAAGAATATAACTTGAACTGACCTTCTGCCTAGCTAGTGTATCCCAGTTAATATCCTTGAAAAATATATGTTGCTTAACCTGCCAGAGAAGTCCAAACACATTTTAATCATTATCCGACTTGCATGTAACTTTTGTTAATAGTTATTCAGCAAATTACCTCCCTAGCACCTGTTGCTCCAAGTCTTTGAACTGGGTTTTCAGTCAGTAATCTGACAAGGAGTGAAGAGGCAAAATAAGAGCAACAAAGATATACTGCTTTGAAACATAAGAGGATTGCAGGTACTTTAAATCCAACAAAAAAGTTTATTTTTGTTTAAATGAAAACGCTGATTGACAAAATTTCCCTAATATTAGAAATTCACACTAGTAATGTAGCTAGTACATCCAGAAAATGCACAGATCTCTTCATATTATTCTTACTGGTCAATTAAGTCATATGCTTCTCTGCTCATCTCTTCAGGTACCTTAGGCCAGGGGATATCTCTGTTTATTATATTGTTGAAAATTTTCTGCAATAAGAGGACACATAAACATTTTGTCAAATTTCACCCCAATAATTATGACTTGAAAAAATATTTAAAATATTCACAGTTCTAAAAATCACGAAAATTCATTCAGATGCTCAGGGCTCAATGATAAACATTATAAACTGTTCCGGAATTTGGATTCACTACCTGAGGATGTTCTGCATTAAATGGTGGAAGGCCAACAAGTAGCTCAAAAAGTATAACACCCACAGACCACCAATCAGCAGTTGCACTATGTCCCATGCCAAGAAGTATTTCAGGTGCCAAGTAATCAGGGGTGCCAACAACTGAGTGTTTTTGGCTCTCTGGTCTCTCAGATGAAGATGGACATTTCGGTTCATCATCTCCAACAAAACCAGTATCACCATCTGATGGTCCTGATAAGTCATCAGTGCTGCTGATTAGACCAACCTTGGAGAGCCCGAAATCTGTCAACTGTAACAGTAAAGAATTAGCAATTGTCAGAGGGAACAAGTATAATCTTCCTGGAGGATGCAAACTTCACTTCCTGAACATGTGGAAATTCAAGGAAGCAACTATAGATGTCCTAACAAATACGGATGGTAGTCTCCATGTAGTGCATAGATTACATGAACATCAAAAATAAAATAAAAACAAAGGAAGCAACTGTAAGAAGTTGCTATAAATGAAGAAAAATTCATCAATCACCGGTCAAACAAAAATTATCAATCAGAGGAACAAAAACAGAAAGAGAAACAAATCCAAGTAGGATTGAAAATGCAATATAAACGACTAACATGCTAACATGAAATTATTCATCTAATATCCCCTAAATTCAGGTTGTTATAGGTTGCTTTTGTTTGATAAAAATATCCGTTCACGGGCTAGAATGTAAAGATGCAAAATTAAACTGATGATTGTAGCAGGCCAGAATGCTCATACTATTGCCAAATGTATCTTCCAAAAGGAGTTTCATGACATTCAAGAACTAAAACAGCAAGATATTGACCTTGATGTGACCATCCTGACCAATCAACAAGTTGTCTGGCTTTAAGTCTCTATGGATAACATTTATTGAATGTAGATACTCCAAAGCAAGAACCTGGGAAGAATATAAGATATCAGCATGCTGTCAAACATCAATGAGCATGAGAAACTTTAGAGTGGACATAAAAAAATATCTGGAGAGGTAAACATTAGATTGTCCTTACAACTTCTGCAATATATATACGGGCCATATCTTCATCTAAGCAGCCCAGATTTCTCAATAAAGAGTAAAGATCTCCACCGTTTAAGTACTCCATGACAAGATACAGATTTTCCCTGCATGTGAAGGAATAGAAAAATCGGACCTGCTCACCATCAAAAGTGTCAGATTCATGTCCACTTGTAATGCATTCTTAAAGTATAAACCCATTCTGGGGCTCACTCACCACAAAGGGATTGCGAACCAATATAAGGATGTTACGCTCTGCCAAAATACTTTCAACTGCATTCTTGCGGATCATATCAGCCTTTTTTAATACCTGAAAAATATGTTCCACAATAATGAGTTGCGAAAACAGACTATCTCAAGCTTACATGCAGAGAACAGCATAAAAGTCCATGGCCTTAAATTTTCTTCCCTTCATATGGAAAGAAAAAGGAACAATGCACAGCATTTTCATCCATAATATGTAATATCAAGCAGACCTTTATAGCAAATAGGTCACCAGTTGCTCGTTTTCTGGCAAGAAAAACTCGTCCAAACGCACCCCTGCTTATAGGCTTTATTATTTCAAAATCTTCTATAGATGTTCTATCCTTAGACGGATTCATGGGGCTGGTACGCAGACTACGAATTGTATCATCTTCCACTGAACTTTCTTCGTCTGCCATACTATTTGATGCATCCAATTTCTCATCTTCTATCTGCCCACAAAGATGTACATATTTTTCCCTGTACAGTTCAAATGTGATACAAATCAGAGATGCCTTAACAGATATTAAATAATAATCAATCATTTGAGGAAACATGGAAAGTATAATAGGTATACAAGCTAAAATTTAGTTATTTTGTTAATGGCCAAATCGAGGCAATCTGGCAAATTTGCATTTTGTACAAGCCACCCAAAAAAACAGTATTACAGTTTGCTTCAACTTACTGCAATAACTTTTCAATGCGTCTACCAAAAGTCTCTACAACAAGGGCATCCACCTTCCTGTCCTGGATAGCATATTTTAGGTCTTCTAGTTGTTCAAGCATATATTCCAATGCACTGTAGTTGCAATTGCTAACACTTGCAACAGAACGAGCGATATCCAGTAGCTTGTGTATCTGTCAATCCATGGTCTGATTACTTTATGAACATCATAACACAACAGTCATGAAATTTCCAACAAAATAAATCAAATTATGAAACTAGTCCTGTAAAATTCATTAATATATCTATATGTTACCGAATAAAACAAAGGCGATAAGACACAGCAGTAAGCATATACTGACATGGGTAGCCAAGTAACAGCACAAGAGCTGTACTGCAGGGGTGTAGTTAAGAACTTAGAAGATGAAAACAACTATTAACTTGAATTTAGGTAATACCCGAGAAAAGAAGAAAAAGAAAAACAGGTTTTTCCTAAGGGTCTTATCCATTAAGAAAGTGCATTCACAGAACTTTCAGTTGCAGAACAAACATCAGACAGAGAGAGAACTATGTTCAAGTTTGATAGAAAAAGAGTATAACCAAAAAGGCAAAAACTATTAGCTGATGGAAAATGTAAGCATGCCACCTGCTGACAGTTCTCGAGTTCTGGTAATGTTCCCCTTCCACTCAACAGCATTTCAATATGAGTGGTTCTAGGTGTTAGAAGTGGTGATCTTGGCGTGGAGCTTCCTGCTGATGAGGTTCTGGTGCCTTGTTCAGGTGTCAAAGCAGAACGTGCTTCACATGACATGTCAGATAGAATATTAAGATCTTCCATGACAAAAGAATTGTCAGCATCAGGAACACAATCAAGCATTTCTTCAGGGTAACGAGGAACCAAGTCATTTCGTTTGAGTTCTATTTCATGGTTACTTTTTTTCTTTTTGGCATCAAAATCTTCATGGGAAGGATACACTTCTGTGACATCAAAACTTTTCTCTTGTGAATCAACATTTTTTGGTATCCGAGAATCCATTATCCTTTCAAGAGCTTCAGCAACTCTTTCAAGTCTTTCATTCACAGTTAAGCCCTTCAAGTCACATCTGTCAGCAATCGTACATATTCGAGAGTGCTCCTCTACATGTACAGTTGGTATTTCAACCTCACATATCCGACAGATCATCAGATTATCATATGTAACATTCTGCTCCCAAGATACTGTTTGTGCACTTGTGGACATCTCTAAGTGTTTATGAGGGGATGGAGTATCTGGATTTTCAGTAAGGTAGACACCACATGCTTTTGTTTTATCTTTGCCATGCAAAGGTCCTGATTTTTCTGTAGATGGTGTACTAGCAGCATCAGCATCTTTCTGCTTTTTCTCAGCAGCCGATGGAAGTTTTTTCCAAGATGACATCTTATAGCTACTAGTAGATTCAACGCTCTTGGCAGTGCTAACCTCCACAGCATCAGCTATTGCTTGCTCACGAGACTTCTTAAACTTCTCATTTGCATCTTTCACCTTCCATTCTGCACTATCCATAATCTGTTCCGAGTAAACACCAAGGTCACTGAGCTGGTGAAGACTAAGAACGTGCTCTTCCTCATAACCACTCTCTTTCTGGAACTGCACAAGCCGTGTGCACCGAGTAAGAATGAAAAGAAGACGAGTATGGGCTTGTTTCAGTGCCCCCATTGGTAGCTCTTGGCGCCGATCATCCAACTTCTGTACAATGCCTTCACACTTGATCCAAAATTCATTAGCACACATCTTCGCACACTGCCGAGCAACAATTAGCAAATCCTCAAAATCCTCTTTCCAGTCAGGGTGAGACTCTGAAGACTTCTCAAGTATACCCACCAAATCACCCGCAAATGCACCTAAATCAACATCAACCTCATCCTTTAACCTCTCAAATCTTGCCCTTAGCGCCACCAAAACCTCCTAGAAATTTCAGTAGCCACAAGATTGAATGAAATTAAAACTTCGAAATTACGAAAGGCATAAACAAAATACATACTCAAGTGAGGGTAATGTCACCTCCATATGCCCGAATGCACGGGACTTCCACACTGGAAAAGGTCGAACTCCTTTGGAATCAAGTTCATGAGAGAAACTCTTGATGTCAGGAGTTCTCTTCTTTCGTCCACTCGTAACTCGCAGTATCGCCTGGAACCGAGGCGACTGCATTTCCTTTGTAAGACCGGCATGACTACCCTGCCAACAATACAATACATACAATAACAAATTGCGATCAAGCTCATGAGCTACCAAAGTTTCACCAACCTACTATTTACCAAGCAGAAATTCATATAAAAAAATTTCATGTACCTCAGACACAGGAATTTTCAGCGATTTTGATTGATTCGAGTTCACAAATTTCACTATAAAACAAAATTGTAAATATTTCCAAAATTGAAAAATTCCAACAATTTTACAGAAAAGTTAATAGGAAATTTAAATCAGCGAAATTGAGACCTGGTTGGGGCTTTGGCTTGACCGTGTAGTTCATATGATTCGATTCCTCGGCGAGAGTTAGAGGCCCAGCGCCGGCGGAGGAGGAAAATCGAAGAGGCGACGGCGCCGATCGAGTCCTGATGTGATTGAGCCCTAGCGACGCCGCCAATAGGATCGGCGTGGTCGTCTCTCTACGCTCCCTGAAATCGTCGTCGTCATCTTCGTCGTCTTCTTCTTTGCTCTCTTCGTTAACCTCGGCCAGATGCCTAGGGCTCCGGCGGATCGGGATAGGAGGGATCTTACGGAGCTTGGCTCTGGACGGAGACGAGGCGGAGGTCGGAGGCGGTGGGTTTGGATTGGGATCGGTCGACATGGAGAGAAGGGTTCGGGTTTGGATTCGGGTTCGGATTCTTCATGGGAATTTGGGGGGTTGAGAGAGAAAGTGAAGGGAAGGGAGTGTGTGTTGGGGATTGTTTCGCGCGGAAATAGGGATTGGGGCGTTAGAGAGTGACACGCATGATGTGTTTTCGGGTAAGGGGTTTGAAACGTGCTTCCCGCTAAAGCATCTAGCTGGGCCGCGTTCCGGTGGACTCGTGGCTACAGTAATCGTATGGGTGTGCAGATCAAGGATCATTGGAACGTGATCAAATTAAAAATCAAACACTAACACAGCTCGTTTGTTTCGCGAAAAAGAAAGTGGTTCCGTTGTCTTTCGACTGTTTTGGGTAGACAAGTGAAGAGAAGGAAAATGTTAAGGTTAGCTCAAGTTGTGAGAGGTTCTTTTGGATCTTGAAATTACTTATACGGCGGCTTAGTAGGTTGAGAATGATTGAATGAGTGTTCTCTCTTTCCTTTTCTCTTGCATGATATATGGATAGATTGTTGTTGTTTTGTTTTGTTTTATGTATGATAGCTTGGTGGAAGCTTTTGAAAGAGAGCAAGCAATGGATTAGGAGCCGAAGGACCTGTTGAAGTAGTGTTTGGGGTGAAAATAGTTTTTCTTCAAACAACCAAACTTGAGACGTGTCAATACCTATGGGTCAGGTACAACCTTGATCTTCGACACTTGTTCGCCTTCTGACTTCTCTTCAAACGACTGTCGTACAAGCGTTGGTCAGACCTGCACTTAGGTTATACAGAACTAGCTGAAGAACAACTATGATTTTTCTCCTCTTCTCGCAAAATGGTCGTTTCTTACTCAGATCGGAGTGGCTGAGCAGAGCTATAAATCAGGATTGCGGGTCGTTCGCAAAAGAGTTCCTTGGCAAACCGGAGATATTTGCTAAGGTTATTCACCCTAACAATGTTTTTACAGGTATTCGCCGACGAATCGGTCTTTATGAAGCGGTGGTGGACTGTTCGCTCACAGATGAGGCTTGGTGAGTAGCAATGGGTAATGCCTACAGATATGACTTTGGTGAGATAGAAGCGGGAACTGCCGACTGATCGGGTTTTGGTGAATAGCAACGGGGATTGCCAACGGATAGGGCTTTGGTGGACAAAAAGATCAAAGAAATCTTTTTAGTAGATGTGCTCTGAGGCTTGTTTTGCAGTGTACAAAAGACGTGTTTTATTGATTGGAGATGTCCTTTCTTCATTCGCCAGGACCCTTTTATATAATGAACATTAGGGTTTGTTCTTGCTTGCGGATCAAGAAATATCAAATCTTTTTCCTAAATAACCTCTTGGAGATCTTCTGTATATGCACGTCTTTAACCATACAATTATAATTACTTGATGTATCTTCTGGTCGTACAACTCTTAGGGGCAATAATCGCAATATAGACTATAAAGGAATGAAATCCTTGCAGCAATATAATCCATCCATGCCAGCTTCTAGACGTCACAAATCTACTCAACAAAGAGATTAACTTCTTTCCATCCAGATTGGATGTGCACCACTTTATGCCTTCATGAATACAGTCAATACACTCCATCTAAGGAATGAGATCCTTGCTTAATTAACTAGGAACCATGCACGTAATGGACTTCTTGAGAATCAAGTAACAAGGTGATTTACTTCCTTGTATGGAACCAAGCATTATGAGCATCCCTTATGGTTTAATTACCATAACCTTCATTGTAAACACGACAAATCCTTCGTCTTGGTCCCCTCATGGGTACATAATCATCTTATTAATTACCAAATACTCGATAATCAATATCTAATCGACGTCTAGTCCCGATTTTCTTCCAAGATGTCTTGACCTCTAAGATAGTCTTATATGACCCTGATCACGGATATCTCACTAGATCCTCGATCAAATCCTCGACGAACCACTAAGTTGGTTTGGAACACGATCCTCATGGGAAAGTATATTTTACACCCAAACAAGTAGATGAAGCTGGGAACTAAAATTTGCTTCACATAGCAGTTGCGATACTTTCACTATCTTCTTGGAAGGACAGTGCTTGGCCTCAGCCAATTGGACTTTCAAAGTTTGGGTACTGTTATAGATTTGAGGGTATTATTGGAAAATGATAGGATTATTTTCATTTCCTCATGAGCACCAAACAATGGAATGGAAACTAAATTCTAGCTGCATTCTGGGCTTTTCCAAACACTGGTTGGAAAATTAATGAGAGTTGCACTTTCCCATGTCCAAGGAATTGCATCTGTTCCTGTGTTTACTAGAGCAGGGGGAATGAGAATTACTATGGGACCCACGGTCCAGACCCGGAATGGATTCCGGGATAAACCCGGTATTGTAAACCCACGGGTGCAGGTCGAAACGGGAGTAACACATCAGGAATGACAATTTTCTACCAAAAAAATCCTCATGATTTTTCAACAAATACCAAACTACCCAATCCTAGAGTATATATTGTCAGTCTCAGCACCTGTACGACAAGATAAGAAACGAAGAAACGCTGAAACATGGCGGCTTGTTGGTCAGTGTTCTTGTCCTTTGTTCTTCGATCATCCTCTGTCTGCTTCCTTTAATTTACTTCTCTGGCTGTGATTTCTCACTATCTCCATTTTTAGGTTCTGAAATTGTTGGGTTTGGTACATTTTGAAGCTTTGAGCTGACCATCTTCGCAAGGTATTGGCTAACTTGGTTGGATTTGATATCTGGGTTTTTATAATAATCTAAAGCGATAGAAAGTTGTAGTTTAAAGTACTGGATTCCATTCTTGATTACTATAAGAGTTACTTGATTGCTGATTGAATTGGGATTAAAAGATTAAGTGTTTGTGTTCATAATGTGTTAGGTATATCCGATTTCTCTCTTGTACTTGGTATATAAAAATGACAAACTTAGATCAAGAAGTCTTTAGTGTCAAACCTGAAAAATTCACATTCACTCTAACACTAAAAACTTACCCAAAAGATACTTGATTGATCCATTGATCTTCTTATGTCTTAGCGTACCTTTTTTCTTAAGTTAGTGTGCTTGTCACTTTGAAACTTTTTGATGAGTTTGACTAATATGATTATATTTGATTGAATAATTGGTTTTATGTGATATATAGATATATATGGCTCGTCTAAGTTTGACCAGAAAAAGAAAAATATTTATTGTCATTAATGCATTGATTGCCTACATTCTAATATTATTTGCTGTGTGTGTTACTGGTTATGCTTATATCAACTTAGCTGTAAAATAACCGTCAACCAAAGTTCCAGAACAAGACAATCTAAGATACAGAACAAGGAAATGTGAGATAGCAACAAATGTTTTAGGAGTTTGCTTTCAAGACTTGATGTTTATATATGTTTGGGAGGGATCTGCACATGATGCTCGTGTTCTTAGAGATGCTCTGAGTAGGAAAAATGGATTAAAAGTTCCAACGGTAATTATCAAAACCAAATTTAACTTATTAAAATATTCAATGCTTAAAATAATATTATAGAGAAAATTAACATCTTTTTTTGTAACCAGGTTTTTATTACTTAGTAGATGCTGGCTACACTAATGCAAATGACTTTCTTGCACCTTTTAGAGGGCAACATTATCATCTCAATGAGTGGAGGGATGGAAACAAACCTGATTCATCACAAGAATTTGTTAACATGAAACACTCAAGTGCTAGGAATGTTATCGAGAAGAGTTTTGGTATACTAAAAATGCGTTGGGCAATTCTTAAGAGTCCATCATTTTATGATATAGTAGCACAACGTCGTATAATATTTGTGTGTTGCATGATTCAGAACTTTATAAGTAGAGAGATGATTGTAGATCCTATAGAAGAGGAATATGATACGCAACCGCCTGTTAAAGATGAGGATGATGATGACTATGTTGATACAATTGAGACCTTATAGTGCTCTACTGAATGTATAACTTCAGTTTTACGTTTTTACTTTTGTTGTTCAATGAGTTGATTATAATTGATGTTTCTGATCTAGTTCGGTTGAAAAAAAGAATTCTTAAAGGTGTAATTTATAAGTTGATCATAATTGATGTTTTTGTCCAATTTATAATCACGTTGATTAGACATCCTAAAATAAAAAATGAAAAAAAATCACTTGCCAAACTTTTAAATGGGTAATTCAGTAATTAGATTTATTTTAATTGTAATTTCTTATTATAAGTGGTAAACAACAATCCCAATTAGTTTCGTTTCATTTCATTTCCATTTCAATTACATGATTCATAAGTAAACAGTCATAATTCATTTCCATTCCATTCCGTGAACAAGCGAGGAACGAGGAGCGAAATTTCAGCATTAACGAACTAAACTGAAAATGGCGCTATCTTATCATCTTCCTCATCTCCAATGCACTAAAACGGTGCGTTTCACTGTGAAGTCCCAGACCCCGACGGGGCCGTCGCCGGAGGTCCCACCGAAGAAACCCAGTTCCCAAGGCTTGGGATTTGGGTCGTCGGCGAGTTCTGCGAGCAATTCGATTGTGAGTTCGAAGCAGAAGAAGGGGGAAGGGCTTCGTATATACGGCGGTCACCGGTGGAGAAGCCGGTGCTGTTTAGCGAAGCAGAAGAGGCGAAGGTGAAGGAGATGGGGAGTAATGAGAGCGCTTTTGTGGTGGCTTGGTTGGGGCTTGGTGGTGTGATTCAAGCTCTTGCTCTCGCTACTTCGGTATGGTTCACTTCAATTTGTTCAGTTCATTGTTTATCTGTAATCTATCAAGGTATATGTTAGTTACAATGGTGAAATAAGGATTAATTTACTAGACTAGTTATCACGTTGAACTCGACAAATACTAGTGGTGATCATTTGTTGCATCTATCGATCTCCTAGTCGAACATCAGGTAGTTAGTGACTTAGTGCTCATTTGGAACCCAATTACATGTCTTGAGTCGTCTGCTGTCCTAGTTTTTATGCCCAGACGTATTGGCTGTGGCTGTTGCATATGATGGTCTGTTCTTAGTTTGTGACTCAACCTAAACCTTTGTGAAAATGAATACATTTTGATCTTCTTCCTGGATGCTCAAGACAGTCCTCTTGTTTATTGCTGGAACAACTGCATATGGAGTAATAAAGTACCTGCAGAACGAGGAACTTAAAGGCCAGAAATGATATTTACTTAGTATAGAGAGAAACTTTAAGGTACATGACCCTAATAGTAATTCTTTTATATTTGAAGGTACTACGCTTGGGATTATCGAGTTTTGAAGACATATGCCAAACATTATTCAACCGGGGAAATCATCCCTTAGAAGTTAGTAGATTCAATGCAGGGTGCAAGAAAGGTGTTCGCTGCCACAGATATGCAGCGTCAGGTTATTTACAAATGACCTTTGATCAACTATAGATGATCCCTTGATTTATAAGACTAAGACTACATGAAAACTACTGAAGAAGAAGGAATATTGATCAGTGTTTTCTTTGTGTTTGTGTTCATCAGGTTTTTTATGCCGCTGTTGATCAAACATTGTTTGGGTAACAACCCAGCCGACCGACAAGTTCTACTATCAAGGATCTGAAAAGAGAGTATACTAGTTGGAGGCATGTGGAGGGCACAAACTGGCAGGCCTGATTCATTCACCTCCTGAATTATGGTGCAGGTATGCGAAATTTTGCAAAACTTTCGATTTTGGTTGAACGTCAGAAAGTGACCTTGTCAGTTAGTGATGTTGAGTTTGGTTGCAGTTATAATCACTCCAAACAATCAGGAATCTGATCTCCATCAGATTGCTAGCAAGTATCTACAATCCCTGGTTGAAATTTCAGTTATAAGCCTATCCCCATTAGAGCTGAACGTTGAGCATTATGTGATTTATATCAGTGAGACCCCTTATTCTGTAGAATTGTTCCTGACTAATAAAATAGACGTTTCTTGCAGGTTACTACAGTTACTTGTATGCCAAATGTTTTGCTGCTACCATATAACAGAAGCTGTGTCAGGAAGATCCCCTCTCGTTAACGACAGGAAATGCTCTAAGAACCAGATTCTTACAGGATGGCGGCGCCAAGGTACCAGATGATTTGTTAAATGGTCTTGTAGGAGATGGAATACTACGGGACTAATGGAGGATTGGTTCCTGATATTACCTGTCTATGTAACGAAATGAAGTTTATGGGGAAGAGTTGAGAGAACAATTCAATATAGTAAACGGAAGCAAGATTAGATTCAGAGTGATTTTGGATGGACTCTAAACTGTAGCTAGTCTCCTCACTTCAAACAAGCTAAGCACTTCAACCAAACCTACTTCAAAGGTGATAACCTCTATGATCTACATGCACCAGTGCACCGTTGAGAACCCATGAACCATTGAACTGTTTAGTTACACAAATACCTCTTCATACTTCAGGTGGCTCAGCGAAGGGTGTAGTGATTTGGGCGATTATAGGTTGAGAAGGGTGGATTCGCAGCTGGTTTGGGTGGCGGAGGTTCTGTGAAAACATCATAGTGCTTCAGAACGTCATCGTCTCCAGCAAGCGCGACCTGGTGACCATCAGGGCTCTGAACGTACAATCCAGTAAAACTAGACATTAGAAGCTAGTATTTATAGAGATCATGCATATACTCTATATACATCATTCAGCAGACATTATATACATACCTGAGTCGAGAAAAGGAAAGCAATAGGACTTTGATCTCTCAAACGCTGACGTTCGAGGGCGCTGTATGACCGGTGCACCTCATTAATCTTGAACATCATCGGCGACCTCCAAAGAACAAGCCTGTTATCGGGTACTGATTGGGAGGCAGTACCATAGCCATGCGCGCTGAAGAGTATATCTCCATGGTGTTTGCTCCACAGTAGGCCATGAACTTCCGAGCCTGTGTCGACTGCGTTATTGTGTGGAGTACCTGACCTTGCATCCCACAACCTAATGTAATTGTCACCGTGACCTCCACCAGAGGCTAGAAAATGGCGTTTCAGAGGGTTCCAAGCTACGGCCCTTACAGTGGCATTGTGGTCTTCAAATTTGTGAAGAGACTTCGTCGCCATAGACCGGGCGTCCCATACCTGAACTACCTTATCTGACCCCCCACTGGCTAATAGCTGACCGGAAGCCGACCATTTCATCCCACAAATCGCTCCTTGATGTGCTTCCGGTAGCCGAGAAACTTTGTTTTTAACTCTCATATCATAGTTAACTATATCCCCATCCAAGTTTCCGGTTGTTAGTACTCGGCCATTCCATGCCAATGAGCCAACTACAAAACTTTCAAATGTTCTAATCTGGATATATAGTTTCAGAGGGTTTAGGATGACCTTTGATATAATCATACATGATAAACTAGAATTTTATGTATGAATAATATGATTAGCATTCCATAGTTAAAGAGGTAGCTAGCAAGATTAACATACCATTTGAGAAGTGCTTGGATCCATCAAATATACAAGCGATTTATCCAAAGCAATGGCAAGCGCATCTGAACCCTCAGAGCACCAACTGACGCTGTTAATGAGCTGATCGGGATCACCAGAAGAAACTCCGATCCAGAGGTCGTCTGCATTATTAAGATCCCAGAGACCAATTCTGTCGTGTATACCGATTGCGATCCAATTTTGCATTCCCCAGTCCAGGAGATTCAAGTCGCCCAAATCAGCCCTAATTCCGGGCAAATACCTTTCTTTTGGTCTCTGTATATACACGTACATTTCAGAACCAACTCAAAACAAAGTGAAAGTAATATACACTAATTAAGTACTACTCGAGATTAGGGTTTAGGTATACTAATAATACTATACGTACGTTTTGGCTGATCTCGTCGCCGTCGTTGGTTGGTGTAATCCTCATACTCGCCGACTGCTTTCTTGGTGCATACTCCGCCACTTTAGACGGGTTTCGGTTGTTCCGGTAGTAGAATATTCTCGACGTGTCAAGACCTAGCTCATTCTTGAGTTTCAGAGTGTACAAGACTTGATGTTCGGACGTCCCTGGTTGAAATTTAACCTCACCGTAGTTTCTCTCCGATGGTCTTCTTCCGGTCAGCACCGCGCGTCCATAGTCCCAGTTCGTCGTCGAACGGTTCGGTATGAACCTATCCAACTCCAACTGATGATGCCAAGTTTCCATGCATGTTCAAGATTCAAGAAAACTAATTAGAGGAAGCCCTAGCTAGCTTATGTAAACGTATGCATGTTCTTGTAATGGAAGAAAGAATCGAAGAATACGAAAGAAAGAATACAAGAGTAGTACGCATGAAAAGAGATCCAAGAAATTATAGGTAAGGGCTTACTCTCTCAGACTTGCTAACCAAGCAATATGGAGTAGGGGAGTCTTGATCATCATCATCAGTAGAGTTGGCTTCTTGAAGGCGTTGTTCATCCGCCATTGATGAGTTTAACTTGAGCTTGATTAAGGTTGAGAGAGATGAGAGTACTATGGAGACGAAATCAAGTAATTAAGACGAAGATGAATCAAGAAAGAAAATGGAATTTGGGGAGAGAAAAAGAAAGCGTGAGTTTGTAAAAAATGTAACTAATTTTCGAGACCCTCAGGTCCATACCATTTATCATGTGACTGCAGGTACACTATCGCGCTCGTACTCCTCTACGTGATACGTATATATACGGTGTTTGGGGTATAAAGGGAATAGTAAAACTCTTTCACGCAAATCAATTTTCACTTCAAAAAAAATTTAGGTGAGTTCTCAGTCTCCTTCCTCATAAAAAACCCTAATTCCTGCGAGAGCCCCAAAACGATGTCGTCTGGACTGACCGGCGATTCGGGATTGGTGCTTGTTCCTCAATGGGCGCCGAAGAAAACCGCCTCTGACGTGAGCCCAGAAATTACCGACGACTGTCTCCGTCTCCCGGCTGATCCAATGCCTACCTCCCCACACCGATATCCGGAAAATTCCGCAATCAAAAGGTTCCATCTTCAATCTTGTGTTAAGTTTTGGTTTGATGATGATTTGGGGATTTGATTTTTATTGTTCTTGCAGGCTTCAATTAGAATTGAAGGACTTTATGGTAATAACACATACAGCTCTTCCTCTTGTATTTTGATCATGTGTTGCTTAGAACAAATTTGATTAATTGATCTTGTTTAATTTTAATGTTTGAATTTTTGATGTTGAATTTATAGATGGGTGAGTGTGACACTGGGATATCAGCCTTTCCTGAAAAGGACACTATAATGTTGTGGAAAGGGAGCATCACTGGAGGCAAAGGTTCAGTTTTTGAAGGAAAACCGTACACATTCTTCCTTCATTTTCCCAATGATTATCCCTTCAAGCCGCCCGTCGTCAGATTCGACAGACCTGCTCCTTTTCACCCCAATGTGGGGGGTTCCTGCTATCGGTGCTACGGCAAAATCAACTTGGATATTCTTCAGCAGGTACCTACTTGCATGTTTGATGATTTAGAAACTTCAGTGTTTCAAGTTCGTGTGAATTTGGTACTGTAAGTTTGTTGTAATCGGTTGTAGGATTGGTCTTCTGCTTATGGTGTGAGGACCGTGCTCTTATCCATCAAGACTATGCTTGAAGGTAATCACTTTTTGCTTGTAATGTATATAGCAGATTGTCTTGTCAGCTATTTGTAATGGGGAACGATGAACACTTGCATGATTTTTTAGCATTTTGTGTCGATTTGCAGATCCAAACCTAAGCGCGCCTGTCAACCTCGATGCAGCTAGACTTTGGAGTGATCAGAAAGGTTTTATTTGGGTTGGCATTGGTTCATATTACAGTTCTGTTCCATTGTTTGAAATAGCTGAATAATGCTTCCTCTTTCTGCTGCAGAATATAGGAAGATGGTGGAGAAGTTGTACAATTTTCCCCAATATGGATTCAAGAGGGGAAATATTGATCTATATATAGTAAGGCCGGTACGAAATGTGACCTTAGGCGGTGTTCTTCCCACAGAAAGAGAGTAAGGCAGGTTCCAATACAACTTAGGCTGCATTTTTCCTTCAGAAAAATGAAACATCTAGTGGTATTGAGTGCACAGTCAATGTCCATTACTCAGTTGTATAGTAAGGGCTTTTGCTGTTGCTCTGGTAGAACAGCTCATGGAGTTTCTGTGTTCTCATAAACTATACGAAGTAATTTGAATGATTCTACAACAGATTTACAAACGAATGAATAATTCTACATCGAATTTCCAGACACTGATGAAAGAACAAACTCTTAAAAGCTGGTATCACAGCACCAGTGGATATAATTGCTGCTTATACAGGAGCAGCTAGTCCAACTGAATCAAAGTCTGATAAGCGGCGCCCACGTTACATAACACTACATGGTTGGTCTTCTGAAATCACTACATGTCATGGAGCCCTTCTGCTCTTAGATCATAACCACAGCAAGACGCGACAATAGTGAGGAGTCGATGTCAAATGTTCCAACACCTCTAGCATTGCTAACCTGAACTATCCTACAATGTTGGTACTCTAGGCACATATGTAGCACATGTTCATACACCAGCTGGAGTTTCTATTTCCGTTAACCCTAGAAAGTTGGAATTCCAGTCTATTAGTGAAGAGAAGGAATTCAAGGTTACGCTAAAGGTGTATGGTAAGGTTGGAAATCCAGACTGTGTTTGGAGAATTGAAATGGTCGGATGGCAAGCACACTGTGAGGAGCCCCATTGCTGTGATGCGATACTAGAAGTTGTTGGCTAGATAGTACCTTTACTTTTTGCAAATACATTTTAGTCAGTTTTATTTTTATTTTTTTTATCAGTTAAATAACTTAGATACTACAACGAGTCGGATATGAGTCGAACTCACAATCTTTCACATACAAGAAGAAACTTATGTCA
This sequence comes from Comarum palustre, assembly GCA_951800085.1. Taxonomy (NCBI): domain Eukaryota; kingdom Viridiplantae; phylum Streptophyta; class Magnoliopsida; order Rosales; family Rosaceae; genus Comarum; species Comarum palustre. The sequence goes on along the minus strand of OX637585.1, from coordinate 2,505,469 downwards.
TTAGACCAAATGATACTGAACATTTAGTCTCAGTTATTTGTATAGTATTTTTGTTACTCATCATAAATAAAAACTAAATAAAATTTAGAAAAAATTATCCAAATAGTGTTCGACCTTTTAGAGAAGCAAAACTTTGGTGTCTTACGTTTCAAAAACTTCAGAATGGTATCCCACGTTCTTACCTCGACTGAAGAAAGGTATCTGGAACCGCTAGTTCCGTTAAAAAAACTAACGGCAAACACATTTTGAAGAGTATTTTCGTCCATTTCTATTTTTGCATTAACCTTTTTTTCACTTCTCATTTTTCATTTCTCTCTTCTCCTCCAACTGCGCATATCTCTTCTCTCTTTCTCCAGCAGCGACACTTCTCTCTTCCCCTTTTCTCCTATGGAGATGAATATGACAATTTTTTTCTTTTCTATTTACTAAGTTATATTCACTATTATTTTATTTTATTAATTATTGTTCTTAATTTTAAAGACATGGACTTTTAGAGATGAAAAATGAATAAACATGTTTTTTTCTTTTGTATTATTATTTGAAGATAAAAAGAATAAAAATTCTTAAAAAACAAAGGGTAATCAGTCTTTTATGTCAAAAAATGTTTGCCGTTAATTTTTTTAACGGAACTAACGGTTCCAGATACCTTTCTTCAGTCGAGGTAAGAACGTGAGATACTGTTCTGAAGTTTTTGAAAAGTAAGACACCAAAATTTTGCTTCTCTAAAAAGTCGGACAATGTTTGGATCATTTTTTCTAAAATTTAATGGTCAGCTTTAAAAAAACAAACTCTTAAAAGCTTAAAAGCTCGTAAAACTTTTAACGCAAGTCTCATGAATTTTCACTTTTTAAACACAACTTCATCTCCTTCCTTTAGAAACCATTCCTAAAACGATGTCGTCAAAGCTCCCCTTGCCCGCGGCACCTGAGTGGTTGCGGACGAAAACCACCGATGTCGAATTCCCACTTGATTGGCCATCTTCTTGGGCACGTACAACAACCCTTAATCGTCGTATTACGACCTCCTCTTCTGCTTGTGCACGAACAACAACCCGTAATGATCGAATCCCTACCTCCCCAATCCAATCTCTATCGTCGGAAAGTTTCACATGTTTGGGCCAAAGTATTATCTTTCGACGAATGCTTAAGAAAAGAGCCCATTTGATTGATTCTTGTGGTCAACGTTATTATTAATATGTTTTCTTTCGACTGGGAGTAATGATTGGTAAGGATTCATGGTTGCTTAAGGAATCCTCCGAAAGTCCAAGGAGATTTGATATAACTTGATCCGCAAGTAAGAACAAACCCTAGGGACACATCTCAACGATTCAATACAACTTTTGCACACTGCAAAACAAGCCTCTCCGGAGCACCTCTACCAGAAAGATTCCTCGAGTCTTTTTGTCCACCAAAGCCCTATACGTAGGCATTCCCCCCTGCTACTCACCAAAGCCCGACCAGTCGGCAGTTCCTGCTTCTACCTCACCAAAGCCTCATCCGTGAGCGAACAATCCACCACCGCTTCACCGTCTGTGATATGTCAAATTTGCATCGTTTGATCATTTCTTCACCGTCAGATGTGTGTACTGTTTTTTTTTGTTTTTTTCTGTTTTTTTTTCTTTTAACGGTGCATGGAATACTCTTCCTTGTTTTTATGTCAGATGTATTGGCTGTGGTCTGTTGCACATGATGGTTTGTCCTGGTTTGTGGCTCAACCTAAACCTTTGTGAAAATGGGACAAGTATTGATTACCATTTTGATCTTCTTCCTGGATGCTCAAGACTGTAATGCTTACATCAGCCGAGATTAACTAGAACCAAGATAACTCTTGCGAAGATCTTCTGTCTTTCAAAATTGTGTCTTTGACAATGTAACACTGTTGCAAACCATTTCTTTCAGAGTGCTAGTAACAGGCATTTCATACTTGTATTACAAGTTTCTGTCTACTATTGATTTTTCATTTCCCATTTTCATTCTTCTACCGTATACCAGTGTCCCAGCCATGCCACTATACCTTATCCTCATCATAGCTATTCATTGAGCTAGTTATGAGCATGTGATTTGTGACTAGAAACCGTGTTTCTCACCATTCAATTCTCGTTCTTGTTAGGGTCTTTAAAAACCTTTGTCAACCTACATTACCTTACCTTACCTGGAAAGATGAAAGGGTGGTCTGCATTCTATTTGCTTATCATTCAATCACTTACTATAGTGATTAGAAGTTCATTGATCTTTCAATTGCATACCATATCCTAAGTAATAACTCTGACCTCACTGCTAGCAAATAGCTTTCATATACCCAACTGCACAATTTATCTTCGGATACATTGAAAGGAATAGAACCCTTCACCTAATTTTCTAGTCTTCACCACTTCTGCTAACTATAGATCTTCAAGTTTTGAGGTTTCAATTTGGTAGGGCTTGTTTGGCACAAAGACCCTACAACTGGTGGGTACTGTGCACACGATACTAGAATCACTTTCAAGTTCCAAACTCGAGCAATCCAAATTTATGTGATCTTGGTTACCTAGGCCAATTCTGCTTGCCTTTAATAGGATCTGTCACTCCCTTCAAAAGGACCACCCCAATCATTCTGTAACAGCGTTTCAGTTGGCTCCAGTTTCCCAATCTATTCACTGCTTCTGAAACTCATCTTCATCAAAATGGCGTGAGAGAATTAGATGACAATGAGCTCGAGGTCCCCCTCATCTAATTATTTTCTTCTCTCTCTCTCTCTCTCTCTCTCTTTTCAAAACCCTACCCGAGTATTTTGAGGGCTCTTAGTTTAAGTTGATACTGTCTCCAACAAGCTTCTTAATTCCCTAACCTTACAGACATCCACCATGAATATGATAAACCAAAATAAACACTAAATGTTCGAGTTTTGTGAAACGCAACTGGGGACTGAGCTTTCCAATAGTTCTCCACGGGGACCCAGGAAATGAGAATAATGGTGATCAAGTAAATTACAACATAGACAAAACAAAAGCTTTACTATAGCTGATCCTATTTTTATACACAAACAATGCTTAAAGGTCAAGATTGTGCATCAGGCGCCGCTCACCACTTTACAATTCTGTTTTTTAAAATTTGATTATGATAATGAAAAGTGCTAAGCATTTGAGTGATACTATTGCTTGGATGCTCCTATTCTTCAATTCAAGGTCAATTTTTTGGTGTTTATGAATTGCAAGTTGCTGGAAATTAAGAGTGAGAGCCAGCTGGGTTTCTTCCTAAACATCAATGGTGGCCTCTCTGCTTTCCATTGGGGTAACCTGAATTGGCCAAACCATCCAGCTACATACCACAAAAATGCCTACAAATCAGGGAGCTGGAATACGTGCATTCTGTTATGATATCGCGATCGATTTTCTACCTACTCATATGGTAGGTAGGAGTTACGCAAATTAACTTCGGAAAATATCGTTGTGTTTAGTATGACTTCATCGCATCTAAAACCATGAGGTCATAGTTAACTACTATGAATTTCATCCGTTTATCTTATACAACATTTTAGGTAGAAAATGGAATTGATCTCAAATCATTAGATCAATCTCAACATTAACACTCTTGTCCTTCATTGCAGTTTAATATAAAAAGTTCTTCCATTGCAACAAGGAAAGGTAGTCGTTACACTAAATCATGAGAATGAACCGGAAGTAAATACTTTTAACCACTTGAGCTACAATTCCGGTCATTTTTGCCGTCTAATATAAAGAGCATCTCAATCCTCCCCACTGCCATAAGAGGTGGTAGTCATTACTGATCATTACATCGACCTTAAGAAAACACCCAACACTGCATAACAGCTGGTGCCCAATTCTTCAAGTCTTAAACAAAAGCTTGTAACAGTCTTATAGTTTGTTCTTACTTCTTTAGTGTTCCTTTGGTTCTTGCTTGGCAAGTAAAAAACATGGTGGAATGAAACTTTCAACAGTAGGTAAGCCATGTCGTGCTTTTCGGCAGAATTATTAAGCAGCAGCAGCAGCTGCTGCACTCTGTTTCGTTCTCAGTACACAACAAGATGTGCGATCCTTTTCATAAAGTGAAGCAAGAAGAAATAAAAATCTGGAAAAAGCAAAATTCAAAGATTGAATTATGGAGAAGATGTGTGTGGACTCGTACATCATAAGCCCTCGAGGGCTCAAATCCCAGTAAAGTCGATCGACCCAGGAAAATTGAGAGCTTAAAAACAGAGGAAAAGAGCAACGAGTGGGGACGATCTTGAAGATTGAAGATACTCTTTTCTTATGAATGTGATCGAAGGGGTGACAAAGCTGTCTATGAGAGTGACACTCTTACGATCAAGCGTGTGAGATAGTATGAAATCACCATTTACCAAACGTTTTGATTCTTTGTTACTGTAAGCATACGTGTTTGGTTTCAATTTCGGCCAAACCTTATAACTCAAAATTATGGTGGAAGCTTCATGCTCTTGGGTAGATCATGGTGGGGAAATTGTAGCTCCATACGACCATGGCTCTACTTGTTCACATTGGAAGTAGCGATTTACGTACTTCAATCTTACCGCACAACTTACGATCTTGTCACATTAGTGATTAGTATCAAGATATTCATAATTTATTGTCTCACATAATATATTTTAAGTCATCTTATTTAAAGTTGAATAATTAAAGACTATTCATTATGGTTTAGAGAGTATTATATGCATCTGAAAAAAAATTAAACAATAGATAATCAAATAATATAGATCGAAAGGTTTTGAATTACAATTTTCAAAAATTTCACCACAGTAAGCAAGTTATGATGATATAAGAAAGATCATGAACGCAAATCCTGCAATTTCTTGTCTTTTTCTCTACTGAGATCATCAAGGGTCCAAGTTTATGATGATGCAAGATAAAACAAGTATAGTGGGCATACCCAAAAGTAGTGATTATCCTATTCAGGCAATTATGATTAGATGAGGCAAATCAAAATCAACATTCTTAGAATTGTTTTATCACTTTTATGTTAACCTTGGATTAGAGTAGGATTAAAGACATACATTATGAAGCAAATAATGTTATAGATAGATTAACACATTTTGTAACTAAAATCATGTAATTTATACCGCTATAGATAAGCTTCGGTGTTGCCGATAGATCAGCACATTTCGTAATTGCTCATTCACAATGACCTATATGAAGATTTTTGTACAGATAATTTAGTCGATCGGTTTAGGACCCAGGGTTTATGTCCCCTTTGATTGGGTAAAATACACTATTAATATAATTTAGGTGTGGAAATGAGCCTCCCGATTGGGTTCGTTGCCCTTATTCTAATTTCGATATCGACAAATAATTAATGATGAATGATTCAATTTCGAAATCTTATCGGATTATGTACATTCGACCTTCGAATCTCCCATCCCCTTTGATTAAGGAAAAGGTTGTTAGTCAAGTTCTACCAAACGCAAGAGTGGCGAGTAATGAAGCACTTAATATAGTAGAAATAGTAGAGAGACAAGTCATGAAGGCATTGAAGCATACGACTCTTCCTTCCTAATCTCTGCTGCTCTCTATCAATGCTCATCACACAGTGATCCATCTCATCACCTTTTAACCCCTTCAATGGCGTCACCTACTCGAATAAAGGCGGGAACAGAATTTTACACAGAAAAAAAATCCAATTATGTATACAAAATAAAAATCATTATTACAATAATAATAATAATAATTAGCATCCTTAAACTATAACTAATTACGCATTAGCAAACAAAGCACCGTAACCTCCCAAAACGACCAGACCCCGAAAAAGGAAAAAACAACAACTCCCCGAAATAGAAAGCAGTGAAATTCTCTTTTTTACTGGTCGACTGCATTAGGTCCGGTACAGTAACTCAAAACTTGGCTCCAAACCCACTGGACCAGAAACTTCCGCCGGATTCCGTTCATGTTGTACGTCGCGCCATCGTGGTCGTCCATCAGCTGCCCCGTGTACGACCCCCCTCCTCCGGTGCCGTAGATCCCTTCACAAAGGTCGGCGATCTCCACCGGAGCTGTGGGGTCCTGTCCGGCATACCAAGCATTCACCAGAGGGTTGCTTGCCAGCTCAGCTATCTCGTGAGCTATCACGCTTATCATACCCTCCACGCCGACGTCGCCGTTCGGCGACTTCAGCGGCTTCAAACCCGGCATGAAGTCCGGGACGGCGAAAGGGTAGGCGCATGTCCCGGGGCAGAGCTTGGCCGAGTTTCCGACCCAGGCGTAAGGGAGAGTGTACCCCACAATGGAGGGGAAGGTGAAGTAGTGGAAGCCGCAGACCTGGCCGCAGAAGTCCTGGACGGTGACGTCGTCTGACGTCAGCAGGAGGTAGAGTCCGCCTTGTGGGTTGGTGGGGAGGGGGCGGGTCTTGGCGGAGACGGCGGACTTGATGACGGACTGGATGGAGAGGCGGGTGAGGGACTTGCCGTGGGAGTAGAACCGGTCGTTTTTCTCGGCGCCGAGTTTGACAGTGCGGGAGATGTTCCGGCCGGTTTGGTCGGTGTAGAGCTGGACGGTTTTCCACCAGCCGGCGACGGAGGGGGGCTTGGAGTCGGCGGCGGAGAGGGAGAGGATGAACTCACGGATGATCTTCTTCTGGCGGCGCTGCCACGTTCCGTACCAGATTGTGTGGACGGTTATGTCGGTGGTGAGGACGGGGCCCATGTGGTACTTGAGGTGGACGAACTCGGAGGAGCCTTCGAACTTTTTGTTGTCGCCGAAGACAAGGGAGGTGGTATTGGCCCTGAGGTGGGGCCACGGCCGCCATGAAGCGGCGGAGATGACAACAGTGAGTAGAGTAAACAAAGAGAGGAGCACCGGTGGCCAGCGCATTGTTTGAAGAGAGAGAGTGGAAGTGGGAAGCTCACAAGTGTGTGTCGCAGAGAGGTGTTATATATAGAAGAGGAGATATTTCGGTTTTATTTGAATAATTTAGGTTTTTCGAGAGTGGGAAAAAATGAAAATAGAGGCATTGGGTTGCGGGTAATGGAGTACAGAGATTCTTAAAGCCAAGACTGGGCGGGGACGGAGATGGGGCCGGGAAGTCAGACGTGGCATTGAGAGGCATCATCCTGGTCACACTTGATCCCTGCTCTCTCTGTGATTCTTTTACTTTCTGGCTTTAAGTTTCGGAAGCGCGGGAAAATTATTGTTAGAACTGTTGTTGATGGTGAAATCGTAACACACCAAAATGTCTATATTATTAGGCTAATAAATTTACTGACTATTCCAATCCATCTCTTTGATATACGTAGGTAATGATAGTATATTACATTATTACGTATACTCCCGGTTTAATGGTCACTTAATGTGTTTAGAGCATCTCCAACAACTTTTTTATTTTATCGATTTTATTAAATTTGAAGAATATTGAATGTTTTTAGGTCCAACAGCTTCTCATCTCATTCCTTAAAATGGAGATGAGAAGAAAAATGAGCATTGCTTCTCTAAATTTGCAGCAAAGCTTTCATTCCTCAAAATTTAATTCTTCACGGGCTCCAACAAAATTTTTACAAAAATAGAATATTTTAATAATTATTTTGTTGTTATAATAAAATATATTACCACCTTTGGTCATAATTAATTATGATGTATCATATTTTGTTGTTCTAATAAATGTCAAATCTTCAAAATAGAGAAGCTGTTGGAATTTGAGCATAATATTTTTGGAGAATTTGGTTTTTACTTCTACGTATGTAGCTGATAGTTTGATAAAGGAAATATCGTAATTGTGGTACATATGAGGAATGTTATTCTAGATTATGTGCTTATTACGTACTCCAAGTCTGCTTGTACAATTAGAGCTTGAGTTGTTGCATGGTTTTGATTTTTGTGTTAAACTTTTAATTAATAGTAGGGGTGGGCATATTCGGATTTGTAAAACTTCTATCTGGAACCAAATTTTAAAATCGGATCAACCGGAAACCGGATCGGGTTGGATCAGTTTCGGATTTAATCCGAATTTAAAACAATAAGATGAGACATTTTAAAAAAAAATATTATTTTATCTTTTTTCCATATAAAATTTAAAACGTATATAGTTCTAGGTTTTTCTCTCAATTATTATTTTTTCACGAATTTACAGTCATGCTTAAATTATATGTCAAAGTATATGTATATATATATATATATATCTATTTTTTTAATAGTATACTTGTTCAAGAATGTGAGTTATATAGTGTGTATATAAATACGTATAATTTGATAAATAAATTTTGTCTTCTTAAGGTGACACATAATAAGAAATATATTGACTAATAATAAAGTAACACGTATTAAAAAAATATAACACCAAATATAAAATATTCGGTTGATTCAGACTAATTTTTAGACTAAATCAGAACCAATCTAATTCAAACCGGTTCGGACCGGTTTACGTTATTTTTTGACCCATTTCAGAACCTCCAATCTTTCAGATGAAGGCAGGAGGAGGTGTCGAGTGTGTGGTTCAAGCTAGAAAAACCAATAAGCATGGTGGACGTGTACGAAGGTGGACAAGATAGTCTATGTCAGTAGTCAGTTCTGGTTATCCAAACAGGTTATTGTCCTCCTCCTTTGCACAGCTTATCTATCGGACTCTTTGTCCTATCCTTCAACCCCCGTCCTTCACCCGTTTCATATATCCTCGTGAAAATCATAGCTCTAATATTAAGCATTCATCAATCTGGACGAGGGATTTCCAGTTATAAGTAAGGGGACTAGGAGATGAATAATCAAAGGGACGGTGGATGTGGTCCTGTAGTTGCTGGTGTTATTTTGTTCCCTAAGATAATAGTGCATCCAACATGGTCCGAAAACAACTGAACAGGTAGTCCTGACTAGGCGGCTAGCTATAGCTAGAGCAATAGTTTGCTACGAGTACGTACTACTTCAAGTCTCCAACTGTGAACTGTTTCGGTCATCAGTTTGGGTGGGATTGAATCAGCCGGTCCATACCCTATAAGTATTGTCCCTGTTGAGACAAGCTCTTCTTCTCAGTTTATGCAGATGGACAGTTAGTTTTTGACTGTTAGGCCCAGAAACAATGGCAATCAGAGTAATTATTATGATATCGGATTTCCCTAGCTATCTTGCAACACAAGCCCTAAAACCCTAGAGCTTCATTTTTCTCTGTCCTTTGCTCCAAAGAAGGTGATCGATGACCTATCGATCTACTAAACCTAGATGACTTGCCAATCACATTCTTTTATAGTTAACAATCGTTGGTCATAACTACCATTCTTCATCGTATACGTACCTTTTTGATCTATTTATCAATTACTCAACATAAATAAGTGCGAGATGAGTGATTGAGTGAAATCCGTCAACACAGATCATATTTTAAATCTTAACTTGTTCTTTGTGGCCATAGAGAGGATCATAAATGTTTTGACATGATCTCTCGTTACAGATTCGTCTCTAGGCACAAAAACCCTTTTAAAGTGACCACCGTTGATTCTATTAAAAAATGAGTATACATAATACAGTTCTAATACAATGTAAAATAGTGTATGAGATACTCCTTAGAGTATGCACAATGGGACTCGAGTTAAACCCCACAATGGGAACAGAAAGATCCGGTCCAACAGTTCAACTTTTGGGTAAACAAACTCATGCTTGTTACCAAGCTTATAATTGACGTAGGATGTTCAGAGTAAGGGTACTAGGTCATTCACTATTTATCCCTATCCTATATATATGATGTGTTGAATTGTTTATGAATCAATGATGGAATGCAAGATGTAGACCTCAACAACCTTCTGCGTTTTTTCTTTTCTGTTTTGCATGGTGGAAATCACGGAGTCAATTGCGCGATAGGAATTGATGCGTCAGAAGTAAAATTGTACAGCTAAGACCGGAAAGCGATGGGCTGTGGGTGGGCCAATCGTGTGCCTGGGCCCCACCGTTGAAACTGATGCGACGCTCAAGAGACGAGTCCCCTCTCTGGATAAATGGAACGCATGCATGGCCACCGGAGATGGATGATGTGTACGTGCGAGTGTGGCTCTCACGCTCACCAAACACGCGTGTTGAGCGACGTCGGAGACAAAGTTGCGCGAACTTTGGGGTATTTGCAGGGTAACTTGTACTCTCTCGTTTCTGCTCGTGAGAGAAACGCGCCTTCCTGTGTGAGTGTGACTTATGGGGTGGAAGTTTCATTATATATTACATTTTGGCACTGAACTATTATAAATTAACAATTTGCCCCGTATTATCTGTTAGGTCGTCATTTCGATACTATATTTCCACGATTGTATATTGTATTTCATGTGTAATTTTGCATTTGCTGTAAATTTGAGGTACAAGAATAATGATAACCTTGTAATTGTGTTTTCAAAGTTCCAAATCGAAAATTTAACCATTTCGGGGAACGAGTGTTTGGGAGGATGATTTGCTCTTCAAGTTATTGAGAAAAAGATTGGATCGATTGAGTGTTTGGCAATGCATCGATCAACATATTAGATTTTTGGATGTGTATAATATTTACGTTTACGAAAGAGATGTTATCTGATCAAAAAATGATGGGAAGCCGGAGATGCCAACGTCGGAGTAAAAATTCACTTAGTCGTCTCCTTCCTTACTAACACAGTGTCATTGGAGGTGACAAATAGTACATTGTCACTAAGTTTATGTCTACTCTTTTTCTGATAATCCATATTCATATATACCTTAACAAAATACAAGAAAAAACTTTGTTGAAATGGACGTATTCATTGATCAAATTCTCACACATTACAATGCATGCTTGGACTTTGAAAGCTTGCGTGTAGGGGTGGGAATTGGTGTGAATGATGCGGTTTATAGCTAATACCGGAGACTAAACTAATTTTTTTGGTTTGGTTTTTAAACTTCAAAAAGAAAAACCGATTGTGTTCGGTTTTTTCAGTTTTGGTTTTTTTTTCAATTTTTTTTATTTCGATTAACTTGCAAGAAAACTTGAAATTAAATAACAAACAACACGTATAGTAGAAAGTTTTACGTTATATAACAGTTTCTGAGAGAACCATCAAAATATAACAAGTCTAGGACTTCAAATAATAATGTAAATATTATTTTTCTATTTTAAAATATATATAATATCCGTTAATATTTATATAAAATAATATTTATATATGTAATTTTCTATTTTTATTTAATATATATATATAATATCGGTTTTTCTGTTTGGTTTCGGTTTTCAAACATCTGAAACCAAAACCAAACCAAACACTTCGGTTTTTCAGTTTTTTCAGTGCGGTTTGGTGTGGTTTTTTTTCTCGGTTTTTTCGGTTACAGTTCAGTTTCGATGCGGTTATTTTTCGGTTTTCGGTTTTGAAGTCCCAGCCCTAGTTGCGTGTGTAAATATATATGTGTTTGTATAAATTTTGATATGGGCCATGAAATTAAATTCATTTAATGGATGAGTCCAACTTACACTTGATAATAGTTTGTCCATTTTCACAATCCACATTTGCATGATTAAGGTAGCTGCTGCTAGCTAGATCCCCACCACAGAGAACCTGCTGCATGAACTTTGTTTTCCAGTATAGCCTTGTAGCTTCACACTTCATAGCTTATTCTTCATCTTCCCACAGCTCCCAACAACCTCTTTCAAACTGCACAAGAGTTTGTAATCCTCCACGAGCATCGAATCTACACCTCATTAGTCTCGATCGAATAGCGGTATGCCTCACATAACGAGCTAATCTAATACTCTAGCTAGGAGTATTGAGACTTGATTAGCTAGTCTTGATCAATAGGCGGTGTGCTTCACATAATGAACTAATCTAATAACGCTCGAGAAGGATCGAAATTTGATTAGTCCTGATCAATTAGAGGTGTGCTTCACATGTGAACTAATCTAGTGACTTAGACTCCGGGGACTGCTATAAATTAATCACCTCAGAGTTTAGGGTTTGAGGATAGAAGCCTCAAACGATGGTATTGGCTAGATTCTGGTGCATACCTCTTTAACTGCATGCTTCTGAATCCACTGATGAGTTCTGAACTTCTGAACTACACGAAAGAGCTACAGGTTGGATAAATTTGAAGCTTGTGTGAACATTAGATGAAGTTGTTGGTTGTATTATTCACAGCTTAACCCGACAACTTCTGGCAAGAGGTACATATGATATACTATTTACCTGAATGCTTCCCTTTTAGGTAAAAGTTAAAGGACACTTCACTTTCACATTGCATGAAAAACACAGTACATGATGGGATTAAAACTACTGCAATTCCATTCACTTCGATCAGATAATCTTATATAAGCCCTAGTAAGCTCAATGCCTCAATCTCCTTCGTTCATGAGCCTGTATATATGATGAAATTCTCGCTTGGTTAGTTTGTTTGTTGAAGAAGCTGGTCGAATGTGAAGTCAAATTTATGTGCCAGACCTTAATCGGTGATTGAAATATCAGTTGTATATAAAGGGTGTACCTGAACTGAGATGGAGCTATAGACGTACTTTAGCTATATGTCGACGAATAAAACCAGATATGGGTTTGAGTTTTCTTATTTTCTCACCTAACCAAATTCAACTCGATCTACCACACTGCACATGAAATTTAAGGTGAACTTTCATGGTGGCTCGATCTCATTCAAGATCTCAGTTATTGGGTACAAAACCTTTCCAGACAATTTGGTAGCCATGCATATCAGAAACTTATAGCAAGTTTTTTGTGTGGTATGTTTCATGTCTTTTTCCTAAATATGTTGGGGGTAAGGCTAGGATGTGTTGATGCATACCATGCATCAACTTTGTCGTAAAGTTGTAAAATGAGTCGTTAAAGTAGTAATGTTAGTTGTTAAATTTGTAATATGAGTTCTTAAAGATGTAATTACAACATTTATGGTTATATGTTGTTAAAGTGGTAAATGAGTTGTTAAAGTTATAAAAAGAGTCCTCAATGGGATAAACACTCAATTTTACAACTTTAACAACTCAATTACTACTTTAAGAACATATAAGCACTAATGTTGTAACTATAAATTTACAACTTTAAGAACTCATTTTACCACTTTAAGAACAAATATTACTACTTTAACAACTCATTTTACAATTTAACAACAAAGTTGATGCATACTATGCATCAACTCACCCTAGAATTTTTCATATGTTGGTAAAACGGAAGATGTGATTCAATCTTTTACAGTACGATTTAGACATATGCATAAGTTTCATAACGTGAGCACGAATCAATACCATAAGGGTGTCACCGCAACACCTTTATGGTTGGTAGATGATCTTATTCCGATAACATATGCCTCGGGGGTCTTTTCAATCGGAAAGTTATGGATTCATGTTTATGACCCATACAGTAGTTCCTTTTAAGTGAAACACATCAAGGAAAAGCTTCAATGGATTTTATGGTGATTTAAGAAAAGCTTGCACGCAGAATGATGCTGTGGTGGGATCACTGGGATGAATGATAAAAGTGACCATACAGTTTTTACGAATGTAATAGATTGATGAACCGAAAGAAACCACTGATATCATGATTAGATTTTTATGCAGGAGCAAAAACAAAAAAGCGTTAGGGCATGAATGATTATACGAGAAAAAGAAAAACAATGAAACAAAAAGAACAGCAAACAATGATCACCAGCTCTATGAAATCAAGGTTGATTGGAAATCCTGTTAACTCTAGGAAATTAACTGTTAATTTCCCAACTCGTTTGGATCTTTCCTGAAATTAGGCCGGGTTCAACAAGTTTTGATGGATTAAACATTAAAGTGAAAACAGTAGGCATAGTGTTATTGAAAAAACATATTCGTTCCGTTAAGGAAGATAGAAGGGATTGAAGAGACCAAGGAATTGACAAAAGCTTGTTGTCTAATCTCTGCTGATGAAGTGTCCAAACTATGAACAACTATCAATAGTAGAGGAAAGGGCTTATGCGACGAAAATATATTTTTTCGTCGCATGAGTTCACACTGATGCAACGAAAATAAATTTCGTAGCAATATTCTGAACTGATGCGATGAAACACATTTTGTTGTATTGTGTGACTCATGCGACAAATTTTTTTATTTCGTCGCATAAGTTCATAATCATTGTACGAAATATTTTAAATTTCGTCGCATCAGTTTTAATTTGGATTTTCCGCCAAAATTTTTCACCCACCCTCTGACTCATGCGACAAAATTTTGAATATTTTGTCGCATCGGTTTTGAACTTTTTCACCAAAATTCCCCCTCCTTTAAGGCTGACTGATGCGACAAAATATTAAAAATTTTGTCGCATTAGTTGACATTTATACGATGAAATTTGTTTATTTCGTAGCATCAGTTCGGGTAAAAAATTTTAAATTTTGAATCATTCCGCCAAAATTTCCCCCCTTTCTTCTTCCTCCACTTCTTCTTCTTCCTACCTCCACTTCTTCTTCTTCCTACCACCCTAGTCTTCTTCTTCCACTTCTTCTTACTCCTTCCTCCTCTCCTTCCTCTTCTTCCTTTCCTTCTTCTTCCTCTCCTTCCTCTTATTCCTTTCCTTCTTCTTCTTCCGCCCCACAACCACCGTATCACCACCTCCTCCGCCACCATCACCGTACCATAACCTCCTACGCCGCCACCACCACCACCTCCGGCAAAACAAAAAAAATCATAATTTTTTTAATTTAAATTATAACTAAATTAATAATTAAATTAATAAAAATAAATTTTTTTATTTACTAAAAACACTTGAGCATCGAAATATTTTTCGTCGCTTAAGTCGAAGCGACGAAATATTTTCGTCACATAGGTCGAAGAGATGAAAATTTTCGTCGCATAAGTTTATACGACGAAAAAAATTTTGTCCCTCAAGGGGAACTGATGTGACGAAAATTTAAGGTTTCGTCGCATAAATCTAATGCGACGAAAAATCCTCTTATGTGATGAAAACAAGTCGTCGCATGAGGTTTTCTCTCTACTAGTGTATATATACAGTAATTAAGATTTAGGCATATCCTATCAGGAATTGTTTGGCAAAATGATGAGTATACTGAACTATCAAACAAGCAAAGTGACGGTGACAAATGCATGTAATCAATCAATTGTGTTCTTGATCAGCTTCTTCACCTTGAGGAGCTGTAACTATTTGATCCACATGGTGAGTTAGGAGTATAACTCAGTTCTATAAACATGACAAGAAACTTAGAATTGATCTTGAAACATCTGGTACAAGAGGAGAACCTTTGCGAAAAACCTATTTATTCATCGACAAGAAACAAGTTAAAATAATGTTTATACAGAAGAATCACAGTACATAGCAATTGGTAATAAGAATTTAAAATCATAGTTGTTATATATCTACTGTCATAGAACTTAGGGTTATATATCTACTGTCATAGACACATATCCAATGCAACAGTTGATAGAAACAAGAGGATCGGAGCAAGGAGCTTACAAAGGCAAAGCCACTAGTTTTGAAGATTGGGCCAACCATGGTGTATTTTTTGCAATACTTGGCAAGAAATAGCTTCAAGTTGGGAGTTTCATCAATGGAAGCAGCAATGCCACCATTTGCACTCCCTTTTGTCAAAAGTTGGTCACAGTCGTTCGGCGTTGTATAGGGCTTGATCTTTGAATCATCAAAACCTCTTTCTATCATAAGGCTGTATACAAAAGAACCCTTTGGGCAACCCACATAGTTCTTGTTCTTCATGAGCTCGTCTATCTCAGAATAACTAGGTTTTAGCTGTGGAACAGTGAGTATCGATGATAGACTAGCTCCATAACTTTGAACTTAGTACTAGCACAACAAATACCCAGACGATCACCACAGTTCTACACAAGTTGCTAGCCACATTGTCTGCCAATCAGAAACAGTGATCAACTAAACAACTAATGATGAAAGTAAAGCAAAATTTGAGAGGCTACTCATGTGTAGTACTACTTGCGATGTGCATAAACCATTGTTGAGAGGGAGAACAAAATGCTTGTGCCGACTTCATGCGAGGGTTTGCCACGAAAATCAT
This sequence comes from Comarum palustre, assembly GCA_951800085.1. NCBI lineage: Eukaryota > Viridiplantae > Streptophyta > Magnoliopsida > Rosales > Rosaceae > Comarum > Comarum palustre. The sequence goes on along the minus strand of OX637585.1, from coordinate 2,489,565 downwards.
CATTGATTCGATGTTCAAGAACCCAAACCACAAAACCAAGGGCGATGAAAGAGCAACAAATTGTCATCCAAAGCTTCCATTCCAAGGGCTTGAGAAAAATCCATGGATTTTGGCTCCGACTATCTTTCGTTTGCACTATCATTACTACTCCTGATTCTGTGTATGGCAATGTAAAATCAACATATAGAGACCTGTTCCCTCTAATCGTTGTCGCTGCGGCCAAGGCGTCAAAATTCTGTTCAAATGAATCAAATGTAACGCCATAAGTGTTAGATATCATTTCACTATGATCATGTAGAATCATAAAGTGAGTTGAAAGAATGAAATCTATCCGAAGAAAAACTTGATGGACCAAGTCATTGTAGCTGCCAGGAGTAGTACCATCAGGCTTTGCAAAGGGAATGAAGTCATAAGTAACTGTGTAGGGTAATCCTTCCGTTTCAGCCTTAAAGATGTCAATGCAGAACCCTGTGACTTCTGTAGCATTAGTGACAGGATTACTGTTGAAATTCATGATAAGAACAAAAGACATAAAAGATGAATATGAGTTTGAATGTATTTCTACTCTGTATTGAACTGAGCTTTACAACAGATTAAATAGAGCTGAATGAAACTATCTAATAACTAACTCTAGTTATTAACTAAAGGATAATAAACAACAATTTTACATTGAGATCTCAAACTCTAATATTATGGATCTAGATCAGAGAAACTAGTAGGGAGCTGCTAACTTGCAGAACACGCAAGAGAAGACTTGAATATAATTACTCCAGCTAAGGTTTATACCAGAATCCAACATTTAATGTATAACACCTGAAATAAATGCTGCTCTTTAATTACGCACCACCTTCACACTCTGGAGAACCAATCTTCACACCAACTCCTACTCTCAACTTACCATTTGTGGGAACTTCCCAACCTTTTGGAATTGAGGTAGAATCTCCAGGCCATATTATTGGTCCCATACCATATTTAGAAGTTGAGTTATTCACTCTTGGTGTCCTTTGAGGTGTTCAAATCTTTCACCAATCCACGTTTTGGTGTCCAAAATCCAATTGCTCCATTACCATTCACATTAACTATTTCGAACATGGGAGATTGTAACTGCCCGTTGATGATACTGAAGGCTCCTGCAATGCCTTTAAATCTAGTACTTGACAAGAATTTGGAAAGTTGTAGACCTTTGCTAGAGACACCAATAGTTTCGATATCTGTTGATGAGTTGATAAAAGCATGCTCCTTTCGGAAGCCGAAGGTTGATTTAGTACCAACATTCTCAACTGCCATGGCTAATGCATAGGCAGCATCATATGCCCATAGTCCAAAAACATCTAGTTCAACATCAACAATGGTCGGATTTTCTTGTTGGAATTTCCTTTTCCATCGAGCCCTGAAGTCAACAAGCTCGTCTGTTATCGACACATAAGTCCTCACACCCAATGCATTGAGTTGATGACTGAACCGTTTGTTGAACTCAACAGATTGGTTAGCCCATTGGTCATGATCCAAACATAGCCTTCATCATTCCCAACTCTTGTGCTTTGGCAAAAAGCCGAGACCCAAGAGAGGGAGTCATATGCACGATGAAGACTCTAATTTGCATTGTCATCAACTTGTAAAGCTCTCCAACTAGTTGATCATTCGTTGCGGTTGGAGGTATGGCACGCCGTTAAGGAACGCGAGCTCGAACCAACACAAGATTGATGCACGATGTATCCATTGAAGCGCATGTCAAATCTTTTCAAGTAGCTACTAAGTAAGAACATTAGATTGTTGTGAGCTTGGAAGGTAAACAATATTGGCCCTTGCCAATTTAAGGGGCATTGGAAACACGTGACTACCGAAATACCATTTCATCTATGTCACAAACTCTCAATGATGTCAACCCATTGAGAGTTTGTGTTAAACCATAGCCGAAAATCCAAGATTGTCTGCCATTTCAACAAAGCTATCAAAATAAACAATTGTTGAGCACCAAACATGAAAGATAGAAATATCAAATATAGCATTGAAGTAACAACTCTCAAAATGGTTATGGTCATAAAACGACAGACACATCAAGTCCTAGGTATACATTAAGAATACCAAAATCTTACAGACAAACTGGAAATACAAGCAGAACAGCTTATTAAGAAGTTCATGCATCCTGCCAAAAGATACCGAGCTAGCTATCTGAGCTTCAGTCCCATCCTAAGCAACAAGAGTGCTGGCAGTGGTGGACTCGCTGTAAACAAACACATTGGAAAAGTTAGTGTGCATACTAGATAAACTATGGCACTATGCTGTCTGAGCCTCAGAATACAAAAGCAAAGATTGAAACAGTGAGCTACAACATGTTTTGACTGAAATTGCAAACATAATCAATCTACTCCCTTAAATAGTACATTGAACTTCAAATCAGAGAGGAACCTAGTTTACCAGGAATGTCAGATAATACAGTTCAATACATACACAAAAGAATTTTGAGTCATGCCCCTTGAAAAGGAGAACAAGTTTCAACAAGACCAAAACTAAATCAGGAAACTTCTCAACAGTAAATATGCAGAACATCAACTAATTAACTGTGAATTTCAGAGATTACAATATACAGCAGACCTATTGGATTTCAACTGTGAATTAACTGTCATCAAAACCATTTGAGCTCATACACTAAATCAGCAATACAATAATTAAACCACACTGCAAAAGAAGTGAGCAAGCTTACTATTTCCAGACTGGGGGGAGCTTCTTGGTCTTCTTGTAGTAACGAGCAAGCCTGTGAATCCTGCTCTCCACAAGAATCAAACGGAACTTGGAGTCCTTGTCCTTCCTGTTCCTTTCCAAATGCTTCCTCACTGACACAGCCTTCTTAATTAGGTGGTACAGATCCTCAGGAATCTCAGGAGCAAGTCCTACCAAACCAAAGTCAGCCACACTCTATACCACTTGTCAAACAACTTCCCCATTATCAAACAACTTATCATACTCTTACAAAGATAACATAGTAGGAAGGATAATAAAGAAGATTCAGACATAAAACACCTTTGACCACACAACATTGATATGAAAACAGCTCAGTGTATCAAGCTAACCAGGTCTCAATCGCATAGCTAATACTAAACAAACGGCGTAGATCTCATTCACACATTCAAACCAACACGAAACTACAAAAACAAACAAACACTCGGTGTATCAAGCTAGTGTCACTGTGCTATCCCAACCAGGTCTCATTCACATTAGCATATACCCATTTACACAAACCCTAAACCACAAACACTCAATCCCACAAGCCCCATTTCACATTTAGTCGAAACCCCAATACTACACAAAACACAAACACACTCGAATATCCAAAAAAACACACAAAATATCAACAAAAGGCAAAAAGGGTATACCATGAGCCTTAAGAATCCTCAAGATCTTGCTTCCAGTAACACTCTTAACCTGAGCAATCCCATGAGAGTCACGAAGAATCACACCGATCTGAGACGGCGTCATACCCTTCTTCGCAAACTTGCAAATTGAATCCTCCACCTTCAAAAACCACACATCTCAGTTCTGGGTCTCAATCCAAAACCCCCAAATTGCAAAAACTATACTTGAAATCTTGGGTTTACGGAGATTCACTTACATCTGGGGTAGATATCTTCAACCAGCTCGGTGGGGTCCTCTTGTAGGGCAAAGCTGAAGCTGACATACCCTTCCCATGGCTGTGCATACGCCCCATGATTGCAGCTGAGCCCTCTGGTTTAGGGCTTGTGACTGCGAGAGCGGCAAAGGGTCAGGTTTTCAGTGATGAGGTTTCGCTAGGGTTTATATATGAAGGCCGGCCCATTTGGAGCGCTTTGGGGTTCATGAAATGACGGGGTTGTCCTTGGACTTGGAAATTGTAAGGTCCGTGTTTTGGTGGGCCGGGTCAGGACATTGCTTGAGGAGTCCGAATTTGGGCGCGTGGTGGAGACGCCAAAATGGCGGGAAAGCGTGGGATGGTGGAAGGGTTTGGATTTCTTTATTTATTTTATTAATTTTTTTTGATAAGAATTAGATGATATCAACTCCTCTAACAGTCTGTTGAGTGACGAAATCTACCAAAAGAGAAAGGGTTGGATTTGGCTGGGAAGCCCAATGTGGTCGTTCATATCGACGGATGCGACAGGGATGGAGATGGTTGTGGACATTGGGAAGTGTTAAGGTTTGGCGGATCAGACAGTGGTGATGTGATGGTTGAAGGGTGAGAGTACGGTTGAGTACTTCACCAAAGGTGGAAGTTGGGATATTCACCTGGTCAATCACCGTTGAATTTACATCTAACGGTGAAGAAAATTATTTTTAAGTTGAGTTATTTTGTTCTTTAAGGAGAGAAGGGCGTATGTATTTGGCTAGACTCTTGAGTAGGGCAAGTAAATCACATTTGCAAATAACACAGCATTTCAAGCATTTGATTCTGCCAGTGTGTAGCTTTGACCAAACAACGGCCATTTCATCTTTGCCGTATGTTGGATTTGTTCAAATTGGATACTGTTACACACTTACACTCATATTCTCGAAAATTCCAAATCCAAAGCAAGTGGACCTGCAGAGCTGTAGAGTTCCTTTTTGAAGAGAACAATCCGTTTGGTTTCATCGACATAATAGGATGACAATTGCAGTGACTCCTTGTATCGAAAAGGTAATCGAAATTCCATCAAGTTAGAAAAATCGGTATACATCTCCATCTTTCTGAGTAGCAAAGTGTTCCTAGCGTCCTTCAGTAACCAAAGAAACAAATGGACAATTCACTCCTCAAAAGGCAGGGGTGAGGGTATGCTTCCGTAACTGTATTCCGTGGAAACTCATGTTACTTGTAGTTCAGTTTGCAGAGTGTGGACAACTGCATATGAATCACAAGATTTCCTTTTAAATTTGAGATTCTCAGTTCCTAGGATACATATGAGGTCGGTAAACCTCAAGACATAAAGCTTAATTCCAAATTGAAAAGTAAAGACACACACAATATGGAAATTAAAACTGGGAGAACATGTATTGGCCCATGAACAAAGAAAAGAAAAGATATAGGCAACTCTTGTTAGAGCAGATCTCAACATCTTTGATGTAGGACGAGATTTGAAGCCTAAAGATTTAGTCTTAATTATCTGATTTGTGTTTTAGTATTTTAGGTTGATAATATTTTTATGTTATTCAACGTTATTTGTTTCTTTTTTTAACTAGGATTTTTAGGAATTATTGTTAGATTAGGATTGTGATTGTATTAGATTTGGATGCCTATATAAACACCATCATTCTATGTATTTGAGACATCTTTGAAATTATTATTATCAGTAAACAAGAAACTTTTCTCAAATCTCTCTGGTGGATTCCAGAAACCCTGGTGGATTCCAGTTTGTCTTTAGGGTTCCTCGCTGGAGAGCCCCTTTGGTTACTTACGCTGCTCTGATACCAAATGATGCGGGAAGCGTGAACACGATAGAAGACGGCTCCGTCAAGCGTCGAAAGCCATATGGGGATAAGCTAGAATCCACTATCCATTACGGCAGAGCCGTAAGAAATAGAGAGAAACTTCTCTAATAATAGGGTTTTATTGATATCAGAGTTGTTCCAAATACATAGAATGATGGTGTTTATATAGGCATCCAAACCTAATACAATCACAATCCTAATCTAACAATAATTCCTAAGAATCCTAGTTAAAAAAAGAAACAAATAACGTTGAATAACATAAAAATATTATCAACCTAAAATACTAAAACACAAATCAGATAATTAAGACTAAATCTTTAGGCTTCAAATCTCGTCCTACATCAATCTTCAACACTTCCTCGCTTTCCCTGCCGTCGTGCACATATTTAGCAAAAGAATCCGCGAACTTATTTTTCTGAAATCGAACATCGGCTGGATCTACTTGGTAGAAAAGGGGCACCACTGTTTGCTTCCTTGTATCCATGCATTCCACAATTTGGGCCAGTTGAATCAAACACCATGAACATGCATAGTTTTCAGAGAAAACTACAACCGAAATCTTTGAGTCGTCGAAAGCTTTGTAAAGATGGCCTACCAAATTCTTGCGAGTCTCTGACCCTCTAAAACTCAGGAACACATTGTATCTATAATTGCGGTCTAAAGAGGAACCAGCAGCAGCCATTGACGAACAAGCTAGCACAAAATCCAAGCTTCGGTATTTGATCAAGTAGTAGGCTAATGCCAAAACAGAAATGAAGTTGAAACTCGGGTTTCTGGTTGGAACTGGAAGGATTGCCTAGTGGATTTACTAGCAAGCTCAATACTCGGAAGTCAACACCTGTGTAGTTGGTGTTTTCTACCGGTTGCATTCCCAAAATTTTAGAACATATTTCCCAGATGTCATCTTCAATTGATGACAGTCCTTCATAGACCCATCTGTCGGTTGTAAAAATACCAACTTATGTACTATGTTTTGAACATTAGATGCAAATGTTACAATGTGAAAATAATAGGAGGTTGTCCAACCCACATGCAAACAAGAATACCAATTTTATAAATTACCCATTTTCAGTTGGATTACATAAAGAAATCACTATTAGCAATGATGTTAAGGATCGGCTTCCTCTAGGTATAGTGACAGAGAGGCTTGCATCTGCTAACACATAACATCTATTTACACCCTTCAATTAGAGATGGCCAAATTTTGTAACACATTTATTTACATGTCACTTGATCAAGCGCAATCACGTTATTTAATAAAATATTCAGATTGGATGATATATATGTTTCTACTTGTCATACAACACAACTGAACTTTAGGTGAGTCACATTAACGTGTTTCACCTAATACCGCTCTTTAATTTTTATTTTGGTCAATGTTTTATTTGTAGCTTTTATCTTATTAATCAAATATATAAGAAATATTCATATTGTAAGACTTGTTTCTTACATTATTTTTAATTTTTAATGTTAAAAAAACACTTGGCAATTGGGCGATTAAAAACAGAATAAAACCGCCAAGGAACAGGAACATGAAGGGGGAAGAGGAAGAAGAAGCTGAGAAGAATACTGGAAAACAAAGATAAAGAAACATCAGTGTACCCACATCCGGTTCTTCTTATTATTCAAGGATCAATAGTTTTAGTATAACAAGAACTAGCCAACACTAACATAATGTCAAGAAAACAAGTAGACAATCTTCATATCCAGCAATCCATCGAAAAAGAAAAAAAATAAAGTAAAATAAAACTTCATATCCAGCTTGTGGTAACAAAAATATATATCGTCTAAGAACCAATTTTCCTCCCAATTTTCAAACTCAATAACAAAAACAAAAACTTGCAAACAACATGATCATAAACTACACCACATAATCAATCCAACAATCCGAAAACTTGAAACAATAAGAATAATATGCATATCATTTGGACACATTACACACTAGTTTATAAAATCACATACTTTGTCACCCCCAGAAACCAAAACAGGCTCTTTCCCAATTTAAACATACTAGTTTAAATTGATTTTACACTACTTAAGCTATTGGCTTAAAGGCAGTAAAAAAACAATTCAGTACAGAAGATAATCTATACATAGACCATATAAATACTATCTAGAAATATCATCCTTGTCTCAACAATGCATATACATGTAGAGTACTAAACTAAAAGGTAGAAAGAAGGCAAATTACGGAAGTGAAAACACTAGAACCATTCAAACCTGGCATCGAAAGCTTTAACATTATTTTGTACAAGGGGCATTCTGCCAAGGAGGGAGATGAGATCATTGACGCTTGTTGCTACTCTTGCTGTGTTTTTCATACTGCTAATTCGTGAAGATCCAAGCTCGTATATCTTCCTTGCATAGTTTATGTCCCCAACTTAAACATCGTGTTTGCTAGCTAGAGGGAATTAGGCTTGATTTTAGCACCAAAAGTTCAGAAATAAAAATTTACTACCCGAGTAAAAGTTTACTAAGGGTAGTAAACTTTATTAATCATATCTAAGTTGATTTTTCACTGTTTTTAATGTGTCTAATGGGTTTTAGAGATATTGTTTTGCAAGTTTACTTCATCTGGTAAAGTTTACTACATCGGGTAAAAGTTTACTACATCGGGTAAAAGTTTATTAGAGGTAGTAAACTTATGATTTACTAGTTACTACCAATGTCTCGAGTTTGTTCATCTGCTCGAGTTTACTACCCCAGTAAAAGTTTACTAAGGGTAGTAAACTTTATTAATCACATCTAAGTTAATTTTTCTCTTATTATTTCTTCTCTCTCTCTCTCTCTAATTGTCACTCACAGATCCTTCGTCTCCACCATCTCCGATGACCTCATCCTCGCCTCCACCATCTTTGACGAGCTCATCCTCTCCTCCACATAATCTCAGTCTCATCCTCTCTGATCGCTGCAACACTATGAGTCCGAAGAGCAGCGTCAAATCCAGATATGGTCATGTCGTTTACACGTCGGCACTATGAAACGTCGATACTAGGGTTAGTAGACTTGGATTTGATGAAATGATAGGGTTAGTAAACTTGGTTTTGATGTATACAGGGGGTTAGTAGACTTGGTTTTGGAGTATACTGCGGTTAGTAGATTTGATTTTGTAGTATACTAGGGTTATTAGACTTAGATCTAGAGTATATTGAGAATAGTAGACTTGAATTTGATGTAGATGTAGCCTCAATATACTTTTTGTAAAAGTTTATTGCCCTTAATAGAAAAACAATCCAGCGAAATTACGGCTACCAGTAATTTTCCTACTTTCTGCAGGTTGGTGACCGGAGAGCGGAGTCCAGCGACCGGAGAGGCTCCGGCAAAACATTCGCTCTTTTTTTTTCTCCAAGTATGTATAAGAAACAAGAGTAAAATTATCTTAAAAATATTATTTTATTTTAAAATTTAAACATTATATTGAAAAGTCATTCTAATATAAGGTGTATTTAGACATTAATAAATACACCTTATATTAGAATGACTTTTCAATTAGGGCTGACTTTCATTTTTTTGTGCAAATGTCATTCTCGGTTATACCAATGCTACCTCTCACTTGAACCAATCGCATTAGCAACAACAAATATAGCATGAGAAATATCTCCATAGTTTCTGAATGAACACAGAACATCAAAAGATAAAAACCTCAAATTTCAGATAAATTTTGATGGCTCTGCATTGTTTTCTCACTTTTCTGGGTTGATTTCAATGGGTTTAGAGCATGAAATTAAAGAAAGGTAAGCACCTGTAGAAACCCTTGATGGAAAAAGCTAAAGGCCATAGCTTTACAGCCATTGCAAGAACACTTTGCTCCTCTATGGGTACAAAAGTTATATTTGCTTAAACGTAATGAGATTTTGGAGCTGACCTGTAGAGTTTCAAGTGCCAAACTGAAGCGACTGAGATTTGGAGCTCCCTATGACGGCAGAGACGAGGAATTCTTCTGTGCGTCGGGCGCACCATGTGGCTCCTGCGACCGACCAATAATGCATCGATACGTGGCAAACTTTTGCCAACTCAACTTCGCTGAAATCAGAAGAAAAAAGGGAAAAGAAGATAGGCGTTTTTTCTCCGATCAGACAATCTCACTCCTCCTCTCTACATCTGAACAATAATCTCAATCAAGCTCCTCTCTCTCCGCCGAGCCCTCTTAGACTCCTTTAGTTTAGCACCCCCTCCGTTCTTTGACGCCCCAATTCGACCCTTCGCACTCACACCACTTGGATAGTGGCAGGTTGTACCGGGTTTGAAGTTACAGGTCTTGTTGTGCTCGATGGCTGGGAGATGGAGAGGGAGAGGAACTGGTTTGGCGAAGACTGATCGGAGAAGGCTCCGATCTCCCTTTTTTCTTCTGATTTCAGCAGTGTAAATTGACAAAAATTTTCCAAGTGTCGCTGCGTTATTGGTCGGTCGCATGAGCCACGTGGTGCGCCAGATGCACAGAAGAATTCTTCGACAGAGACCGCAGAGTTTGAAGTTTAACTCCAAGTTCATTTGTTCTTTTTTAATGGTGGATCCCACCTCGTTCGGTCCACGACACAAAGACCGCACAGACGTGGCACGTGTCCACCTAACCCACGATTTTTTTTCTTACTATTTTTTCTTTTTACCTTTCTTTTTATGAATATTTCTTTATAGGCGGACTGGGCCTAATGCGGGCTAGGCCGAGTGTAGCGTCTGTGCGGTTGCTCTGTTGGTTGGGCCAAGGTAGGATGGCCGGCCCACATTTCAAAAGATAAAAAACTTCCTATCGATTCTACATTATTTACACAGATTTACACTTCCAGTTTCATACACTTACAGTGAATTTATATAATCGATTCTCCAACCAAATTATATCATGAAATATTAGAAGGAAAACATACGTACATATCTAACTGTGATAAATTTGAAATTGTAAAATTGTGAAAACCACCAAATGTGAGTTGCAATTTGCTTGAAGCAAAAAGGGTTAAAGCTTCGGATGGAACACCACCAGGCAAAGTGAACATTTTCTTGAACTGGAATGGTCCATTAACAGACAAAGGTTTTCGATTCGGCATGGTTCTATAGAAAGGATTCCAAACCAAAAGCAATGCTAAAGGCCAATTATGTGGAACCTGAAAGCCACTCCCGTACCTCAAGCTTTGTCTATGATAAACTCTTGGAAATTTATCATCTTGATGATTCATATTTCCATGTTTTGTTGGACTGGTTTGGGCAAATGTACATTCTTCTACCATCGTTTTTGTTCTATTACATCATTGCAGCTATGACTAATTTGGAAAAGTACTGCTGAAAAATAAGAAAAAAAATACTGAGAATGTGTAAAGTTGTATACTAATGACTGAATCATGAGATATGATTAGTAAAACTTCTTCTTTATAATCCTTCAAATTCAAGCAGAGTTTCAATTGAGCTTTCTGTGAGAAATTAATGGTTTTATGTTCTATGAAAAGGAGATGCTCATCATTTTGATATTGACAATGAAAAGAGGTATGCTTTCTTTAGCTAACATCCATACAATGAAAGATTGAAATCCAGCAAAAGGAACCTTATGAACTTTATGTAAACATGTAGTGCTGAGTTCATCAGTTGTGCAGTTGGTTTGATTAGAAATAATAAGGAACTAGGATAAGTATGCTGCAGTTCTTTACTATTCCCAGAAGAAGAACAAGCCCTATGTTTTGGAGGCCTAAATGAATTTGCTTCCAAGAGAACTTGTCTGTTCTAGGCTAGACAGGAAACTGAATTGCCTTGGGGATAATCACTTCTCATCGTTTCATAGTCCATTAGTAACTACATGTTTACTGAATCATTATGCACTAACATGTAATCCAAGGGAGATGGTGTGCAGGAATATGAACACGTATTGCTACAAGTCGATCAATGCATCAAAAAAAACAAGGACAGTTTCCTAGCTTATAGCTTTACTGCAATTCTAACATAACATGCATGCATTGTCTAAAACTACAAGAGTGCAAGGCAATTTTTCTATCCAAATTTCAGTTCAACCAGTAAAATGCTTGATATGCATTTTCTTCAAGTGCTTGAATTTTCCTTAATGATGTGCATGGTGGCCGGAAAATGTATAAAACCAATGAAGTTATGCAGGCTTCATAATGTCAAACAGAACCAGATTCCCAGCTGAGACAATTTTAGGGATGAGATATGGTCAGTGACAATCCAATATAGAAAAAAGCTTTAAGAGAATAAAGTGTGCATGGCAAAGGGACACATTATAAGAGATAGATGCATTATCCCTCCACAAAGGAACTAGTAAAGCTTCATAGAGGAGGAATATAGACAGAGAATCAATCTTATCTGTCAAACAGGGACAACGAGACTCGTAGATCATCTATGCACTGATATTGTCCTAACTTAACCACTTTTAAGGTGTTGGGTTTTAACCACAAAAGGTCTCGGTACAATTGGATATGATCTATCCACTTATAAGTTATATTTTATTTATCCTGTTTTTAATGTGGAATCCCTCCTTTCCCAACACACCCCTCACGTGCAACTTGACAAGGTCTACACATGAAGCTATGTCACCATTTCCACTCAAACACGAACTCTCACGTGCAACCAGACTCAAGGGTTTAGCACGTGTACAAATGTCCAAACCAATCCGACTGCCAACCCGGCCCACATCTGGCACTTGGTGACAATCCACTCGAACAAGAACTCTCACGTGCAACCAGACTCAAGGGTTTAACACATGTGTCTAAACCAATCGAACCAACCAACCAACCATTGAAACACAACCGGAGAGGGACCCGTTTTGATACCATGTCAAACAGCGACAGCGTGGCCCGTGGATCATCCTTGCACTGATACTGTCCCACCTTTAAGGTGTTGGGTTTTAACCACAAAAAGTCTTGACACAATTAGGTATGATTCATTGACTTATAAATTATATTTTTATTTATCATATTTATAATGTGAGATCTTTCATTTCTAACATTATATTCTTGAACATATCAGAATTAACAAGCAATTATTCATTAATCAATCCATGATCCATTCTTTTTTACCATAGTCATTAGTCAACACTATCTTCCACAGCCCCAACACCACACCACTACCAAGTCCATACCTCAAAAGCCTCACATTGAATAGAAAATGCTGTGACAGACCAACCTTCCTTTCTGGGTTACTGTGGTAACTTGTCTAATTTAAACAGATGAAATGGTGAAGTTAAACAAGGGCTTTTTTTACTTGATGCACATTGTGGATCACAGCCATGCTTCTTGTGCAAACCCAGATCAATGTTCCAATCTCAAGATCACTTCTTTATATGTTATCAAAAGGACCTCTGTGAGATTCTCACACAATTCTTGTATGTTCTATGTTAAAGCAAGCCAGTGTGGCCCTGCTTTCACCAACACCAAGTGATCAGTTGAATTTACAAGCTAGGGACAATTAGATATACACATTTCTGCATTGTTTGTTTCTGTCAGTTTATTCACAAATTCAAATCAAGACAAGTAACATCAAACCAAAAAATTTCCAGCAAAAGTCCCATTCTTTTTGTTGGTTTCCATATTTGTTATTCTGTTAATACAAGTTTGCTACCACCAAATGAGAGTGGGTTTTAGCATTAAACAAGTCTTAGTGCTTAGTTAGTGCAATTTTTGTCCACCCTCAGAAAACAGCTTTCTTATTACAAGAAAAGCAATTTTATGTGAAGCCATTTGACTGGAACCCCCAGAAAGAAGTGATTTTTGATTTTCCCACAAGCTGAAAAGCAACTTTTTAGATAAATCTTTAATTTAAGCTTCTCCAAAAAGCTCAAAAACAGCTCATGCTAGAAGCTTTATCCTAATGTTAAATTAATCACCTTAAATGCTTAATTTGCTAAACCATCCAAATTACCAAGTACATACAAAACAACTTCCTGCTAGGCTGCTATCACTGAGTTGATTCCTTGCCTCCGTTCTTTTCTTTGCTACTTTTCTTTGTCATTTCTATTCGAGTTTAGTAAACTCATAAACACAACCTTTGACGGACTTCTTTTGACATCTTACTAATTTTTCCTTTACCCTAAAAAAGGAGGCTGTCATTGGTATCACTAGGACCCTTCAATAATTTGGACATGAATGAATGCATGTGATCCTTAGCAATCAAAAATGGTCCATTTCCTCCCCTTCTACAACCACAACACAAGTGCATGGGTTTGGGAATCCCATTTGTATAGGGAGAACCACCATGATCACTCAATCAAAGCCAAAATGAGACACCTCCAACACCCCCTATCCTTGGGGACCAAATTCAATTCCTCATTTCCTCATCTACCCAGTTAGATTTAAAATCAAAGAATCGGTTCAAAAAACCTAGGGACAAAATTTGAGTTTGAAACAAATGAGAAGACAACAGATGAATATAGAATAGTGGGACTAGGACAATGACAAATGGACAATAGAGTGAAGTAGTGTCAGAGAGTCTCTCTCTGCCTTTGCACAATGGTAGAGGACTCACCAATTAACACAGCCTCCCAACCAATCTCAGTCCAGTCTCATAAATAAGTTTTTCCATTTTGAATTTTGGGATTCAGAACAGTTGGATCTATAGTGCATCGTGGTCGTTCCGGAGAGGTTGGACAAGCTTTAACCAATTATGTGAGAAGATTAATGGAGGTTTATGTGAGACTGGGTGCACCAGATTATGAGTAGAATTTGAATTCGAAATGGGAGCGAATCTCCGTTACGATGACGAAAGTGGCTTACCGTATCTCACCGTCTTCTGTTGACCATGTGGAACTGCTTGGCTGCTTACAACATTATGTTATGTTTTTTTCTTAATTGATGTTGTTTCAACTTTCTTTAGGGTAGAAATTTCAAATTCTTGATGATTTTTTTTTCAACTGATTGTTTTTCAAATTGGTACTGTGATTCGATATCTGATTTGAACATGAATAGGCTTAAGAAACCATTCAAATGCAAAGCATAAGATGACATAAATTGATACTAAAACTACTTGAATAAGATGCAAATGCAGAAGATGATTAATAAGGAACTTAGAACGAGAAAAAATAGCAAGTTGACATAAATCGATAGTAAAAGTATTTGCATAAGATGCTAGCTTTATTTCGATCATCACACCGTCGTAACAAATGAGATGTGTTTGTTTTAAAGTATTTGTTGTTCACATTCATGTCATTCTCAATTCATGTAAAGTTATCTATAAAAGAACACAAATTTGCGAACAAAAATATGTAAATTTAAATTAACGAACAAAAATATGTAAATAATTGAAATTGTGCTCTGAAATTAACAAAAATTTGGGGTTGATCGGACTTGAATCATTAGGCACTTCTTCACAACTTACAAGTTAGATAATCATGATCTAAGCAGTTCAAATTTCAAAATCAAATAGTGATGTAATGAAGCAAATTTTGGACATTTCCTTTGTGGTATTATACTCTGATGCAAAATTTAATCTTGGAATTTTCCTCGTCCGAACAAAAAAGCCAGAACACATGAGAAATAGTTTTACCTCTCTCGATTCTGTTTACTATCTAAAGCAAGGAAGGTCAAGTACCCCAGTTCTTTAAAGACTAGTCCTTTGACTGAGAACTATCATGCAACTGCACCTACACATGGTCATGTACTCACTCATATCCCAAACCAATCAATCAAACGGTCCAAACCCAACTCCTACTCCTTTTCCTTTCTGATCTCTCTTACACATTTCCACTCAACAAAGCCAAACGAAGCCAAACACACACATTGTCCTCACTCCTCACCATCTTCTCTGAGCTCAAAACAGAACCAGCTTCTCACTCCTCATCAAAACCAGAGAAGTAGAAGAAAGAAAATCCAAGCTAACCCAAAATGGCCATGACCATCACTGTTTTCCTTTTCACGTTGCTGTTGTTCTTCACAAACCCACCTCATGTTTATGCAAACACAGACCTGAGAGCACTCATGGACATCAAGGCCCTTCTGGACCCTCAGAGTCTGTACCTTTCTTCATGGACTGACCATGGAGACCCCTGCGACACGTCGTTTGAGGGAGTAGCGTGCAATGAAGCGGGTCGGGTTTCGAATATTTCATTGCAGGGGAAAGGTCTAGATGGGAAGCTGTCTCCTGCCATTGGAGAGCTCAAGGATTTGACTGGGATTTACATGCATTACAATTCTTTGAATGGAGAGATACCTAAAGAGATTTCCAACTTGACTCAGCTTAGTGATTTGTATTTGAATGTCAATAATCTTAGTGGGGAGATTCCTCCTGAGATTGGAAACATGGGCAGCTTGGAAGGTTAGCACTAAATTTTTCAGCAAGTTTCTTGTTTGGTTTTTCTTTGATTTACTTTATGAGCTTTTGTAGTGAAAAGATTTGAACTTTGTTTAACAGAGAGATTATTGGACTGATTCAGAACAAATGGATTTGGTTTGTTTGGACAGTAGGACTGTTTAGTTCAGTTTAATAGTTTGGGTGATGAAAGATTTGGACTTTGTTTGTGTATTTGTGTAGCTAAATTTGTTCTAAACTCTATTCTTTTGATGGGTTTTGTTTCCAATTAGTAAACCAGTTTACTTTTAGTTCTTGGATGGTGAAGATTGTAAATTTATTGCTATAATTTGTTTTTCTCAGTGAAACAATCCGTTATTGTCATTTATTGTCTCATTCAATGTGGTTGATTGGTATCCAAAAGCTGATAGAAAATTGAATGCATGGATGAAATAACACTCAATTTTTGTCTAAATTATGTGAATGTTTATTTTATTTTCATAAATGGTTTAAAACCTTTAAGTTAATCTATATAATTCCTGATCTGGGTTTTGTGTTTGCTTTTCAGTTTTGCAGCTTTGTTATAATCAGCTAACTGGAAGCATACCGACGCAGCTGGGGTCTTTAAAGAACCTCAGTGTTCTTGCTCTGCAGTCCAACCAGTTAACTGGTGCCATTCCAGCAAGTTTGGGAAACTTGGAAATGCTAATGAGACTGGATTTGAGCTACAACAATCTCTTTGGTCCTATTCCCATGAAAGTAGCTGATGCCCCTTTGCTTGAAGTTCTGGACATTCGGAATAATACCCTCTCTGGCAATGTACCTCTTGGTAAGAATTCATTTGATCTCTACGTTACTTGATGGCCAAAGCTTTTACTTATCTATTACTATATCTAATGCAGGTCTGAAGAGACTAAATGACGGATTCTCTTATGAAAACAATCTGGGATTGTGTGGAGCTGGATTTATGTCCTTAACAGCCTGCAACACATCAAGTCATCTTAATGCAAGTAGACCTGAACCCTTTGGATCGACTGGGACAACACGAGCTATCCCTGAAACTGCAAATGTGCAGTTGCCTTGCAACCAGTCTCGGTGCTCGAATATGTCAAAATCCCATCAAGCATCTGTTGCTGTTGTTGTTGGTATTGTTGTGCTAACAGTTGCCTTATCAGCTATAGGAATTCTACTATTTACACAGCATCGTCGTTGGAAACAGAAGCTTGGGTCCTCATTTGATGTTTCTGATGCTCGTCTAAGTGTTGATGAGACTAAGGCGAAAGGAGTAGCTCACAGGAAATATGGCTCTCCACTTATGAGCCTGGAGTATTCTCAAGGGTGGGATCCTTTAGCTGATGGGAGGAATTTGAGTGCATTTGCCCAAGATGTATTCCATAGTTTTAAGTTCAATTTGGATGAGGTGGAGACTGCCACTCAGTATTTCTCGGAGGTTAATCTATTGGGGAAGAGCAACTTCTCTGCAACCTATAAAGGAATATTACGAGATGGGACTCTCGTGGCTGTTAAGAGCATTGGAAAAACTTGCTGCAAGACTGAGGAAGCAGAGTTCTTGAAGGGGCTGAACATGTTAACCTCGTTGAGGCATGAAAATTTAGTGAAGTTGAGGGGATTTTGTTGTTCAAGGGGCCGTGGAGAGTGCTTTCTCATTTATGAATATGTTCCAAATGGAAGTTTGCTGCGGTATCTTGATGTGAAGGAGGGCAACGGCAATGTTCTTGAATGGTCAACTAGAGTTTCCATTGTGAAGGGCATTGCAAAAGGTCCGTTTTTTACTTATTTAAGTTGAAGTTCCATAACAATAAACTATATTCATAGAATTAGTATATTCTGGGAGAGTTATTCCATACAGGTTTACTTGTTATAGCTAATAGACTAGTATAAGTTTCCTGGTTCGGTCTTGAATGTTTATGTTTTCCAGAGATGCATTGTATTAAAGTGATTTCCAAGAACGGAGGTGACTTTTTTGGAGTCAGTTCATGATTTCTCTGTGGTGACCGCTGAGTACCACTGTCTTTCTGCAGGTCTATCTTATCTACATGGATACAAGCCAAACAAACCAGCTCTTGTTCACCAAAACATTTCGGCTGAGAAGGTGCTGATTGACCAGCGATTCAATCCCTTGCTTTCAAATTCTGGCCTGCACAAGCTTCTTACCAATGATGTTGTCTTCTCAGCACTCAAGGCCAGCGCTGCTATGGGCTACCTAGCTCCAGAGTACACCACTACTGGACGGTTTACTGAGAAAAGTGATGTGTATGCATTTGGAGTACTGGTTTTCCAAATCCTATCAGGGAAACGGAAAGTAACTAACTCCATGCGTCTTGGTGCCGAATCATGTAGATTTGAAGACTACATTGACCAAAACCTCAATGGTAAGTTCTTTGAATATGAAGCGTCCAAGCTTGCAAAGACTGCCTTGCTTTGCACTCATGAATCTCCAATTGAGAGACCATCTATGGGAGAAGTTGTTCAAGAGTTGAGTAATTGCAGTAGCTGTCTCTGATTCCTCGGGACAAATTTTCACCCGGTTACCTCAGTAATAGGTAATGGGATAATAGTTAGCCAGGTAAACTAACTGCTAACTTCGGTGGATAGTTCGAGGACTTGATGATGTAATTTATGTGTCCTTTTTCTTGAGGACCAAGCTTTGTTATGATTTTGTAGACCATTGTTAATGTAATCTATTAGCAAATGCATGTCATGTTTTGAGAAGATTCTCATATGTACTGTGGCCATTGAATATTTACCTAGTTAAGAGGTGTTTCTTCCTTCCTGAAGCTCAAGTCTTTCCATGTAGTGTGATTTCACCCGTTCTGATTTTTCACAACTCTAATATTGTGATTGCTTGAGAAAGCGAACATTGTAAGCTCAATCATCATGATCATGTACAAGGCAGTCTTATTATGGAAGACAAGGTTCAACAACGGAAATGACACTGATCCTGAGGTCGTATATTTGAAAGCCCAAATCCTATGAGATATATAATCCATTTCAGTCTCCACTCTCACTCGTCCTCACTACCAACGCCGTAACCAGTCCATGTCCACACCACCACCTCTCGTTTGCCATCCACGGTTCGACCCGTCGACACTGATCGATCCATTCTTAGCAATCAAATTCAATCCCGACGACCTGTCACTGGAAGCCAATGAAGAAGCAGCTGCTGGTTGCTCATCATTATTTGGGATGGGAGGAATAGGAAAGAAGAAAGTGTTAAATCTATACCGTTCAAAGAAATACTTCTTGAAGTACTATCGTGTTGTAACAAATGAAGATGCGAATTATCTTAACAACAAGCTTCGTGAAGGTCGGATCATTACAATTGATTCGTTGGAACAAGTTAAATACCATGATGAGTAGCTCAACTTCACATTCAAGATTGCAATCTGCACTGAAGAGGTGATGCGATCTGTGGCGGATAGTTAAATTGATCACCTACACTGTTTGATTTGTTCTCTAATTTTGTTCACCATTTGATTTGACAACGTTATTTTAGGGTGAAAATGACCGTCATTTCAAAATTAAAGCAATGTCAACTTTTTATGATGTGTGGTTTCTTATTAATTTGTTGAGAAACAGTAGCTGGTTGCCTGATATAGTTACGTAATTGATACTCGTAGTAACTCATGCACCTGCCAATTTACCAACCACATCGAAATCAAACACATTTTTTAGTTAAATTCGCGCAATTCATACTGATTCATACAGTTGTTCTTCTCTTTCTTTTCCTCATCTTCGCATTTTCCTCAGTGAATCCAGGTTTCAACTCTGTTTCAGCTACTTCGTCGTAGCTAAACTCATTATTGCTATATTCAAGGAACTTGTGCTCAAACTTGGTTGTAGATATGCAAAACCCTGTATGCCTCAGTTTGTAATAGATCTCAGTCTGCTATCACCATATGGTTGTATGTTTGGGATGCATATATAATACAGTTCAACTATATGTTCTTCGTGGCACTGGTTTTTTTGGATAAAATGCTAAGAATGTAGCATCTTCAATCCCTGTTTACATGTACTGTATGACTTGGTTATTCATGAATGAACAAAGCTATATCTTTTTCATCAAGTTTGTCTGAATGAAGAAAAAAGTGAGCAATTAGTATCGAATTTTTTAGCGTCTGTAAACTCCAGTCTACTACACCTACAGAAATACAGAATAGTTGTAGTAACTTGGAACAAATATCAAGATTATGTTTCAACTCCAACCGTTTTTTTATTTTAAAGATTTAAACATTTATTACAACAATAAAATTGTTATATTATTATTGATTATACCAAAAAAGAATTATATATTTTATTGTAACACAAATACTAAATAAAATATTTTATATTTGTAAAGTTTTTATCAGAACACGTGAGTAATAATTTTAGAGAATGAAGACTGCAAATTTGGAGAATGAGTGCTTCTCTTTCTTCTCTATTCTCATTTTAAAAATGAATGAGATGTGAAAACCGTTGGACCAAAAAATAGCTTAATATTCCTTAAATTTGAGAAAATCAAGAAAATATTAAAGTTGTTGGAGATGCTCTAAATACCTTATTTAAAACAGAATCACTACAAATTTAGTCCTCCACTAGATACCTCGTGGATAATAGATCAGATCAGCACAGAACAGTTTCGAGTCCAGTTTCAACTGGTTCTCCTAGTCCAGCTAGGAAACCTGTCTCATCAAGAATTCCCAACAGATAAAGCCAGTCCTGTATTCTAGGATAACATTCCTATCTCTAATACCTATTGATAACAATGTAACAATGTAATCTCTATCTATAATGTGTAATCTCGATATATAAACAGTGGGAAAGCATAGTTGCTGGTGTGCTGGTTTTTCCCTTTCACTGCTGCATTGTTCTTCTTCTCCTTCATTGTTCTTTAATCTCTTTATGGTATAAGAGCATCACGATCCTATTTTTTTTCGGTCCCTTCTCAATGGCTTCCTCTGCTGCTACTGCCTCAATGTCCATTAATTCCACCACTTCCAGTATGTCATCTCAATCTGTACCCTCCACGGTTTCTGTCCCTCTTCGATCTTCCTCTGATCATAATCCTACCATCACAAACTATTTATCCATTAAACTTGATCGAACCAACTACCCTCTGTGGCTTGCTCAAATTCAACCTCTTCTGAAAAGTCGCAATCTCATGAGCTATGTTGATGGCACCAACAAATGTCCATCGTGTTTTAAAACTGATCCAACATCTGGTCAGATTACTGATGAAATCGATCCAGCCTATGAGGCTTGGGTGGCACAAGATCAAATGGTGCTGGGATGGATTAATAACTCCCTCACTCCTCCTGTTTTAGCCACAGTTGCTCGATCCTCAACTTCCTTCTCCACCTGGTCCAGTTTGGCAAGGCGTTTTGCATCTCAATCTCAGAATCGAGTACTCCAACTTCGCGGAGAACTTTTACGTACAATGAGGGGCAGTATGACCATCTCAGACTATCTTGATAAAATTAATTCCATTGCTGATAATCTTGCACTGGCAGGGAGTCCTATGACTGATACTGATCTTGTTTCAATCATCATGAATAATGTTGGTCCTCTCTTTGAGAATACAGTGAGTTCGGCTCAGGCAAGGGACACTCCGATAACTTATGATTCTCTTGAGGCTCTACTACTTTCTGCTGAACGTCGTTTCAATGATCAACAACAAGCAGCCTTTGATATTCATTCTGTGACCACAGCTATGCAAGCTACTCACATTTCTTCCAGAGGACGAGGACGTGGTCGTTCAAATCTATCCTCTTACACAAATAGAGGCTCTTCACCAACTTTTGGTCGTGGCTTCTCTTCCACTAGGGGCCGCGGTTTTTCCATTCTTGGCGCTCATCCATCCACTTCCATGTCTGGCAGCTCTTCTTCTCGACCAGTCTGTCAAATCTGCAACAAGCCTGGTCATATTGCTATTGACTGCTATAATCGACTTAACCTTTCGTATGAAGGTAGAGTTCCCTCCAAGAAACTTTCTGCAATGGCTGCCTCTTATTCTAATCCGGCATCTTCTACCTGGCTTCTGGATTCTGGTGCAAATACACATCTCACATCTGATTCAGGGAATTTGCAATGTCCTAAGGATTATTCTGGTACTGATCACATCAATGGCATCGGTAATACCTCTCTATCCATTTCTCATACTGGATCCAATACTTTAGCTTTAAATCACCACTCCTTTAACCTCAATAATATTCTTCTCTGTCCTTCGGCCTCCACAAATCTCCTCTCTATATCCAAACTCACCTCTGATAACAATTGTTGTGTACTAATCTATCCTAGTTTCTTTCTTATTAAGGACATCTTGACGGGGAGGATTCTCTATAGAGGACAGTGTGAGAATGGTCTGTATCCTCTACATCTTGAAAACACAGCCAAACTGCCACCTTCGAAGCACTTTGCTTTTGTAGGCTCACGAGCATCAACCTCCATCTGGCATTCAAGACTAGGGCATACTGCATTCAAAACCTTGTCTAAAGTAATTTCCAATAAAGCTGTGCCTGTGTCCGGCAGTCGTTCTTTTCAATTTTGTTCTTCTTGTCCACTAGGGAAAAGTACAAAACTTCCTTTTGTATCATCACAGTCAGTTTCTACTGGACCTCTTGATTTGATTCATTCGGATGTTTGGTCATGTTCGACTTATTCAATAAATGGTTTTCGATATTATGTGTTGTTTGTGGATGACTTCTCTCGCTATTCCTGGATTTTTCCCATGAAAAACAAGCATGAAGTATTTTCCATCTTTACAGAATTCAAAGCCTATGTTGAAAAGCAATTCTCCAGCACTATCAAACAGTTTCAAACTGATGAGGGAGGGGAATACACCTCCCATGCGTTTCAAAAGTTTTTAAAATCTCATGGCATCCATCATCGTTTCTCCTGTCCTAAGCATCCTGAGCAGAATGGATTGGCCGAAAGAAAACACAGACACATTGTTGACACAGGTCTCACCTTGCTTGCTCATGCACATCTGCCCTCGAGTTACTGGGTAGAAGCATGTCATACAGCTGTTTACATCATTAATCGTCTTCCCTCTCCAGTCATCAACAATCTCACTCCCTACACCAAATTATTTCTGCGTTCTCCAAACTATACCTTCCTTCGCACGTTTGGTTGTGCCTGCTACCCTTATCTTCGACCCTATAACAACTCCAAACTTCAACATCGCTCAAAACAATGTGTTTTCTTAGGATACTCTTTAAATCACTTAGGCTATAGGTGCTTGGACTTGACTACAGGAAGAGTTTATCTTTCCAGGCATGTTATTTTTGACGAAACTACATTTCCTTTCTCACAGACCACTCTCTCTTCTCCCACAGGTTTGTCTTCTCCCTCTTCTCCATTACAATTCTTTTCTCTCACTACACCATCTCGCCCTACTCTATCCTCCTCTTCAGTAACATCACCTGTTATTCCACCTCCATCCTCTTCTGCATCTATGCCCACTTCTTGCAGTACTTCTGCTAATCCTTCCTCTATATCTTCTTCTACTCCTACTCACACTCCTTCATTACCTTCATCACCCTCTCCATCTCCTATTGTCTCCACAGTTCCTGTCTCTACTTCCTTGGATATTGCATGTCCTCCAAATCAGGTGTGTCCTCCTTCGAACGCTCATCCAATGCTAACGCGTTTCAAAACAGGATTGTTGAAACCTAATCCTAAATATGCTCTTCATACTACCTTGCTTACTGAGTTGACAGAACCTGTTTCATATGCAAAGGCTGCAAAAGAAGAATGTTGGCGCCAGGCTATGCATGAAGAATATACTGCTCTTACACAAAATCATACATGGGATCTGGTCCCATACAAGTCATCCATGAATGTGTTGCCTAACAAATGGATTTACAGGATTAAAAAGAAGGCTGATGGTACAATCGAAAGATTCAAGGCTCGACTTGTTGCCAACGGCTTCCATCAACAGGAAGGTGTGGATTTTCATGAGACTTTCAGCCCTGTTGTTAAACACTCCACAATTCGCTTAATTTTGGCACTTGCAGTCACCAACAATTGGCACATTCGTCAGCTTGATGTTCACAATGCCTTTCTTCATGGTCATCTGCGTGATGAGGTGTATATGCGTCAGCCTAATGGTTTTATTGATCCAAGCTTTCCAAACCATGTGTGCAAGCTCAATCGTTCCCTTTATGGTCTTAAGCAGGCGCCTCGGGCTTGGTTCCAATGTTTTGCAGACTACTTGGAGGGTCTTGGCTTTCGAGAATCACTGTCAGACTATTCCATGTTTACTTATGCGCAAAATGGAATTTTTCTTGTTCTGCTCATTTATGTTGATGATATCTTAATTACAGGGAACAGCTTCAGCCACCTTTCTAACCTTATATCTGATCTCAGTCACCGGTTTTCTATGAAGGACCTGGGTTCCATCCACTATTTCTTAGGAATTGAGGCTACATACAGTGGTTCCACACTTCATCTAACACAGAAGAAGTATATAGTTGATTTACTCCGGAAAACAAGTATGCTGGATGTCAAGCCTTGCACTACTCCAGCAAGTTCTGGTTCAAAACTGAGCCTTCATACCGGCACCAAACTCACGGATGCTAGTGAGTACAGAAGCATTGTTGGCGCCCTTCAATACCTTACTCTCACCAGGCCTGATATTTCTTATTCAGTGAATCAGGTGTGCAAATTCATGCATTCTCCCACCACGGTTCATTGGACTGCAGTGAAACGCATTTTGCGATATCTGAAATTTTCTGTAAATCACGGCCTCGTATATAAGCCTGGATCTTTATTTCTCAGTGCATACTCTGATGCTGACTATGCCGGGGATCCAGACAATAGACAATCCACCGGAGGTTATTGTGTTTATCTCGGTCCGAATCTGATCTCTTGGAGCTCCAAAACTCACAGAACAGTTTCAAGATCCAGCGCAGAGGCAGAATACCGGCAACTGGCCTTTACTGCAGCTGAAATATCTTGGCTTCGTTCGATGTTTAATGATCTCCGTCTTTTTCTGCACTGCCCCAAAATCTGGTGTGACAACATCTCTGCAATTGCTCTTGCGTCAAATCCAGTATTTCATGCTCGAACCAAACATGTCGAGGTAGATTACCATTATGTGCGTGAAAAGGTCGTTAACAACGAACTTCAAGTTCACTTTGTTTCTACACAAGATCAGGTTGCTGATATCTTCACCAAAGGTCTTTCCTCTTCTCGATTCCACTTCCTAGTGTCCAAGCTTCCTGTCGTTGAACGTCCACTCAGCTTGCGGGGGAATAATAGATCAGATCAGCACAGAACAGTTTCGAGTCCAGTTTCAACTGGTTCTCCTAGTCCAGCTAGGAAACCTGTCTCATCAAGAATTCCCAACAGATAAAGCCAGTCCTGTATTCTAGGATAACATTCCTATCTCTAATACCTATTGATAACAATGTAACAATGTAATCTCTATCTATAATGTGTAATCTCGATATATAAACAGTGGGAAAGCATAGTTGCTGGTGTGCTGGTTTTTCCCTTTCACTGCTGCATTGTTCTTCTTCTCCTTCATTGTTCTTTAATCTCTTTAGTGGAATGGGGATTAGCTAGTCTATCTTTCTAAACTCTAGCAATATCTATCGTTGAGAGGCTCTAAGGTTCAGTGGATCAGAAGTCCTACTTCTGGAAGATTGGAGGGAAATGACCAAGTCTGTTACTGAACTTTTGGAGAGTCCAAACTCGGTTTGAGCCAGATGTGAAATAAGCAGTTTTTAAGAAACAGGCATGTGTAGTATCCAGTTTTTCCTCTTTTCTGAACTCCAAAGTCTCCACTGTTCTACACAGTCTGTGTGTACTTGTATAGTAACTTGGAACTCATTCCCTTCCAAAACCATGCCAATTCAGTGTTTCACACATGCTCTATCGTCGGTTAGGTTCTGAAACCAAATTCAATCAAATTAAGATAGATTTTTATATATAGTACTATATCTACTAGCTGCTACATATACATTTCATTTGCTATATACACTTCAATTAAGTTCCATGATCTGAATCATAAGATCCATAAACTACTACGTACTTGTATCTAATACTATAAATTTCTTATGATCAGAAGGCAAAATCATGCAAGTCTTCTCCAAGACAGAACACCAATTGATGATGCAAATAATCAAACCAAGCCTATGCTTGAATCCCTTTCCCTTGTGGAACCCTGACCTTGAAAACATGCTCTTCACCTGTGCATTTGTCAACTTTCACAACCCATTGAGACTTCCTCCTTTCAATAGTACTAGCTGTAATTCTTGTCACTAGCAATCCTCCCCCTATAGGCAACAGCTGCATTTTCGCCCCACCGGACCGCCATGACCCTTTGGCAAAGGCATTAGTCCCCACAAAAACCGCCCCATTTCGCTTCTTCCCCATTTGCACCGCCTTGAGAATCTCCTCATGGTTCTCAAGGTTACAATCAATCACCATAAAATCAGCCTCCTTGTAATAGTTCAGCACAAGACTTTGTGCCTCCCCAATCACAAAATCAATGTGACACATATTATTGATGCCAAGGACTTTCTCAGACATATGCAGCTCCTCATTGCCGCGAAGAATGCACACCACACGCCCTCCGGTTTGCTGCGCTGCCGCAACCAAGGCTAGTGTGGTGTAGTCAGCTGCACCGGAACACACCACAACCATTAGCTGTGCATTGTTTCCTGCAGCTAGTGCTGAAACAAACTCAACCACATCTGGCTCATTTGCTTTTTGGCCCTGCATAAACAATAACATCACAATAAGATATAAGCACACAAAATCAACACAAAGAAATCTGAACTGAGTTCATGAATCCATGGACAATGAATGTGAATACTAACCAGCTTCAAGGATTTGAGGTAGGCCTTTGTGGCATTTTCAGCAGACCAGCAAGCCATGTTTGTTCTTCTTCTGTACGAATGTATGCAAGTTCTCTTTTTTCTCTCAAACTCGATCTTTAGCTTCTTACTTTGGAATCGGATAGACAAGGAAGCCTCAATATATAGCACATGACCCGGCTTGGATTCTTATCAAACACACTGTGTCAATCCAACTGTCGTTGGAAATTGATAAAAAAGAAATTTGCCAAGTACCAACTAGGATAATACAATTACGCGCCTCTTGTACTTATTTGTCTCTCAAAATTATTGGCTAAACTAGTCCTTCAATTCTAGTACCAAATCATTTCACAGTTATTTTACCTTACCATTCATCTCTTCAATAGGACAAATATGTCAAGCTAGCAATATTGGGGGGGCTGAAATCGGAAATCGTCAACAGAAGTTAGATAGGATCACATCGGATCGGATTTATAATCGTAATGCTGATCACCTAAAAAAGAACTAAATTAATTGGCTTCTAAGCTTCCAGGATGCAGCAGGGTGATATATAAACCAGCACTAAATATCTTAACCTATGATCTTAACATTGTTTTTTAAACGTTGGATTAGATTATTTGCCTCTGACAAAACCATTGGCTGCAACTATGACTAAGGGTCATCAATGGGTGGGACTTCAAAACCGAAAACCGAAAAATAACCGTACCGAAATCAAACTGTAACAAAAAAAACCAAGAAAAAAAAACTACACCAAACCGCATCGAAAAACCGAAGTGTATGGTTTGGTTTGGTTTTGGTTTCCGATGTTTGGAAACCGAAACCGAACCGAAAAACCGATATTATATATATATATATTAAATAGAAAATTACATATATAAATATTATTTTATATAAATATTAACCAATATTTTATATATTTTAGAATAGAAAATAATATTTACATAATTATTAGAAGTCCCAAACTTGTTATATTTTGATGGTTCTTTAAAAAACTGTTATATAACGTAAGACTTTCTACTATACTTGTTTTTTGTTATTTAATTTCAGGTTTTCTTCAAGTTAATCGAAATACAAAAAAATAGAGATATAACCGAAACCGAAAAAAACCGAACACAATCGGTTTTACTTTTAAAAGTTTAAAAACCAAACCGAAAAAAGATAGGTTTGGTGTCCGGTATTAGCTATAAACCGCACCATTCACACTGATTCCCACCCTTAGTCATCATTTGGCCAGCGCGCCTAAAAACCTGTGGGCGGCCCGTGGGCCTAAAGAGCCAAAGTTCGGCCAGCCCGTAGAAGAGCTCATCTCAGCCCGGCCCATATGGCATAAGGCCAGGCTAGGGCGGAGGGTTCAAAGCCTCGGCCTGGCCCATTACATATCTGTCTAAGCCTGCTCGGCCCGGTCTTAAAAAGCCAGTTAAAAGCCATTTCAATTATTTTATTAATAATTTTTATGGAGTTATCAGTTATATTTATAAACCAATTAAGATTTTAAGTCATATTTTTCTTAGATTTTTATTATATTTAGTTATTTCATTAACAAACCTTAACTTTTTCATATTTTTTGTTCTATTTTGATGAACTTTTATTAGATATATGTATATAATGAGCCCGGCCCATCCAAAAAGCTCGGCCTGACCTCGTGGGCAGCCCATGGACTTAGATTTTTTTGAAAAGTCCGGCCTGACCGGTCCTTAAAATTTACAAAACTTGGTTAAGACCCGAGCCCATAGGGCTTGGGACAGGACGGGCTGGGCCGGGCCGAGCCGAACTTTTTAAAACTCCTACTATGACCCAAATAATCACCAATAATTGATCATATAATACTAATTATAGGGATTGATTGCCCATTTCAATGAAAACAAATTTGACCTACCTATTCCAATTAATCTTATTGAGATTACTTTTTGCCCCTAACTTACTCTATCTACCCCTCTCCTCCCCCACTTATTCCAGATCAAACTCTTTTTCTTTCTCTCTTCTCTCTCTCTCTCTATCTCTCTCTCCTGGCCGACGTCGACGCTGACGCGACACATGCTTGACGACGGCAACGTCTCTCTCCCTCTCTATCTCTCTCCTGGCCAACGTCGACGTGACGCAGGCTTAACGACGCCGACCGTAATAGCTCTCCTCTGCCTGTAAAGCCAGATCTCTTCCACTTGGACTCGACCACACTAGCTCTCCTCTGCCTGCAAATCCGTCGAGTGCACCATCCTCTCCTCTACCGTGTTGCGTCATATGTCATCTCTCAATCACATATTTGGTTTGAGTTTTCTCTTTTATCTTCAACGCGTCGCCAACGCACCACAACAGTTCAACGTCGGGATGTTGGAGTGAAAGATTAAGGAGGCGCTGGTGACAACGAGGGAGTGGCCGCCGTGGCCGAGGAAATCAGGGCTGAAGACTTGAGCCCAGTAAAAGTTTACTAAGGATAGTAAACTTTATTTTTTGCATGTAAGTTGATTTTTCACTGTTTTTAATGTGTATAATGAGCATTAGAGATACAGTTTTGCAAGTTTACAACCTCTGGTAAAGTTTACTACCTCTGGTACAAGTTTATTAGGGGTAGTAAACTTATGATTTACTACCAATGCCTCAAGTTTGTTCATCTGCTCAAGTTTACTAAGGATAGTAAACTTTTTTTTGCATCTAAGTTGATTTTTCACTATTTTTAATGTATATAATGAGTTTTAGAGATACTGTTTTGCAAATTTACTACCTCTAGTACAAGTTTATTAGGGGTAGTAAACTTATAATTTAGTATCAATGCCTCGAGTTTATTCATCTGCTCTAGTTTACTACCCTAGTAAAAGTTTACTAAGGGTAGTAAACTTTATTAATCACATCTAAGTTGATTTTTCTCTTCTGATATTCTCTCTCTAACTGTCACTCACAGATCCTTCATCTCCCCCACCTCCGAAGACATCATCCTCTCCTCCATCATCTCCGACGAGCTCATCCTACCCTCCACCTAATCTCCGCCTCGTCCTCGCCGGTTGCTACAACACTGAGTCTGAAGAGCAGCGTCAAATCCAGATCTGGACATGCCGTCTACACGCCGGCGCTAGGAAACGCCGATACTAGGGTTAGTAGACTTGGATTTGATGAAATACTGGAGTTAATAGACTTGGTTTTGAAGTATACTAGGGTTAGTAAACTTGGTTTTGATGTATACAATGAGTTATTAGACTTGGTTTGAAGTATATTGGGGCTAGTAAATTTGGTTTTGTAGTATACTAGGGTTATTAGACTTAAATTTGGAGTATACTGGGGTTAGTAGACTTGGATTTGATGTAGATGTAACCTCGGTAAACTTTATGTAAAAGTTTATTGCCCCTAATAGAAAAAAATCTGGCGAAATTCCACTACCAGTAATTTTCCAGCGTCCGGTGACCGGAGTCCGGCGGTTGGTGACCGGAGTCCGGCGGTTGGTGACCGGAGACCGGAGACCGGAGATGATCCGACAAAATATTTTCTCTCTCATTTTTTCTTTTCTCTAAGTGTGTATAAGAAACAAGGGTAAAATTGTCTTAAAAATATTATTTTATTATGAATTTAATAAAGATTTGTATATTTGGGCATTATTAAGTACACCTTGTATTGAAATGAACATTTGACTTTTTAATTCATTGATTTAGGGCTTAACTTTTTTTATTTTGTACAAATGGTTATTCTTCCAATAATCACCTACTAATTAGTAACTAGCTGTAGACGTCCAACATCATAGAGACAAAGTAAGTTGGATTTAGATTATACATATTAGGAGACCAATGCTATCTGAGGCAGAAACCAACAAACTTAGTCATCGATTTGAAAATCTTAAACTTAAACTTAAATTTAACATTTGAATGCAGCAAAGCATATCTGCACATGCAATCCTCTTGTCTACGGGCTGTACGTACAGACTACCTAGCGAGATATCTCTACTCAAATCACCTTTGAAGATCATCAAATTCCTCAAGAAAACCACTACAAAAGATCGATCTATGAAGTTATAAACCCTAGTTTATATCATCAACACGAGCTAACTGATTATCAACTTTGTGCCGCAACGGTGTAATTCTCTTCTTTGATTGATTAAGATGGATTTTCGGCAATTTCTTAAGAATGTGATTCATCTAACATCGCTCTACTAAGTTTCTTTTATGAATACTACAAATTGCATGCTCGACGAAATGTCTCAAGAAAACTATAGTAGGCATAAAGTTATAGATGTTTATGGATACCAAGAAGTGTTTAGTCTACACTCCACAATATAATTAGAGATTATATGAATAGAGATTGTTTAAGATGGTAAGTATATGAATTAACATCTGCTAAATATTTTTCAATGCAGGATGTACCTATATAATAATGCAAGAGGTGCCATGTTTGCCCCCAGAACGAGCTACAGAGATCCAGATCAGATCTAATGGTTTCCCAGAACAAAGGCATTCATAACAGAGCAACACAATGCATCAATATCTCTGTCTCGTGGTCTGTCACTTGCAGTAGAAGATGCCCCATTACCTGTCGATCTCATGCATCCCCTTGCTAGCTAAAGCTCGACCCATGGAGGTCGTCAGAGGCTCACTACTCAGACATGCATGGGTCTGTGTGGTCCGGCGAAATCGACTGAGGTATGGGAGAACTGAGACACTGATAGGGCTTGGTTGGATATTATGCATGCAGGGAGGGGACATGGTTACATTACTGGGTAGCTTCATTCTACCATGTCTATATAGTGTGGTTTCGTAGTCGTAAATGGATTCGAGCAAGAGAAATAAGAAGGATTCATTGTTTTGTAAATGCATGTATACATACACGTAAGATTGGATAGAGACTAGAGAATTAGAGAGTATGGGATGGTGTTTTGCCCATGATTTGTCTATTTTCATCTATGATGCATGGATGTATAAAGTTATAAACCCTTTGCTTGGTCATCACTATACATGCACCACAAAACTAAAAGCCTTCATGATATGTTTCTCTTTTTCTTTTCGATAAAGAGTTTGTGCGGCTACTTGTAAGATTTGATTGATTGAAACGGCTGAATGTTTCGATCATAAAAATAATGAGTTAAATGAGTAAAATTTAATATTTGACAACAAATTACAACACTTGTATTACACATTTACATATAATTGAACCAAGTTATTACAATGACAACAAGTTGTTCATGAATTTGTAAAATGTCTTAAATTTAGTAATTACCTTTAATAAAATAAAAATTACCCAAATAATAACTATTTTTACCAATATGACAACAAATTTATTATCATATCGGTAAATGTAGCTACCACAAACAGGTAGGTAAGAAAACTCATTTATCTAAGAGCATATTTCAAACATATATTAGGATTTGCTACAAAATACACGTATATAATTCTAATAAACACAAATTAATAAAAATTGTCGTACTAGACATAACAATAACATATTAGAAAGATTACTAAAACGTATTCACTGGTATTTCTTATCAACAAGTAAACATGTCTGTTCAGACCTACGGTGCACATACTAATAGTATTTCTTGGTTTGATGCCGCCGGATTCTCATCAAGTAAACCTCAACTACAATGGTTCGGTCAAAAATGGGATAGCTTTATCATCGGGGATTCCAACGGGACCCTTTATATCTGCTAGTAAGCAACTGAAAAATAGTTCATTCAGGTCATTATTGCTGTCTTCAGAAGGGGCTCTACACTTGGTTCTACTTAATCACTTCATACATTTTGTTACTGAAGACGTACGACTCTCATAGATTGCCTACACCGAAAGATCTATACATCCCTTGACGAATTAAACCGATAACTTGAGCTTGCTTCACAGTTTGATTACATTGTATCTCGTCGTATATATCATGATGCTAAATTTGTAGCAACCCGCAATGTTGGTTATGCTCATTCCTAGTTGTGTCCAAACGTCCATCCGAATCATCTAGGAGGGAGTGTTACTTGTGGTTTTGTTTTGTAGTTTCCGTTTGTTTTGTATAAATCAAGAAGGAAAAAAATTGTTAGGAATTTCTATTCATACCTCCAAAACGGTTATTTAGACGTACTTCTCTATAAAGATGGATTGGTAAGTATACCAATTTAATTTTTCTTATACCACGTATCAACCAAGTTTTAATTAATAGATAAAATTTTGTACCGCTACCAATCATCGAAGTTGGTATACCGATAAGTTGGTACAGTAGGTACGGTTGGTACTGAGCCTCTACTAAGTTTACATTATGACTCAATAACTGAAAAGACCCAATAAATTATGGCTAAACAATTTCATGAACAACTTTCAAATAGTAGATTTAACATAATACAACAATTTCAAAGCATTAATTAAGTTCATGAACAAACAATTTCAAATGCATAAAGTCATAAACAAGCAAGTTACAAATACACAAGAAAATGCTAATAAAAACATCCAGAAAGACTTAAACTGGACAAAACTTTGATCTAGGGTGATGTTGCGAGGCTGCAAGAGTTTTAGCTGCTAAACATTAGTCTAAATAAGACTCTTAACTTGTGGTGTTTCTTCATGCCTCAAAGTCTTGGACAAAAGCATTCTCTGTAAACACAACAATTTACAATTATATGGGAGGGAGACAATTATATTGGATCAACATGTACAATTCAATT
The DNA here is from genome assembly GCA_951800085.1 of Comarum palustre. Classification (NCBI taxonomy): domain Eukaryota; kingdom Viridiplantae; phylum Streptophyta; class Magnoliopsida; order Rosales; family Rosaceae; genus Comarum; species Comarum palustre. The sequence goes on along the minus strand of OX637585.1, from coordinate 2,456,475 downwards.
CGATCTCTATCCATACATACATGCATGGGAGGCAAACAACATGATCTATGGAATAACATTGATGATTACCAACACTGTTTTTTAGCATATGATATATGCACACATAAGTCTTCTTTCACCAAACAAAAAAACAAAAGAAAAAAACAGCTGATGATCTTCAACAAAGGGTTCAAATCCATAGCCTACAATGAAACAAGAATAAAACATCAATTATAAAGTTCATAAAGTACTATTCTTTAAAATATAAAACATTCTAGGAACTCAAATAGTTAGAACTATCGATGAAAAGTAGAAGAGTCAAAGAACAAACAACAATATAAATTTCTCAACTATTTTATTCAAAACATAATTGTTATTCAACATTAAAAAGTATGTCAATTACTCAACATTGTTACTCAACATTTCATTCATAAATTGTTACTCAATTGGAAACTGCCGACACTTAGTATTTACCTTTGTTTCTTATGTTTCTAATCCTTCTTTTGGCAGGACAAGTATATACATAGGCTCAATGGATGAGTTTAGTTTACAATCTCAATAATCAATGGATTACTTACACAAAAGATAAGTTTGGGAGATACTCCAAGCAGCCAATGAAATGGCTACTGAAGTCACAAGAATTATGTACAGCAGATAACAAACAAAAGAATGAAATGGCTACTGAAGTCAAAAGAATTATGCACAACAGATAACAAACAAAAGAAAGTAAATGGATCTGCAACTTAAAGAGTGAAGTAAACTATATGTTTACACTACAAATCAGTAATATGCATAGAGAAAGAGACGTACTGAAAAGTATCATCTCAATCCTGTTGCAAAATTTGCATGTCATTGTAGGACATCAAATAAACGCTTCAATTTGACAAAAAGACTCTGCCTCTATGATAACACTAACTAGAGGAGCAAGATTATCGGATTTCGGCTCAGGTGGAATTGTAAACTAATTGCTCAAAAAGTCAAAATCTAGAGAGAGCTGATTAAATTGGTACTGATTTGGGGTTTCTGAGAATTGATATGATTTGAGAAACATGGGCTCGAAATCAATTTCGTTTATGAAATCAGGGAATCCAGTGTAAGTTGGATCTTTATTCACAAACAATCAAATAAAACCCTGAACCCCTAAAATCCTAAACCTTGACTTATGTACTAAACCTTATGACTGAAATCTAACACATAAAATCAGAACAACCCCATTAAGGAGAAAAGGCATAAAAGTTTATCCATCAGCACTAAACCAATATGAAAGCTCAATTACCTCATGAACACACTAGAAGCAGCAAAAAAGATCAAATGCAAGCAAAGAAAGAAACTTTACTCAAGAGGAAGACAAGAGAAGCTCAAGGGCTGACGTACCTGGAAGTAAAGATTTGAGATTTGGGAACAGAGACCTGAGAGACAGAGAAAGCAGAGAAGGTCCGAGAGAGTGGAGAGACCGAGAGCTCAAAAAACTGAGACGTCCGAGAGAAGCTCAGAAATCTTAGAAGCCGACAGAACGCAGAAGCAGATCGATTGAGGTTTTTTTGGTCGTTATAGACTTAGAGAGATTATGTATGTATGTATAAGTCAGTTGGTAAAGTATACCAAAATTTTGTACCATCTACCGTACCGTCTTATAAAGTTAGTACAGTATACCGTACCGAGTACTGAGCACCAACTTGGTGGTATACCAATTATGTTGGTATAGGAATTGGTTGGAATGGAAGTCTGTACCATTGCCACCCATACTTCTCTATTAAATGGACATCTAATTTACTTTTACATAAAACTAAAATGTTATCTACACTTTCCTAGTTTTCTCAAAATACTCATTGTTCAACAAAATCAATAAAAAATAAATGATTATATAAAAATAAAATTTGAACAAAGAAAGAACATCAAATATATATTATCTGAAGAAAAAAAAATAAAGTGATCCATAATATGATTCTTAAATCTTATGGAGAGCAATCAATTGATTAGTTATTTGCTATTAGTTTCATCTTATTTAGCGAAGCATAAATCTGATCAACTATTCTTTTTTTAGATGCATCAGTTCTTCGTCTTTGAAACCAAATATTTTTTTTGTGAACCCATATTTCAAATTCATATGTAACCATATATGGTCTATCAATCTTTGATCTAAAAAACTATGATCTATAGATTTTATTATCTAAATAAATTTTTTGTATGTATTTTTTTAAATAAGATCTTATAGTTGTAAACGTGTATTGTCTGTAAAAATAAAAAAAAGGTTTTTACATGTCCTTAATAGTAATTTGATATGAGTTGACAAATTCAACAAATATTTAATAAAATGAAGAGGTCTAAATTGTCGTTTTGGAGGTTCATGAGATACTTGGACCTGTTTACCTAGACTTTGAGTTCCCCTCATGTCTAATTTTATTGGGCCCATAATTTAATTTGCTACTACAACTGTTGTTGCTTTCTAACGGTAGTGTTCAACTGATCAATAATTGATAAAGATATTTACGGTCAGTCACCGAACTCAACTTAAAAATAAATTTCTCCACCATTAAATGTAAATCCAACGATAACTCATCATAAATCTCTTAATCAATCACCATCAGACAGACGAACACGTACAATTCTTCCCAAATCAAACTTGGGTGTTGAGCAGCACCTACTTCTATATCTGGGCCAACCCAAACCTCCACAAAAAGCCCAACCGCGCACTCGGTCTCCTCCATCCCGTGACATATAAATAGCTTTCGTCGTCATCGTCGTCAATCTTCAACTCCAATTCATTCTCCCAGTTCCCAAATCCACACCGAAACCCTAAAGCCGGTCCCTCGATTTTGGGCTCAACAATGGGAATCTCCTGCTGCTGCTTATGCATGTGCGTCGACCAAGCGAGCATCGAGAAGTGGGGCCGCTTCCAGCGTCTCGCCGAGCCCGGCTTCCACTTCCTCAACCCCTGCTCCGGTCAATGGGTTGCCGGAATCCCCTCCACCAGAATCCAATCCCTCGACGTCGAAATCTAGACCAAGACGAAGGAGGTCCAACTCTTGTTCCTTAATCTTTATCTTGTCAAATTTGAAAGATTAGGGTTTTGGTTAGAGTGGATTGTTGAAATTAGGGTTTTGAAATTGGACAGGATAATGTGTTTGCACACTTGTGTGCTGCATTCAGTACCGTGTGTTGTAGGCGAACGCCGATGATGCGTTTTACGAGCTGTAGAATCCGAAAGAGCAGATTCAGGCATATGTGTTTGATGGTAATGATAATTCTTGATCATGTTGTAACTGGAGATTTTAGTTTTCATGTTTGGTTTCCGAGAGGAATAATGTGGTTTGGTTGTTGTTTTTGTAGTGGTGAGAGCTCTGGTGCCGAGGATGACACTGGATGAAGTGTTTGAACAGAAGGGTGAGGTTGCTAAGTCTGTGTTGGAGGAACTCGAGAAGGTAAAATGTTGGATGATTTGGTTTCTGACTTGCTTCTTTAGGGTTCTTGAATGCGAATCGGAGCTTTTAGTGCTATGAGTTGTCATATATGACATTATGAGATGAAATCTTTACTGTATACTACAAATATGATTAAGAGTACCTTTTGTTCACGGCTATGAATCAATTAATAATTAAGTATGTTATAGTTGCTCAATACATTTTTGTTTCAGAATTCGGCTGTGTTTCTTCTATCTGAATTGGAGCATTACAAATGTGATGTAGTCTTTAGTGCTTATAACATTAAATGATGAACTTGTTGGTCTGGTTATGCGAGAGTACGGATACAGCATTGAGCACATGCTGATGGTAGACATTATACCAGATGCTTCTGTGTGCAAGGCAATGAATGAAATCAATGCAGGTGTGTTTGATTCTGTGACTCCATGAGCATATGTATATACTTGTCATTCTTGCAATTATGTTTGTGGCTCGAGTCTTAGATAGTGCTATTACTCAGTCAGTTATGTATGTATCTTTCTTTTTCTTATTTGTTCTCTGTAAGTGTAGAATTCCCAGGCACCTGACAAGTGATTAGTGATAACATGTTTGGCTTAATATTATATGTTGTGTTACACTTTTATGTTTTTATTGTATGCCACTATATGTTCCAAAGTTTGTGATTATAGACTCTGACTTCTGTGGTCAGCTCTGCATGTCAATTGCTCATTCCATGGTTTGGTTCCGTTTATAGATGTTACTGTCTAGGAATCTACCCTGTATGCTTGTGTGTTTTGATATTTTCACTAAAAACTACATATGCACTGCAGTGTGAGTTTTGATATTTTCACTAAAAACCAAACATTTGCACTGCAGCTCAAAGGCTTCAGCTTGCTAATGTATACAAGGGGGAGGCCGAGAAGGTGCTTCAGGTCAAAAGGGCAGAAGCTGATGCTGAGGCCAAGTACCTTGGAGGAGTTGGTGTTGCTAGGCAGAGGCAGGCAATCACAGATGGCTTGAGGGAGAACATCTTGAACTTCTCACACAAGGTGGAAGGCACATCATCAAAGGAGGTGATGGATGTCATCGATACAATCAAAGTCCTGGGGAACAATTCAAAGAACACCACCGTCTTCTTACCTCATGGTCCTGGTCACATCAGAGAAATCAGTGATCAGATACGCAATGGACTTTTGGAGGCCTCTGCCGCCAAAGTTGATTAAATATCCCCCCTTTGTGTAAAGTTACCATCTGAATACCTTTTGGTCTAAACTTCAAGCGACACAGATATGTTAGGGTTCATATCAAACAGCACAGAGATAAGAGGGAATTGTGTTAGAGAAATGTGTAGCATTGTAGAATTATTGATGTCTAGTCTAGAGTATAGACCTTTAACAATAACAAGTGAGATTGTGAGAAACAAGTTTTCGAAAAAGCCAATTTGGTAGCAGTTGTGCTCGTTCAAACATTGTTCATAATAGTGGTTGGTATTATAATTTTGGTACCAGTAAGTTTTCAAAATTTCTTGAATATACGGCAATGCAAGTATGCAGTGTAATCCTAGTCATTCATTTGTAACTTTGCTTTTACATAGGGTTTACGGGAAGGTTTATTCTAGGGTACAGACCTATAATTAGGACAGTGTTGATTCCAAACAATGAGCTCGTGATGGGGCTTTAGCTCCGTTAAGCAAGCAACAAAGTAAACCTAATGGTAATAATGAAGCAACACTAAACTTTACCACAGGCCAAATTGGTAGATCACATCCTCTCTTTTTATAAAGTCGTGGCACTCACTAACCGTGGACCAATGGTTTGCCCCAGAATTGAAAACTGTAGTACAATAATACGTTTAGGTGGCCAACCATGACCCTGTACGTAAAAGTGTAATCATAAAATTGATGGAGAGAATATTAATTATTAGAGAGGGGAGTATGAAATGGTTTTGGTAATGATCATAAATCATGACTCTATTGGTATATATAATTAGATGAAAGATTTGATGGGGTGCACATCACTAATTTCATTTCTTTGTTGTTGGTATTTACTCAAGGACAAGAACTATATTGACAATGGGTTTTGCCGACGAAGATGTTAGTGTTTAGGGTTGGTCATGGAAAAAATAGTAGGGTTCTTCACTTCCCACTGTCTGATTGCGCCGGAGGCGAGTTTTCGCCCGGCAATAAGAGAGTTACAAGCATATGAATCTAGAGCAGGGTTCAAATGCTAGGTACCATATCATCTAAATTCCAAAACATCTAAGAAAGGGTACTATAAGTCTGGAGAAGGTAGATGCCCCAGTCATTAAACTCAAAACTCAACGACCCCAAATTTAAGTGCAACAGAGATGGAGTACAGCGGTTAGATTAGAATTGAGAATCAAATTGATTAGAGTACTTTCATTGTCATAATAAGCCATCATACTATATAGTTGAAGTTCATGTGATTCAAATCATAGAGAACACACAGTAAAATACAAAGTCACAAACAGGGTTCTGGGATATATAAACCCTCCACTAACCATCATCAATAGCCAATTTTACCCTCAACTTTTACCCAATCCATGTGCAAAAACTTGAACATATCAATACACCAAAAGACAAGTTGGATTAAACTATCATGAACTTCAGCACAGAATCTATATTCAATGATAAATCAGTATAATATTGTTACGAGCAGTTCCTCACTTTTCTGGGTGAACTTTCTCAATTATTGATGAACATAAAGAATTCTGGAGAATCCTGTTTCTCCTAAAAACACAGAAGCAAACAAGGGCCACAATAATAAAAATAGTACCTATTCATTTTGATATCATATCTGATCTCACCTCTCGTACATGGATTCAAATTCAAAAACAATCAAGAGGAGTATTAAGTGGAAAGAAAGAAAGCAAAAAAAAGGAGAGATGATATAAAGAAAGCTAATTATGGAGGAGCATTGAAAGTGTGAAGATTCTTGTAGAAAAGAGTGTTGTCCTATACTGTTAATCATTATATTTCTCTTTAGCAAAAACATGAGTGGAGTGAACAAATGAAATCCATACTACACATGAAATCCTTTCCTGGCCTTGCCGACAGGATCCGCTATGTCTCCACCAGAATTTAGTAGCTTATGAAAATCGAGGGTAAACAAGAACAGGAAATTAACACTCAACTAACTACACTATTATAGAAACTGCAAAATTATTCCTTTCAATGCCTTGTTAGTAGTTTTCACAGTTGATATATACTTGGCCAATGTTCTTTATTGGGTTTCTACAGCAAGAGGAAATGAGGTATAGTTTGGTGCAGCATCATAAGGTGCCAGTGTCATCCATAACCAAGAGTACTAGTTTGCTATTGTAAAGGCATTCAATTTATAAAGAATTAATTACATAAGACCCCTCAATAGTATGGATCTTTTCAATTTCATACCTAACTATCAAATTCGTTCGTTCCACTACCTCAATTTTTATGCCTTAGAGCGACAATGTTCTTGGTCTACTTGGTCTTCTAGCGAGCTTCTCGAGCTCCGACGAGCCATAAAAGCCTTGTGTGAATACCAGACGCCTTCTGGTGGAGCCTTGAAGCGGTTGTCAGTGATATATAATACTTTACACTATTTGGAAGTTTCTAAACCAACTCAGCATGTCATGGCTTGAGTCTGCCATATCTAAATTAATGTCTTAGTAGCTAGTATTTCATTCTTAGTTACATATGTAATTGTAGAATCAGGGTGAAAACCATCCTTATTATACAATATTCTTCTTAATTATGTACCTTATATGAACTTTAACCAATTAAAATATACTGATAAGGCTGTAACATTACTATATTAATCTGTCACTTGCTCTGCTACTCCAAATAAAAGGACGGAAATGGAAGGCAAGGGGCAATACATGTAGACATTCATTCTTCTATGCGAGTAATTAAGGAGAATACATGTATAGAACAAAATCCAAGGGGTGCCATGGCCCCTCCCCGCCCTAGTGTAGCTCCGCCTTTATATTTCTATCTCTATCAGATTTCGTACTACATTTATTCTTTCTCATGATTTAAAACATGAGTAAGGAAACTCGAATGTGTCACCTGCTAGTGCCAAGACTTGTCTGTATCCAATATTCAGAATTCTGCAAAACAAGAATATGTACACCCTCGAGTGTTCCATCAACACAAAGTTTATAACTAGGCTCCTTCTCACCATTTAAATCAGGAGTGAAGTAAACTCGCACCAAGGCCTGCCGTCGTAGAAAGAGAGATTTTGAATTAGGTTAAGTGCTATTGTAGAACATTGTATATGGACCTTTGAAAAGTTGGAAGCCAAAGTCAAAAGAGAGCTGGGAATTACTTGTGTAAACAGCAAGTCAGAATGTAAAATGTAGCATCACCACAAGCAGAACTACCTACCTCTGATTTAGTCAAAAGTAATTGCCCAAATTTACTTGCAAACTCAGTTCAAGTCCGTTGCAATATCACTTTCAGTTATCTCATGCACCTCCTCATGGATACAACTCTCTTTGCTTCCATTTTGCTCAAGACTTTTTAGCAATTATGCCTGGCCTAACTGATAACTGCATAAAACTTAAATCTTCAATGTTAGACTTAGATATGTAATCTGTAACAGGGCCCAGTTGGAGATTAAAAACACAAGAATTTGAATGTGTAAATGACAAGTTATCAAAGATGATGGAAATAAGCTAAGTTAAAAACACAGAGAAAACAAAAAACAAAAACACAGAAAGAGACTCAGAGTGATATAGATAGAGAGGAGAGAGTGCTGGGAAATAAGGTCATGATACCTTACTTTTCGTTGACCATGACAAGTACAGCACTGAGATGGACACCCACTTCTCATGGTGGCATAAACTGATATGCCAGCAGACATGCCTAGATTAATCACTGGGAAGGGTCTTTGGTTACAAAGATTCTTTCACAAATTCTTACGAGGTTGACCCATGTGATGACTCTCAAGCCTGGTTTGCCATCCACCCAACCGATTCAAGCAACCCTAGTCTGCAACAGAAAGGAAGTTTCAAAGATTTCAAAATGCCACTTTTGTGTCCTTTTGCAATTTGTTTTCTCAAGTAAGCACAGACTCTACACTACATGCAGAATGGCCACTTGATTCCAAACATGAAGATATGCTACATATTTCCATCATTGTCATCACAGATGTTCTGTGATTTTGGTGTAAACAATATTCAGCAAAAATTCTGAACCTTTGTAGCGTAGTTATATCAGGACCAAGGCTAAAGAAGATACAAATAGACTACTTTGAACTGTTACAAGCTACATTTCATTAGGTCTGAGAACTGAATTTGTGAAACTTCAAAAATAAACTGACAGAAGTTTAGAATTGTAATATAAAAAATGGAAATGAAAAAAAACGACTTGGCTTCACCATACAGAACAAACATCAGCTTATGTGGAGAAAGAGGTCATATAATTATCCAAGTATTCTGAACAGGTTTGTTATCTCTATATATATTTACGTCTCTACGCTTGAAACTTGTCTGATTGTGAGATCTTAGGACACTGGAAATCGCATTGCCAGCATATGAAAGTGTTCCATATGAAATTGTTCAACATGATACTTTACAATTAGAATAGAAGTCAACATTGATCTCTCTTTCTCACAACTAATCAAACTCTACCTGATCAGGCAGGCCAATCAAGAGAGAATTTGATTGCATTTCAACAAAACAAGCACATATGCAACACCCTATGCACATATACAAGAAGCGGCACATTGCCTTCACATTTGCCTAAAAGTACATAAAACTAACAGAGGTAAAGCTCCATGACAACCACTTGTCAACTCCATTGCCTAGTTCAACAATGTATATCATAATTAAAACAGATATTTGAGGAGCAGGAAAGGCTGGATGAACTGGAGACAAGAGGGCAAATTGGAATGTATGCACTTTAATTCATTCAGAAAATTATTCATATCGTAAGTTTGCAACTACCAAATTAGTAAAGCAGTATTAGGATCACTTCAACTATAGTGCTGTCATATCAATTTTCTATTCAAGCTCCACACATTTGTTTTTTAGAGAAACCCACCATGTATGCATATCACTTCGGGTTTGTGTTCATGTATTAGTTTGGCATCTTGCAAAATAGATTCAATACTAATAATACCTATCTCAGCAAATTGATGCACAAATAGTCAAGCACACTTAAAAAGTTCAATCTCCATATCAAAGGCTGTTAACAATCACATGTTCTGTTATATACCTCATCTAATACTGCAAATGCGACTATCTGAAATGATTAGCACGACTAACAATTCATACTTGCAATCAAACCAATATAGCAAAAATATAACTAGCATTACTGTATTAGTCACAATCAAGTCATCAGCAATGAAAAAATGTCGGACACAGCACATATCCTAAAATTTTCCCAGATATCTTTCTTAATGGGAGGATTAAAAATAGATTTGGATTTTGATGGAATACTCTAACTGTCTAACAGATAATCTATCATTTTCCTGTACCACTGTTATGACTATATAGAGGAACGGGATCATTCTCTGAAAACCCAGCAAATTCATGATCATTTTTTAACCAATAGATTGACTGTGCCAGTAGAATCATCAATCATGAAGATATGCAAGTTCCAGTAATACAATGTCTGAAATTCCTTCACATTATCCTTTCCACCAAGCAATAACCACTCAATTTTTTTAACTAGATGTGAACTATAAAGAGTAGAAATAAGAAAGAAGAAAGAATTCAATAAGCCCTACAATTACAGAATCCTAGAGGGGTAAAAAAGAAAAACATTACACTGTGGGTGCATCGGAAAGGCCCTCATTGAGCATGTCCTCATCAACACTTGCAGTTGCAAACAGCTCTGCTTCCCTTTCTTCGTCGTTACAGAGATCCCTTCTTTCAATCTTTGCATGGGCGGCAATGAATATCATCTTCTCTGCCCTTTCCAGGCCGATTCTTGAGTGCCTATGTGCACAAATCCATTTCATGAAAGACCAATTGCACTTAAATCCAAATGACGTTGCATGGAGGAAAATCAGTCTCACTGCAACCTTCCCCAGTATGTTTAACTTGCTTAGACAAGTTTCCCACACAAGTCGACTGCTCTGTGGGTTTGCAATTTTCATTTTCCCAGTCACAGGATCTTGCTGTTTAACCTGAACTGCTTGAGCATATAGCGGATCCATTCCTTCTGTCCTCCATTTCATCAGCTCCATTAATGCCACATGCGCTTCTTCCCTGGATACCAATCTGGTAATGAGCTTATCCACATCCTTCTCCTGCTCATGCGTCAAGCACTTGAATGGTGGAAGGTACTTTCCACTAGTGTCCCTCATCAAGTATTGTGGATCAAGTATAAATGCAGCTGACCATGCAGGGTGGTAATTCTTTGCAAACCGTTTTTCAACTATTTTCTCAACAGGTCTTTCATCAATGTTAAACTTGGCACACCATTCCTTCACTTTTGTTCGCAACTCTTCCCAAAGGGCCAGGCATTGCCCAATTAATGGCCTCTCAACTTCAATCTCCTGAGTCATCCCTTTTATCACCTTGATAAATGAATAAACTGCCCCTAGTTCATTCCAGAATCCTACATTTTGAATCAACCCTGCAACTTCCCTGGCAATTGGATCCTCTACACATGTTTCCTTATAGCATTCATCCAAAACCACCATTTCGAGTATGCTGGAACAGGTCAACATATCCTCCAGCATTGCATACACAAGTGCATAGTCTTTTGAAGTATCACATTTGGAAGAAGAAACTTGGAGCAAACCAGCATACCCAAGCTTCTGCATCTTGTACTTCTGGAAAATCTGCCTAACCTCAGTGGTGGTATTTACAAAATTTGCAACCTTCAAGCAGTTATCAGTAACAACCACAAACAATTTATGCTCTTTGTGAAAATCCTTGATCAAAGAAATGAACCCCTGTAGCTGACACGAAACATTCACCATCCATTGATTCCGACTCTCCAAGTTCCTCAACGCCTTGGCCTTATACTTGTCAGCTACAATCCCCACGCAACGCTGCATAGCATTCCCACAAACACCACTCACCGCATCCCACATTACCTCCTCGGCATATTTCGACGAAACTGACCCTCCAGTAAACACGGCCTTCTGAAACACACTACTCCCATTCGGAAGATTAACCATAAACTTTACCATACTCTCCTCCCCACCACAAAATCTATTACTCTCCCAACCATCACAAGCCACCTGAAAGAACATTGCATCCCTTATCCTAGCTTCAGACTCAGCCTTGGCCTCATTATACTTGGCATCAAGCCGAGCACCCGAAAGCTCCCTCTGCAACACCGCAGGCAAGCCCACCTGGCCAAGAAAGGCCTTGAACTTGGGATGCTCGAAGCTCGAAAAGGAGACAGAACCACATGACTCATAGAACCACTCAGACAACAACTCAAGCGCAGAATCAACCTGCTCCTTGGTCAATGAAACACCAACAGAAGACGGCTTGGGGCTTTTAAGCTTCTTGACACTACTCTCCAACATTGCCAAAGCACCCAAGTCGTCTTTACCACCTGACAGCACCAAATGATGCTGCTGACTCAACCCGACCCGGGTCGGGTCCGGGTCCGGGTTCTGTGAGTAAATGTCGCCGCAAAAACCGGGGGGCTCGATCATAGCCAAAGAACGTACCTGAATCGAAGCAGAGGTCGGAGTTTGAGATATAGGTGCACCGCCGCGTTTTCTGTGGTTGTGGGACGACGGCGACGGCAGAGACGAGATGGGCTGCGGCGAGAGCGACGCCGACGAGTTGGGTCTCAAGACGGAGGTGAAATTGGGACACGTGCCGCGCTTGAGGTGCTCGGAGGCGGTTCTGGAGGGGTTGGAGGCGGAGAAGACGGCGTCGCAGAGAAGACACTTGAGCTTGACAGCTTTGGGGAGGCTGGTGGTTGTGTTGCGGACCAGGACAGGCTCCAAGTGAGCCCAGTACCAAGCTCCCTTGCCCTTTACGGCCTTTGTTCGAACAGTCACAAGACCCTCGTAGCGTTTACTCAGCGCTCTCGCCGCGGCGTCGTCGGGGGAGAGAGGACCTGGGTCGGCTGCAGTGGAGTTTGCAGAGTCCATTTTCAAGGAAACGATTTCACACTCGCTGTTTAGGCTATGGATGTGGCTAAGTCAAGTGGGTTGCTCTCGGGTTTGGTGAGTCTATCATGTTGGTGGGGCACTCAACCGGAAAATGTCGCCGGCGGCGAGGTGGGTTTTGGGGTTGGGTTTAAGCAGTCCATGACAACAAAGTTGGAGACTTGGAGGGTTCAAGGGTGTGGGATTAGATAGTTAGATTCTCTGAGGGAAGCTCAGGAGAATGTAGAACAAGGCAAACACAAAGAGCAGAAATGAGGGAGGAACTGGAGACATTGATATAAAGTAGTAGCAGAGAGACTCTGAAAGGAGAGAGAATTTTATTTGACGTCATCAAAACATAAAGCTTTTTCTATTTCTATTGTTAGATTATTCTTCTGACCCCAGTTTACTTTTTTGTGCTTCTTTTTACCTTATAGACTTACTTGTTTTGTGAGGATTATTTTTTTTAATCTTCTCAGCATATTTTCTTCCTCAAGTTGCAGAACCAGCTTGAATGTTTGTTTCCTGGTTCAAAATGGACTTGCATCAAATATATAAATTAACACGGTTAGATGTTATTTCATAATTGTTGTCTTACTCTCAAATTTATAAATTTACACGGTTAGATGTTATTTCATAATTGTTGTCTTACTCTCAAATTTATGTATTGATTCTTCTTTTGATCTATAAAGAAGTATTTAGAAATTCATATTTTCTTCTATTACAGTTAAGACATATTTACTAGGTTGGAATGGAATTGAAAATTGTGTAATTGATTCTGAAATTGGATGAAATCGTACGTTCACTAACATGTCAAAGTATTGGAATAGATATGAGTTTCACTTACTTATCAGAAATCGATTCCTGATAAAACCCCTAATTCGATTTCTAAGAGGGGAGATGAGTAACAAAATTAAGGTAATTGAATCAATTTTTTCTTTTAAAAATATCCTCACATAATTAATAATATTTCTAAATTACCAAACCTACAAAATATGTTATAATATTTTAAATTGGAGATATTTTTAAATTTTGCTGTATTTATAATATTTCTAAATTACTCAATCCTAGTTTTTTTTTAAATTTATTTATTACCGGGGTATTTTAGTAATCAAATTAGTTTTGATTATGATTCTATATGGTAAGTAAACAACATCAATCATAATTAGTTTCATTATTGTTTCGATTCTTTATGGTAAGTAAACAGTAGAATGGTATGAAATATTTTAATACAGATTTTTGTTGATACCGATACTTGTTAATACCGATTCATGATAAGTTTCATTACAACTTAATAAACGTGTCCTTAAATACCTGAAACTTGTTCGATCTTATTGAAACTGTAAATAATGTGTCTCTCCTGACGATATATGTAAATAAATCTTAATGATTGAATTTACGGAGGTTGAAATTTCTTTTCAAAACAACATTCTTTTATCATTTCTTACAGTGTAATTGGTGAAGTCACATTTGTACTGTTATGTGTCATGGTATTGTGTAAAGTAAACCACACAATTTTACTGAGCTATTGTCTTTATGGTAGTTGGGAAGTCATATCTGAACCACATTACATGTACTATCAACATAAAAATGCTTGTTTAATGTACATTTTGATTGTGATGAACATGCTCTATCATTGGTAAGTAACTATGGTACCATTTTTCTGTTGGAATGCATTATACTTATAACATTAAGTGATTGAGTGATACATTAGACATTCCCTTCAAAATCATGGACATGGTTTTGTAGTTGATTTGGTCCCAAGGGAAGATTAAAAGAGACCGCTCTAATGTACATGAATGTGGACATTAGTACATTGGTTCTTTTATGTTTCACTAGCAATTTGGCTAAAACTAATTATATGTGATCATCACTACATCCATTATACATCATCATGTCTTTGTAAATGGCCTTTGTAAATGGACATAATCATGTAGAGCAAGAATCCATAATATTCATGTAAATGGTATTATTTTACACAATAGTAGTAGCTACATGTGCCACTAATGGGAAATAAGTCAAAAAGTATATGGTCTAGTTTTTTTCGATTAAGAAAGTATATGGTCTAGTTTTGGGTATGAGGATGTCGCATTTTCACCTAAACCATATTGTGTTGTCTAACCTAAGCCCTTACATACTTTAAGATCTAAGGTCTACTTCAAATTTTCTCCCTTTGACATAGAAATGCTTAGGATTGAAAGATGATGTTGATTAATTCAAAACAAGTTCTTTCGAGTTTAACGTATGTAATTAGTATGTAAAAGGACCACCAAAAAAGAATTTATATGTTTTGTCACTCTCGAAGTTTATATTTGTTATTTTTATCGATGCAAGTTACTTCTTTTATTTTATTTTTGTAAGTAGTTGAAATAAACGATCAACACCAACCAATCATATAATGGGTCCATGTCAAAATGGAGGGAGTGGTTCTAATGAAGATCTCTAAGTTGAAAACTTTTTGTTTTATCCTACTTTTTAATCTTATATCTACATCTCAATCGTATAACTTATGGATATATATAAGTATATCATCTTTAAAATTTTCAATCAAATTGAAAATCGTTAAGACATTCATAAAAGTGATTTATTGATTATAAACTTGAATGATTATTGTTTGACAGATTTGGATTGTCTATTGATTTGATTTAGTTCGATACCTTAACGATCACCATTTTAACTGAAAATTTATTAAAGTGATATTCTTATATAGATCTAAAATATCAACAGTTGAGATGTAAAATTTGATTAAAAAGTGGGTGTAATAACATATATTATGCTTGTATGTGCATGGAAAACTTGGTTGAAACTAAAATGTCACAAACTAACAAGTATATTTATTAAAAAGAAGGTCGATAATCTTATTGAGAATTTTGAATCACCTTTTAATAATTTAAAATTCTCACTAACCTTAAAATTAGTAATTTTTTCTCACTAACAAAATAAGATTTTAAAATTCTCATAAGCTTCATACTCTCTTAGACCATCTCTTACCATAGGCTAAAAAGCCAAATTTAGCTTACAACTACTCCCACCAAAGGCGAAATCACAATTTTCAACGTAAAAAATTTAGCCTAAATAAAATGGTAAGCCAAATTTAGCATACACATTTTGTAAGGTAAAACTAAATCTTTTTTTATTTAAATTTATTTTTATTTTATTTTTTCAGATTTATCCTTCGAATTACAATTTATTTCATTTTGTATCCTATTTAAATTTCAACTAAATTTGTTTAACTTCTCACAACTACATAAGTACAAACTCGTTTATATTTATTTTTTTCACCATTACGAAGATCTCAACGAGATCTTTCATATGAACTCCATATCGAATATATTTAGATGAAATCATATTTATGATTAATTATTAAATTTAAGAGAATACATAGCAAAAGGGTTACATACTTAAAACATAACAACATAAAATTCTAGACATAACAAAATTACACCATAATGAAATAACAAACATAAAATGCTAGACTTATTATAAAAACCCATACTATTTTAACTGTCAACAATAATTCAGTACTCCACCGCTTTCGTTATGAGGCTTCTCCTTGTCCATCACTTCTTCTGTTACCTCCACTTCCTCCATAGCCTCTACCTTCTCCGTATCCAAAAGGTCATCCATAAAGACTCATTCTTCTATAGTCACCAATTCCTCTATAATTTGGCATTGCTCTGTATTCACTACTTGATTTATGTTCATCTCAATAATTGTAGTTCCAATTTTTTTAATATTATATATAATATATATAGATATTATATATATATGAGAAAAGAAAAAATATGCATATAAATATAACATTATATATATATATATATGAGTATATGACAAAGGAAATAGTTTTACCTTTGGATTTAACTTATGGTGGGAGTATTTTTTTTAAGTCAAAAAGCTATAAATTTGGCTAAGGATTTAGCCTACGGTGGAAGCATATGGTAAGCTAAAAAGATTATAAAGAATATTCTTACTTTTTTAAGCTAAATTTGGTTTTAAATTTATCCTATCATGAAAAATTCTCTTAGAGGTTTATTTTCACTAACAAAATTTTATGACTTTATCTTAATTTGCTGCCCTTTCTTGATCGGTTTTCTCCCTTTTTCTACTATCATGATTCTCTCTCATCTATCTTCATTAACTCATATCTACCTAGTCCTCCTTCACCGTCATCCTCCCTGTTCGAGAGATCTTGTCGTCCTCTCCCTTCTCTCTCCTCCGCCGGCATTCTTTTTCTTCTCTCTCATCCACCGGCGTCGTTCTTTCTCTTTTCTCTCCTCCGTCGAAGCCTCTGTCTTCTCTCTCCTCCGCCGACGTCGTTCGCTCTCTTCTCTCTCACACCCACACCCGTACACCCAAGCCCTAATTGATTTTTTCATCTCTAATCGGTGATTGCCGGGGTTGGTTTCAACTCTCAATTTCCCGTGAAATCTCTAATTTGATGCGTGTGGGTGGTGTGCACAAGGTTCTAAAAGTCGTTAGTCGCTAGTCGGTCGGCCGGGAACTAGCGAGTAGAGGAGTAATCGGGGGAGTAGTCGGGGAGTACTCGGTTTTTAATTTTTGGATTTATTTTTATTTTTAAAACAAATAATTAAATAGATTTTTTTAAAAGGTATTATAATGTCAAAATTAATAAAAATAGTCAATAAAATGTCGAGTTTGGCCGATTTTTGTTCCGAGTAAGGCCGATTTTTTCCGAGTTGGGCCGACTACTCGACTGATTTTCTTCTGGCCGACTTTGTACTCCGATTTTCTTAAAATCGCCTCGGAAGGGCACTAACTAGCGAGTACTCGGCCGACTAGGCCGAGTTTTAGAACACTGGGTGTGGAAGATCGTCCATGTACATATGCAAGGCTTTAGTGAGATATACTAGTTCTCAAGGTAGAAGATCTTACATATTGAAGAAAAAAAATTAGAAGTCTGATGCATCTCTTGGTCTCCATCATCATCAAAATCGTTTTGATTATATTTCAGTTTTAGTTTTGTATACTCATCAACATCATTTCGTTTTCCTCCATATATTTATACTTATGTTTAATTTTGTATTAGTTATGTAGTAGAATTGTGTGTAGATGAATGGAATGCAACAGAGTGGGTCACCTTAGAGCATGTCCAACAGCTTCTTCAAAATTTCTCTATAATGGGAAACAAAACTCAAAATCTCCAACAATATTATCCTTAAACTCCAACAGCTTCTTCATTTTGAAGATTATAACATTTATTACAACAATAAAATATTCTATATCATTATTAGTTATAACTAAAAATATTTTTTATTATTACAATACAATAGTCAATTAAAAATATTTTATATTTTATCTTTTTCTTGTTGGAACATATGAAGAATTTAATTTTGGGGAATGAACCCTTGTTTTTCATCTCTTTCCCTATTTTGGAGAATGTGTTGGGAAAACTGTTGGACTGAAAAATAGCTCAATATTCCCTAAAATTGAGAAAATCAAGAAAATGAAGAAGCTGTTGGATATGCTCTTACTCAACAAAGCAACAATTGATATAAGTAGTTTCAGACTTTGTATGCAGAAACATTTTACAAAATCATGTTCTAGAGTAATTTGTATATGGGTATATGTATTTTGGTCAATGCATCTTACTTATACAAACATCAGCGGCTGCACGAGTTGTATTGAGCCTGTGTCAATGCATCTTACGTCTTACTGACCCTAGTAGGTGGTCCTATTGACCCTGGGAGGTCCTACTGCCTCTAGTAGAAGGCCTTACTGCCCCTAGTAGGTGGCCTATCGCCTCTAGTAGGAGATCCTACTGCCATAGTAGGTGGCTTATTGCCCCTAGTATGAGGTCCTACTACTAATAGAACATGCTATGTGACAAGTACCCAGAGACTACTGCCCCTAATAGGAGGTTCGGTCAACGGTCGTCGGAGTTCGGTCAACGGTCGTTAGAGTCCGGTCAACGATCACCAGAGTCTGGTCAACGGTCATCAGAATCCGGTGATAGAATCTTTATTTCATAATAGACTTTTTATAATGGTCTATTGTAGTTTATTCAATTCATAAAAGATATAATTGTCTTTTTGTTGTGTAAGTTGGTTAGTGAGAATTTATAAAGAAAAAAAATCTTAAATTTAAGGCTAGTAGACATTAACCTTTTAATAATATGCTACTTCACATTGTCATTACTCAATATCTTCCACCCATATATGAACACACGTGCCTGATATGTTCGAGGTGGAATTCAACCATATAATTTTCAGCGACAATACGTACATGCTACTCTTATTCACCAAACCCTAGAGGTCTTGATAAGTCGTGTTAAATTTGTGATCTACATCATTCAAAGTAGTACAAAGAGTATGTGCAAATTTAGGTATTATTAATTCAAGTGCTAGGACGCCAAAGTCCTGCCATCATTGTAATTGTTGTTTTAAATAGTTTACATAAGTTTTACTATCATAGTTAACTTTGTTTTTTATTGATAGTTTGTCTGAAAACGGTTCGAGATTTTAAAGTGAAAATGTCGACGGAGATGGAGTGCGGCCTTCTCATATATTGTTCGCATGTTAATGACATCGAAAACTTAAAACCGAACATATAAAAATGGAAAGAAAATTAAAATTTGTAGGGAGAATTTCTTGTAATCGGGTCTGGGTAAAACCCGTGGGTTCAAATTTCGCGTCAAGTTCCTCCAAGACACGTGTCCGCATCACCACCGTCCTCGTTAGCTGGCGAAACAAAGCATCAAGGCGCCACGTGTAGGTGAATAGAACTGTCCGTGCTACCTAGACTCGAGGGTTTAAGAGGCAAAGCGAGAGGCAGCGTTGTCTAGGGTTTAAGAGAAAGCTCAACAGCTCCGCATAGCCAAACTTGACGGATAGCAATGGGCTTTTGGGGTTAGTTTTCTCATCACTTTCTTATCTGTTGCGCTCTTCAATCCTCTCAATTTCAATAAATGAATTGCTAAATTTTGAAGTACTATGTTGAAATTTCAAGAAACTGAAAACGGAGGTTCTAGGGTTTATGAGGGATTGAAGGATTGAGTTTTGATGATACTAGGATTTACCAGGGATAAGATTGAATTTTGATAATACCCATTTAGTCCCTGTTTGGCTTGTGAGAAATTTGGTGGTGAAAAGTTGAATTGTTACTGAGTTTTGTGAGTTTTGACTTGTAGGAATTGAAGTAAAACCAGGGAAACAGTACCCTATTGAATTTCCTGAAGATGAGGATGCAAGGCTCAGGATTACTCAGGTATACTTTTCACTTCAGTTTATCAGAATCAATTCCTAGTGTTTTGTTTTAGAGTCTTTCGATTGTTTGGAGCTTTTTGGAGTTGTAGAAGTCCAAGTGAATTGGGTGTGGTATAATGGTTAATTTTGTCTGTTTACCTTGCATGATGAATCAGGCGACTTTAGGCCTTGGGGACTCAAAGGGGAGGACCATTGTTCAGTGTTCTGTTGGAGATAAGAGTCCTATCTTTTTGTGTTCTTTGATACCCAAGAAGAATGAATCGTGTCCCTTGAATCTTGAGTTTGAGGAGGATGAAGAGCCAGTGAGCTTTTCGGTGATTGGCAAGCAAAGTGTCCATCTCTCTGGCTACTTTGAGACCTATGCTGATGAAGACGAAGGCGAGCCTGTTGGAGAAGGATTTCAGTCGTACGTACAATCATACGTGTTCACTATTGTTGATGTCGTTTCTGATTTACATTTTCTCTCTATTACTTTTACATGTATTTAGTATTTCACTTGCAATATCTGCAGAGATTCAGATGATGCGGGAATTTGCGAGAGTGAAACAGAGGAGTCATCAGATACTGGTAGTGATGAGCAATATGACTTAATTGATAGTGATCTTGACATTGATCAGCCTTCACGACCTACTAAAAGTGGAGGTATGTTGAAATATCGAATACCATTTTCTTTCTTTTTTTAAATGGTCTCAGTCATAATTCTTTTTTCTTGTTTTGCACATTTTCATGCTCTTCTGTTGGAAGCTTGTGAATTGTGATATATTAAAACATTATGAATTACTATTATGCTGTATTAGAGAGCTTGACTGAAATGGTTTTTGGCTTATTTCATAGTTATAATTGAGGAGATGGAGGATGATGACACGCCTACTGATGGAAAGGGTCAATCTAAACCTCTAATGGAGTTCAATCAATCAAATGGCTCGGAAGACAATACAAAAGGTGCTGTCGTTCCTGTTTTGGAAAGTGAAGATGAAGATGGCTTTCCGATATCCACCAAAAACAAAACGAATGCTCAAAAAGATAAAGGAACTTCTAACAAGTCGAGGAAAGTAAAAGATGATGCTGCAGGATTAAAAAGGAAGGTTGAAGATACTGACCAAGATCATCAGGAAGGGTGGGTACTCGATCCATCTCATTAGTGATTTTATATACTTGTTTACATATATACCTATCTATTTGGGAGATGGAGGGTGTTTCTGTTGAGTTCCCTCATTATTTATTTTTGTGGGTTTATTGAAGTTTCTTTGCCAATTTGGTGTCAGGCAAAAGAAAAGTAAGAAAAAGCAACAACTTAATGATGGAAGTACTGTTGAAAAGGAAAAGCAACCTGAGCCTGTGAAGAGCAAAAATGAGCATGGACAACTGCTATCTAATGAGAAGTGAGATTTGCTGCATTGTCTTTCAATATCGTATAGTTTTACATATTCGTTGTTTGGTTCTAAATGGAATTGGATATCAACAGTGATGAGGCTCAAACAATTATAAATTGTAATCCAAACTGGTTAGAAATCTTTATCTGTCTATTTTTATACTAAAATCGTATCTTGCAATACCCTATATATATCCTTTACTAAGAAGTCAAGTCAAATTAGCAGTACTGTCTAGAGAAATGAAAAGTTTGGCATGGACCTTCTGAAATGTTACATTTGCCAGTTTCTAACTTGATATTGTCAACACTGTTGTATGTTCACAGATTTACTTTTTGCTGTTTTGTTCAACTATAATATTATGCATGTATACATGACAGGAGCCCCAACATCAAAATGGATCATGTTCCTACTGAGAATCATGCAGAGGAGAAAAAGAAGAAGAAGAACAAGAAGAAATCCCAGGAGACTGAAGAGAAAAATAATGCTGACGTGGGTAAAACCAATGGCAAGTCATCTAAAGTGAGAACCTTTCCAAATGGATTGATTATTGAGGATGTAGCTATGGGTCGACCAGATGGAAAAAGAGCTGATCCAGGGAAGAAGGCAAGCCCTCGAGTGTCTTCATAAAGTCTTTACTTGCCAAATCAAGCATTTTGGGCATCTTTTTTGCTATTGAATTGACTTATGACAGATGAGTTGTTTTACAGGTCAGTGTTCGCTACATTGGCAAGCTAAAGAATGGGAAACAATTTGACGCAAATGTAAAAGGGCCACCATTCAAATTCACATTAGGTGCGATTGTCATTTAACAGATCAAGTAATCACGCATTCCACGCTCAAACTTCTATATCTGTTTTCCCTCGTTTTCCCTTTGGTTGTGCAGGTGTAGGACAAGTTATAGCAGGATGGGATGTTGGGGTTAAAGGTATGCGTGTTGGTGATAAAAGAAGACTTACTGTTCCACCATCAATGGGGTATGTTGTCATCATTCTTTCTTTGACCATGGCATTTACCTTAATCTGTTGAGAGTTTTTTTATCCAACATATTGGTCTTCGATGCAGGTATGGACACAAAGGTGCTCCCCCCTCAATACCACCGAACTCATGGCTCGTGTTTGATGTCGAGTTGGTTGCTGTTAATTGATTCTGCTGCATTCATTCTTCCAGTTCTGAAGTTGTGTTTTGTACTTTTGACTGGGCAGCTAATGTGGTGAAAACAAGGGGTCGGTTTTTACTTTATAGCTACAT
The DNA here is from genome assembly GCA_951800085.1 of Comarum palustre. Lineage (NCBI taxonomy): Eukaryota > Viridiplantae > Streptophyta > Magnoliopsida > Rosales > Rosaceae > Comarum > Comarum palustre. The sequence goes on along the minus strand of OX637585.1, from coordinate 2,434,183 downwards.
ATCTATGAACATCGGTTGATGTCAATTTTGAAGACGTGAGCATGTTGATGAGATTAAGATTTTTTTGGTCATATTACTAAACCTTTGAAACATTTGTATGATGTTCCTATTTTGAATTTTTACCTTACCAGCATTCTCTAATGTTAGATTAAAATTTTAAGATTGAAACCTGACTCATGGAATTATTACGTGGTTATTTTTTAAATTCACCTTCAGTCTAGATTTGAGACCAATTCGATTTTGGCAGCCTCAAATCCTCAATAGTGCATACATTACCAAGAGAACCATCGAACACAAAGCTTTTGATTCCTGGACCCCCCTAATACTAGGGAAGGTGTCAAGCAAAATTTCAAAAACTACAAGGCTTGTTGTAATACAGTTTCGAGATTGCAGTATTGTAATCAGTACGGCTCCACTTGTACTCTGAATTTTGATCCAGCATAGACTGCCGCAGATCCAAGCTCCTCTTCAATTCGAAGAAGCTGCAAAACACAGGAAGGAGAACTTGTTAAATTCAAGTCACCAATAACAGATGCATGTAAAAAAGTTACCTGGTTGTACTTGGCAAGACGCTCCAGTCTTAATCTGGCCCTGTTTCAACAGACAAGTAGACGCTCACAAAATTTGCTTATGAACAGAAATACTTACGGTTGCGAGACCAACAGAGAGGTCAGCAATGAAAGCCTCCTCAGTTTCACCACTACAACTAAACAAAGATAGCAAAAGATTATGCGAGGTTAATCAAAATATTATAAGCATCCCATTGTCTAACCAAACTGACTAATATTGCAACAAATAATATATATATATATATATATTATTTGTATATATATATATATATATATATAATGTTAGCAACTCAGTAACCATCTTAAGCTACAAAAAAAGAATACTGTATACCTGAATATTGGGTGCAAAGCCACCTTCATCTCCGACATTTGTGGCATCTTGTTAATTACAGCCTAGTCAAGAAGGTAAATGGATAATTGATTAGGCTCATAAACGAGTTAATTCTTATACGCAAAAGCTAGCTCTTATAATTTAAATTGTAATACCTTCAAATGATGATATATTCTACACTCATCTGGCCATCTTCATGGCTTCCATGAAAGAAGAAGCTCCAACAGGAAGAATCATAAACTCGTGTTACAGAAGAACTTTAAGATTGCAACAGAAAGGCCCAAACATCTCGTATCACAACACTCATTGTTTTGAACCATGTAATTGTCAATCTGCGTCTGTTCCGTCGGGTCCTGCAGCACACAAAACAAACAATTAGACATGTCAACAACCTTGTTGAAACAAGAACTTCATCACGAACGAAAAAGAAAGTTCACAACAGTACCTTTCCGATCAAGGCAGGTCCAATGACACCATTCACATTCTCCACAGCCTAAACCATCACCAGATTCGAACCCCAGCTTGTGAAAATCATGTCTTCAAAAGCAGCATACCCAAATTGCTCACATGCCAAAATGGTCGCCTAACCAAGGGTTCAAACAAAATGGACCTTGAAAGGTAAAAAAAATTGGGCTGAGATGCGGGTCAAAGCCCACTCATTCCTAGCCCTAAACCCGGAAGTCCATAGTCGCATCCTTATGTGCTTCAGTTGCTCGACCGAATCAGAGCGCAGGGTTTTATCAAAGGTTTTAGCAGAGGCCGCAGTAGAGGAGAGCAAAGGTAGAGACTTTCATACTCACTCATTCTCAATTTCTCAACCTTTTAATTTGTTCATTGCAATATTATGCTTTCTGGGTTCAACATAATCATCATGCTTCAGTTTAGCTGTACACTAATGTAGCTAAATCGTTTGTGTTTTCCCGTGTTCTGGTTTAGTTGCAGAGAAAATTAGGCCTAAAAATGATGAGCAAACCTGTAATCCCAATTGGGTTTTCATTGTGTTGTGTTGGTTTGATGTTATATGGTTGATTTGAATGAGTTGAGCTAGAAGTAATTAAAATGTGTTGGATTCTATAATGCTTTGTTTTTGTTTGCTGAGAATAAAGTGTGTAAATTTTTTTCTTAACTGAATCTGTATTGTTTAGATTTTGTTTAAGAATATATGAATTGTGTTTGGGGTGGTTTTTGACATGCTGGTTTGATGATTCTGATGGAGATGGGATTGTGTTTTTGTTATGATAGATATAAGAGATGGCCGTGTCTAAGAAAGAATCGTTGCTCGTTAACGAGGAGGAAATGGAAAACGATAGTGATACGGGAGACGACCTCTCTGATTCAGAATTGGAGCAAGAATCGGAAGATGACTCTGAAGAGGAAGGGGATGTGAGACTGGCTGAACCGTCCCAGAGTGCGACATACAACAAAGATGGTCTGTTGGAGAAGCTTGCCGATATGAGCTGGCCCGAGAATGCTAAATGGATAGACAATCTTACGTTGGACATTGAGCAGGAGCAACCAGTGGATGTGAATGATGATCTGACGAGGGAGCTTGCGTTTTACACGCAGGCTCTGAATGGAACGAGGATGGCCTTTGAGAAGCTTCAGGGAATGGGGCTTCCGTTTCTGAGGCCTGAGGACTACTATGCGGAAATGGTGAAGTCGGATTCCCACATGGAGAAAGTGAAGAGCCGGCTTTTGGTGGAGAAGAAGAACATGGAGGAAGCTGAGGAGAGAAGGAAGGCTAGAGAGGCCAAGAAATTGTCTAAAGAGATTCAGAACCAGAAGTTGAAGGAGAGAGCTAAGCAGAAAAAGGAGTCTATTGAGTCTGTGAAGAAGTGGAGGAAGCAGAGGCAGCAAAGTGGGTTTGCTGGGGGTGACAAAGGAAGCGAATTGGATTCAGCCTTTGAAGATGGGAAACCATTTGAGAAGTCAAGTAAAAAGAGGCCTGGTGTAGCTCCTGGAGATCGGTCTGGAGGGAAAGCAAAATATGCTGGAAAGGGGAAGAAGCCGAAGAAGAGAGAAGTCAAGGATTCCAAGTTTGGATTTGGAGGGAGGAAAGGTTCCAGGAAGCAAAATGTCGCTGAAACCACCAACGATTTGAGAGGTTTCAATAAAGAAGATGGTTTCTCAAAAAATAAGAAAAGGAAGATGTGATGTGTAACTCTATGATTTTGTAGTTTTGTTTCTCTTTATGGTAAGGGCTTGCTTGTGCAGCCTATTGATTTTTGTTGTTGATTCTAATACTAGTGAACTATTAAGATCTGCGGTGCTTTGTAATACATTATTGTTCTTCACCAGTATGGAGTAATATTGTGGCTGCTGCAAAGTTTTATGGTCCAACTGATGAGGCCAAATTCAATTGCTCTCTTACCCAAATCTATATCTGCAAACAAAGTTGATCCGAGTTCATCGTTCTACTTTGTTGATTATAACAATTAGCTGGTGCTGAACTTCCTTTGTAATAGCTTTCTACTCTCCTACAATGACTGAATGTGTGCGTAGATATTGGAATGAATCGTTTCAGTATTAATCTGCTTCGAATCATTGCTTATCCTCCTTCCCTGATCATCGAGTTCCTATTACGGTCGTCAGTATTTTAGAGTTCTGTACTGTACCAATGCAAAACCATTCAAATATAAATCTCATTCCTTTTTCTTAGTTTGAATCAACCTACCAAAATTGAATGAAACATAAACTTTATGCATAATTACCTCTTATTTCTGCAATGTCAGTTCACTTGTGTGATGTCAATCTTTGATGACATAGAGTGCTGGGAAAGTTCCACTAATAATTTAACAAACGCACACTGTATGTCGTTTTCTCTATAGCTTTCCCACTACATCTTGCCTACAATTGTTTCAACGCCAATGCTATTTAAGTAGCTCATTTTCGTTTTTGAAAATCATACCAATCAATCTCCTTCTATTTCTTCATCAACAACAGCTCAACAGGTTTCCCTCCCAATCTCCACAACCATGTTGGTTTGTACACTCTTGCTCACTCAGGCTGCTTCAAATTATCTCTATGTTTTCTGCTTCTGCAACTTGATAATAGTCATGATCGTCGTTGGCTCCAAAACCAGGGTCTTACTTTGATCAAGAAAGTGAACTTCCTCACTCAAGGGTCACCAACACAAGTAACACAACTACAAATGATAAACAAGTTGATCATGATGCTAAAAGTGAGCAGAATGGTACCATCAATTCTTCAGTCGTTATCAGAAATGAAGTTTCAGATGTCAAGACAGAACTAGCAAGCAATGAAAACGCGGTCATTGCTGATCAGGCTGTTGAGAGTAAGGAGTGTGAGAATGACGATGAGCGGAGAAGAAGAGCCGAAGAATTCATTGAAAAAGTTAACAGGGAATGGAGGGCTGAATTGGTGAGAACCTCACATTTAATTAAGCCTAAACATCCTGCATTTTGAATTTGTAGTATTTGTAGTAACTTGGTTTTGAGGATCATGTTGAAAATTTTGTAAATTATTACTCTGATGTGATCTATGTCTCTACCTAATGGAATTCTAATTATAATTCTCCTAGCAAAGGCAGTTCTTGACTCATGTTTTGGAGGGTAATTTTGTTTAAATTTAAAGGACTTATGACTAACAGAATGTCAGCAAAGCCTTGAACTTTAAATGATCCAAGTATTCTAAACATGTATTGATTCTCTATCTCACATGTATCAAAAGGGGTAAAGTGTTTGAAAAGTTACAAAGGGCATGTTCCTGTAAGCTGCAGCTGTTCAGCTTTCTTCATCTTCCTTTTAATTTCAGGACCATTTTTCAACTTTTCTATGATTGATACAACATTAGATTTGCTCACTCAGGCTACTTCCAACTCTAATCATCTTCTGCTTCTGCAATTTGATCATAGCCATTATCCTCTTGGGCTCGAAATCCATCTCCGATGTTCATGTAGAAAGCGCAATTCACCTCAGAATGTCTACCAACAAGCATGATCAGGAAGATCAGAGGACGAGTACTAAACAAGTTGGTGAGGAGAGGATGGAGAGCAATGCCTTGATGCAAGTCAGTCCAGTATCAAAGGCCAACAATGCAATTCCTGATAATTGGATAATGAGTAAAATCAAATATGGTAATGGCAATGATGAAACTGAGGTTGATGGTGATGAGCTGAGGACGAGAGTAGAAGTTAATAAAGCATGGAATGCTGAATTTTTAAGAACCACATGTGTATTCTAGGCCAGCAATGTAAAACTACTTGTGCATTGCTGTGAATGTTGCTAAATTGCACAAAGATTCTATCTCCTTTTGTTTTAAATTCTCAACTTATTCCCTTTGTTACAACAACCCAATCGTTAATTATGTGCTGATATCGACTTAATCTCTGAGAGAGGGAGACACAGAATCAGAGTTGGGAAATGGGAACTTCCAAATCACTCATGAGTTAATAACAAAACAACATCCACTCAAATTCCAACGTCCAGAAACCATGAACTGGGTGGGACGATACAAATGACTGAACAGGTTTGATACATCTAAAAATGCTAGAGTACAACACTAGAAATACTTTAAAAAAAATTATTAATAACTCACGCCCTACATATATGTCTACCAGCCAGTCCTCCCCCAACAACTCTACCATCTGGACCTGCCAATGATGACATGGGGTATGTTGTCATCATTCTTTCTTTGACCATGGCATTTACCTTAATCTGTTGAGAGTTTTTTTATCCAACATATTGGTCTTCGATGCAGGTATGGACACAAAGGTGCTCCCCCTTCAATACCACCGAACTCATGGCTCGTGTTTGATGTCGAGTTGGTTGCTGTTAATTGATTCTGCTGCATTCATTCTTCCAGTTCTGAAGTTGTGTTTTGTACTTTTGACTGGGCAGCTAATGTGGTGAAAACAAGGGGTCGGTTTTTACTTTATAGCTACATATCTATGAACATCGGTTGATGTCAATTTTGAAGACGTGAGCATGTTGATGAGATTAAGATTTTTTTGGTCATATTACTAAACCTTTGAAACATTTGTATGATGTTCCTATTTTGAATTTTTACCTTACCAGCATTCTCTAATGTTAGATTAAAATTTTAAGATTGAAACCTGACTCATGGAATTATTACGTGGTTATTTTTTAAATTCACCTTCAGTCTAGATTTGAGACCAATTCGATTTTGGCAGCCTCAAATCCTCAATAGTGCATACATTACCAAGAGAACCATCGAACACAAAGCTTTTGATTCCTGGACCCCCCTAATACTAGGGAAGGTGTCAAGCAAAATTTCAAAAACTACAAGGCTTGTTGTAATACAGTTTCGAGATTGCAGTATTGTAATCAGTACGGCTCCACTTGTACTCTGAATTTTGATCCAGCATAGACTGCCGCAGATCCAAGCTCCTCTTCAATTCGAAGAAGCTGCAAAACACAGGAAGGAGAACTTGTTAAATTCAAGTCACCAATAACAGATGCATGTAAAAAAGTTACCTGGTTGTACTTGGCAAGACGCTCCAGTCTTAATCTGGCCCTGTTTCAACAGACAAGTAGACGCTCACAAAATTTGCTTATGAACAGAAATACTTACGGTTGCGAGACCAACAGAGAGGTCAGCAATGAAAGCCTCCTCAGTTTCACCACTACAACTAAACAAAGATAGCAAAAGATTATGCGAGGTTAATCAAAATATTATAAGCATCCCATTGTCTAACCAAACTGACTAATATTGCAACAAATAATATATATATATATATATATTATTTGTATATATATATATATATATATAATGTTAGCAACTCAGTAACCATCTTAAGCTACAAAAAAAGAATACTGTATACCTGAATATTGGGTGCAAAGCCACCTTCATCTCCGACATTTGTGGCATCTTGTTAATTACAGCCTAGTCAAGAAGGTAAATGGATAATTGATTAGGCTCATAAACGAGTTAATTCTTATACGCAAAAGCTAGCTCTTATAATTTAAATTGTAATACCTTCAAATGATGATATATTCTACACTCATCTGGCCATCTTCATGGCTTCCATGAAAGAAGAAGCTCCAACAGGAAGAATCATAAACTCGTGTTACAGAAGAACTTTAAGATTGCAACAGAAAGGCCCAAACATCTCGTATCACAACACTCATTGTTTTGAACCATGTAATTGTCAATCTGCGTCTGTTCCGTCGGGTCCTGCAGCACACAAAACAAACAATTAGACATGTCAACAACCTTGTTGAAACAAGAACTTCATCACGAACGAAAAAGAAAGTTCACAACAGTACCTTTCCGATCAAGGCAGGTCCAATGACACCATTCACATTCTCCACAGCCTAAACCATCACCAGATTCGAACCCCAGCTTGTGAAAATCATGTCTTCAAAAGCAGCATACCCAAATTGCTCACATGCCAAAATGGTCGCCTAACCAAGGGTTCAAACAAAATGGACCTTGAAAGGTAAAAAAAATTGGGCTGAGATGCGGGTCAAAGCCCACTCATTCCTAGCCCTAAACCCGGAAGTCCATAGTCGCATCCTTATGTGCTTCAGTTGCTCGACCGAATCAGAGCGCAGGGTTTTATCAAAGGTTTTAGCAGAGGCCGCAGTAGAGGAGAGCAAAGGTAGAGACTTTCATACTCACTCATTCTCAATTTCTCAACCTTTTAATTTGTTCATTGCAATATTATGCTTTCTGGGTTCAACATAATCATCATGCTTCAGTTTAGCTGTACACTAATGTAGCTAAATCGTTTGTGTTTTCCCGTGTTCTGGTTTAGTTGCAGAGAAAATTAGGCCTAAAAATGATGAGCAAACCTGTAATCCCAATTGGGTTTTCATTGTGTTGTGTTGGTTTGATGTTATATGGTTGATTTGAATGAGTTGAGCTAGAAGTAATTAAAATGTGTTGGATTCTATAATGCTTTGTTTTTGTTTGCTGAGAATAAAGTGTGTAAATTTTTTTCTTAACTGAATCTGTATTGTTTAGATTTTGTTTAAGAATATATGAATTGTGTTTGGGGTGGTTTTTGACATGCTGGTTTGATGATTCTGATGGAGATGGGATTGTGTTTTTGTTATGATAGATATAAGAGATGGCCGTGTCTAAGAAAGAATCGTTGCTCGTTAACGAGGAGGAAATGGAAAACGATAGTGATACGGGAGACGACCTCTCTGATTCAGAATTGGAGCAAGAATCGGAAGATGACTCTGAAGAGGAAGGGGATGTGAGACTGGCTGAACCGTCCCAGAGTGCGACATACAACAAAGATGGTCTGTTGGAGAAGCTTGCCGATATGAGCTGGCCCGAGAATGCTAAATGGATAGACAATCTTACGTTGGACATTGAGCAGGAGCAACCAGTGGATGTGAATGATGATCTGACGAGGGAGCTTGCGTTTTACACGCAGGCTCTGAATGGAACGAGGATGGCCTTTGAGAAGCTTCAGGGAATGGGGCTTCCGTTTCTGAGGCCTGAGGACTACTATGCGGAAATGGTGAAGTCGGATTCCCACATGGAGAAAGTGAAGAGCCGGCTTTTGGTGGAGAAGAAGAACATGGAGGAAGCTGAGGAGAGAAGGAAGGCTAGAGAGGCCAAGAAATTGTCTAAAGAGATTCAGAACCAGAAGTTGAAGGAGAGAGCTAAGCAGAAAAAGGAGTCTATTGAGTCTGTGAAGAAGTGGAGGAAGCAGAGGCAGCAAAGTGGGTTTGCTGGGGGTGACAAAGGAAGCGAATTGGATTCAGCCTTTGAAGATGGGAAACCATTTGAGAAGTCAAGTAAAAAGAGGCCTGGTGTAGCTCCTGGAGATCGGTCTGGAGGGAAAGCAAAATATGCTGGAAAGGGGAAGAAGCCGAAGAAGAGAGAAGTCAAGGATTCCAAGTTTGGATTTGGAGGGAGGAAAGGTTCCAGGAAGCAAAATGTCGCTGAAACCACCAACGATTTGAGAGGTTTCAATAAAGAAGATGGTTTCTCAAAAAATAAGAAAAGGAAGATGTGATGTGTAACTCTATGATTTTGTAGTTTTGTTTCTCTTTATGGTAAGGGCTTGCTTGTGCAGCCTATTGATTTTTGTTGTTGATTCTAATACTAGTGAACTATTAAGATCTGCGGTGCTTTGTAATACATTATTGTTCTTCACCAGTATGGAGTAATATTGTGGCTGCTGCAAAGTTTTATGGTCCAACTGATGAGGCCAAATTCAATTGCTCTCTTACCCAAATCTATATCTGCAAACAAAGTTGATCCGAGTTCATCGTTCTACTTTGTTGATTATAACAATTAGCTGGTGCTGAACTTCCTTTGTAATAGCTTTCTACTCTCCTACAATGACTGAATGTGTGCGTAGATATTGGAATGAATCGTTTCAGTATTAATCTGCTTCGAATCATTGCTTATCCTCCTTCCCTGATCATCGAGTTCCTATTACGGTCGTCAGTATTTTAGAGTTCTGTACTGTACCAATGCAAAACCATTCAAATATAAATCTCATTCCTTTTTCTTAGTTTGAATCAACCTACCAAAATTGAATGAAACATAAACTTTATGCATAATTACCTCTTATTTCTGCAATGTCAGTTCACTTGTGTGATGTCAATCTTTGATGACATAGAGTGCTGGGAAAGTTCCACTAATAATTTAACAAACGCACACTGTATGTCGTTTTCTCTATAGCTTTCCCACTACATCTTGCCTACAATTGTTTCAACGCCAATGCTATTTAAGTAGCTCATTTTCGTTTTTGAAAATCATACCAATCAATCTCCTTCTATTTCTTCATCAACAACAGCTCAACAGGTTTCCCTCCCAATCTCCACAACCATGTTGGTTTGTACACTCTTGCTCACTCAGGCTGCTTCAAATTATCTCTATGTTTTCTGCTTCTGCAACTTGATAATAGTCATGATCGTCGTTGGCTCCAAAACCAGGGTCTTACTTTGATCAAGAAAGTGAACTTCCTCACTCAAGGGTCACCAACACAAGTAACACAACTACAAATGATAAACAAGTTGATCATGATGCTAAAAGTGAGCAGAATGGTACCATCAATTCTTCAGTCGTTATCAGAAATGAAGTTTCAGATGTCAAGACAGAACTAGCAAGCAATGAAAACGCGGTCATTGCTGATCAGGCTGTTGAGAGTAAGGAGTGTGAGAATGACGATGAGCGGAGAAGAAGAGCCGAAGAATTCATTGAAAAAGTTAACAGGGAATGGAGGGCTGAATTGGTGAGAACCTCACATTTAATTAAGCCTAAACATCCTGCATTTTGAATTTGTAGTATTTGTAGTAACTTGGTTTTGAGGATCATGTTGAAAATTTTGTAAATTATTACTCTGATGTGATCTATGTCTCTACCTAATGGAATTCTAATTATAATTCTCCTAGCAAAGGCAGTTCTTGACTCATGTTTTGGAGGGTAATTTTGTTTAAATTTAAAGGACTTATGACTAACAGAATGTCAGCAAAGCCTTGAACTTTAAATGATCCAAGTATTCTAAACATGTATTGATTCTCTATCTCACATGTATCAAAAGGGGTAAAGTGTTTGAAAAGTTACAAAGGGCATGTTCCTGTAAGCTGCAGCTGTTCAGCTTTCTTCATCTTCCTTTTAATTTCAGGACCATTTTTCAACTTTTCTATGATTGATACAACATTAGATTTGCTCACTCAGGCTACTTCCAACTCTAATCATCTTCTGCTTCTGCAATTTGATCATAGCCATTATCCTCTTGGGCTCGAAATCCATCTCCGATGTTCATGTAGAAAGCGCAATTCACCTCAGAATGTCTACCAACAAGCATGATCAGGAAGATCAGAGGACGAGTACTAAACAAGTTGGTGAGGAGAGGATGGAGAGCAATGCCTTGATGCAAGTCAGTCCAGTATCAAAGGCCAACAATGCAATTCCTGATAATTGGATAATGAGTAAAATCAAATATGGTAATGGCAATGATGAAACTGAGGTTGATGGTGATGAGCTGAGGACGAGAGTAGAAGTTAATAAAGCATGGAATGCTGAATTTTTAAGAACCACATGTGTATTCTAGGCCAGCAATGTAAAACTACTTGTGCATTGCTGTGAATGTTGCTAAATTGCACAAAGATTCTATCTCCTTTTGTTTTAAATTCTCAACTTATTCCCTTTGTTACAACAACCCAATCGTTAATTATGTGCTGATATCGACTTAATCTCTGAGAGAGGGAGACACAGAATCAGAGTTGGGAAATGGGAACTTCCAAATCACTCATGAGTTAATAACAAAACAACATCCACTCAAATTCCAACGTCCAGAAACCATGAACTGGGTGGGACGATACAAATGACTGAACAGGTTTGATACATCTAAAAATGCTAGAGTACAACACTAGAAATACTTTAAAAAAAATTATTAATAACTCACGCCCTACATATATGTCCGTCCGTAAGGTTTGAAACACTAGAAATACTAGAATACAAAAGCAACCACATAATAAGCCTCATGATCAAGAGACTAAACAAATACCTACTGAGAAAGTCCCGGGTTAAAACAACAAAACGAGGTTAAGCCTAGTTTGTCCTCCACAAATAGACGTAGCCGAAGGTTGATCAGCCTAGATATCACCAATTCTGAAGAAAACAATTCAGGTACAACAATCACACATGGAGACTGCAGAAACATGATCAACAAGAGACCTCGCAATTTGATTGGTCAGAGCCTTTGGAGTTTTCTTCTGCTTGCAATGAGTTATTCTCAGGAGTTGAATTTTTAAGGTTCTGATACATTGGGTGGCTCAGAGAATTCGAATTGTCTCCATGGAAGGAAGTAGTCATCATGATGGGTTTTAATCCACTGTAACCTTTTATTTCTTCACCAGTCACAGAGTTGACAAGGATAGGGACAATCGGTAATGATACTGACTCCATTCTCTGCTTCTTGGGCTTGTGTTCCTGCTGGTGACCTGGTAGAAAACTTCCAACCACAACCTGATTTATCAGAAAAACAGAATATTAGATTTTTGATAAAGATCAGTAAAAACTAACTTAATGTGTCAAACTAATCATTTGAATAATCTAATGACTATCTTATTTGTTTTCCTTATCAAAAAAAATCTTTATTTTTTATCTGTTCCTAAGAAGCCATGATACCATTGATACCTGCACAGGTCCTGCAGCTATCAATAGACCAGCCAGTCCTCCCCCAACAACTCTACCATCTGGACCTGCCAAAGAGACGCTCATGCCACCTGACCTGCTCTTTGTTCCTGCATTCTCAGTTGGCATATATGATCCAGACAATGAAAGTATTTCAAATCGGCCCTGTAGATAACAGTTCATATTAATCATGTCAGCCAAGATCCAAAACTTGATAGTTAAATCGGGTTTGGAATACACGTGTCATTTACTAAAACAGTGAGATGCAGTAAATGTACTACTTTCTATTTAGCAGATTTGATCCATTTTTCACATTAATGTTGACATCTCCCATTTACTAAAACACAAAATCTAATAAAAAACAACACTACATGCACAACAGTCAAAACAAGAGTAGAGAATACTTTGCAGCTAAGAAGTTACAAATGCAGTAACTTCATAGTTAGCTACCCAAACTAGCAGAGGACTGAAGACCATACCTCGTAAGTTAAAGTACCTCCAGAAGTACTGGGCTGTCGAAGTGTGACATTTGATATGGTACCAGTTGCAGAAAGTATGCAAATAGCACGAGATCCTTGTTGAGAGAATGTCATAATCTTCATCGTGACATCCTATATAGACCAAAAGATACATCAGGAATCAAGTACAGCATTGACTAAATATATGGGACCTGAATAACAGATCCTAAACACAAGGAACTAGTAAGGCCACTTTCACAAATTATTGTTGATTGACATTAAAAATGGTTTCACTTTGCTTTTCCAGCGCATACCTCGCCAGTATTGACAGTAAGGATATGAGGTGTAAAATTTGAACCAACAGAGTATGCAAGTTTCTCGCCTGCAAACAGAGGGAAAAGGAAAACAAAATCAAAGACTCTAGACTGATATAATAATAATTGGAATCACATAATCAGGCACCCATAATCGTATTAAGAATCAAAATGCTTGCGGAAGTATTTGGTTAATGTCTTTTGTTTCTCAATATTAGAGAAGATCATCAGAAAGAGGCCAGTATATGAACAAATCATGGACATTATTGTTTAGTTCATCATCAATAGTAAGAGGCAAATCCAAACCAAATTGATGAACTTGAGAAGCTTAAGAAGTGAACAAACACTAATTTTATAATGAAAGATCAAATTGTTATGCCTTGAGGCCATCTAGAACCTACATACTAACTGGACTTCCCCTAGATACAAGGAGACAGGCACTCTGAAACCCAATGGTTCAAGACTGGAATGGTCACATTGATTCAACTAAGACCTGGCTCAGAATTTATTAAAAGTCATAATCCAAAGCATCTAACCAGGTATTCCCAGATGGATTACTAACTGTACTTGGCAACTTGTAGAGTCGTCCCCCACTAAATTTTCTCTTTTTATTTTATCTTGAACAATTAAGAGAGATAATCACTTAATTAGACAAGTCTAATCCCAGGCACGTCAGCTGGTTAGTGTAATATTACCATATAGAGCAAACCGGTAGTAGTACCAGTACCTTCAATCATTCTCATTCTGTATCCTAGTAAGCAGCTTTAGCCTCACACAAAAAGGCAGAGCCCCAGTTTTAATATTGTAGCCAGCAGAATAAGTTCCCATCACCAAATCCCTGCTTCACCACAAGTACCAGATCTGACATGGAATCTGATACATACATTTAAAAGGGTCCACTACTAAATCCAACCCAACATTCCCTTCCAAAACCTTGCTCTAAAACCCCCCAAATCCAAATCCCAGAAAAAACAGCACCATAATTTGCATGCAAATACTAACAATTACATATCATGATCTCCTTATATGTAAACAGTAAAAACAGTAAACTCGAACTCAAAATCTGCAAGACCCTGGAGAAAATAATTTATAAAGGATTGTCATTTTCAGTACCTGAGCTCTCAAACACGTCATATTTATGTGAAGCTTTCTTGACCGAGTCAACGGGCCGGCCCCGTTTCCAAGCCGAGAACTCTCCGGTGAGCGGAACCGAGGACGAAATAGGCATCGGAGACAACGATGACGCCGGTGAGGTCTTGTCAGCTCCGTACTTCCTGGGCCGGCCCCTCTTTTTCTTCAAGGAATCTGCGCCGGCTGTCATCGGCGATGCCGTAGCTGCTGCCGCCGCCATTATAGGACCCACCACAGATTGGGGAGGAGGGATTTCAGTTCTGGGGGCAATCCTGTAAATATCTTGAGATGGGTCACTGCTCACTGCAACTCCAGAAATCATCAAGCTGTCTTTCTCCTCCATTTTTCAGACCAACCAAAAACCCTAAATAGCTTAAACCCCACAGACCCTTTGAAATTCACAGCCTACCCATCAAAGTCTTCAGCTTTAGAAAGCAACATCAGAACCCAGAAAACCCAATTTTTTTTTCTTTCTGCAAAACTATGGGTAAAAAGTAGTAAAAAACAACAATTTGAAAGGAAAATTTAAGCCCAGAAGACCCAGAAACCCTTGCTTGGCAGCTGAAAGCTCAAAGCTCAAGAACCCAGTACTGTAACTCCAGAAATTCTGAAGCTTCTGTTCACCATTGTAGGGATAGCACAGCTTGAACAGAAGGAACAGAAATTCAGTAAAAAAAATTGCAAGCAACTCCGAATAATTACCAGGTATTAGAAACACTAATTTCTTTGGGTGTGATTTCAGGAATACTTCTGAGAAATGTAAAATTTAGGGTTTTCCAAGAAAAGGAGGAAATAAATAAGTTTTAATTTGGGAAAATAAAAATAGAATAGTTAAAATATTTGAGTAATAAATCAATAGTTTAATTGCAAATTCAAAGTATGAATTTTAGTTAAGAAAATGGTTCACGTCCGTCTTGGAAATTTAATAAAGTTGATTTAAGAAATGGACAATGATACTAAATTTGAATAATAAAAGAGAAGGGCTTTTTGTATATTTAATTACCTTTTATTTATTCAAAGTTTATTAAAGAATTAATACACCCAGAACTGTAAAGCTAACGGTAGGGAGAGAGAGCTATACCAACTTTCCAACTAAACTCCTTTCAATCAAAAAAAAACTACTGACAACTCCTTTGTCTTTTCAGAAAATTAAAGTGACTAGAAGATTTAAATTTCAACACAAAAACAGCCCTCCACATTTCCAGCAATCTACTATTACTGCCACTGTAAATGACATCCTCTTTCTACATGAATCAGATCTACCCAACTTCAAGTCTTCAACAAATCTCAGATGAAAGAAAATGATATCCTAATGATATCACATTGATTCCGAGAGAAGAACAGGTTCAGATATCTTAGTCCACGTTCGTAGACTATATACACAAATCAGGGCAGAAAATTAGAATTGACTACAGAAAGGAAAAGCTAAAACAGGCAACAAGAGTTTTCTTCAAGTTCACCAGAGTTTACTACATGTAACTAGTCCTATCAGACATGTATCGACTTGGTATGTGCTGAAGGGAGCACGAAACCCGCTCTGATTTCCTCGAAAGAGTATTCAATCTCTTCGGGGGCAACCTCCTTGGCTGCATAAGAACTCAGTTGGTGTGATGGAGGAGCTGGGGTCACGGCTGTCTGCATTGGTACTGACACTGTTTGTGGTGTAATGGGCACAAAAGACATGACCTTGGGAGTCTTGGTGTAGCCTTCCTCTGGAACATTTGTGGACTTCATAGGTGTAGCAAATGTGCCGTTTTCTGCAGGGAGAGAAATTGGCGCAAAGGGTTTCCGTATCATGGGTGACTCTGGTTCATAGCTGGAACCAAAAGAGCTATTCCGACTTAAGTTTCTCCTTCCTGCATGAACAGATTGCAAAGACCAAGTATTAATTTTGATACTGCTCAAGCATATTTTGATACTAAAGTATAAAACAAATATGCTTCTAGTGTTTACTTCCCTCTAAAAGAGAGGGAGACCTCAAGAGTTGCTAAAACAAATGGCTTGAAGCCAGAACAAATGAAGAGCGACAGAAGAAAAGCTTTACCAGTAGCCAAAGCTGTGAGGCCATCATCGTACTCATTTTGATGGCCTCGATCACTCTTCCTTGAACTAGGACGTGAAAGAGGAGTAGCAGGTACTTTAGTGGAGTGAATTGAATCAGCTTTGGGAGCTTGCATTGAAAGTTTTCTATTGCTTGCACCTCCTGTTGACATTCTAGGACCCTTTTTAACACTCTGAGGCTTTGAAGGACTAGGTTTTGATCCATAAAGTGCCTCTTGTTCAGCCATTAGCTGACCCTGAAGCTTTTTCTGGTCCTGAAATAGAGATTTTACTGTTAGTATGTATCACACAGATTTTACTGCTAAACAGTTCAGAATAAAGATACATCTTCAAAAGTGATGTTCATGTAACTACAGAACAATACCCGCTGTCTTCGGCATTCTTGTTCCTTTTCATCCCGTAATATAGTATACTCTTCAAGCATGGAAAGAAGACGGACCTGAATAGTAGTTGGACAACAATGACATTGTTTCAGAAAGTGCATGTATGAATACGAAACAAAACATTACATTATGGCAGGGACAGATGAACAAACATGAACCACTTTAAGGCTCATAAATATATAAGGGAAGTACTTACACCATCATAAGTAAATTCAGTTCCTCTCTCCTTCTCCCATGCCATGGTTTTTGAAGCCAATGTATCCACCATTGCTGTGCAAAAAACCAGGACACTTGTTAAAGCAAACCACGAAGAAATATGAAGTACATAAAATAATAGGACTGCGTGAAAGAATTATTTTAACTAGAAGCAACAATTATATCACTTGGTTCCAAATTAAAATGAGCTTCTTGAGCAGCAAGTGATTCTGTAACAGTTACATACGTCAGAAAGCCTAACATTGTGATATATGGGAGGCACTCTATCTATGCAATCTGTACCTGGAAGCTTGTTGACCAAAGCACGTGCTTTCTCAGCGCGCTTGAGAGTAAGATGACTTCCTCTGCCGGCATTGTATCTGTTATCATCCTAAACACCCATAAAAAGGAACACGTGAGCAGACGGACTTGAAGAGGATGAAATAATCAGCATTCAAATTGATGGAAAACTAACCCTATTATATTCCTCGAGCCAGCACTCCTCATCACAAGCGAACAACCATTTTTCAACTCTTTCAAGTATGTCTTTCCTGCTAAATGCTTCCTCTTTGACCTTTGCAACCTGTACCTCAATTTGGTCCAATACACAAGAAGGGTCCACAACTCCTGTACAAGCAAGAATGTTGCAGACAATCAGAAGTTCATTCATAGTTTTTTATTTTTTATTTTTATTTTTTATGATGTGGTATAAAGTATTTGAAACACACCAGATTCTATAGCTTCAAAGGCATATTCAATTGCACTATCTGCCTCTATGACCATATGAGTCTTCCTACAGATCTCTTCTAGCTCTGTCCTCTTCTTAAGAACAAGCTCTTTCATTTTAATTGATTTCAGCTCTTCCAATCGCGACACTTCTGCCTCAACCTGCAAAAATTTAAAATCCCAAATGAATACAAGATTTAAACTAACACGTACTCTAAAACTAGACAGAATTACTGCAGAAAACTCACATAATTGATGAAGTCCACTGAGAGTGTATCCGGCTCAGTTATCTCATGTTCTGAAGCAGCTATGTTACATGTTATATTCTGAAACATATGTTGCTCCTCTATTGGTGTATCCATCAAGTTCCATAGCTCCAACATGGTGGTTGCAAGATCTTGAAGCTGTCAGAGGTTACGTCAAAAGGATCATTAGAAGGCATACAACTTCAACTTTGGAATTAACGTTTATAAGGAACAGTCATTACCTTCTGCATTCTCTGTAATTTAACATCGCGAAATTTCTTGATTGCAGTGGCCAAGCACTCAATTAAGTCCAAACTTATATCTTTACATCCTTCTGAATTATCGAGACTGGGATGAATCTCACTGATTGTCTGTTTGAAATTCATACCAAGAACTAAGCAAAGCGAGTTCACTGAACCCAGGTGGGCCTGTATCTGCTTAAGCCTTTCACTCTGCAAAAGAAGAAATAATAGGTAAACGAAAAAGTGGTGAGCAAATATAAATAAAAACTTACTCTCAGAAAATGTTGATGAGTAAACAGAAAAAGAGCACCCAGCCGACCTTCTCTGTTTGGAGTGCATGGAGCTGTGTGTGCAATTCTTCAAGCCTTCTCAAAGACAAATCAGTTTCATCCACAAATATTTTAGAAGAATTGCAACTTGTGCTTCCATTGATTTCACTTGAAATAATTTGTGTCTGCTCTACGACTTCGAGGAATTTATTTCTTCTTTCAACTTTTCTCTTCTGCATTTCCTCCAGCTGAGGAATTATTTTGCTGAGTTCTTCCTTCAAGCTTCCAGCACTTTGATCAGACTGCAATTATAAACCAAAATGTACATAAGTTTGCTACAGTAGAACTGGCATCTAGACTTCAAGAACAGAAAACTGTATCATCCACAAAACCATCACAGTTCATATCTTCTGTTATATCATATCATTTGGCTCATGTTCCTTTATTCACACTTATCTTTCTTAAATTCAACTAAAATACTTATTATAATCACTTAATCAGTACCGATTGCACAATCAAGCTTGTTCAATAATCTATAACTATTGAAAGACAGATGCGACATTGGCTCCTGACCTGCCTAAAATGAACTGGACGCTCCCCCATTGCAGAACAGATTGCCGCAAGTTCTGCTTCAGAGTCAGCAATTGCCTGACGTAGCTGTGCCCTGCACCGATTGGCCCGATCCACCTTTCTTCTGTATACTTCAAGGCACTCCTGCTCAAGCTCAAGCAACATCTTGTCCCTATCCTTATCCGTCTCTCCAACTTCATTCCAAATTATCTGCATTTACAAAGTAAATGAATTAGGCAATGAAAGATAAGTACATTGACTACATTCCAACTTAGACAACTTTCTATTTGAAGATTCATACCTGAAGCTCATTTAGAAGGGACCCGCAAGTCGTTTCCATTTGCAGAAGCTGCTCGTTTAGGAGATTCGTCACGTTGAAGAAACTTCACCAGCCACAAGCAATTTCCACAGTAAATCCTTAATTATATGCACACAGTAAAATGATTAACTACATCCATTTCATACTAAATCAGACACATTAGCTTCTGAAACATTATGATCCTGTTTCCAATTATGCATAGCTTGAATTAAATTGATCCCCAAACTCTAAGCTAATCATGAATTTCAAAAATGGAAAACCTTTCAATCAAAAACAAAACCCTAGATTCTCCAAAACCCCAACACAACCCTCCATTTCTCACCAAAACTTCCAATTCAAACACCAACGCCCCCAATTGTAGTTCTAGTCGAATTTATGTAAGAAAACCATATCTAGGTCAAAGTCACCCCCAATTCTAACTCCGAATCAAATTGAGATCGCAATCTAGCTCAACCAAAGCGAATTTCAGATCACAAGCAAAAGAAATCAACCAAAACAGAAGAAATGTAGAAATCCAAAAACTACGAGACGCGGTTTGTTTTGTCCGGAAAGAACGAAACGGCGAAACGGAAAAATGAAAACGGCGATAACGGGGGAGGAGGATTCCGGCGAACGAACCTGTCGGCGTGAGTTTGATTCGCTGTGCGGTGCGGCGGGTTTTCTTGGATGAAATAAACGGCGTTTGAATTTGAAGGAAGAAGAAATCTGAGATTTTTAGAGAGAGAGAAAGTAGCCGTTTGAAACCGGAAGGAGATAGAGAAGAGCAGAAGCGCCTGTTTTTATGGATTATTAATTGATTTTTTTGAGAAGGTTATTGATGATAAATAATAGAATTAATAATTATTTAACATGTCAATTTATTAATTTTTTTTAAAAAATAATAATTCACAAAGTCGATGATAACTTCGTAAGCATAACATGTTGGTGTTTCATGGTTTGATCGAGGATCGATCTCAAATTGGCTTACACGACAACAGAGCCTTGTAAAGTACTGAGGATTGGGTTCAAATTGGCTTAGTTGATATGTAACACATAACACTATCTAAGTTGATATGAAGGATTTCTATTATAGATTCACTTGGAACATTTTCCTGTCCAACATTGGAGTGATCATTACAAAGTTCATTTGGAGCTGACTGGCATCATCACTAGATCATTACCAAAAAGATTTTTGAAATTTTACTCTGGTCCCCTTTTTTCTTGTACAAGTTATTCCCAAATTTCTCAAGTACATCACCCAAAATAAGGAAAGTACTTCCTGGCAATGAGTAGCTGTGTAAAATATGGAGTACAACACAATACAGATGAAAGAAAATCTATATGGTTTCTTCATTCAAATTGAAATGTATGACAGTTACGTACAACCTAAAGGAAAGTGCTTACCATACTAGATTACACAATCATTTTGATTACTAAGCTAGTATTACTCTTCAAATACAGAATTAGCCACTAATCCTCTGATCTAGTGCAATATAGAGTTTCTCTAATAGTTGTTTAGTACAATATAAAAAATGTAATTGTGGAAGCTCTTTCTCTTGCTCCTGCTCTAAGTCTGGAAATAAAACAGATGTCTAACCAGTTATCTTCCAGTTAGATACCCCAGCAAGAAGCTCATACCCAACAAGGACCTCTCATGAAGATAAGTTCTTGGTGCCCTCATATTCTCTCCTTATGATTTCAAGCACAAACTCGTTCCAGGTATCAACTGGACCTGGCATGCACCAATGTAAGCAATCCTGTGGTGGCGGCCTTCCATCAGGGCCACGCTTTGTTTGCTTATTTGGGTCAGGGCTTCTATATGGACCTGGATGTCCATCATGACGGTACTCAAAAGCTTCAGTGATATCCATCATTATCAGCTTTGACTTGTTTGTCAATTTCTTTATCGCACGATTATATCCCATAACCTGTTTTTCATGCATTATATTTGTAAAGCCATTTTCCACTCTCTCACCAGATGCAAGAGGTCTTACTTTCCCAGTGCACGATCCACCTGTATTCCAAGCACCGCCTTCATAATGGTCAGGTGAAAAGGAACGAACAATGGCTATCCCTGTATAATTTGGGTGAGTAGCAAGAGCAGTGAGAATCGTCTCGACCGATATTCCAAATGCTTCAATGTTGTTGATCTTCATTTGCTTCAATTTATCTGGCCACCACAGCTGTCCTCCCACAATCTCATTGTATAGGATATAAACAGACTGCTTAGCAAACCAATGGCCAGAAGAGAAAACAATCACATCAAACTGTGGTATGACATCCATCAAGCGGTCATCAGGGGCATCAAGGTGGAGCTTGGCCACACCCTCTGGGGCATAATCAAATGCTTCAGATGTCTGCTTTACAAGCCATGAGGACCAAATACGGACTACGAATGTATTTGTTGACTTGAAATAATATCGTTGCATTTTCTTGTTTCCACGGTTTCTTGGGGCTTCAACCTGCAAACACCACACAACACACAGTGTAAGCACCACTATATCAGTAAATTTATCAGTCTATGTCATGCCTACAGTCCACATGGCCAAGGCCTACAGTACACATGTCCAAGGCCTACAACACACATGTCCAAGGCCTACAACATCAATTTAGGATAGGTCAAACTTTTCATTTGCTGCTTAAAAACTTAAACCAAAGGATAGGCAGATGACGCCATCTTGTCCCTTTGAGAATGCATCAAATAGCTCCGAAAAACTACTTGTCAACAGACTCAGAAAAGCACGTGTCTAAGAAGTTAGAAGATGGTGAATATCATGTGTACAAAAATAGAATGTATATACAAGTATTTTTATTTTTTGTAATGAAAATGTATATGCAAGTAGATGACACCATCTTGTCCCTTTGAGAATGCATAGCTCCGAAAAACTACTTGTCAATAGACTCAGAAAAGCATGTGTCTAAGAAGTTAGAAGATGGTGAATATCATGTGTACAAAAATAGAATGTATGTACAAGTATTTTTATTTTTTGTAATGAAAATGTATACGCAAGTATAGGACAAATACGAATAGGCGATTGCCTGCCAGAGAATGCACAACATTGCTTCCATGTGATTTCGAGCAACAGAATCACCGATGAAAGCTATTGTCTTGTCTCTCATTAACTCTAGAAATTTCCGGGCATCAAAGCGTGGCAGGTCACACTGAAGGGGTTTCCATCGCCAGTTTTCGTACTCCTTGTCGGGCCTCCCATTTCCCTGGCAATTTTGCATCTGTGTTATGACAGGGCATGTATTGTTTGTATACTGTGGTCCTAATGGATCATAAAACCAACTTCCATGGTACAGATCACAGCCTACATGATACCAATGAAGTGTAAGTTAGAAGCTTAGAAAAAAGCAGTGAGATAAGGACAATCAATACAAATGCAACTTGAAAAGGAAACGTGCTAGCTAAAGCCATTTGCTACTCGTTTCATAAATAGAATATCTAAAATTAGGCCAGGAACAGAGCAGATGCAGTAACTAGATAACTTTCTAACAGATGGACGAATGTAAGAATGTCTGACAAATAAAAGAGTCTAAAGATTACAAAAACATGTCATGTTTCAGTAAACATGGAAACTGGATGAAATAAAAGGAAATCTACCTGTATCAACTGAACCACTACTTGCATCATTGGGCAGATGAGGTGAAGCTGGATTGCTTCCTGATTTGGAATCAGTTGAAGAGGGAGTGCTATCATTTGTTTCCGGAACCACAGGAATTTCAGTCACATTGGATGATCCAAGAGCAGGTTCTGCCACATCCTCACTCTCGTTCTGAGTTTTACTCAAGGACACATGTGAGTTGGTATCATTGGAGAAACTCTGATGAGTTGGTTCAACATTATTATCAACTGAAGTACTCGAACCAGAAGGAACTTGTGGATGAACCGGTGGCAGATCTTTCGCATCTTTATTTGAACTCGTGGGAGCTTCTGAATTAGACTCGGACGTGTCCTCCTTATCAGACATAACTACATTGTTAGGAATTGGCGAATCAACCAAACTCTTCTGCAAACTATCAACGCCATAGAAATACCCCGAAACCGTGGAACCAATTGGGAACGAAACCAAAACCCATGAAGCAAAAAGCAGAAACACAGCCAACCCTCCCACCGAAACGGCAATCCATGAAACAGTTTTCGGGTACTGATTCATCGAAACTGAGCCTTTGGGCGAGGCCCAAGTCATATCTTTCCAAATCAAGTAGAGAAAGGATCACACAACTACCCAGAAAACCCTATACAAATGGCTCAAAACCACTAAACCCCAACACTCCAAAACTCACTTTTCCAATTCAGGACAATAACAATTATGACTAATCCAGCTCCTCCAGCAACCCTGGAATACAATTTAATTTAAAGACTCAAACTTTACATCCATAAATTAATTAACATAATGCCAAA
Source organism: Comarum palustre (assembly GCA_951800085.1). Classification (NCBI taxonomy): domain Eukaryota; kingdom Viridiplantae; phylum Streptophyta; class Magnoliopsida; order Rosales; family Rosaceae; genus Comarum; species Comarum palustre. Next base: position 2,410,892 of record OX637585.1, on the reverse strand, counting down.
CACATCCAGAATTTAATTACAGTACAAAATTAAATCGAAATTAGTTTGAAGATCTAGAGGAACAGATACCTTGATCGACACTCAAGGAATCCAGGATCGCCGGAGATCGGAAACTGAGCGGTTTCCGTGGCGGTGGGAGGCTACCGGAAACCGAGATAGGTTGACCGGAGACGGAGAAGTCGACCGGAAAAGTGAAATTTCCGACCGGGAGTTTCTATTTTGGGAGTGGAAGAAAACGAAGGGAGTGAGCTTTCTGGGAATGAGGAGATCTGGGATCAGAGGATTTTGGGGTTAAAATAATGAGCAGAGAATCAAGAGAAATTATCAAAAACGAACTTTAAGGGCATGATATGATTTTTAGAGCAACCCAACTGTTACTTGTACTTTAAACAAAAAATATCAGTTTTTGAATACAACAGCTTCTATAAAACATATTTATAACAAAAAAATTAGGGTTAGAGAAAAAAACATCCTCTATATATATATAGAAGTCTTAAAATTTATATATTTTATAGTTAAATCTCTAAAAATTATTGTTTATCTTTTAAAATAATAAAAAAATATCATTATATCTCTTTAGTGGAAGATTGAGAATATTAAATATGTAACATGTGATTTTTATTTAAATAAATATATAATAATTATATAGGATCATTAAATTATACAAAAAAAATTTAATTTAGTAGAGTAAAATAGAAGACCTGTTGAAGTTGACCCCTTTTATTTATATAGATTTTTTGATTTCCTCTCTTATAATAGAAAAATTATACAAGTATTATAAAACAGTTGAAAAATGACCACATAATAGAGGAAAATGTCATATTTGACCGATCTAAATTCTCAAATCTCTAATCAGTTTTCTTCCTATACCCAACAGTTGCGTCCTCTACCAGCGTAGCCCGACCTCCACAGCTGTAAACCCAACCTCATGAGCCGCTCTAAGTCTAACCACACAACAAAGCCGCCTAGCGAGCGACAAAGGCCACCTTGTTGCTCCGATCGATTGACAACCAAACCTGCACCATCGCTTGCTTTGAAAATAGAGCCCAAAGTACAACCCATGTATTCTTCTTTTCTTCTCTCTTTTTCCTTCGAATCTCGTTTTTGGTTCAACGACTGGAGCAACAAGGTGGCCGAAGACGGAGACCCGACGAGGGAAGGGTTTTGGCCGAGCGGGGCGGGTCGGAGTGTGAAGGATTGGATGGCTTGCATCGTGGAGGTGGCGGCGAGTGAAAAAGTAGTGAAGAATGGTGACAACGCCAATGATGTGAGAAGAGAGAGAGAAACAGAGAGTGGGGGATGGGGTTTTGTAGGAGAGGAACACCTCGTCTGCGCTGAGAGCCATGCGGTGGTCAAGTCCGGGTCTGAGATTTTCAGACCTGAGTCGAACTTTTAAAAATGAGCCCTTAAACTATAGTATTTATTTTCTCTTTTTAAAAAATTCATGAACTAAATCTATAAACTCAAAATAAAACATTAGAAATCTTTTTTATACTTACTTACACTACTCATTTTTTCAAAAAAAGTAACTAATAATTGAAATATAATCCTTGTTTTTTACTAAAGTAAAAAGTTCAGGACCCTGAGTCAATCGACTTTTGAGACTCTATTCAGGTACGGGTCTGACGGTGGCCTTTGAGAGAAAGAAAACTGATAAAAAATTTTAGAATTTAAATCATAAGGGTAAATATGACATTTTTCTTCATCATTTTTTAATTGTTTTATAAAAGCTGGTTAAAAATTCCTTTAAAATTGGTCATTTTTGATAATTTGTCGAGAATCAAAGGTAAAGATTTACAGTAAAAAAATAACAATGAGGTTCGGATTATTAGGGGAGTTTCCACGTTCGTGTTTTTTTGATGAGGGCCAGTGTGTGGAGGGGTGAAGTTACGGTTGTGCCCCTGCGCGGTGTTGGGGACGAGGAGGTGACGTGCTGACACGTATTCGGAGGAGGAGAGTCAAGGACGGTTGAATTTTTGGACTTGATTTCGAGCTAACTTAAATCATCTTATACAAAATTAAACCGATACTACAAGGGGAACAAGGTAATGAGATTGTTCCATTTGTTTTGGAGCATACTACTGGGATAAACTCAAATAAAAAGATTAATCAAAATCGATTGCTCACAAAGATGAAAATAACTATAATAAAGGAAGAAACAAAATCACAAGTCAATCACATTCAGCAAATAATTAGGGAATGCCGACTACTTTTCACCATTTATTCTCATTGATTTGGAAATTGAGTGTTTCTTCAATTTGTCTACTAATGAAGCTTTCCATTATTTATAAAATAGATGAAAGAAACTGATGTTGAAATGGAATGAAATGAAAATTCTCTTATTAGTATGAAAGAAACTGATCCAAAGAAATGTGAAACTGACAAACAAAAAAAAATTGTGAAACTAGAACAGATGAGCTCTTGCATTGAAATGAAATATGCATCATAACCTACTGTAGCGCTATAGAATCAATCGACTTCGTCTATTAACTATTAAGATCACAATGTTTGAACTGAAAATCTAGAGGAATGCTTTTTCTTTTTTTATTGAAATGCAAACTGATGACTTTACAAGCCTTGCAGGGAAGGAGATAAAAACAAATTGCACCCCACATACTAACTAACAACATAGATCATGGACTAGATTGAATTCAAACCTACAAACACTTCCCTAACAAATAAGGATTATTATCCAACACGAACATAAACAAACTTGACAACTAAGCAAATAGCTTCCTAACATTTCCTCTAAACTGTTTGCACTTGTGCAATCAGTTTACATCTGGCATAGAGCACATCCCAAGATGCTCTCGCAGCCCCTCAAACACTTCCAACTTCAAAGGCTTCGTCATGATGTCTGCAATTTGATTCTAGGAGTTGCAATGAGTTAACTCAATAGTTCCATCTTTGGTCAGGTCACGAAGAAAGTGGAAGCGAACATCTATATGTTTGCTTCGACCATGAAACACTGGATTTCTTGACAGCTTTATGGTGTAACTATTATCACAATTGACACTAGTGCTTCTAGGTTGAACATGACCAAGTTTTTCAAGAACTCTTCGCATCCAAACTCCCTAACACGCACAGTAGGCAACAACAATAAATTCTGCTTCGGTAGTAGACAAAGTAACCACTATTTGCTTTTTAGAGGACCATGAAACTGCACCTGAGCTTAACATAAAAACGTACCCGGAAGTACTTTTCCTGTCATCCATGTCATCTGCATAATCACTGTCCGTGTATGCCTCAGGCTTCTCATTTACATTCCTCCTGTACAGAATTCCCAAATCAATTGTACCATTAAGGTACCTGAGCACCCTTTTGACTGCCTGCATATGTAACTCGGTTGGACAACTCATGAATCTGCTAATTAAGCTTAACACATACATAAGATTCGGCCGAGTCGCTGCCAAGTATATCAAACAACCAACAATATGCTTATACATTGTAGCATCCACCTTCACTCCATTTTCATCTTTCATCAACTTGCACCCAGGAACAATAGGATTCCTAGACGTGTTTCTCTTCTCCATGCCAAACCTCTCTAACACCTCCCTGGCATATTTCCTTTGACAGATGTAAATTCCCTCCTCATTTTGAATCACTTCAACTCCAAGAAAGTAACGCATTTTACCAAGGTCTGACATATCAAATTTCATCGAGCTCAGCATGTGCCATCAAAAGCATCTCCTCAGTCTCATCTAACTCAACATAATGTGCACTCTTCTCCCAATCAGAAAAATCATATTGAAAGTGTCCTAATTTGTGACACTTGTAACACTCAACTAGCGCCTTGTTGAACTGTCCTCTTTCTCGGCCTCGTCCTCTGGCTCTAAAACCTCCTCTTCCTCGACCTTGATCTGCACGACCTTTTCCTCTACCACCAGCAGTGTCTTCAAAGAAAACTTTCAGGACTTGTTCATCAGCTCCATTCTTCCGAAACTTTTGCTCATGAACAAGTAACGAGCTCTGCAATTCATCTATAGAAAAGGTATAGGTGTCCTTCTACTCTTCAATTGAACACACAATATAGTTGAACTTCTCAGTCAGGGTGCGCAAAATCTTTTCAAGTATCTTCATATCCTGCATATCCTCTCCATAATTGCTTATGTCATTGGCCACAAGCATGACTCTTGAGAAGTAGCTTGTGATTGTTTCCCCTTCTTTCATCTCTAGCACCTCAAATTCTCTTCGTAAAGCTTGGAGATGAGCTCGCTTTACTCTCATGTTCCCCTGATATTTTCTCTTTATAGAATCTCACAACTGTTTGGAGGTGTCATTCTGAAGAATGGTTTTCAAAATGGACTTGTCAATTGACTAAAACAAGTAATTATTCGCTTTGAGATCCTTTAACCTTAATTCCTCCAAGGCTTTCCTCTGAGCTGCAATCATCATTTCTCCTACTTCTAGCTCAGCAAAACCGGTTTCAATGAGGCCCCAATACTCCTTTGACCGCATCAGATTCTCCATGAGCATTGACCAATGCTCATAATCCCCATCGAATTTGGGAATACTTGGTTGAGCGAAATTGCTCCCTTCAGCCATCTCTCACTCACTATTTCCTCTCAGTGTTTCACTCAAACACCTTCTCTCTTAGTACGTGTTTCACTATGACTTACCAACTGTTTCACTCTCTTTAATCTCTCACAATCAGGCCATCGAGGGGCTCTGATACCAGAATTGTTTGAACTGAATTGAAATACAAAATCGTTCTGCAAATCTGGAGGAATGTTTTTTTTTATTGAAATGCAAACTGGTGACTTTATAAGCCTTACAGGGAAGGAGATAAAAACAAATTGCACCCCACGTTAACACTAACTAACAACGTGGATCATGGACTAGATTGAATTCAAACCTAGAAGCACTTCCCTAACAAATAGGGATTATTATCCAACACCAACATAAACAAACTTGACAGCTAAGTAAATAGCTTCCTAACACACAAGCATAAATTGGTTCCATGTATCAATTGGACCTGGCATGCACCAATGCAAGCAATCCTCTCTATGCTTCCGATCGATATAAACAGTAAAACACGGTTTGTTTCGTCTGATCTAGTTTGTCGTAATGACCCGGATGACCGACTACTTGATACTCAAATGCTCGAGTCATATCCAGTAGTCTCAACTTGGACTTGTTTTTCTTCTTCTTAATCGCACGCTTAAACCCCATTAGTTGTTCTTCATGCATAGTCTTCGTGTGTTTATGTTCCACCAACTCCCCATCACCAATTGGCATCCCATTTCCAGAGCATGATCCACCTTCATTCCAATTCCCACCCTTAAAATGCTCCGGTGAATAAGAACTCAGAATCGTAATCCCGTACTATTGAAGTGAGAACTGTTTCCATTGAGATCCCATACGCTTTAGTCATATTAAGGTGTTCAACAATTGCATGGCTGGTTTCTCAAACCAAGGGCCTGAAGAAAGAACAATCACATCACATTGTGGGATTAGATCGATGAAATGTTGGTCCGGGACATGGAGATGAAGCTTTGTCACACTGTCAAGGGCCAAAATCTCCTAGTGTTTCGTTGATGAGCCGCGAGGACCATATTCGGACAATTTTCACAAATGACTCGAAAGCGGTTGCTTCCCATTTTTGGAACTTCTACCTGCAAAAATGCACATTACACCAATATTTAGCAGATATATGACAATACTTGGGATATGTCTTTCATGTCTTACTGGTTTAATCCTTGGATCATGAATCCATGTTCCATCACACAGATCACAATCTACATGCACAAAGACAAGTCAGGCCAAGCAAGAAATCGACAGTAGTAACCGAAATTTCTTGAATCGATTAGGAAATACCTAAATCGAATGAAGGAGTGCTTGTTGCATTTGGCACACTCGTGGATTTGGAATAGGAGGAAGGGTGTTGCTTGGCTCTAAGTCCCAAGAAACCAGATTTGTCAGCAATGCCACTCCTGCAATTGAAATGAAAATCCAAGAGACTGGTTTTGGGATATGCACGGGTCTTTAAACTAGAACCTTTTGAGGATCCCCAAGTCATTTGATTTCCAAAAACAAGTTAAGTTTCTGTAACTCTTGTGCACAAACAAAGGCTAAGATTGACTACTTGTGAGACCTAGCTATGCGTGGATATGAAGGATGAGACTCAATAACATAGCACCAATGACTATCTAATATCGAGATGCAGTGGATATAGTTTTTTTATACGGATATATATAGTTTTCTTTGAGAGTTTGTATCTAACTGTAAGAATTAGTGTTGCAGTAGGCCAGGATTCATTTCAATAAGTAAATAACTTACCGAAAATGAAACTGGGTCTTAGGATTTCTGATGGTATGTCACATTCTTTGTAAAATGATACGAGTTGTCATTGTTACACTCTCCGTTAAACAGTGCTTGTTAGGATACATGTTTATTCTAGGCTCCTTGAGTATTATTTTCGAGATCTGTTTAGATGTGCTTTGTATTCCGGGATATAGGTTTTATGTCTCCTCATATATTCTACGGTTTCATTAATTAAAGTTTAAGGGCGGTTTTATTGACCATTCTTAAAAAACGTTGCATGATAAATCCTAGTTTAAACTTTGTTTGACACTACGGCGAACTCCGAAAAACAATTTGAAAACCCTCAACTGTTTGGAACTTATTTCTCTAAAATCCATCTATAACAAAACTAAGAAACGACCATATGTCAAACTGATATGAAAATGCAAATATGGTCATAGTTGATGATAATTTACACAAAAACTATTGAGTGCATTCCTTTAGAGTAAGGTCACCGCCGCGAATGTTCTCGAAGTCTACGTCGTCAGAGTCCACGAGCAAGACGCCGCCAGAGGTTCTAGAGCTTCCGGAGAGTCAGAAACGCGGTGGTCTCATGAACGGCGTTGCCGGAGCTTCGCTTGAACTCGTCTGCCACTACAGGTAGCTTTTCCCTAGCCAAATTGCTGGAATTAGCTAAATGAGTTTATACTGGAACTAGCTGATGATAGGTTTTCAATTCGGTTTCATATCTGTGTGGTTGTAATTGCGTTGCAGATTGCACGGCAATGTGATGTCGATGGCGGTGATGGTGCTAAAAGACGAGATGCTATTATCTTAACCTTTGAAGATGCGAAAATTTCAGTACTAGAGTTTGACGATTCGATTCATGGACTTCGCACTAGGTACATTACTTTTTGTTGTTGTTTTTTTTCGGTATTTGGCTCAATGTTATGTTGATTAAACGTTAGTTTGATGAAGTCCATTGAAATATGAATTTTTGTACAAGGGAGATGATAGTGAACCATAATGCCTTGAGAATTGAAGTGTGTTTTATGACCTTGTAAACTGTATCTGGGTAACTGACAACATAAGTTGCCTGCGTAACGACAACATAAGCTGCCTGCGTAACAAGTCTCTTAAACTCTGTAATCTGTGCCATGATTTTAAGTTATTTCCTTCCTAAATGTGATTGGAATTTGGCTCAAATGATCAATTTTTATGTGTATGGACACTCTGGGTTTAAGGTGATACTTCCAACTTTAAGAATCATAAGTTTATTCATTATTTTCTTCTTTTTCCGTCTTTGCAAGATGATCTATATTCATGAATTCTGATTTTCCCCTTCCAGCTCTATGCACTGCTTTGAGGGCCCGGAGTGGCTTCATTTAAGTTTCTCCTGATATGTTTTGTCCTTTGGTTCCATTGCCCAAAGTAAACTGGTATCTGGACAATCTCATTCTCTTTATTTTATTATTTTTCTGTTCTCAAAATAATTCATATGTACTTCATTGCAGAATACAACTACAAAAGAGAACTAAACACTTTTAGCAATTGGTACGGCTTATGTTCAAGGGGAGGATGTTGCTGCTAGAGGGCGTGTTATTTTATTTTCAGCTGAAAATAATGTTGAAAATCCTCAAAACTTGGTACCTTTTTGAAACATTTACTACTTTACTCTTTTAACTCCATCTATTACTGTACAAACTTTATAGGTACCTTTCACCTGTTTTGCTTCTCTTCAGAGTCTCAATTCTATGAGATAATTACAGTGATTTCTGATTTCAGGTTTCAGAGGTTTTCTCCAAGAAATTGAAAGGTGCCATATCTGCATTGGCCTCACTTCAAGGCCATCTGTTAATAGCATCTGGTCCTAAAATTATATTACACAAGTGGACTGGTAGTGTTCTGACTGGTATTGCATTTTTGGATGTTCCACCGTTGTATGTTGGGAGCTTGAATATTGTGAGTATACTTCCTTCACTCAACTATCTCTTTAAGTGTTCCCTTACCAGTACTTGACTATGTAGTTTGTACCTTGATATGTTAAGGATATGCCTGTTGAAGATTTAAAATGTGTCAAAACTTTTCATTTGCTTGTTAACTTTTATTCTCAGTTGTTTGTTTGATAACTTTTATCATCTTAAAAATAGAAGGAATTGAACGAAAATGAATTAGAAATTTCTCAGATAAATTAGATGTGTTGTTATTGATACACAGGCACACAATTTTCCATGGTCATGTGTCTCCATCTGTGTGCATAGTATGCTCAATTCATTTAGCATGACCCTTGCTAATGGCTAAATTCATTGTTTTCAGGTCAAGAATTTCATTCTCCTTGGTGACATTCACAAAAGCATTTACTTTATAAGTTGAAAGGAGCAGGGAGCTCAACTCACTTTATTGGCCAAGGATTTTGGTGACCTTGATTGTTGTGCAACAGAGTTTTTGATTGATGGAAGTACTCTGAGCCTTGCAGTTGCTGATGCACAAAAGAATATTCTGGTGAGTGCCGTGTAGTTTCGGTGTTTATTCTTTTTAGGTGTCTTCCTCTACTGCCCACCTCTTAAGGTCTTCCTCTATCACCCACCTTTAAGCATACATGGTTCTACCATGCTATACATCAAAATAATTGAAAACCGTTTTCTTTTGAATAAAAAGAACAAATCAAACAAGTTCTCAAGACGACCTAGTGTTTTGGTATATACAAAAAGAGTAGCATATTTAGTATAAGGTTTCATTTGTCCTTTTTCAGCTTATTTATGTCTTATGATTCTTGGGGAGGTTTTATGCAGCATTAGTCACGCCTCAATGCTTTTAGTGGATGGTTTACTTGTGCTTGAATTCGGTTTTATGTGTTAAAACAGATTTTTTTACCATGCGCCAAAGATATCTGAGAGTTGGAGAGGCCAGAAACTTCTTACAAGGGCGGAATTCCATGTCGGTGCCAATGTCACCAAGTTCTTGCGGTTACAGATGCTTTCTACTTCATCTGATCAAACCTTAAAAAATCCAGGCTCTGTTAAAACAGTTCGATATGCTTTGTAATTTGGTACCCTGAATGGAAGCATAGGTTCTATTGCTCCTCTTGAGGAACTGACATTTCGGAGATTACAATCATTACAAAATAAGCTTGTTGATGCTGTTCCCCATGTTACTGGTTTGAATCCAAGATCTTTCTGCCAGTTTCGTTCAAATGGAAAAGCTCATCGGCCAGGCCCTGATAGCATTGTAGACTGCGAGCTACTATTCCAGTAAGTTTCATCTACTGAGTTGTTTAGCATACGTGGATGGTTGTTTTTCATGTCTCTCAACTTCAGAATATCTTGTTAATGATGTTGGATATCATTTTTTTCTGCTTGTTTATATAGGTTACAGCTAGACATTTAATTAAGAGGCTTAGTTGTATGCAAAACACTGTTAGTAGTATTTGATGCCATGATAATACTGAACACTAACTGCACTACAATTTCTATACTTCCATTGGAGGAACAGCTCGAGATCGCTCAACAGATAGGGACAACTCGTCTTCAAATTCTTTCAAACTTGGATGACCTCTCTGTGGGAACAAGCTTCTATTGATTGTAGGAAATTTGGAGCTTACAGGGTGGAACCCATCATATTTCTGTTACTACATCCCTGTCAGCGGTCATTACCTTCATTGTTTGTGGTTGGATGAACTGAAAACTAATCACTACTTCTGAGTGATGCAATCAAGAGATGTTTGCTAACAATATCAGCCAGTGTTAGTAAGTCTGTTTCCTTTTAAGGATAGGTTATCTTAGTTGCTAACCGTAGGCTGAGTTCCGTCCTCTACTAATGTTCACCTGAAAAAACATCATGGTGATATTGCCAGGAGTTTAGTGAACGGCAGACCTCAGTAAGCACGTGCACTTGAATTCGTAGGGGAGAATGATATATATACCTTTTGTGTAATTTGAACAGGTAAGAGGTGGGAGGAGAAAAAAGTAGGGGATATTTGCATTATTGATGAGATGGAAGTTTTTGTATTAGCAACTATCGTACATTCGTACCGTGAAGTTGTCAATGATGTGAGATACTAGTTATGTCTACGCAATACTCTGTTAACCTCCATTTTGTGACTTGTTCGTTTCTTTTTGTTTTGCATTTTGTCCTTGTTTTGGATCAGTTGTTAGAATGGAACTATTATTTGAGTCTTTTTAGAATAATTTTGATCTCATCTTGATGGGATTTTCCTATTACATGTTTGTGGATAGCACACGTTTCTTTGGTCAAAAACTTGTGTCCAAATACTTTTTGAGTCATGTCCTCCCTACATCCCACATGCAATGCCAACCATAAAATGTTGCCTCTTTAGATGAAGATGAAGTGGGGATGCCGAAATGAATTGCCTAGGCTCATCCTCTAGAGACGGTCATTGATTAGTAGCATTTCTTTAAGCACAAAGGGAAAGATTAGCATCTGATGTGAAGAAGGATCCTATGAGACTGAGTTCCATGATTTTTTCACTTTTTACTTGCGAATGGCAGACATACGGTGTCACCGGAAGTTTTGTCTAGCCGAGAATCCAAAACTGGTGGGGGACGGCGGGACGCTAATCAGGTGCGGGAGTTCTCCTCCGTCATGTTCATGTAGTCCATGTATATGAACATAGAATGATGACTCGCGCACATGTACCTCTTTTGGGCAAAGGGAATGAATAGAGTGATGGAGAAAGATGAAGAGCATCTGAACAAATAAGGGGATGTTTCTTCTTCTTCCTCTATTCGTATTATAGTATTGATCATTTGGTGTTATGGGACCAATTGGTTCAAGAAATGTCGAGCTAAAGTGCAACATAAGCCCTCGAATTGTGATGAACAAGAGGCCATGGAGTGTTCCCTAGTCCTCACACCATGCGCAATACCAACTCTCTTATCCCTCTTATCTTTGTTTCAATAATGCATTTTCTTTATTCAAGTTCTCTCTAAGTGTAATTTGGATTTTGGCCTTTGGAGGGTGCTTAATTAATTTCCGAAAGGCTACTATGGGATTGGAATCTTAGCAAATGCACACTGAGTCCCACTCAGGTCCCCATCAACAAGTATCTTGGAAGATAAAAGGAGGAGCTAAACACCCAAGTGTTTATGTGCTCATGACAATGACCATAGCTTTGAATTTCTGCTTGTAAAATGGGTCCAATTCCAGTCCCTGTTACTCATGGTGCGCCTCTTCACCCAATCAAACGCGACCACCCTGGCTTAAGTGGTTCCAGACACAAATCACCATCAAAACCTAGCTTTTCCTTTTTCTTTCTCTCTTCTCCTTCCCCGTTCAAATTGAAGGAGTCGACAATCCTCTTTTACCATGTCGTTTTGCTGATTACTTACACAAATACATTGAATGGTTTCAAAGTAGTTTTGGTGGATTACTTTTAAACTGGTTGCACGGTTATAACTCTCTAAAATAACTGTTCAGACGACGCTTACATCTCACCTAAGAACTAAGATATGACGGATTATCCTTCCATAAGGGATGTATATGTGCTTGTTGACCCTTTAGTGGTATCTATCATAATCACTCGGTTTTGTGGATGATGGCATCAAATCCCATTACAAATAAGGCTTTGAATTAGTGCATATATCAATCCCACTTAGGTTAGTCTGACCATATCCAATGAAGTCCATGTCCTCCATCATTTCTTTTTGGGTGGTTTGCGTGGCAAGCGTACGTGCTAGAAAAGCCAGCATGCTTTAGCCACACCTTGGAATTAGATTATTAGTCCGCATGAGGCAACAAACATGCTCGATATCATCCATTTCTATATGCAATGATCTACTTTCGCAGTTTCTAGTTGGTTAAGCTTCGTTTTGGCTCCCCATATTGAGTAGCTTGTGTGTACTTGCTAAGTTGCTATCATCATCAACCTCTTCCAGTCCTCTAGCTGGTATATATTTGATGATCGATCTCAATCCTTGACCTAGCTTCTACTCGATCAGTCGACATAAAAAAATGAGTTCTCTACAAAGACTTATAAGCAATCTGCTATCTAGACACTTCTATATCACAAGAGGTTACATCAAAATCTATACTCGATCATATTGGATTCAAATTTTGATAGTATCTCCAAACCGAGTTCTATTAAGGGAACTCGGTTTCAAGATATTATAAATCAAGAGCGATAATGACGATAGCATACTATTTGTATCATCAATATGTACTAAGGTAACATTTTGAGTTAATTTGCAGTAGATTTTGTTAACTAGGCAATGGCAGCATGTCTCTGTTTCTGTCCCAAGAACTTCGCATGTTTTGGTTACTTTCATATAGAAAATCCGATTCCATGCTAAACAAGAAGATCCTAGGCTACTAGCTACAAATTCTTCAACGCATTTGAGTATTCTTAGCTATAGCTAGCTATAATTAAAAAGGCGAATCGATCCCCTTATAGAAATGATCGAAGTCAATGGATCGGGCAATTTCAAACAACGAAATGCATATATGCAACTAAACATTATGATCATGAATTATATTTTCATGTTGCCATATTTTTCGGCTTAGTCGTCAGAGAATCTATGATCTTCATCGAGGTTTAAAGAATCTGAATCAATGATATTGCTGCTGGTTCATTGCATTGGTCAGAGGAAGGACATTGCTATATAGGTTTGTCAATCAAAACCTTGATCCAATCCTCTTTACACATTAATCTATTATCTTTCTGATCAATCATAATCTTAGGAATACATCGATCAATATTTGACTTGGATTGATCGAATTATACTCTGATTGGTTATGTCTAAGCCACTAAGTGTTCTAGTTTGGAAATATGATATATAGAGCTTAGTAAACCTTAGCTATAGCTGTTTGAGTACGAATAGTACAATTGTTCAGCAAATCTAAGTTTCACCAACTGTCCAATCACGTTCTGCCAAGTGGCTAGTGTTCATCCTGCCATTGCCGTCATGCAAATTATAAACCCTAGAATATGTAGATTGGTCTGGAAGTGGGAGGCTTCCTTTCCCAACAATTCTTGCAAAGGTAGCAAGTTACCGATTGCCGATCTTAACATTCACCGCTGCAAATCCCTTTGCCTGGGGATGTCAACAATGAAGTAGTCAAACGATAAGAGATATATGTTTTAGTAATGGTGCTATATATGACATATGTGTGATGATATCGAATTACCGATCGTGATCCATCAAAATTGACCAATATGTTCACGTTCTCCAAACTCCAATGTCAATTTTATCATCTAAAAACCCCCAACCCTCAAATAACAAGGATAGAAAGATCGAACGAAGATTGTGTTTAGATATCTTCAAACTAGTATATATGTAGGATCCAATAGCTCAATTCACTATTCGATAGAGAACTTCTAAGAACATGTTTGAATTAACTGATGAATATTAGAAACAGATTTGTTCGTAATGTTTAGGGTAAGAAACTAGAAGCTTTAGTCTCCACGATCTTATTTGATGCAAGAAAAATAAGAAAAGGGAACAGCATGCATATCGATATCAACTCTTATATTCTACATTTCTGCAACTAATTAATCGAATACATTTAAAAAGGAGAATAAAATCATGAGCAGCTAGCTAGCACAACTTGGTATACTTAGCTTGCTGCCCTTATAAGTTCCTATATGACAGGAACAAGAAGTGAATAATTTAGTTTATGAAGCAGTGCATGCAGTAGTAGTACTTAATTGTATGTGTTGGGAGAGAAAGGGAGGGCCGGAGGAAACGCATGCGCTTTAACCAAGACATGGGGATGCAAGATGGAGTGTGAGCGTTGCCTATTCATTTTCCGACAAGTAAACATAAGAAATCGTCTTTGTTCTTCCATTGCCAGGCAAAAGCTTAACCCAATTTGCCAAAAGCTAGTAAAAAATGACCAACCTTTCCTTCAAAACCTTTTAACATCATGCAGATGAATATGAATATTATCATCATGCATATGCAAAAACCCTTCTTCCTCCTCTCGATCTCTCTCGTTCTTTCAATATTGAATCCACCAACCCAATAAGCTAGGGAACGATTAAGGAGTACCACACTTGCCGCTAACCATGTGAAGTGGAATGAGTAACTCAGTGGGGGAAGAACTTTTCTAGCTAATATTCCCATTAGGGATTTGTTCATCTCCCACCTCCACCCAAAGACTTCATTGTATATGTCTTTCTAGCTAGCTTCTATTATTGAATTAGCTATACCATTCATGATGCAACTGCAGCATCTCCACCACATGTATATATACCTCTAGCTCCAGCATTCAAGTCAACCCTGGCTCTTCATATGATGGAATACATCACTAGGTTTATAGATGAATCATAAGTTGAAGAACTATTGTAAGTTACGCATGCCAAGCTAGCTAGCTGATCGTTATAATGGAGACTAAACATAACTTGGACTCTTGGAGGAAGAGTATCACTACTTCACTAGCATTATGAAAGTAATGTTTAGCATTTTGGAATAAATCTTTTGTAGACCAAATGTACTGATATGTTAATGTCTACCGTTTCCGAAACACGCATGTTGATTCTTCTCTCCGTTCACATTCTAGTAATTCTGCGCGTACTTCATATAATTAACCATCAACAAATAATATTGATCCTAAGTTAAACAAAACTTTGTTGCATTTGACGAACATTATTACGATTTGTATTTGTATGAAGGCGGAAAGGAGAGACCTACAAAATTGCAACATTTCCTTTTAGCTAAAGTACTTTACACTAGATGACCCGAACAAACCAATCACCTTAATTACGAGAAAATTTGAGTTCATCTACCATAAACAATCAAACCGAAAAACCAAAACAATGGGGCACGGTGGCCCTCCGGCCCCCTCGATCGTCCATTTTTTTCCAAAACAAACAGCTAGCATCTAAGAAAAAAGTGTTTATTAGCATCCAAACACACCACAAATAGCTTCAGATCCAATCAAACTCAGCGTCTGAGTCTCCAACCAGAGCAGACAAACCACCCCATAGCTTTCCCAAACTCCTCACGCGCCGCTTCTGCATCTGGGTCAGACATTTCCACTACAAAACACTCCCTTCGAGTCTGACCTCTCTCTCTCTCCCTCTCTCTGAGTTTCATATTCGACCTATATGTAAAGCCCACGACACCCCACGAGCCAGAATTACATATTCACATCTCCATCTTCACCTTCACCTTCTCCCTCCATTATTCCTCTATCCTCTGTCTCTCTGCAACTCATCACCACACTTCAATTATACCCCCTCTCTTCTCTCTAACACCTACCGATCACTGGTCACTGCTCTCTCTTCTTCTACATCTCCAATCTTCCTCCACACATGGCACTCGAAACCCTGCTCCTTAGGGTTAAGTCCGCCTTCTCCCACAGCTTCGATGCAGTACGTCACACCTCCTCTCACCACAACACCACCGCAAAGCCCTCATCACGTAAATCAATAAACGTCGGAGTTTTGGCCTTTGAGATCGCCGGCCTCATGTCGAAGCTCCTCCACCTCTGGCAGTGCTTATCAGACAAGAATATGATCCGTCTCCACAATGAGTCCATAAACCTCGAAGGTGTCCGCAAGATCGTCTCAAACGACGACGCTTTCCTCCTCAGCCTCGCCTGCGCCGAGCTCGTCGAGAACATTAGGTATCTGGCAAAGTCCGTATCTAGAATCAGCCACAAATGCAACGACGCCAATCTCAGAAGCTTCGAACGTTTGTTCAACGACTTTGCCAACTCGGGAAGAGACCCTTACAACTATGTCATCGCATCCAAAGAGATGGAAGCAAAGAACAACAAGAAGCTTGATAGATACGTCAACCTGACCGCGCAGCTATACAGAGAAATGGACGAGCTCTCTTCACTGGAAAGTTCACTGAGGAAGGCTTTCAGAAGCGAAGAGCACGACAAGGATCAGCAAAAGGTGTTGGATCTTCAGCAGAAGATAGTATGGCAGAGACAGGAGATAAAGTATCTGAAAGACAGGTCTCTCTGGAATCGAAGCTTCGAGACTGTGACTTGGATTCTGGCCAGGTCTATTTTCACAATTCTCGCAAGGACAAAGGTAGTGTTCGGCATAGGACAACCTTCTTTGCCTCGCAGCCTCTCACCTTCGGCCACTGTCCACCCTTCTGATCAAGGTACTGCGTGTCGTTTCGTTTCGGGCCCATTGGTTCGGGGCACAAAGCCTTCACTAGGGGATTTTGATGAAGAAAATAGTACCACTATTGTTAAAGATGATTATTCTTCGGGTAACGGATTCTTCGAGTCCAACTCGAAGCTGTTAAAGCCGCCATCAAGTACTTTAGCTGCGGCGGCTTTAGCGCTTCACTATGCAAATTTGATCATAGTCATGGAGAAGATGATCAAGTTTCCGCAAATGGTAGGGGTGGATGCTAGGGATGATCTATATACGATGTTGCCGAGTAGTTTACGGTCGGCGTTACGATCTAGGTTGAGAGGAGTCGGATTCTCGGCGAGTGATCCGGTGCTGGCCGGAGAGTGGAGGGAGGCGTTGGGGAGGATCCTAGGGTGGTTGTCACCGCTGGCACATAATATGATAAAGTGGCAAAGTGAGAGGAGCTTTGAGCAACAAAACATGGTGCCCAAAACAAATGTGATGCTTTTGCAGACTTTGTTTTTTGCAAACAAGGACAAGACGGAAGCCGCCATAACTGAGATGCTAGTGGGATTGAACTATATTTGCAGGTTTGAGAGGGAGATGACAGCCAACGCATTGTTTGAATGCAACAATTCCATTAATGGGTTGCTTAATCTGTAGAGTTCTAGCTAGACAATTAGAGAGATGAACCTTTTTTTCTTTGGAGCGTTTTACATTTTGGATTTCAGTTTTGATTTCTGAAATTTTATCATATTGTTGCTTTTGAATTTGAACTGCGTTTCATTGAGAGGGTTTGTTTTGTATTCGACCCTTTTTCTGTAAATCATAAATAAATAGATATAAATGTAAATGATTTGCTTCTTTAGAAATTGCCCACCAAAAAGATGCAGGCTGACTTCTATTATAATTCATACATGATAAAACTTTAAAATCAATTGATAATTAAGAGAGTATCTCAAACCTTTATAAACCATATGTAAGGTTCCATTTTTTCTAATGTGAGATTATATCTCACCCATAAACAATTAGTCCAAATCTTTTCGGTTGATCAGTTGCTTGCTTTGTAGCATCTGTTTGTTTGGTTACCAGTGTTCTAAAACTCGGCCTAGTCGGCCGAGTACTCGCTAGTCGGCGTCCTTCCGAGGCGATTTTAAGAAAATCAGAGTACAAAGTTGGCCGGAAGAAAATCGGTCGAGTAGTCGGCCCAACTCGGAAAAAATCGGTTCAACTCGGTAAAAAATCGGCCCAACTCGGTAAAAAAATCGGTCCAACTCCGAAAAAATCGGCATAACTCGAAAAAAAATTGGCTAACTCGGAAAAAATCGGCCAAATTCGGCATTTTATTGACTAATTTTATTATTTTGGACATTATAATACCTTTTAAAAAATTATATTTAATTATATGTTTAAAAATAAAAATAAATCTAAAAATTAAAAACCGAGTACTCCCCGACTACTCCTCTACTCGCTAGTCCCCGTCCAGCCGGCCGACTAGCGACTTTTAGAACCTTGTTGGTTACTAATAGTTAAGTGTGAATCTTGTAACACTATTCTATAGTTCTATCATTATCATGGGTAGGAGTATAAGTTTTTTTCAATTAAATTTTCAATCGGTTTGTTATAATAAGTTGGGTACGTATTACATAACTAGCATATGCACATTCGAACAGAATGATCTGGTTAGTAACATATATGACACATGAAATAAATGCTCTAATCGGTCTAGCTGAACATCATGATTGGTATTACTTTATCCTTCATAGTGTTCATAATTGTGAATACACTAGAATGATCGATCAGATCTGCCATATCAGCTCTATGTTCATTAGATTCTCTATTTTTTTGTTTGATAAATTAATGTTACATATCTTGGCTAGCTCTTGCAAATGCCAATGGACACTTGAACTACTATGATAGTGGGAATCAACTTAACCACATCATTTAGATTCGCACTTAATAAAAACCAGATTAATCTATATATTGACAGAAAGAAAAACATCAGAATAATCTAGCTCTTAATTGAATTTTATATTTTCTTCATTACTTTTAATCATAGAAAGCAAAAAAAATATATCAACTATCTAAAATTTCTTTCCTATGTTTTTTGGACCCAGCACAAACCATAGAATATGTTGATGCAATTGATCAATCATGTAAATCCAGAAGGTCCTTCATGATCACCTGAACATCGATCTATAAACTAACCACTCGCATGTGAACATGTGAGAAGCTGATCAGCCTGAGTTCTTGCCTTTCGGCCAGGCCTGTATAGCTAAGCCAGAACTAAAAACCAAACAGACAGACGAAAGCAAACAAGATAACTATTGTGAGGATTATAAACAGATAACAAGTCTTTTGTTCCTGTCGACCAGTATAGTATTCCGGCCACTTGTTTTATTTTATAGCTTCATCAGCTTTTTCTCTATGAATTAATTTCTTATCGCATTGCGCGGATATATGGTTCGTGTGATCTATACGTACGATTGAACTATGTATTGGGAGACTTATGAAAAGTAAAATTTGGGTTCCGAAATGATTCACTGTTATCTATTTTTAATCTCGTGTGAAACAAAAAAGTAAAAACTTATTTGATTATTATTTTTGGTACAAATATACGATTCGTGAAAAAGCGGTCAATTGATCCTTTATAGATATAGAACTTAGAGTTAGAGGGATCAGAAAAGTTACCACACATTGATACTAATCTTATTGAGTGATAATATGTTGCTAGATCCTGTTATGTCCAATTGTTGTTTCAGCATGAGATGCTTTAGTAATAAGATTTTCAAGTTAAGGATCTTTGGTCATGATCTAATTCTTTCCCCCTTTCCACAGAATAAATCCGAGAGTACAAGTTTTGGTCATCGAACTTTTGGCCTTCTTAATTATTACGGATATATGGCCTTCTTCTTCTCTTACATGCAAAGATAAATCCGAGAGAGTAATTAAGTTTTGGCCATCGAACTTTGTTTTAGGGCTGAGTAACTTTGATCATCAAACATATGCGTAGAGATCGACCGGATCATCAGCATGATATATGAATGCTTCACTTGTTTATTTTGTTCTTATCAGAATATGATGGATGATCACATGCCAGCTAGCTAATTAATCAGCAAGCTCAATATTTGAGGTTAACAATTGATAGTTAACCAAGACTTCTTCAGTTCTTTGTTTGTTTGTTTAATAAGTAGTTAATTAAGACTTGAGATTGCTATATCAGACAACGAGAGCAAGATCAAACTCTCACCAGCTAGATAGCTTTGATCGTGTACTTGCATGTTATTCAATGGCTGCTGATTCTTCTTCTTCATCAAGCTGTAGTTTGAAACATGATGTGTTCTTGAGTTACCGAGGGCCAGACACTCACAAGGTCTTGGTTGGCCATCTTCTCAAAGATCTAAAACGGAGAGCACTCACCGCCTTCATAATCACCGAAGAGTTCCAAGAAGACCAACTCCTTCAGGTGCTCCTCAAAGCTATTAACGATTCAAAGCTTTCGGTTGTAGTTTTTTCTGAGAACTATGCTTCTTCTAAATGGTGTACGTTTGCGAGAGCCCGTCAAAATCGTGGAATGTATGGATACAAAGCAGCAGATAGTAGTGCCGATTTTCTATCAAGTAGATCCGGAACATGTCATTTATCAGAGGGGGAGTTTTGAGGAAGCTTTTGCCGAACATGAACGCCTTGGTAGGAAAAGCATGGAAGAGCTGCGAACGTGGAGACTTGCTCTGGCAAGAGTTGGTGAATTGTCTGACTGGGATTCAAGAAATTATGTGTAATTTCCTAAATCTCATACCAGTAATTAACATGTTATTCAAGTTTTTGTGTTATGTTATGGAAGATTTTGTGTTATATTACTGACCTTCTGCATGTTCTTTTTTTCTTGCTTAAAGGATAATGCTCAGCTTACTGAGCTCGTTGTTGAAGATATATTCAAAAAGTTGAGGGAAATTATTTTTTGTACCCGAAACACCACGTGACATATAATCCTTTTTAATTTTATTGGTCTAACTGTTTCGTCTTTATCTTTGATTGGTGTATTTAATTAAATTTGAACGATATGATTGGCTGAGAATATCAAATGACAGTGCCACGTGGTGTTCCAGGTACAAAGAATAATTTCTCAAAAGTTGATTATGACAACGTCAAGTGGAAGTGAATTCATTGACACTACTGGAATAATAGGTCTAGCACAATGCAGTTAACCATATGGTTTTGAATAAGTTGCACTAGCTCACTGATGAGCAATTTTTATCCTCTATATATGTGGGTTCTATAGCTCTAATGGATAGCAGTAAAAGTGTGTATGTTTTCTTGTCCTACGTACGGTATAATTTACTTTTAGAAATAAAAAATCGGTTATTCTGTTCATTAGAAGCCCTTGCGGCCTCGTGTGATACAGTGATACTTGACTAACTGATCGAGGTAAGCTCATAAGAAATTCCAATTGAGTATATAGTATAGGGTAAATGTCTATTTAGTATTAATTTTAACTCATCATTCTCCGTTCCAATGAAAGCCTTTTTCATGTATCTATTTCAATATAAGAGAACTTTTTTAGTGCTCAAATAGACAAATTAATTATTAAAGCCTTAACAAACTATATTTTTTAAGATCATTTTATTCTCATCTCTTAAAACACACATAGATAGAGAAAGTGAGAGAGAGATAATACTTGGCCGAAACGTTACCGGACTATGGTCACCGGACGTCAGTCTCCGGTCACCGGTAGCCGGATTTTCTCCGGTCGTCAGATTCTTATCACCGGTAACTCGATTATTAACCCCCAATAGCTCAGATTTTCTTTGGTCGTCGGATTCTGATATCAATGACTAATCACCTATTTACTAACCCTTAGAAACTCGATTATAGACTCCTAATAACTCAATTATTGACCCTAAAAATTGTCCAACCACCGGATTTTGATCCCCGATCGTCTGATTTTCTCAAAAATCCAGTTACTAATCCTCAATAATTGAGTTATTGACTTCCAATAATCGAGTTACTGACCCTCAGTAACCTCTAGTAGTCATTTACTATCCGTCAATAACTCGATTACTGATCTTTAATAACTCGGTTACTTACCTCTAGTAACTCAATCAATAACTTAGTAACCCTTTGACTGGCTCCTCTTCGCTGCGTAAACGATCACAGACATCGATCCAATTCCAAAGCAACAACTTGATTTCCTCCAATCATCAAACCATCAAACCACTGACCAAAGGGCAATAAAAACATCAAACAATCCACAATCTTATAAATCGCCTTCTTTGGTTCTTAACATGAATCTTAAATGCAGGCATTCCCATGGTTTTAATCTGTTCAGGGGCCAATCAAGGAAGCTGAGGATCAAGACAAGAGGGATGGCTATCAGTAGGTTCATCTAGACTTAAGACTTAGTAAAATATTTGTTCCACCGACCCTAATAATCTTGTTATTGACAGTCAAAAATTAGTGAAAACACAGAAAAAACAATAGAAGAAGCATAAGAAAGAGGTAATTTCCAAGAACGAACAGCTTCTCCGACTTGCCCGAGAAACTCGTCGGCGAAATCATCAGGCTGTCCCTCTGTCGCTAGCGTCGAAAGCCGAAACCTCTCTTGCCTCACCTTCATCCGCGACACGGCCAGGAGGTTCGCCTCTTCTCGATCACTCAGGTCTCCATTGAAAAAGGCCATGAAACTCATTAACCCACCGCCACGCAGTCCGTCTCCACAAGCAGAAGGGCTACCAGAAGCCAGTGCCTCGTGGTTTAGCTCGGAATCGGGGCCGGAGTAGGAGATGGGCGAGATCTGACGACGAAGCACGAGCCGGTTGTGGCTACTGAGACGTCAACGTCCTTTAAGGGTATTTGTTTTGTCAAGAATATAACTAGCCAGATCGAAGCAAATAATTTCCAATTTAATTGAGCAAAGCAAAAAAATAAAAATAAAACCCTAAACGAATTACAACAAAAATCTTGGAACTTGGTATAAGACTGGACAAAGAATTTAGTATGAGATCGATACCAGCTATGAGATATCGATCTTTTTCTATAACCTATTCTCTAACTTGTCAGCAACGCAAACTGGGTTTTGCTGAGCCAAAACCTCTTTTCCAGTCTCCTTGAAATTCACAGTACAAGAGTGCTCTTCCGGAAGCCTATGCTTTGCACAAAACACTCCACCACAACGGCATTTTGCCGACATCACTTGCACCAGTGTAAGTTTCTTCCCGCAGCTCTCATTCTGGCAACGGTTCTTCTTCTTTGTCACACCAGATGGCTGATCATCACTAGTTGTACTAGTCGACGACGACGACTCGTTAGCAGATACAGAGTCGACGTTCTCCAACGGATGAGCCACCAGGGTCGGCGTTGCTATAAATTTGGCAAGAAGCTCTTCTTCTCTCTGATAATCACGATAGCACTTGGAACACATACTGTTGGTTGCAGAGTTTCCATAGAAACCACATCCTCTTGCACAGAGTGGAGGAACGTTGTTGTTGCTTGGCGACTCCATGCTTAATCTTGGTTCTTGTTCGATCGATCTTTGTTCTCGTGAAAATTTGATGAAGACTTGATGCGGGGTGTGTACATTATATAGGCGAGGGGTTGTTGATGTTAGATATGGATAAGGATTCATGTTCTTATAAGGATTAGATTTTCCGGCTAGTCCTTTTTTTCTGAGAATATTTTCTGGCTACTCCTATAAGGATTAGTAATACCAAAACAAGATTGATAAATTTCTAGAATTCTAGTAGGATTGATTCTAAATTATCCTTGGCCCAAATTGGCGGAAGTCGGGTTTCAGTTGATTCCACCCTTGAAACATTGTTTCTACCACTATCGTTGTAAGGTCTCACAATTCCAAGTTTCTAACGAACGTGTATGCATGATGCATCACTCTATTTTCTGGGTTTGGGGATTGTCTACCACGATGCAAGCTTCATCATTGTTAATTGCATAACCAAGTGGAAGGATAACAGCAGAACGAAGGTCACTCAATGAAGGCATTAGCTAGTGGCTCATACCGTAAGTAAGATTATGTAAAGGAAAATACATAATCGATCAAATTATTCCTTGCTAACCTAAATAAAAATTGGTACGTGGCCAACCCAACTCATATAATTATGGATGTGATCGAACGTCTAGTTCTGCATAAGCTTGAAGCGGTTGATGAATATAATGATGATCAAGTTTGTGCATCATGCTAGCTAGTTACCTACAGTGTCATGAATAAATTGCATGTTAGACTAAAAGTGTGCTTGCCAATCGCAAGCATTTTATACCTGACCATTCTCCATTCCTGGCTTGAAATTGATCATATAGGTGTATCTCGATGATATCTTATGTAAGTACACTTGCTTGTATCCATTAATTTCTATGAATGGATATGTGAATTGTCTTATTGATTGCATATGACATGACTGATGAGATGACTCATAGTTTTTTGCTTGTCTTCATTCTTCTCAAAAGGTAATTGCTGAAATCATGCTTTGCATTAGTATATATGTATGTAGTTATTATAGTGACTTGTAGGCTTGTGAATTTTTAGAGTGCACAAAGGAACGATAAAGCTTCTTTGCTTGATACTTAGCATATGCATTTTGCATGATAATATAGCTTTGTTTGAGTGATCTACTGCATAGGAACATATATAGTTTAAGAGCAATGAGCATGACTGTAGTATATATAATTTTGTTGTTGTGGCAATTGACCACTAGAGGTAGTGTAGGGGCTGTTGAAATATGGAGAGAGAGGATGAGATGAGGGTGTAGCTCTTAAATTATGGAGTTTGGACATGAATTTAGTATCTATGAAGCATGGTTCTTGATGATAAACATCTATGTTCACCCCACGTAAAATTAGTAAACATCAGCTTTGGGTTTAGGTTACTAGAGTTTGCTGCGTGGAATTTGATGAGCATAAAATTGGATTTGTGGATATGAATTTTTTATTGTATGAGGTTGTGACTTCTCTAAAGTAGGGGACTCAAATTGTTGGAAATGTAAATGAAATCCAGGAGCTGGATTACTACTTATTACAATATAGAGATTCAATTTGTTGTTGGGATAAAAACTTTAGACTGAGTATTCATATATTTGGGATCGGCGATGATGATGTCTTTGGTTTGACATTAGGCTTGGATGAGCATGAAGTCTGACATGATGCATAAAGTAGAATGTTTGATTAAACATAACGAGACTTAAGTAGAAAGTTTGTGCATCGAAAACATTATTGTGGCAGAGTTTTTCATATAGTAATGAAAAATTAGAAAGAAAAAGAAGCTGCAGGGAGAATAAGCAAGTCTGAATGCAACCATACTATTTAGATTAATATTGGTTTTCTAGCTTTGAGAATGATTTGTAACACAGATGCAATATTGACTTTAAGACCACTTGAAGATAACATGAGATATTGATTGAAAATTGTATAAGTTTAGCTGACACAGAAGCATGAAAGAGATATTGACTTGTAAAAAGCATATGACATAAGGAAATGTGTAAATTTGGCGATGTTGGTTTAAAACATATGTTGGTTGATAAAATTTCATAGTAACCCTACAGAAGGTCATCGATTAGCCCTTTCATAAATGACCATTTGAAGGACTAACAGTGAATATTGTCTGTTGCTCAGAATTCATTCGATAAGTATCATTTGCTCGTAACTTAATTGAGTATTGTATGTTGCTTGATTAAGCATGACATGTTGCTTGATTGAGCATAGCATGTTGCTTGATTGATGTTGATGAGATTCGAGTTCTGCAGTAGAGTAGTTTAGGGTGACTAGAGCTACGGAAAAAAGGAGCAATTGCTTCTCTGTCTTGATGTTTTATAAATGCTTATGTAATTTCATTCTCTTTGCCTCATTTTTCATGGACCATATATAATGTTGTTGAAAAAATATACACGACATAATCTTAGTTATTCATAACAATTCGACCGTGTATTGAAAATACATATACGGCCGTGTACTTATCTTCTTTTTTCCCTTCTTGATTTTTCCTCCATTTACGTATATATTACGTTTATTCTTGATCCTCTTTCAGTTTCTTTATTCTTTTAAAAAAAGAGTAAAGATATAAAATAAGAGGCTCATTGAAACAAAAAAATCTATAATTTTGTATTACATTTGTTTATATAATATGAAAATTTGGATGATAGGTTTATGTATACTTGTGAAAACATGACCATATATTTCAGTCACGCACATATCCCTACAACTTTTAAGACGACTCTGTTAGTTGTCAAAACTAGAAGAAAGATGAGACCATCAAAACGAGTCACCCGATGACGTTGCCAACCCGTCATATAATTATGGATGTGATCGATCGTCTAGTTCTGCATAAGCTTGAAGCGGTTGATGAATAAAGATCAAGTATTTGTGTCATGCTAGTTAGCTACAATTTCATGAATAAATTGCATGTCAGACTAAAACTGTGCTTGCGAATTGCAAGCATTTTATACCTAACCATCGAATTTTTATACCTGAACGAATGTGAGGTAAGAAAACAATTGCCCGTTTTTATTGTTTAGTGGTTTTCTACTCAATTTCAACGATTCAGAACAAACTAAATCTCTCGGAATATATACGTAATTCATAGTGCATATAAATCTAATAATTACAAGATATTGGTGAAAACTAAAATATCATGGTGAAATTCATCCCATAATATAAGGGATGTACATGCATTCGATTTAAAAAAATTAATTGCAAGCGCGTTCAATTTGAAATTGTGAATTTACTATCATTCCAACTATTGGGTTTCTTCATAACACTGAAAAATATTGGGATCAGGTTGTCAGTCTTATTCTGTTTATACCAAAATTACAAAAGCAACAAGAACTCAAAATTTGAGAAGTTTATAATTGGCTTTCTTTCTATGCAACATCTTCAATCCTACCATCTTGGGCTTTTGTTTATCCTCTAATCTCAAATAGATTTAGATTAATGATTACTAATTAGTTGGCTGATGGTTGGTGATCACCACTAGTTGTACTAGTGGACGACGACGACTCGTTAGCAGATACAGAGTCTAGGTCTTGGGTTTTCTCCACCGGATCCACCTGCAGGATCGGGGTTTTCTCCACCCGATCTACCTGCAGGGTCGGCGTTGCAATAAACTTGGCAAGAAGCTCTTCTTCTTTCTGATAATCACGGTAGCACTTGGAACACATACTGTTGGTTGCAGAGCTTCCATAGAAACCGCATCCTCTTACACAGAGGTTTACTGGCGACTCCATGGCTTAATCTTGGTTCTTGTTTCGATCGATGTTCTTTGGGGTGGGGGTGTGTACATTATATAGGCGAGGGTCGGCCGACATTAGATTTTGTTTTTTTGGCAACTGGCCGACATTAGACGTGGATAAGGATTCATTATCTTACAAGGATTAGGAATGCCAAAACAAGCTCGAGATAGAATTCTAGTTGGATTTCATTTGCTCTTTACTGGGCTGGGAGTCTGTGTTGAAAACAAACCCCAAAGCCCAAAAACTACAAATGCCATAGAATATTAGAATTCCTCCTTTGTTCACACCGAAGCAAAGAAATGATGGCCAATAATTATTTAGGTTTTGTTTGGGTGTAAAATATACTTTTTTGAATGGGTCGTGTTCTAAACTAGTTTAGTGGTCCGTCGATGTGTTGATCGGGTATCTCGAGAGGTATCCATGATCGGGGTCATATTAGGCCTATCTTGGAGGTTAAGCCATCATGGTGTAAATATGGAATTCTATTGATTATTGTGATTTTGGTAATTAATGGTGATTACTTGACTATAAAGATGGAGTAGATATTAGAGATCCTATGAAGAAAAGGGCAACATAGATGTGTGTCATGTTGGTTAAACTTTGAATGTATAATTAAGATACCTAGATTGATGCCTTGATTATAGGAAGTCCTAGACATACAAAACTGGGTCTTTGGTGCATGATGATAAATATGGATTACATTCCTTGTTGATGCATTTTGTTGATGAATGAATGCATGGAGTAGCAGATCACGTACATAAGCATATCAAGATACAATTATTCTAAGAATTCATTCCTTAATGGTATGCATGAGGTGATTCACATCTGGATAGCATTCATGAAGCAATATTACCTTGAAGACGTATATATCTAACTACAAGAGTTAGATTTGGGGAATACATAAGATTTGTTAGTCGGATAAGAGATTCTTTTCCTAGTGGATCAAGAGATTTGATATGCCTTGATCCGCAAGTAAGAACAAACCCTAGTGTTCATGATGAATGAAGAAAGGATAATCACCAATCAATCAACAAACAACTTTTGCACACTACAAAACAAGTCTCTCTCGGAGCACCTCTACCAAAAAGATTCCTTAGGTCTTTTTATTCACCAAAGCCCTACCCGTAGGCATTCCCCGCTGCTACTCACCAAAGCTTCATCCGTGAGCGAACAGTTCACTACCGCTTCATAAAGCCCTATCGGTAGGCGAATACCCTCAAACCATTGTTAGGGTGAATAACCTTAGCAAATATCTCCAGTTTTTCAAGGAACTCTTTGGCGAACGCCCTGCAATCCTGATTTATAGTTCTACTCAACCACTTCAGTCTGAGTAAGAAACGGCTGCTTTGCGAGAAGAAGAAAAAAAATTCTAGTTGCTCTTTAGCTAGGTCTAAGAAGAACCTAAGTGCCGGTCTGACCAACGTTTGTACGACAATTGTTTGAGAAGAAGTCAGAAGACGAACAAATATCAAGATCAAGGTTGTACCTGACCCATAGCTACTGGTACGCCTTAAGCCTGGTTGTTCGAATAAAATCTATTTTCAATCCGAACAGGTTTTACTTGAAAAAGAAGTACTAAATCCCAGCAACTCGAGTATCAGACGCAGTGAAACACTCAGGCTACAGATTTCTCTATATACTCTCTTTCAACTACAAGTTTCGTTGTATTTCTTCTATTTGGACATTCTTGCGGTAGCTTCAATCCTACATATGGAAAGCATGAATGTTGTTAGTGGCCTAAATATGTCTCATTTTAGTGAAGTTTGTTTCTTGATGGGAACAATTGTTGTTACGACTTTGATTGAGGTTTTGCACGTTTTGTCACAAGAAAATTCTACCGTACCTACATATACAGGATACCCACAATTACAATTATGACATCCGGTTTGTTGTTATGGTAGGAAAATGAGCGAATAATTGGGTAATTTTAGTCATACAAGGAGTGATTACCTGATTGACCTCAACGACAACTCTTTTACAAGTTTATGAATACTAATTGTGGTAAATTGGTTTAATTATGTGTAAATCTGTAAAACAAATGAGATAACTTTGGTGTGAGTGTTGTAAATTAGAGTAGATAGAATTGTAATTTTAAATTAATTAGTTATAAAATGAATGTATGTCATACATTTTCATAGGGTCGTATCGTAGACATTTCCTCGGTCATGAACACACCGAGTTACCGGAAGTACTAATGAGTTTAACCTACACTCATTTATAATTTATTCAGGTATATAACGGTATAACCAACAACAATGGCTGGCGTCCAAGAGGTTTGTGTCAAATTTCTCTTCGTGGTTGCGTTTTCTCAATGCAATAGTATATTTGGAAACAGGTCTCATAACTTGAAGTTTCTAATTAACTGTATAATGTATCGGCGGTACTTAAAAAACATTTTTTATTAATAATTGGTACATCTTATATATATTAATGATGTTTGAATTTATAATCTTAAAATTGTTAATACTTGGTTCTCAAAACAAGTAGAGAGATGAGACCAGTAAAACGAAGGTCACCCGATGTACGTTGCCAATCCAACCCAAGTCATATAATTATGGATGTGATCGATCGTCTAGTTCTGCATAAGCTTTAATTATGGATTTCATAAGATTAAATACACGTCCTCGTAAAATAACTGTGATTCTAAGGATTGAGATTTCAGTGCTACACTCTTAATCCTACCAATATTAAATGCAGTGTACTAATTTAATGCAGATTACTTAGTATCTTTTACACCAAGGATACTATTTGTTTATGCTCTAGTCTTAAAAAGATGAATGATTTATCAGTATTCTTTACATTATACACATCTGTTGAAAGAATGTGGATCCCTGAGCGTTACAGAAGATTATTTGAAAAACCATGTGGATCAAAATCATCAAATATAAAATGATCCGATGTTCTCGCTGTGGACTTTTAAAATGCATGCAAATTATTACAAATTTATGTCATTCCATACATGAGATGGAGTCGTTCTTGTTTGACTGTTATGAGAAATACGACCCATTGATGTATTGGTTGTAAAATTAGAATCAACTCTAATCACCAGTAGCAAATCCAGTGAACGAATCCACAAGAACTTATGGGAGTTGGTAGTTTGTTTTTAGTTGCTGTGAAGCACAGCAATTGTTGACACAAGATTTCACCTTAAATATGAAACCACAAGATTGCAGGAGAGAGGAAGAAGAGCAGGTGTGCCTAATCTACTCGAATAGGCATAAGATGTTACAGTCAGCACAAAATATATTAGTTCGAGTTTCTAATCCACCCACATTCACAATATAAAGTAAACACTGCAAAACCAAATAGCCAAGTGAACGTTGCCTCTGCTAGTAGAGAAGCAAGTTATGGCAACCTTTAACAAGAAGCAGGTAAGGGAACCACCTTCAGTGCCATTTCTTTGGGAAGAAAGGCCAGGAATCCCTAAAAAAGACTGGAAACCAACTGTTTCGTCTAACAGAGCAGCTCCAGCCCCTCCGGTCAAGCTCATTGCCTCGGTGCCATTCATATGGGAAGAAAAGCCAGGAACTCCACTACCATATTACATGGAATCTTCATCAGAATCAGCAACGCCTGAACCCATGATGCTCATCACTTACCCATCACCTCCAATATGCAATGTGATCGGTGGAGAAGATAACATTTATGGCAGTAATGGAAATGATGATGGGAAATATGACATACAAAGTGTGTTCAAACTGGACATGGAAGCATTCGATTTTGAAACAGATGATTCATTTAGCTCAGCTCCTTCTCTGCTAGCAAACTGTCTTGCTTCATCGTTGACAATCTCCACTGCTGTTCCAGCACCAGAAGATAAGAGTGATCAGACAGACACAACTTCCTCACCATTGTCAGAAGCAGGCAGCAGTACAAGCAGTTATGCCACCGGAACTTCAAGCCTGGTGGGTGGTGCTTTTCTGGAATGCCTTTTTCCACTTCTTCCTGCCAAAACTGGATTTCTTGAAAAGGTTGGCCATTCAGACAACCGCACTCTTACTCCACAAGCATCAAAGACTAAATACTTTGATCGTGAAACTAATGGTAGTGTCATTCTGAGGCCAAGAACACTGGGAGAGCTGATACTGATGAGCCGAAAGAGTAGTTACAGGAGGAAGGCTGTTCAAATGAGGAAACAGAATATATCAAAGGTAAAGTTCATCCTTGCACTTACCTTCACCTTCCCTTGTTTCCTCAACATATATGTAGTTGCCTAAATGAACTGCAGGCAGGATTTCCTAAACACCAGCATCTTTGCCTAAATGAATCAATGCAGGAACTCATGATGAAGAATGCTCTCGGATGCTGCATCTTCGGAACTGGCAACAAGATGATAGAAGGATTGCGCAGCAAGAGGAAGAACTTACTTAGACTTCTGATGTGAAGATACAGTGCTGCTTAAGGATTAACCAAACTTGCATTTAAAGCCACCATGTATTCAGTCTGTGTTTTTAATTTTCACCTTAGGCTTGAGGAAAAAGATAGATTCAAGAACTACGCACACTATGTACTAAATGTCAGTTATGTGAATACATAAAGAGAGCTATGCTCAAATGTCTATTTAACTTCAACATCAAATCTGTAAGTACCCATCGAGACCATCCACCTCTTGAGACTATATCAGCTAAGCAACACCATAAACAATCGACGTGTGTACATAACCAAAAAATTTCAACTGGAAGATTTAATTGTTTCAGTAACTTTCCGGATTCGGTCCATAACTACTGGAACGTCTTCAGGCATCAAGCTGGTAAAACAGCATCTGAACCATCCTGGTTCTATGCAGTGGCAGGCGGACCCAGGAGTCACGTTGATCTTGGCAATGTTCAGCAGGTTATCCCATAATTCGAGTTCACCTTTCTCACCATAGGAAGGAATTAACCCACTCATATCCGCCCAACAATACAGACCAGCGCTGCTCTTTGCACACTTGATTCCTAATTGTTGCAAACCATCCACAAATAAATCGTACATATGTTGTATCCTCCTTTTGTTGATGTCTAGGTATTCCTGAATGAATCCAGTATCCAAAAGCATTGAAATGATAAGGCGCTGTGTCGGAGCAGAAATGGGAGAAAACCTTGTCAACCTTTTAGCAGCCGCCAGAACACTAACATTATATGAATATATAACCCCAATCCTAAATCCAGGAATAGAAAGGTCTTTTGATAACCCATATATTATGTGAACTCTATTCTTCTCAAAATCTTCTGTCTCAACAATTTCAGCCATGCTCACAAACTCCTCACTTCCATGCATAGACCCAGCAAATACCTCATCAGATATAATATGGATGTTCTTCTCTTGGGCAAAGTCTAAGAGACTGCACAGCGTTTCCCTTGAAATCAAATTACCAACAGGATTCGATGGGTTGGAAATAAGAATTCCCTGTACTCTCACCCCTCGTTTTCTAGCCTGACTGTATGCTTGTTCAAGAACGGTTATATTTAAAGTGAAGTTGTCAGTGCTGCGACAGTGAACAGGAATAAGCTCCACCCCTGTCCGCCATTTCACATCCCTGTCAAAACTACACATCGGTTCCCAAAATTAACTACCATACAAGATTTTTCCATTCAGTAGAAACACTAGTGTTATCATTATGAATTTAACAGTGAGAAAAAACAAATCTTACCCCGGATAATATGGCGTAGGAACAAGAAATGCATTTCCATGGTCGGCCAAGCAGAAACTCAATATCTCAACTGCCGGGGTTGCACCAGCCGTCAACACTATTTGTGACGGATCAAACGGCACTGATCTTCGCATCACCAGGGACATGAAGTTCACCATAGCCTGCAACCACCATAACATTAAAACCCATCAGAAACTCCACACAAGCAACAACTCTCCAAAAACACAAACAATCATCTCTGAAGTTCCCAAGACACAAAACTCAACAAAGTCACAGCAAATAATCAACTAATGTTACTCAGCTTCAATGACTAAACAGGTCACGACTCCCACCACAATGTAGCATCCAAACATGGTAAATTATCAACCGAGCAATGTATCGCAAATTCTACATAACTAAGCAATCCTCATACCACTTTCAGCTCAGTGAATCCATCAAACGGCTGGTAAGCAGCAATGCCAGCAATGCTCAAATCGCCACCGTCAAATATCGATTCCGTCCAGTTGTCCAACATCCATTTCTCAATCAAATCAAAACATAGCTACAATCACACACATCAATATATTTAGTAAAAAAACAAACCAGGTTTAGCATAAAATTCATACTTTAGAAAATTAATTACTGACCCTATTTTCAGACAAACCAAGCTGAATAATCCCATTCGGATTATCCACACTATGATACGGGTCCTCCAGAACCCTATCGAGCCCGATATAATACGGCGACTCACTGGGCTTGGCAACCGGGTCGGCCCTGTTGGAGACCCGGACCCGGCTGACGGATCCCCTTCCGGACAAGCTGGAGCGAGACGAGGATCGGTGGAGCTCGGCGAGGTTGGAGGAGGAGGGAGAGGGCGGGTCCGGGTCGGGTGGGGAGGAGCGGTGGCGTTTGAGGTAGAGCTGGAGGAAGTAGAAGAGAGCGCAGGGGATGAGTGAGCCGAGGAGGAGGCCTCCTCGGCCTTGGACAACGCCTTGGAGAGGGACGATGAGTCTCATCCCGGTGGTGGCTTCCGCGGGCTTTTCGTCGTCGGAGGAGGATGGTTCGGGTTTCCGGGTTCGGGTCATGGCGGAGTTGGTGGGATGAGAGTGGGAGGGAACGTTGTTTTGCCTCCACAATTTGGGGTAAAAAAGCGTACATTTGGGCCTCGGGCTCTTTCCAAGTTTTTTAGGCCCAAATTTATCAGCTGACTCATAAACTCAATATGCTTAGGAATAGTTTCTCACTTTCTCTGTTCCTGAAGCTTAAGGTTTGCACTCACAGTGTTGAGTAAAGAGTATTTGGGGCATTCATATCATCTTTGTTGAAGTTGAAAACATAAAGAACATTTGTGCAATTTTTATGCTTCTAAAGATATTAGAGCGTTAAGTTGTTGTCTATAGAAATGCGTCGTTGCGAGGAGTAGTTGGCTTAAAATTGGGCGGCTATTCACAAGATTGGACTTGTCATAACATAGCTAATAGAAACTTGGCAGAGTATAAAACACTCTTTGGTACATAGATAATGATATGTAACTGACGGATTATTAAGACTATTGTTCAACACACTCCATCGAGTCCATTGAAACACAACTTTTGTTGTTGAGCCGGCGAGTCACAATACAACCTTAGTTGGATTTGTAATGGTGGCATGCACGATGCTATCTAGCTTCTCCCTTCATTCATGACTTCATGACATTGATGATTTAAAACACTGATCGATCATGCCAAGTAGATATGTTATTTGATTGTATTGACACTTCATGTTATTCAATTCTTTCAATTCTTGTGTTGTTCTCGACCAAAATGTCATTACAACTAATAATCGGTATCGGTATCCACCCACAGTAAATAAACACAATATCAATTTTAATTGCTACGCTGGATGGCTGAAATTAAAAGGTACAGTTATGAAAAATGGAAACAAATCTCTACAAGGAATATCGAAATGAATTCTTTGGCTACTAAAGGTAACTAAGTTAGTAGTTTATAACAAAAAAAAATTTAGAAGGTAACTAAGTAACAAATGGAAAAAAATTATTGAGGTTTTGGCGCGTAGCTGGCACTGCACTGGATGGGGTTGTGAATCTTCCTTCAGTTCAAATATTTTTGACCCTTCGGCGCTAAAAAAATCACCTAGAAGCTTCGTCCTCTACCGTTCTCCTCTTCGTTTCTTCTCCTTCCTTTCTTTGTTTCCCTAAACCAGCTTCGAGATTTTCGCCACAAAATATTGAAACCAAAAGCTTCACTTCATCTCTCACAAAAATCCCAATTAGGGTTTTTCCCATATCATCATTTCCATAATCTACGTAACATTAACTTTCTCCCTCTCTCTGATTTCCAGAGGGGAAAAATCCTAGTCTCATAAATGTTGTTAGTTTTTGATAGTCAATGGTTTTGTGTCCGATTTGATATAGAGGGAAAATCATAATGGTCTCTGCTCCTGTATCAAAACAAATACATGGTGGCCACATTTTGCATTGTCAAAAGCAAATTGATTTTGACATTGCAATTCTTTTGTGACTTTGCCTGGGACACGGTGATCGGAGGGAGAGCAGAACCGTAGAGACATAGAAAGAGAGAGAGATGGACGATGAGGAAATGGTGGAGTTTGCCTTGGAGGCTTTCGAGGGTGAAGAGATTGACATGGATTATGAGTTTGACGCGCCTAAGTTCTTTGATTTTACGAGGATTGAAACCGATTGGGAGGCTGAAGAAGCCGAAGATTGGTTTCGGTTCGCCGGAAGTTATCCTTCTTCTCGTAAGCAATTTAAAGAGCTTGTTTGATATTTGATCACATTTCTAGAAAATGGATTTGCATGATTTTGAAGCATCAGCAACCCCTATTGTTTTCATTTGACAAAAAACTACGGATGCATGCTTTGAGTTATAAATGTTGTTAATTTGTGTCTAAGCTTTGCGATGGTTCTTTTATTTACGAGTGTTGATTTGAACTTTGAACTGTATTGAACTCTAACCAGTTCTTATGTGCTTCTCAAGCTAGAGAGGTAACAATAATGTTGCATGTAATGCTTTAGTGAGGCCTAGCTTAATAGTTTTCATTGCGATACTTCTTCAGCTTTCATCTTGAGATTGTTGAATTGGCACAAAGGCAATTCACCAGAGGGGGAAACGGCAACGACCTCTGTGGAAGTCGAAGATGTCGAATGCATTAGATGTGTTGGCAACGAGTCGAGTAGCATGGAAGCTGAGGTTTCTTCATTAGAAGATGATAGTAGCAGAGGTACATTAAAATTTAGTATTGTCAACTACTAAGTTCAGCATTACATTCTGATAAAACTCATTTCTAAATCTTTGTGGGGAAGAAGTGTATTGCTTTGATTTCATTTTATTCAATTTCTCTGTTATTAGAAGCTCAATTTTTCATACTTCTAATAGGAGTAAATTGCTCTAAGAAAATGGATCAAGATACTCCAAAAGCTAGAACCAAGTCCTCAAACAAGGCACCATCCCAATCAAGGAGTTCAACTTTAATGAAACCCACAGCGAGTCAGTTAGCAAAGCAAATCCAGCGTCGACATGAAGTTCGACAGCCTCGCTCCAGTCGATTATCAAGGAGGTATTGATCTTTTTCTCTACTGCATCTTCTTTAATATTGTAACTTTGAAATTCAATGATGGTTTATGTTTGGTATAATTTCCATTCTTTTTGTTGGTGTCTTGTGTTTCTCATTCTTCCAATTTTCAATTCTTAATCCCATAGAGATGAGAAGAAGCTAGGGAAAGTAACAGAGAGTTCACTAAGTTCTCCATTATTCGACAGTGTAGCAACTAAAAGACAGAAGTTGGAGGCTGGTTATATGCGCAAGGTGCACTTACAGTACTTCTGAAATTCATTGGCTTATCATACTTAGAATATCAACTTTTCAAGTGTTCTGTATAATTTCGTGTCAAACAGGTTTCTCAACTTAAGCATCAACCTCTTTGGTTACACAAATCGCCAAAAAAGGTAATTTACATACTGCAGTTCTGGTTCAACTTCAAACCTTCACAATCCCAACAGTGGTTATCAAAGTTTTATATATTTTTCTATATATCGACAATTTTTAGTTGTCTTGTGCAGGTAGGAGCTGCTGTAACAACACCAAATAGCAGAACTAAAGTCACCATTCCTAGAGAACCAAACTTGGAAACAGCACAAAGGGCACAAAGACGTAGGTACATTCACTTCTCGCTGGATTTTGGTTAAATATGGTTCACTATGTATATGTGTTTGATTTAGTACACGAAAATCTAATGTGAAAGAAATATGCACTATGGTTCTCAGGTACAAGAATGCGAAAGATGGAGAACAACCGAAAGCAAGTGACTATTCCCTTAAAGATACTTATGTAGAAATTGTTGTGCTTGAAGTTAAACTTGCACACTTGTATGGTCCCTTCACTCACTGATAATGGCTTTTGCAGATATTTAAGGAGCCTCCATGGAGGCTCTTTAGGAAGAGCACGCCACAAGCAAAAGAGTTTCAGGTAATCAGAAAACATTTTACTCCATTGTTACTACAATATAACCACTTCATGATACCCATAACAGTTTCTTGATTTCATTGCTATCAGGTTTTTCATTTTAGGACATCACAAAGAACTAAGCATAGCACAGTTGATAATGTAATCCTCCAAATATTGTTCCTTCTTCTGGATGTAGAACTTTCTTTTCCTACTCACATGACCTATCAATCTTGTCATTTCAGGTGACAAATACACCAATTTCTAGTTGTTTATCACCAACTGAAGCTACAGAGATTAAAGGGTAACTAATTCTAAGCTAATCTTACAAATTGTATGCATATCAATCTTGTCCATTCTATCTAATAAATTGTTACTTCCTCACAGAACTAAGTCTGCCTTTCCCAAAAGTGATAAATGCAAAGTACTCTCTCTTAAAAAGAAGGTAATATCAGTGCACTTATGCAGCTTTGTATTAATCTTTCTCTGCCATCATTAACCATGTGGTGCCTGATCCAGACATTGTCAAGTAAAGAAGATACCGATGTTCTACCAAATATCAAACAGGAAGGCAGACAATCAAGTCCAAGGGTATTAGTTACTCTAATTTTAGGACATATTTTTATCTTGGTAGTTTGTTTTGATTAATAGTCCTAATACCATGGTTTAACTTGTCCCTAGGAATTAAACTTTCCAACTGACAAGAGGTTTATGAAGGAGCCACCAACAGATTTATTCAGCAAGGTATTACTATCTGATCTACATTTTGAGAGGAACAATTTCGATTCTTTGAATGCTAATAAATAGGTTGTTCACTGTTTCACTTGCACCCAAAGGAGAAATTAGGTAACAGTTCATTTAATTGATCTGTTTTATTTTTAATCTGTTTCAGCTCTCACTTGCACCTGAACCCCAACACAATTCAAAACCAGAACTCAAAATTGCCTATGCGTGCTAAGGTAGAACATGCTTTTATTGTGTGAATTATGGTCCTGAATTTGTTCAAGGAAACTGGTTCAGTGAAAAGTAACTAGGCTACATGAGCAGGAAGCCCCAACATGAATGCTAGCATTGCATGATATGAAGTTGATTACTTCATGTGGCGCGGTTAAAATGTGCTGGATTTCGGTCTTGTAGGCATGTAAATAGAAGTTTACCTTCTGAAAGTTTGAGAGGAAGTAAAGAAAACAAAATTACAATTGCAATACGTACCTTTCTCTTGTGCCTGTCATCAAGTTTTGGTTATCATTATTCATTTTTTCCCAATTTCATTTCGATTAGTCGTTTTAAAGACCAACAATGAATTTAACTTCTCTTTCTCATGTCTAGTATGTATTATTTTTGCCTGGCATTGGCTCCCAGAGCCTATTAAAGACCAAAAAGATGAATTTAGTTTTTCTTTCTCATTTTTAGCAAGTAATCCAACACAAACAATATAAATGATGCGATTAATCTTAAAATTATGATTTCACTTTCTATGTTTAGTATGCAACCTTAAGCAAATGATATCTAGGACGACCGAGCATAATTGTGGTTCTCTGATAAACTTCCTGTCTCCCATGGATGGTGTGACTAGAAATGCTTCTTTGGACCAAGTCCTTTTGGGGTACCAAACACCACTAACTAGTTCAATTTTGTCAAGTTTTGCTTGAAGAAATTCAATGGAGTCGGTCTCAAAAATCTAAATAGTCAATGAAATGGACAAGTGAAAGGTGCATACATTTACTTGATGTTTCGCTCTGTCCAAAATTAATGCTCTCTGTGCACATCATAATTTCTCGTGAACCTGTTAAAGGCCTATGGAGACATTCAACCAAATATATTTTTCTAGGGCAAATGTTTTCTTGGCATTTGATTCAAAAACATAAAACCAAGTGGTACCAGAAAAAACACTGCAGCCTGACACCAGGGGTTTACATCTTTTCCCATAAGCTAATAGTATTTTAACAAAATATAAGAAAACTGTTCACTTTCTACATACCAAAAGCTGGTGACATTGACCCATATATTTACCTACTAGCTAGTAACAGCAGATGGTTTTTACCCCATCTGAAACAAAACTTGGGCATTTTTCCCTATTTGATGCTTTTAAGTTTTAACAGTGGCGAAACACAGCCAGACTGCAAACTTAAAGAGTGTTCATGGATGTAACCGCGCCAAAACGAACAAACCATTGAGCATCACATGAATGATTCTCTTGCTGATCGGGCTTTGGCTGCTGCTGTAGTGCTTTTGGTTGTTGTTCTTTGTCAACTGCAAACTTAGAATAGTCGATGCCCTTTGAAAGAGGTTTCTTCGAGTGATGTAGAGGTAGGAGGCTGACCAAGACACTTGCGACTTCAAGCATTGTTGGCCTCTCAATGGGGTTTCGCTTGGAGCACAGTAGAGCGAGTTGAAAAGTTTTCTTGAGATGATTTGTATCCATGCAAGTGACCGAAACTTCAGGGTCAACAGTCTCCATTACAGTATTGTTTTCCGCCTTGGACAATATCTGAACAATCCTTGCGTTAAAAGGCAGGGTCCATATAAAAAGACAAATGAACCAACTTGCAAGTTAAACACAGTACTACTATGTAATCAAAAGTTTCATTAGCCCTTTAGTTCTCTACTAGGCTGGTTAGAGAAGCTATAACCTTCTACCCTTAGTTACAAAGCTTAAAAACTAAGACCTGGGATACTTTAGAAAACGTACCAGTTGATGCAAGTTGGACTCCTTGTCCACAGCCTTCTTCCCCGTCAGTAGCTCAAGAAGCACAATGCCAAAGCTATATACATCAGATTTTTCATTGAGCCGAGAAGTCCTAGCATATTCTGGATCAATGTAACCAATTGTTCCCAGAACATAAGTAGATGCATGGGTATTCACACCGGGGATGGACTTTGCAATTCCAAAATCAGAGAGATGAGCCTCAAAATTCTCATCAAGTAGGATATTAGAGGATTTCACATCCCTGTGTATGATGCGGGGGTTGCAATCATGGTGAAGATAAGCAAGTCCCTGAGCTGTTCCAACTGCTATTTTCAGACGTGTTTCCCAATCGAGTTTAACCTTTTTAGATGGTCCTGCATTGCAATTACAAAACAATTGAGTAATTGAAAAGTCAAAAACTTTAGACTTGTAACTGCATCTACAAAAAACTGAGATTTAGATCAGTTGAAGTTGTGTCTCACCATGAAGCAAATCCCACAAAGACCCGTTATCCATATAGTCATAGAAGAGGAGATTTCCAAGGGGAGACGGAGAATAACCATGCAAACTGACTAGATTTCTATGTTTGATACTGCCAATGGTTTCAAGTTCTGTCTCAAACTCTCTCCAGTTGTGTGGATACTGATTGTAGAGTCGCTTGATTGCCATTGGTCGGGAATTTTTCAGTACACACTTGTACACTGTGCTCGAAGCACCATACCCTATGATATACTTCTCATTAAGATTCTCAGTGATTCTCATTATATCATCAAAGCTGTGTACAGCCATATCCATGTGAAGGATTATAAGTTTAGCAGGACCTGGAAGGAAAAGTGAGCCTTCTTTCCGTCAAAGTGGTTAAAAACAAACGCAAGAATTAAAAAATAAATTAACATTGGAGATACATGCCTTGTCCACTCTTGCTAGATCCCATCATTAACTGCTTTGGTTGGTTGGACTTGTAAATTGCAACTATTGCCATGGATAATAATGTGATAAACCCTAATGCCATACAGACAACTGCTGCTCGGGAGAATACAGCTGA
This sequence comes from Comarum palustre, assembly GCA_951800085.1. Classification (NCBI taxonomy): domain Eukaryota; kingdom Viridiplantae; phylum Streptophyta; class Magnoliopsida; order Rosales; family Rosaceae; genus Comarum; species Comarum palustre. The sequence goes on along the minus strand of OX637585.1, from coordinate 2,370,554 downwards.
AAGCAGTAGGTAATATTTGTTAATAATTTGGAAAATCAAAATGACTGAAATACCAAGATTATATTATTATACAGTACGCAGTTAATATGTATGGATTTCTTACCCCTGGACTTGGGGGGTCTGCATATTGATCCCAACAAGTCACTGCACAACAGTGGGTTTCCAATGAAGCTGAAACACCACCCCCCCAATAAATTAGAAGAGTAAACTTGGAATACATAAATTCTACTATTATACCCCTCATCCTATCCCCATACCTGTGTGGTGAAAAACGTGAAAAGTTCCCCATGGGTGGTACAGTACCTGATAGATTGTTGTACGATACATTCCTGAAAATATAGACAAAATCAAAGGGCTTTAGAAAACACATGGGCAATCACATTAAAGAGTAAAGAGGCAGACTCACAAGGTCTCAAGGCTGAGACAGTTGGTTAGCTGATCAGGAATCTTTCCACGCAAGTTGTTGTTATTAAGCAACCTACCATAGAGAGCCAGCACAGAAGAAAATCAATATGGCAATAGATGAATAAACTTAAATATGTTACGAAAGTATGTACTATGGAACTTACAATGCCGCAAGGTTCTGCAACTGACCCAATTCTGAAGGGATGCTCCCAGAGAGATTGTTGAATGAGAAATCACTGCAAAAACAAAAACACACACACAAAGTCAAAAGCAAATTCAAATCTACAAATTTCAACCAGCTTACAAACAAATCCTTGTAATGCTCACATGATTTGGACACTCATGAGGTTCCCAAATTCTGCAGGCAAAGGACCATCAAGATGATTCCCACTCAAATTCCTGCAAGTAAATATATGTCTGAATATGTCAGTAGACAGAGTAAGCAAATGTCTAACAGCTGAAACATTTACAGTATACTTACAAAGTCAGAAGGTGCTCAAGATTTCCAACAGAAGCAGGAACAGGGCCTGAGAAATTATTGCTGGACATATCCCTGAGGAAACAAAACAAAACTTTAGTTCTTCGTAGAAGAAGCTGATATATATGAACTATGGGTTCTGTCTATCAATAAGATACATGAAGACTTACAGTGTGTCAAGATTGATGATACGCCCCAACTCGAGATTAATTATTCCACTAAAGGCATTTGCTGACAAATTCCTGAAGGATCAATCCAATTCATCAATCAGCAAACGAGAAAGTTCATTTGAATCACAAGTGAAACAAGACATGACTAAAAGTACCGAACTCACAGATAGGTCAAACTCGGCAAATTCCTCAATGCTAGAGGAATGGATCCAGTCAAGTGATTTCCATGAACGTTACTAAGAATTCAAACAAGACAATCAATTAAAATGTATAAACCTATGGTGCTCCAAAAAGTCACAAACTTAGATGGTAGAGGAATAAGATATCTTACAATTGATTCAAGGCAGTGCAGGATCCAATGTCATGCGGAATGGGACCTTCCAGATCATTGTTGGCAAGATTCCTGACACATGGCATGCAAATTATAAATGTTAAGGAATAACTAAAAATACAACGGCACAGGAACTCTTGAATAATGTAACTCACAGCTCAAACAACTGGGTCAGCTTCCCAAGCTCAGCAGGAATTCTACCCGCCAGATTGTTGTCATTTAATTGCCTGCAGAGATGCAAAGATATTTGTTAAACAAAGAATAACGCATGGCAACAATGGGTTTATATCAAAACATTACAACAATGGGTGTGTATCAGATGAGGCAACTTACAAGTAGCTAAGTTTTGACATATTGCCCAGCTCGGGTGGAATAGTGCCAGTCAACTTGTTACCGTGCAAGTATCTGGAACAAAAAAGTGTACTCAGCAAAAAACTGAAGCAATCAAATAAAATTTGCACACAAATGGACCAAACTTACAGTTTCCCAGTGTATGATAGATTGCCTAGTATCGGTGGAATTGGACCTACAAGTTCATTCTCACTCAAATCCCTGAAAACAAGCATGAAAATAACGAGCCCTGATTCATACAAACATCAACTGGAGTTGCGAATAAACAAAATTAAGTCAAACTTACAACACAGCAAGCGCCTGCATTAAACCAATAACTTCAGGAATCTTCCCAGTGAGCCTATTCCCTTGTAGCGACCTAACAAAATGCACAATAAACATGCTTCAACAGATTTTAGTTACTTTACCAAGAGTCCAGAGAGATTAAACTTACAGAGTAGCCACTTGTAAAAATCCAATATTATATGGAATTTCACCAGTGATTTGATTGTATGATATGTCCCTACAATTTTCAATACAAACAAAGATAAGTGAACAAACAGAAATAAGCTTCTTTCAATTTCTTGAGATAAGCAAACCAACAGTCAAATTATTCATTCAATTTAAAAAAGTTCCATACAGAATCTCAAAGCTTGTACAGTTGCCAATGCTGCCGGGGATTGGGCCAGTCAGGTTATTGCCTCTAACATCACTGAGCATAGAAAGGAAACTTTAACACCCAAAAACACAGAAAGAACAAAATGAAACCAAGAATGGTTGAATGCAGGGAGAATTCACTTACAAATACCACAGACCAGTTAATTGACACATATCAGGGGACAATGCTCCAGTCAAAGCGTTGCCTCGCAATCCTCTGCAAAGTAAAAAACCAACAAATAAAATCAAATAGATGGAAACACCTGAAAGAAATAAGAAACAGTATACAACAATTCATGAAATAATTGCATTTGGTACTCACAGGTATTGCAAAACTTCATTCCAGTATATTAGCCTTGGTATCTCACCAGTGAGCTGGTTCCGAGCAAGATCACTGCAAAATAACAGCATCAAATACGATAAACTCTTCAATCTCAAATAGAAAGGAATATCAATAGCCAGTAGTGAGTACTGAGTAGTCTAAGAAAGTTGCCACTGTAACTGGAAATTTAATTGAGTAAATGCAGAGGACTAACAGAGATTTGAGGTTTGGAATTTGGGTAAGAGTTGTAGGGATAGGACCAGTCAACTGATTGTTCTTCAAATTCCTGCATAACCAGTAAAAATTACACTTGCAAAAATTCAAAGAGTCTCCAAGGCGCATACTACTAGAAGGAAATGTAAGACTGAAAACTTACAAAACTTCAAGCTTCTTAAGCTTTGAAACCGAGAAGGGTATGTCTCCAGACAGATTATTTTCAGATAAATCCCTGCATTTTCAAACACAGATTCAGCAAAACCAAAATTTGAAAACAAGGGAAAAGGACAAACAAAGAGAGAATCATCATAAAGAAGATATCTTACAGATATATGAGAGAAGCACAGTTGCCAATCTCATCTGGGATTTGACCAGTTAGCTTATTCCCCTGCAAGTCTCTACACAATTCATAAACACACAAAGAGTCATCAAACTACTATTCCGCCAAGAACTCAGATAATGCAAAAAAAAAGAAAATGCAAACATACATGGATTCCAAATTCCCCAAATCTCCAATAGCGGGTGAAATCTCCCCACCAAGATTCAAGCAGGATAAATTCCTAAAACAAACAAACCCAAAATCACATCATTCAGTATAAAGGGAGTTACTGTAGGAGATCATATACAGTATTAACACAGACAAGAACAGTTTTAGAGAGAGAGAGAAGAGAGTGACACTCACAAAGAGGCCACAGAAAGGCTGACATTGTCACAGAAAACTCCACGCCAAGAACAGAAATCATCGTCATGGGCAACGTTCCAATCCAGTAACACGTTGGCTACGTTGCTGAACGAGGCCTTGATTGCCATCAAGGCTTCCCCTGTGAGCCCCATAATGAAACCATCATTGTTATATGCAGCAGACATTAAACAATACCCAGTAACCCAGCCATGGATTATAAAAATGAACCAGGATTAAACAAAGAGTCATAACACTTGGGTTCACTTCAATACTGACTAAAAACTTCCAATAAATTCAGAAACATAAATTCTTCAGGGAAGTACCAAAATTTTTAAAACAAACCAAAGAATCAAAGAGCCCCAGACCCTAATAAAAAGGAAAGGAAAGACTTTTGGGACCAGCTGTTCATTTCCTCTGCTTAAATCCAGCAACCGATTACAAAAATGAGAAAAAATATTTGAAAAAGTTGCACGTATGGAACTAAACAATAGCCTAGGCCTTTTTAAGTACAAACCAAAAAGACAACAGAATTTAAAAAAAAATTCCAAAAACTATAAACTGCGCTGCCGAACCCTGGAGACTACCAAACCTAGAGAGAAGAAGCTCAAGAAACAAAAAAGAACCCAAATAATAAGAAAAAAAACATTATTTTCTATTGATTAAAAGACATTCTGTTCATCTTCTGTTATGTCAAGAAAGCTTATACATTTGGTCTTAAAACACAAAGCTGGGCACATTCAAAAACAGAAACTCAAGAGTCCTTAAAGAACTCCCTTAACTCCAAAACCAGAAAGCTAAGCACTTTCAAAAATAGAAACCCAAAACTAAACATAATATCAAACCACCCACCTTCATCGTTCAGTGAAGAAGCAACAGGAAGAACAACCATAACCAAAGCCAACCCAAACCAGAAACCAAGAACCACATCCTTCTTCCTCCATCTCAAACCCACTCTCTCTTTCTCCATGAACAAAGACAACAAAAACTGAAACAACGCTCAAAAGTAAAATGAGCTAAGCATTGCAGTACTCCTCACACATTATAAAGCACCACAACCATGAGAGAGAGAGAAAGAGCAGACGTTTGGCGTGAAGCATAAGGCAGATGACAGAAGCTATAGCTCTTTTAAGTAGTTATGAAGAGAGAGTAAACAAACCAAAGTCCCCTAAACGGCGGTGAAGCGACGTTAAGTCTTTGATAGACGACTGTAGCTTCAAAAAGAAGAACTGGCACGGCCGTCATTCGTAAAACCCAGAGACGACGTTTTCCAATGCTCTCAGCTTTTTCGACACCTATGTACCTCCATTATTATATTTACTGCAAAACTATAGCACAGCTACCTATCTCACTATCAGCATCGGCGCGTGGGTGTACGCTCCGTGAGAGGGACAGTGCATTATTAGAGAACGAGTCTGGTTTCGGTTTTTCAAACTGGGGAGACAGCAAGAGGAAGAGTGTTTGATATTCTGAGTTGGGTCCTTTTCTCTCTTTGTTTGAATTGTCTTTCACTCCTTGTCATGCATGCTCATTATATGCACAAAATTGTGTATGGTTTTTTTCACTAATTTCCCAGTACAGCTGACCTATAGAAAAATCCATTTTGCCATTTTGGATTGTTTTTGCCTCTTTTACGCAACAAGACCTGCTTCTGAATCTGAAGTGACCAAGAAATCCCACAAAATCTTTACTGCATTTTTGACTCATGATTTGGTCCTTCCAATGCAATCTTTTCCTTCATCAAGAAAAACGAAATAATGTAACAGTGATGTAGATGGTGAGGTCTATAATTTTAATGGAAATATCGGACGGGTGGTGATGTTCATGTCAACTATAAGGCAAATTCTGAGGCGCGTGGAGAGACTAATCTCGTACGTTTGGGACCAAAGCAAAGGATATCAAATGGGGACTTTACAGAGATCCTGTATTATAATTAGGGTTTGTTTACGAGTTACGAAGACGAACAAAGATAAACCCCAGAAAAGTTTATAGATGTGAAAAATTAATGCACGGAGGGTTTTAGAAGATGGTGAGGCGACAGAGGAGGCAGGCTTTGCAGCGTTTGAACGATTAAACAGGCTTCGCTTCGATTAAAGCTGGCCATGCTAATGCCATTTCTGTTTTCTTTGATCTCTTGCACTATTTTAATTTGCTGGGATTGTCACCTGGTGTTATTCTAAGGTAACAAATCCATATCGATATAAACACCAAATTCTTGTATTCTTGTGGAATCTGTTTGAAATTGAAAATGCATCATAGATTTTGATTATCAGATTATGAAGGGCCAAACGTAGAATTGAAATGTAATCATAGTATACGAACAATTGTAATCTTAACGCATAATGTTTTATTTAGATCGGAAAGGTTTGACACCTTGATGTCGTCATGATGTTATAGTATGTTTTAAGAGAAATTCTTATATGCATGACAGAATTTAATTATTTATAATAATTTATATATTTAATTATATATATATATATATATAAATATTATATTTTTTAACATTAAGCGTTTGTATATTTATTCAACATACTCTATTTTTGGAGGGTTGGATTGTTCGCCCGAAAATGGTTCTCTATTTGGCTGGACATCCATTAGAGTTTAGGTCAACTCAATTGGTAACCCTAGAGACCATCCTAGCCTAAGTCGTAGAACTCAACGGACATTGTCATGGGCACTCTTTTGATTCCGACTTGACTACACCCATCTTCTTTGACAGCGACAATGCAATACCCAACCGATTATCAAAGCCGGAATTAATCACAAAGCCAAGACGCTTTATACATAGAGAAAGCGCCCTATGCAAGGGTAATGCCCTAACCTAATAGTAAGGGGTCAGCACACAGGTCCAGAGATAGACCAACTGAGACTTGCAGAAGGCTTAAAGGTAAGAAAAGAAAGAAAGACAAGACCGGCGGTTCAGTCGCCGGTGAATCGCCATCAGCAATTGTTCACACCCGGCGTGAACCCCTTTGGGGGACCCACCCTCTTTCGTCCCGTTGCGTTAGTATTGCAGTGAATTATATGTTGTATATTTTGGGGCTCTGAGTCTGATAGTTTGGTCCACTAAACTAGATTGGAGTTCAACTTTGGTTTCTGGGTAGTGGGCCTTGTCCTAGTAAGTACATACTGCGTTTGGCTATTTATTTATGTATGAGTAAATTACATCTTTAATACTTAAACGTGTGCCACTTTTCAAAACTATTAATATAGCCCATAAACTTTGATTTTGTTATCAATAAAAGACTTGAGATCAATTTTTAACAAGAAGCTATCTGTTTAGTGACGTGACCATGTAAGGTTTACCATAAAAGGATAAAAATGATATTTTACATTGATTTTCAATACAAAATATTGTTTTTATCCTTTTATAATGTTTTTTTTAAAAGCAAGTATTTGTTCCAAAAAAATTTCCACATGATATTAAGATTAAAATTTAAGTAATTAAAAAAATTACAGCTCATTGTACAATTGAAATTCGAAGAATTAAAGAGTGGACAGATTTGGGGGAGCAAGAGATGATGCAGAGGTGTTTGAGTAGAGGTGGAGAGGCCGACGAGGGCAGAGTTCACATTTCAGGATAATACGCCCATGGCTTGCACAAAGTTCACATTTCCCAAGTCAAATCCCATTTCTTCGACTCGTCAGACAAATTTATTGAAAAATTCAGGCTTTCGTGTCTCAATCTTAAAATCTGTTAGCATCAAGGCAAGAGACGAGAGGGGCATGCCCAACTACGTAACAAGCCTACCTAATATTGTGTTTAACATTCTTGGATAGATTTCGCCTAAAAATCCATGAGTTATGCTTTAAAACCTTGACATCCGAGATTGCCACTCGTTTGAGGAAGTTATAACAAGTTATAAAGCAGTTTTTAAGCTTCAATTCAAAAGCAATGAGTTGTTAGTCACTATTTTTGCAAAATGTCGTTTTGCCGTTTTTAAAAGTTGAACCCTACATGGTCACGTCAGCAAACAAACCGTTCCGTAATAGAAATTGGTCTCAGACCTTTTATTGATAGCGAAATTAAAGTTTGGGTACCATATTGGTAGTTTTTAAAGTCTGTATACCACTTTAACCGTGTCACACAAATTTAGATACCAATCATGTAATTTACTCTTTATTTATTTATTTATTTATTTAATTTTTACTAAGAGTAATGGGATCAATTCAAGCTAGGATGAACATGGCAGCACAGATGCAGGAGCTGAACACGCAAATCCATCTCAAAGAGAGCTTCAAGAAGACTACAATCAAATACCAGATCCATTGAGCTTGAGAAACACATACACCAAGGCCAAAACCATGCAGACCCATAATAGTATCGACCACATATCCAACTGACTTTAATTCAAAATCAAAAACAAAAACAAAAAGACCAGATCTCAACCATCTATGAAATGGAGATCAACTTCTGTGAGCAAATCAACCAGTATAACTAGTTGAAGAGAGAGGGAGGTGATATCCACAAATGAATCGAAGAGACAGACACCCAAGGGATGTTTAACCTCTTGAAGCATCATGTGTTTTACTAAAGGGTAAACCCCATTTTAATTTGAGCTCTAACGAGCCGCATACAGATCAACAGAAGGAAAGTAATACGGGATGCTAGCCGAGGAAAATCGGTTTGAGAGGAAGACTAAGGATAGATCTGGGTATGAGTGGGTTGGGGTCTAAAGATTCAGAAGATGATATAGACTAAAAAGAAAGTACAGTAAAAGGGAGGAGTTGGGTGGCCGAGAGGAGAGGCATTGTAGGAACTTGTGTGACTTTAGTCCCACATTGAAGAAGTTGAAAAAGTTGTGCCTTTTATAAGGGCTAACCCATTTAGATTATTAAATGGGTGTTGTGTGAGAGAATGAGCTTTAATGGGCTCTCTATGGATTTTTCATAGAATTGCACATATATTTACACAATTATATAATAGTCAAAGATGGGCCTTGGGCTCTGTTGATTAAATTCGGAATATTTTATTTTAATTAATTAATATTTTGAATTTGATATTAAATTCGGAATAAACAGTTACAACTGTTCGAGCAGTTGCAACTGTTCATTCGGTCGCGTGACTTTTATATAAAGACGACGTTGGTCGTCGTTACAACATACGGAAAACATTCTTCTCTCCTTCTTCTTCTGTTCTTCGGAGATTCACAAAGTAATTCGCTAGAACAAGTTTTTGTGCAAAAACTTGTTTGTGATTGTTGTACCCTCTAGATAGACGTCTGCAACTACAGCACAAGTGGGGACGAATTTCTGTCTAAGGACACTGCTACGCAGGCCTCAATCGATCAAGTCAGTGTTTTTCAATTTCAATTTCGTGGTTAAATTATTTGATTTATTGTTGTTAATAGAATTAATAGTATATATATAAATCTGTTTCTGTACCCATTATTGATTGGTATTATCAGGCATGAGGCCTTAGATCAAAGATGATCTCTAGGAAAAACCGACCAAAGCGACTGGTTGGAACATCCAGAAAATGATGAGACTGATAAGAGATTCATATAGCTAGGAATGAGAAACAAACAGAAAACAATAGAAAATCAGTCTCTCCTCATTCCTAAGCTAGAGATCCAGACTAAAATGATCTAGATAAGGCCGAAGAATGGGAGAGAGAGGGGAGACTTGTTAAATAACGACAAGTGTGGTATGTGGATCATTCTTGTATCGATACTGTCTCAATTTAATCATCTTTAAGGTATTGAGTTTTATCCGTAAAAGACCTCAGTACAATTAGAAATGATCCACTTACTTATTAGTTATATTTTATTTATAATTTTTTTGATGTGAGATCTATTACTCTTCAAGACTCTCAACAAAACTTAATTGGATGGGTTTATAGAGAGAAGGTGGACGTTCTCTCTCTAAAAGCATAGATGAGATGGGTTTGGTACTGGTTTGGCTATCTAGGAGAAGGGGAAGGTGGTGTGCTTAAGCAGTGTGTGAACCAATTCCATGAGGGAAAAAGCTTCCGTCCGATCTAGTTCGGACGGAGCTCCTCGTTCGAACAGGTATAAATCCATTTTTCACAATATCAATCGTGATCTTAACCGTTCAATAGTTGGATTAACCCATGAAGATCATCTATACCAAAAATCAACTTAAAAAATGATCGTTTGCTCACCCGAATTCATAGAACAAAATGGACAGTTCTTGAGTTTTTATGATTATCCGTTCACTTTGTTCGATGCATTCGGGTGAGCAAACGATCATTTTTTACGTTGATTTTTGGTATAGATGATCTTCATATGTTAATCTAACTATTGAACGGTTAAAATCACGATTGATATTGTGAAAAGTGAATTTGTGCCTGTTCGAACGAGAACCTGGGTCCGAACTAGATCGGACCCAAGTATTTTCCTTCCATGAGTCCTATATTTTGCCCAATGTAAAGGGATAAGGTGCAAGCTAATGTCAAACCAATTGGAAGGGCGAGTTTATACCTAACGTCAGCCGTGACAATTTACATCCTCAAAGTCATAGCTTGCTTCGTGTTTAGGTTTGATTGTGTAGGACTAAAGAAGGGTGCATTCTCAAAACACTAATTTAGCTTCTCTCAAAATTGAAATACTAATTGAACCATCTTTAGAGTAGCACTCGCATCTCATTTTATGTAACCATTGATGTTGTACAAACAATCATTTCATAAAATTTAGTAATAAATAGATACCGTTTACTACATCGGGCTGTGATGTAAATGATATCGGAAATGTGATTCACCTTTGAGACTTTCTCATAAATGAGAACAAAATTATGTAAATCATAGTTTGAATCTTGCAAGCAAGAGTAGTCAACCCGACACTCAAATGAGTCAACACAACTAAAGAAGCTGAATTTTGATGCAAGACACAGAGAAAAGGTCTGGGACCATGAAAATGTGGTAGGGGCAATAATAAAGAAGGTGGCTGCTGGGGGATTAATTAAACCCATCGTAAGACACGTGATCTTCCCAACCCTCCTCTCCTCCCCTCTACGATTTTTAAGTCTCGTCCTTTTACATTTTTTTATCCAAATAAGATAGATTTATACATATGTTACGAGCAATATGAATAATACAAGTCATTAATTAACTGTTTATAACAAGTTTCAGATCAAAAATCTTGAAAAATGACTTCCTATAGAGTTACCAAATTTCCGGTACACCGTAAGACAGTAACATGATCATCAAAACCAGAGGCTAGTTGTTTTCTCACCAACTTTGTTGGCAGCTAGTCATCCTTTTACACTTGCTCTACCTATCTACCCATGTAATAATTACATTTCATCCCAAATTTCTGGTTATAATATGATCCAAATCTTGACATTTTTATTGGTCACATTATTTACTTCACTACAAGACTGAGGGTCATGGTAGCCAATAGGATAGATATGGTTGTGGATTGAAATTTAGTGTAGCATGTGTATCAGTTTTTCAGTGGTCCTATTTCCTATGTTAATAGAAAACTAGAAATGTAGCATACACTGTCATCAGAGAAAGTGTAGCATAGAGTTACCATATAACAAAAAAGTAATGATGTATACCTGAGTTTGGTCTAGTGGAAGAGGTTGAGTCCACCGTGTTAGCCAAATGTTATAGTGATACTCCTAATAGTAAGGAGGTCACTGGTTCGATCATCCGCATGTGTAAATAATCTGCATGAGGAGAGCCAAAACTTAACTTCTTTACAGCTTGAAGTAGTAGCCAGAACCGGCCCTGAGGGAAACCCACCAAGCTTCTACTTTGGGCCCCAAAATTTAAGGGTCCCCCAATATTTTTTTAATCTTATCTGTGATATCAGTTCCTCTATAACAGTATGTTAGATGACAGTGCATCTAATCTATCTCGAATGAGACCTCTACAACCGGGAACCCACAGCCCGTGGGCCTCTAAAAATATAGCCAAATATATAAGGTGTTGCTATTAACACACCTATCTTTTTTTCAATCCACATATTTCATTTTTATTTACAAGTTTGTCATTAAAATTTGTTTAATGATTGATTGAAAAAATAGATATAGTGTGTTAATAGCACCACTCAATATATATATATATATAGGCATACTAAACGCACGCCTTTTGCAATTTTTTCTTTGATTGAGAGCCACATCGTTCGCACACTCTCAATTTCTCATATCAATTATCAAAGTCATGTTTCCGATGGTCTGGCCAGCAGCCCTCAAGTCTTCGAATTTTTTTCGACGAAAGTAGTCAGGTGAGTCATTCCTCCTCCTTCTCCAATGAGTCTAATTCCATGGTTTTGCAATTTGAACTATCAACTGAGATTAAGAACTTCAGTTAATAACGGAAGCACAACTTGAGTTGAGATTGATGACTATTTGTAATTGTTTAAATTGAAGTAAGAAACATGCACAAACTTCTACCGATGTTAATGAGAATGCAGAAGCAAGTCAAGATTTGAATGCGGAACCAGATTTGAATGAGGAACAAGGTTTGAGTGACGAACCAAATTTGAATGAGAAACCAATCTTTCATCAACATGTTAATGATAATAGTGGAGAAGAAGAACCAAATATGGTGGTGAATGAGGCTCCAATTTTTCCTTAGGCCTCGAAAATTTCAGGATTGGCCCTGGTAGTAGCTCACTTTGTCACCATTTTAAAGAAGTAATCACGTATTTTGCAATCATATAACCACACATAAAGCTCCATTCATACAACAGATTTATGTGTATGGTTTGATCCACGAAATATGTAGCTATATTGATTAAAAGCATTTTGCTGACACCCGAAGTCTAAATTGGAGATCAAGGATCATGTTCCTTGGATAGGCATCCATTGCTAGACAAACGAGTAAAGAAAACCTCTTTTACCCTTCATAAGTGGAACGAAGACAACAAGACATCATAGGCGAAGACGATGGATGAAGTTTGGGAGTGGAAATGGCATATTGATGCAAGTTCATGCATAATTTAGCAATGTACTTTAGATGACTGATGTGATCATATAAGTACACATGAAACTAGAGGAAGATAGCAATTCACATATTAGCATGCCAAGTCTCAAGAAAGAGCTAATAACAGAAGTTCAACATTCAGGAATGACAACTTAAGGATGTGTAGCAGTTCAATAAGCAAACCACGGTACTGTTTTAGGGACTGGGTCAGCATTGTGCCAACCCTTGGTACACGGAGGGATGCTCACAAACTCGTCAAATTTCTTTACATGAATGTCGCAGCACTTGTACTGCAATATAAGGAGAGATATTACTGGAATTGTAGACGGAATATATTACTAAATTAAGTCTCACTCGGTCATGGGTGGTGGTTGCATGCCGTCTCATGGTTATCCTTCTCTTTAAAAGTTTCACCACAACCTATATTTTTACAGGTTTGGGGCTGCTTTATGTCTATAATCTTTCAGAGGTGCACAAGTGCCTTGATCATCTGTAATGCACTCGGTAAGTGGCGTTGTAACTACATTTACCGGCTTTGTATTCATTTCCTTCGCTTGTGAACCTGGAAAAAGGAAGAACTTGCCTCAAGCCTAAGATGTAAAAAAACATAAATCATAAGAAAATGGAAAAGTTCTACAATCATCAACCAAATAGAAGTTGGTATATTAAGCTAGGTATCTTAAAGAACTTGAAAAAAAAAAGTTTGATATAAATAAGAGATTCAGCACGGATGATGAACCCAAACTATCAGAAAATGCTTGAAGAGATTGAAAAGAGTTTAGATCAGAGATAACATAACATTTGATGATAAAACATCATCAAAACCCAAACCCCCAATAATTCATTTACAAGGAGGAACTATATTGTAGTTCTTAATCCATTTTTCCAAACATCCATATCCATATACTTCTAATATCAGGACTCGAAAAACCATACTTATTTTTCACCAAATGTCATGAATAGAAATCACAATTGCAACTATGTTATCATACTTGTTATACTTAGATCTTAAGTGTGTACCAGATAGCCAGATTATACCATGTCCATGAAAAAACCAATCAATCTCCTGACACACAAAGCTTAACTAAGACTATAGCAGTACACAACCAAATGAACGTACCATGATCTGAACAAAAGAACCCTAGATAGAAATCCTATTTACAACTCTACTATATGACATAACTTTCTCCAAATAGACTTGCATTCACACTTGAAGAACCCTAGATAGAAATCCTATTTACAAGCTGCTCAAAGGGTACAGAAATATAGGTATGCACACGATTCTCCAAGAATGATAACTCCACGCTACCTGAATATCCGGATATCTGTCATCCGCAACCTTTAGATTAGAATCAGCAGTGAATTCAGAACCTGATAGTCACAAATCATACAGCTGAATCATGAAGACGATCAGATACTTGATAGGCGGAGAAGGTCACAATTTTCTGTTGTGTTGTGCTTCAATCATCGAAACTTTCTCCTGCAAAATTGGGAAAATCAGAGCTAAAACTCTGTTTTTATAGATTTTAGACATATTTTTACACTTTTAGGCACTATATCTAGCTGACAGCAGACAATAATTCAATTTTACGAGAGGTTTTAGAAGAACCCTAGACCATATATCGTACAGTTCACACTGAAAGGTGTACCATCCTTGCAAGTGTGTGTCAACATGTATATATGTGCTTCAGAGAGGAGGAAAGAGAGAGACCTCAATATTTATGGGAACTTCTGCAGGAAACCAGTGCATAAGAACTCCCAAATTCATTATGGCAGGAGTCAATCTAAACATGAGAGGAGTTGTAACCTGTACACCATCAATTCTTTGGTAAGTATATTTCAAAAGACATCCATTTTTCATGAAAAATGAAAACAGAATTACCAGGCTAAGTGCTGTTGTTCCGAGGAGAAGCAGGTACATCTTGCCCTGCAGATTTTTTTTGTACCCAAGAAAAACAACAGTAATTAAATGAGGAAATCAAGGCAAGAAAAATAAATGGATCCTATTCATTACCACTGATTATCCTGTTTGGCATATACAACCGATGTATATGCAGGATAAGAATAAAAACTAGGCATATTTGAAATTGCATCTTAAAAATGAGAAACTTTAACTTCTGAATGTTGGAGTGCATATTTTCCGTAAAAGTTTCTCTTGAGTACAAATATCTTCTTGAAGTTCTTATGTTGCAAAAATATTTCAGGAGCTGCTAACAACACTGATAACAACTGTGTTCAAACCAAATCCTGATTGTAAAATTTTATGATTCACTGAAATTATATGCTTTTCAAGAGAACCAAAATACAGCTGTGCATATGCAGATGTTGCATAAAGTATGACTGACAAATAGAGGAAGATATTACCTCAATTAGATGAAGATTTGAGGCCCGGCTTAAAAGGACAAAAGCAAATTCTCCAATTTGAGCAAGTGAGACTCCAACCTATAAAAAGTAATAAACTGTCAATATTAGGACATGTTACATAAGTTTGTCAGAGACGAATGAGATATTCACACAAATCTTACATGAGCTTACCATAAATGATGCCCTGAAGCTGTATCCAAAGGCCTTAGTAACTATAGTAACAACAGCAGTCTTTACAACTATAACTAGAATCACAGATGCTAGAAGAATGTCCACGTGATTCCACAAGAAATGTACATGTATGAGCATTCCAATGCTTGAAAGGAAGAGAGCTGCAAATAGGTTACGGATTGGCTCCACCTATAATGCAGAAAAGCATCATGTTCAACAATGAATTAGTTCCGTATCTGTTTACTCTTTATTTCTTTTTTTCTTCTCCAAATGGGATCATTAAAGCATTTTGCAGGTAACAAATAAAAACACAGAAGGGTACCTGATCTAAAGTATGTTGTGCAAGGTCAGTAGTTGATATCATAATTCCAGCCACAAATGAACCCAACTCAAGACTAAGGCCCAGCTTATCACTGCTCTGAAAAGATTACAGGAACATACAAGTATTAAAACAGTGTTGAGAACCACATATATGTAGCAAGATCCCTACATTAGACCATGCTACAGTTCATACATCCAAAGCTTCAAGCTTGAAATGTGGCATTTCATTATCTTCATGTTATAAGGGAGCTAGTTTATATTGTGGCAGGAAATAAGTTTTTTTAAACCATATATATAAATTTAGAAGTCAACATGATGAGCGGTGATTAACTTTGATAAGTACAATAACAGAATAGTTCACTTACCCAAGCTGATAGCAAGCAGAAAGCCACAACAGCCAGCTGATAAAGCTCATTTGTCTGCTTTAGAATACCAGTTGTAAAAGAACAAATGAAGTTGGAGTCAATCAAAATTGCAGAACTTAAGTGGCTTGCTCAAATAGAAAAGCAAAACTTACTTGGGAGGACAACTTCATCATCAGTTTCAGAAAGCGAGGAACAAATGACCAACACAATACAGATGAAGCACCAAGATATAATGATAAGACTAGCACCCTGAAGTAAAAACAAGATAACTAAGAACTTTGGCAGGACGGTAAACATGATTTAAGCCAAGCAAACATGAGAAAAGAGATTAAACTGTCATTATGGCATCAAAACAAGGATGGAACAGAACAATAAAAGATGGAACAGAAACAATAGAAGATGGTGAGGAAAGAAAAGGTGCAATTAAAGAAGGCAACAAACCAGACTTACAGCTTCCCCACTGAAACCATCCCTTGGAAAACACCACTATGACCGCCCAAAACTGGGAGTAAAGCAAACAGTAAACCAACAGCACAATCCTGAAAAAAACAGAGTAATATAAATGGATATGCTCCCAATACAGCCTTATCATGCAAAGACTTATCAATAAATTTAGCATTCAAGTTTTCACAGTTCAAAACAAACCTGGAAAATTAGCGTCCCAATTGTAACTTGACCATGAAGAGAACTATTACTTTTCCTTTCTGCTAGAAATTTCACCACCTGGTTAAAGGGAATACGAAAGAAATGAGGCTTATTCAAAAGCAGCAATGAAGAAAACTTGCAGTGTAATAAATGGTCAGAAACGTACTACTGCTGTTGATGACATTGATAGGAAGGAGCCAACAAAAATTCCCTCAGACAATCCCGCTCCACATAGCTGCAAATTTGGCAAACGGGAAGCAGTGTTAATTAAACAGGAATTAACATCTAAGGAGAACCAAATAATAAGACTGAATATGCTAACACTATACCACAGCAATTATGCCGCATAAGAACATAAACGTTAAGATTTGAAGAAGCCCTCCAAGAACAGCTACAGGGCCCACAACTTTCAACTGCATCAATGAAAAGTTAAAATGCTTCCTTACAAAGAGGGTATTTCCATTCTCTCCCTCAGAAGGTGTATTTTCATTCTTTCCAGCAAAAATTATATGAAGTCAAAATTCCAAAACTCAACATACCTTGGCCAAAGAAAACTCCAACCCTAGAGCAAAAAGGAGAAATATGACACCAAATTGTGCAACAGTTTCTACCTGTAGCAAAAGAAGAAAGGATTACAAAAGATAATGTTACTAGAAGTGTTATCGCAGATATCCTTAAAATAAAAGTCACACCGAGATTACCCCGACAGTGACTAAGAGTTTATGTTCTACACTCTTCTTCTTTTATAATAAACTATTTATGACAAGTTGGCACTTCAGTATGGATAAAGGGCATCAACTCAGTATGGATAAAGGGCATCAAAATGCAGTGTAAATCAAAGATGTAGCAACCTTTTGGCCCTTTGACATTCTACCTTCTACAAAACTTGATATTTGAATAAATTGCTTCATATCCCAGTACAGTTTTACACAATTACAGGATGTCAATCTCCTAAACAGAAGCAAGAGGAATCATGTTACAGATTTTTCTTATAAGATTAATATACAATGTCCTTAACACAGTCTCAAATATCATAACTATAATTCCATGAAAATGATCATCACTGGAGGCTTGGAGCTACAATATTGAAGAGCGATAGGTAGGTGAGGGAAATCTTTCTAGAAACTTTAACTCTCATATCTATGGAGAATAGAGCTTGTAACCGATCATACTACACACCAACATACCTGTACCATTTCACTGATGAACATGAGACCTCCTGGTCCAATGACAGACCCCGCAAGAAGATATCCCACAATCACCTATCAAATATGCATAAAATAGATATAATCAGAGTTGCATCATATGAATAAGTTAACTATATTGAACACTGAGCTACAAATGAGTGAAAATTATTAGTAAGCGGAAATCAGAGACTAAGATTCAAAAACAAACCGGTTGCCCCAAACAAGAAAACACAATTCCTCCAATGGCAGCAGAAACTATGATAACCACCAAATCAGAAATTAACCTGCAAGAATGTTAAATGTCAAGTTGTCAACCATATAAAATATACAAGATTTTATTGCAATTTGAGGAAACATTAGATTTTATAGGTATTGCAAGATCCGTACAACATCAAATAGAGATGTTCTTTCCATCTCTGGTGATGGATTAGTGTTGCAATCAACAACCAAATCTCAGTTCCCGAATTATGTATAGCACAACAAGGATAGGACTACTTACCTCAAATCTACTTGAAGTACTGGATACTTGGATTTCTTGTTTGACATCACGAAAACATTGTCCTATCAACATAAAATTAAGGTAAGAGGTCTAAAGAGAAACTTAAACAATTACTACTGAATCTCTGCCAAAGCTCTCAACGTGAAAGAAAAAAATCATTTGAAAAAAGTGTACCTTTTTGTCAATCAAGGTTGTTGTTTCCTCTGAGTCTTCATTCTCCAGGGAAAAAACACCTTGAAACTGATAAGATTTTGTGCCGCTGACAACCAAAACAAACTAATCAGTATACATTACTAACAACGAAACAACCCAGATCTCATTCCGTAAAATATTCACAGCAAAAATATCTCAGCATTGAAAGACTACTATATTATTCACGTACTTAGTCTCCTGAGTATCGTTTTTATTGCCTTTCTCGTGAGTGAGCTTAGCTACAGTCTCCAGTACGGCCTGAAATATAAATAAAGCACTTATCTTCAACACAAGGACATCGATAAAAAAACGAAAAGAGCAGTAACAATCATTGCATTTCGATAAGAGAATCTCATAAGACTAAAAAAACTCACTTGCTGATCAGCCACACTACTGTTAAAGCTGCTTTTATCAGATCCTAATAAAAATCGAAAGCAAAAAAGGAAAAGTTAGCAAACACGAAACCGCATAATTCCGAATACATCGATAACACATCAATAATCTGAATTAATAAAGCTGCATTTAGCTCAAACAAAACTGATTCTAAGTTTCTAACACTAATCAGCTTAGTTCTCCAACCACAACCTCTAACCTGAACTCAATCAATTCGCAATTTCACTTCCGATTTCAATTTCAAGTCGGAAGCTTCAAAATTACACAATGAAAGCTGAAACCGAAGAGGAGAAGATAAGAAGAACTGACCTTCGGGCTGATCGTTATCGGAAAACTCCTTTTCGAGAACCCGATCGAACATTTTGGCGATGGTGCCGTCGTTGTTCACCGGCGCGGAGGAGTTCATCATACTAGTGCCGTAGAACCTCTCCCTCATTTCCTTATCGGATCTCACCGCCGACGAAAGCCTCGCGTGAATCAAAAGCGTTAATAGACAACAACAACAAAACCCGAACCCGACGAACCGGCCTCGCATTCTCTTCGCCATGGAAAATGCGGCCGGTGAGATAAGGCGGAATCGAATCGAATCGAATCGCCGACTCTCAGGAAATTAAGGTTTGAGAAGAATGGAGTGGAATTGAATTGAATTGAATTGAAATGAATTTGAATGCGTGAGAGAAAAGGTAAGGAAGATTTTATCTCGGGGTTGAGTGAGTTTTTTCCTTTTTTGTTCGGGGTTTGTTTTTATTTTAACTTTTTTATTAATAACGCATCCACGTTGTATATGTGTATATGTCCGTGACGTTTGAACTCGTGGCCTCAAAATTGTTAGTTAAAAATCTTAACTAACCAAACATCGGCTCATTGACTGTTCACGGTTTGTTAATTAGTGGGACTTATAGTTGTTCAAACGAGATCAACACATCATATGACCACGTTCGACGCGTATACATCAGGATTAATATTGTATTTTCAGAAACACTAGGACAAGGACTGTTTTTGTTATGGTCGTTATCTTTCTTCTTCCCCTTTTGTTTTCATTTTATTCTTATTTTTCGATTTATACACTCAATACTGAAATCATTATAAAAAATACAAAACATACGCTTAGAAGACATTTTTTTTCATACAAGATTTGTGTTTTAAGTTATTTTTATACATTGATCTCTCGTTCGATACTCATTTTAATTCGATTCGATTTGAGTATTCACGATGAATATACACTTTTTTCTTTTTTTCTTTTTTGTTTCAACTATATCATCATGTTTGTGCTCTTTATGTTGAAATAGTAACTACATGTTTAGTTACCTACCATGCGCATCTCATTGTTCTGTAGCTATATATGACCATTTTGTAGCTATCATCGTGTTTGTGCTCTTATTGTAGTACACGTTTCATTATGTTTGTTGCTAGCAAAAGTTTGGATACATATTACATTGTTCGAATCAAGAGTATAAAAATGTCAGTTGGAACGGAGGATCTAGGAAACCATTATTTAATTTTTGCTTTTACAATAAGAGGAGACAGAACGGACAATGCAGTTGATGAAAATTACAATATTATCGACAAAAATGAATTGGGGTTAATATTTGTACTCATTTGTTAATTGGGCAGTTGTCATTTGTAACTTTTTTACCTACATCATTTGTTAAATACCCTTTATTAGGGCCTTGAATTGAATAATAATCTAACTTTTTAAATCGGTTAAATTCTAACCTTTTTGATGTGTACAAGTATATAAATATCATACTTTTATAAATTGTATCATTCCCTTCATTCTAATAATTTCAATTGTCATGTTTTTGTTTGAATACTACTTATCTTAAATTCATAATGCCTTGATGATAGAATAAGTAACAATTGTCCCTCTCTTCGATTAAGGCAACATGGTTCCTCCCGTCTGAATAATATATAGCATGTTCTTGTCAAGTCCATAAGCGAAATGGAACGTGATCAAGCAATTTTTGTGCCTTTCCTGCAGACATTTCACTTAGCAAAGAGCAGTGAATGGAAGAATTACCCCATCAAACATTGCATATCCAAATCTTACAAATCAAATAACCTTAAAATTTAATAGACATAGAATTAAAACAGACCTACACGAGACTTTTAATATTATAAATGGATCAAAGTTTCAAACTTTTATATTAGAAAATATAGTTTATATTGAATTTGGACCTGAAAAATTTAGTATAGACATGTTCTTGGATCATGAACGGCATGATTACTAACGTCAACTCTTGAACTAGAAGTCTAAATTTCTCTGCGTTATTTTTTAAGATCTTCGTGAAATTCTTGAAGCCAATACTCAAGATTACTATTTATCAGTAAATGATAGTCATGTGAGTCTATGATCCTTCTTATTCACTGATCATCAACTATAAATGATCGACACTATTCTGAAGGTCTGTATTTTACTATATCTGAAGGTTTTGACTCAAACTTCAACTATGAATCTTTCTGAAACATATATATTTTGTTTTAAGAGTTCTATATTTTATTAGATGACTTCCAGGCGCGGATCTAGGTATTAGCTGGGTGGGGCTCAAGCCCAACCGAAAATTTGGGGCTAAAAAAAATAAATTTTATTTTTTGTTGGGTTCTTGTTTTTCCTGTTGGGTTCTTGTGTTTCGAATTGTTGTAATTGGATGATGGTTCCTGTAAATCAAATCAAGCTTGGTTGCTCACAGACTGCTCATATCTTCCAGGCAGTCCAATAGTATCATGGCCTGGTATGAAGACTACTGGCAGGACGACCCGATCATCCCGTGTTTATGGCTTATTTGGTGGCATAAAGGATAACAATGACAAGGGTGATGACAAGGTTTCCCTCTTTTCTCACTATCATATTTGTTATATTTGTTTGTTTCATATCCACTCCTTGCATTTACTGGTTGAATGAAAGACAAGTTTTATGTATGCTTCATCCAATCTTAACCTGCAGGACTTAGTGACCCATAAATTGGGAGCTAAGTTCCATACTTTTAGCCTAGGTCCCGACCAGGTTTTAGCATGCTATACCCACTTTTAATTCACCCACCATTGGTTTACCAGATAATATCCACCACTGTATTTTGCATCCATTTGGTGAACAAGGAGACTTAAATGTGAACTATAATCTTTATCTACTTATGGGTGAATGTCACATTTATCTGAATCGATGTTGGCATTGGGAGCTTGAGGTAGATTATAGGAAGGTCTGAATGGCAATAGCCACATTTAGGTAATGGAACATGTGTCATGTGCTGAAACTAAGAGAATTTTGTCATGTGTCATGCTTCATCGACTCGTAAAGTTAAATTTTGTTAGTTTATGCTATCAAATTGTACCACATTGCTATTTAGTTTAATTGCTCAGTTTGTATTATAATTTTGCATATGCATTAGAGGGAAAATGCTTATTATATATGTCCTCCCCTGACTAGATGTATCATTTACTTTCAATCAATAAATTTCTCTCGCAGCATCGAGATTCTTCACATTTTTTCTTTCTTTGGTTAAAAATTTCAAGCCCACCCAAGATCGTAATCCTGGATCCGCCACTGATGACTTCCAAAATTTTTCTTGAGTGCTGTTGTTGTAGATCCGGCAATGTTGTATCGAACTATTGAAGGAGGAATTCTTGATTGAAGGAAGATTAATTTTTTGTTCCTGTCAAACGATTGAAGAAAGATTTTGGAGTGAGATCTGGAAAGTATTGGCCAGTTGAAGACAATTAGTTGATCAATGGCATTTGTGTCTTCTCCTCGTCATTTTTTATTAAATTATATATTAAAGGTCAAAAATCAACTTGAGAACCAAATAATGATTATTTCTCAAAATTTCTGGGCATCCACAGTTCTCTATATCCTCCCCTCCATAAAAATCTCACCTTTCACAACTAACAGATCACTCCAAGAAAACCCAGAAACTCCAAGATTAACCCGGAGATTAGGAAGACTGAGGCCAAGGTTGTGGACTCTGTTGTGGTCGCTGCTTATTGCAGGTAAATTTTTTTTACCTCAATGTATTTACTTTGATTTAGTTCTGTTCTAGAGTGATTAAAGTATGTTACTTTTTACTGTCTGATCATGTGAAAATCAAATTTTGGAGAGGAATTTGGTCTGCCAAGTTCTAGCCTTTGAATTAGTGGCATTGCTAAATCATGAATTTGGAACAACTGGGGTCATTGTGATGTCAGCATTGTTTTGACTGATGTCATGGTATGATGAAAATGCTGTTAGTGATGTGTGGTGTTTGGATGTATAGGTGTTGGTGGTCGGGGACTTTTCCTTTGTTGCTCTTGAAGGAGTAAGGCTTTTGAATCTTAGTACGGTATTCGGATATTGAACCGTGATTTCTATTAGAGGCACTGTGTTAGAAGAGGTATTCGGTTTGAAAACCTAACCTATTCGAGTGTCATCTACTAGATTATGTGATGGTGATATATGATCAATGCATCTTGTGAAATATGTTGTAGTATTTGTTCTTAGTGTGTTCTTCAAGTGATTTTGTTGTTTATATGTTGAATGGCAACTTAGCAATATGATCTTTTCCTCTTTCACGGGCAGCTTCTAAGCAATGGACAGAAATGTGTGATGGCCAATTTTTATCTTGATTTTGATCACTGTTTCAGAAAACATCATTCACCAAGTATATGCTTCCATTAGAAGTTTAGATACCTGATTGATTTCTCACTGCATTGCTTATGTATGTTCTGGTATGGTGAGGAATAGTCGATCCATTTGAAAATCATTGTCAAATGGCCTGCACTCTCATTGGTTAAGTTGACCTTGGAGACAAAGGATTGAGAGAATGACATTTTTACTGCTACACTACTGAATGAGAGAATTTGAGTTTCTTTCGGATGATCATGTTTGTGTCCGAAAAGAAGAAGAAAACTGTTGGAAACTATTTGGTCATCTATAATTCTATATACTAAACAATTTTCCAGTCGAACTGAATTTC
Source organism: Comarum palustre (assembly GCA_951800085.1). Lineage (NCBI taxonomy): Eukaryota > Viridiplantae > Streptophyta > Magnoliopsida > Rosales > Rosaceae > Comarum > Comarum palustre. The sequence goes on along the minus strand of OX637585.1, from coordinate 2,346,990 downwards.
ATCAAGAATTGATCTTTTTTGGTTAAGAAAAATAATATCAAGAATTTATCATCAAGAATTGATCTTTTTTTGGTTAAGAAACATAATATCAACAATTTTCCTCTATATATTCTCACCATTGTAAATCAGTTACACACTTCAATACACAAGAAGAGAAAATTGCTCCATCTGTTTGAGTTTTTCTACATATATTGTTTAGATTTTAAGTGTAAATGGCTTACCTACCTTGAAGTATATTCTGGAGGCTCATCTACTAGATTATGAGATGGTGAGGAAGAAAGAGTCTTTCCATATTTCCATTTGAAAATCGTAGTCAAATGGCCTGCACTCTCATCAATTGGTCAAGTGGATCCTGGAGCCATAATGTGATTGAGAGAATAGCATTGTTAGTTTGTTACAACTACACTACTGACTCAGAGAATTTCAGTTTCTTTCAATTGATCGAGTTTGCATCCGAAAAGAAGAAGAAAACTGTTGTAAACTATTTGGTCATCTATCTACGAAACAAGAACTAATCTTTCGAGACGTAAAGGTGTGCTTCGTTTGCTAAACGCTGAGCAAATCAGAGTACCATTTTTGACAAATATCAGCATCATTTTGCTTAATTAGCGTTTGTATTGTTTGTTTTTTTTGCATAATCATCTATATGCTTTTAACAAATTAAAAGCATACTCTGTTCAATGATACAGCAGCACACAAATGCAGCTGTGGGATATATTACACATGCATACAAAAAATGATCATATAGTCGTATAGAGAAGCCATGCTGTAAATAGAGCAGTATTCATTGAGAGACAGGTAGGTATCTATAAGTTAGTTAATTAAGGTGGTGTTAGAGACGTTCTTGAATCTTTCTCTGCGAGAGGTTCACTTCGATAAGCCCATATCCTTACCCGATTGGAAACTACAAAATCAAAGTCCCATGAAAGCTTAATCAATACAGTCTTGCCAATACTGTTAGAAATTATGATCGGTAGAGTATAGTCGTAATTGAACCACTTCAAAACTATATATGTATGATCCCAGTGATCCCTCTTGACATCTTTTTCATTGAGAGGCAGCTGTGACATGAAAGGGACTCAGGTTGCCTAGTTCTAACTTCATTATCAGCTCCATTATCCCATAAGAATTTGGTCATGGATTTTTTTCTTTCCACTCCTTTACCTCCCAGTTTAGCAGTAATGCTCCTTTTAGGAGTAATTTTTCTGCGGAAGAAGCAGAACAAGAGATACCCTCCAGTTGCCGGAACCCTCTTCCACCAACTGAAATACCGTCACAAGTTGCACCATTATATGACAGAGCTTGCATGCAAGTACAGAACTTACAGGATGCTTGGCTTTTTTAGATACACAGTCTACACGGCAGATCCTGTAAATGTTGAATACGTGCTCAAAACAAATGTTGCTAATTATGGCAAGGTACATATGTTATATATCAAACTGAGGCGTCAAAAACTTCCATTTTTGTTTCAGTATATGAAAATTAAGAAGCTTAAGTTTGTACACCATTTATTACTTTGTAGGGATATTACTTGCATAGCATAATGTATGATGTGTTGGGCGATGGGATCTTTACTGTGGATGGGGACAATTGGAGGCATCAGAGGAAGTCATCAAGCTCGCAATTCTCAACCAAAGTACTTAGAGACTTCAGCTGTGAAATCTTCAAGACCAATGCTGTAAAACTTGCTAGCATAATTCATGAAGCTGCAACCTTCGGCAAATCAATAGAGATGCAAGTGAGTTGTGATAGACAAGAGTAACATACTACACACATATATAGCACTGTTATGTTCAGAATAATTTTTTTGATTTCTTCTAATCTTGAATATCAGTAGAGCCATTAATGATCTCCGTTGTGTTGGAAGGTTTTGTTTTTGAAATCAACCTTGGATTCAATCGTCAAGATTCTACTTGGTATTGATCTAGATACCATGTCTGGAACAAACAATGAAGGTATCAGGTTTGGCAATGCTATTGCTTATGCAAGCGCAAGTATCATTTATCGTCTTGCCGATACCTTTTGGAGGATCAAACGGTTCTTGAACATTGGTACAGAAGCAGTGCTAAGAGAAAATATGATAGTTTTGGATAACTTTGTATACAATTTAATCAACATAAAGATTGAAAAACTCCGTAAATCAGAAGAACAGGACGAGCAACCTGTGAGTACATACCTGCCTAGCTTTCTATTCTAGATTCGATTAACAAGGTATCGATTGATTTGATGTTACTTTGAGTTAAATCACAGTTGAAGAGAAGAGACTTTATCTCCAAACTTGTGGAAGCAAAAGAGACTGATCCAAAGTACTTGAGAGACATGGTCTTCAGTTTTATTGCTGCCGGCAAAGACACAACTACTTCTGCTCTTTCATGGTTTATTTGTATGATGTGCAAGCATCTTGATATACAAGATAAGATTGCACAGGAAGTTAAAGAGGCAACAGGTCTGGATTGTATTTCAAGCGTTGATGAAGTTGCAGCCAACCTTACGGAAGAAGCCCTTAGCAAAATGCAATATCTCCATGCAGCTTTAACTGAGACACTAAGACTATGTCCTACAATTCCAATGGTACGTAACTTAAACATCCAGGATAAATGTCATACACATGAACTGAATGTTACGTTTCTTAATTTGTTGTTCTTGATTTGAATCTCTCATTTACATTACTTTTATTTCATTAATAATGTTGATGTTCTTATTTGTTCATAGAATGCAAGGGTTTGTTTTTCTGATGATACCTGGCCAGATGGACATAGTGTGAGAAAAGGTGAACTAGTGGTATACCAACCTTATTCCATGGGGCGGATGAAGTTTATATGGGGTGATGATGCAGAAGAGTTCCGGCCAGAGAGATGGCTTGACGGAAATGGGAATTTCGAGGACGAAAGCTATTTCAAATTCATAACCTTCAATGTAATATATGAAGAACACCAAGCTAATATTTTCTTGATAAAGCTGCTTAGTTTTATAGAAGTACTGATGCTATAGTTATAATGCAGGCTGGTCCAAGAATTTGTCTGGGAAGGGATTATACCTATCTGCAAATGAAGATAATGTCTGCTGTGCTTTTAACCAACTACATATTCAAGCTCACTGACGAGACAAAAGTGGTGGAATACAAGATGATGGTCACGCTTGATATCAAGAGAGGCCTTCATGTTCATGCCTTTCCGAGAGTTTGATCAGCATGCAAGATAGTATCACAAGTCAATAAGTGATGATGGATTTCATCAAGTGCATTTATATATGGTTATATGACAACGGCGAATAAGTCTAAGGTATTAGAGTACTGATGACATAGTTATGATGCAGGTAGGCTGGTCCAAGAATTTGTCTAGGAAGGGACTATAGAAAAAGGAGGTGAATTACAAGTGATCACACTCGAAATTAATGGAGGTCTTCACGCTCATGCCTTTCCAAGAGTTTCATCAGCATGCAAGAATTAAACTTATATTTATTTATTAAAAATTCTGTTTTGAATATCATTCACTTCCCAATTGATGTTAATCTCTGGAGTGTAGAGGCTGCTAGCCTCTTCAAAGCAACAGTGACCAAGATAATAAAATTTAACATTTTCTAATAGTTTCTGTTGTTAAAACACAAATCAACAAAGCACCAATCTTTAAAACCCAATTCATCAAAACCATAAAGGAAGCAAATTTCATGGTCTAGTTTGAATCGGAGACCTTTCTCGTTGAAGGTAAATGGCGACGGTATTGTTTTTAAACTTGAACTGGGACAAGCGTGGCCCGTAGATCACCATTGTACCGATACTGTCCCAACTTAACCACATTTAAGGTGTTGAGTTTTAATCACAAAAGACCTCTGTACAATTGGATACAATTCATCCACTTATAAGTTATATTTTATTTGTCTCTTTTCTGATGTGGGATTTTTCCTCTCTAACACTCCCCCTCACATGCAACCTAACTTTTTAGGTTGACACGTGAAATTCATTCAGTCCAATTTTCACATCGGAAATCGGCACATTCATTCTGTCCAATTTCATTTCGGAAATTGGGGTATGTGGTCCAAGACCCACTGCAGACACTTGGTATGGTATAGACCAATCAGAATTTTTCCGATGGCAATTCGATTCGATGAACCCAAATTTGGGCTCATTATGTTGAGAGACTTTCCCCCTTTATGCTGGGAGAAGTAATTGAAGAGGAACCTGACTCTGATACCAACTTAAACTGGGACAAGCGTGGCCCGTGGATCACCATTGTACTGATACTGTCTCAACTTAACCACCTTTAAGGTGTTGGGTTTTAATCACAAAAGGTCTAGGTACAATTGGATACAATTCATCCACTTATAAGTTATATTTTATTTGTCTCTTTTCTGATATAGAATCTTTCCTCTCCAACATTTAAGAGCCCTCTAACGGCCTTGTGAGAGTCGCGCGCTTTTTTGTTTAACACAAAGACAGCGTTGCCCCTTGGTCTTTGGCTTATTTACGTTTATGTTATCAAGATCATTTTGCTTCTGAGATGTGAGAATCAATTTGCTCAGCGTCTGCATTTAGGCATCATCAATGAGCTTATGAGCATCATATATGATTGAGAAAATCAGATATGTCTGATTTGCCCTTTAGACATATAAATAGATATATTCAATCATGTATTTCACATAACCTCTAAAATTCAAGAAATTCTTGTACGTACGGCTGTGTATGTACACGACACAATCTTAACCATTCATAACAATTTATATGTTTGACCACCCATGTATCAATATTATATCCTCTAATTTCAACCGTTCACATGTGTTGTGTACATACACGGCCGTGCATTGAAGATACTCCTCTAAAATTTAGGTATATTAGATCTTAATTCTACAACCAGGGATGTAGCCACGTTGAAGGCTACTTGGGCTATAGCCCAACCGAGAATTATATATATATATATATATGGCAAATTGCAGCATACGAATAGATGCTTCTAACATACCAATTGGTCAGCCTTGATGTTTTCACACATCAGGTTGGTGGTTCAAACATTGGTGTAGGCTTTTTTATATTTCTTTATTTTTACTATTATTCCTTCATCTTTTACTAACTTCCATCCTATATACTATTTCTTTTACTAGTTTCGCTTCTTTTTTATTCCGTTTAGAATAGTATTGTGTTCAATCTCATACACAGACTATCAAAAAAAATCAAAGAACACGGATAAAATTAGCCCAACCGGTAATTGGATCGGGGATACGTCCATGTCTACAACTCAGATATATTACATCTAACCCCTACAAATCAGGTATTCATAAGTTCAGGTATAGGATTAGGGTATAAGGTTTGGGTTATGGTTTAGGGTTTAAAGTATAGGGTATATGGTATAGGGTTTAGGTCATATATGGTATAATATATTATAACTTTTGTTTAGATTGGTGAATGAATCCTAAATTTTTAATAAAAATTAAGAAAACTGCATGATTTTTGTAAATTGATTGAAAAATGTTAGTGTTATAAGAAAAACTCATTTGATTTTAGAAAAAACATTACATGTTCTAAGCTACATAATGATAAAAGAGGTAAATTAGCATAAACTATAAATTTTCTTATAATGAATATTTTTGTAATTTTAGAAGAAAACATGTTTTATTATCCAAAATTCAGAAGACGCGAGTTACCACCCGTTTTGTTCTAGATGTAACTGATACTAATCGTATTGGTTGCTACAATCAATGTTACTGATACGTTAAGGTTTAATGTGGCAGCTAAAGAGAAGAGACGTCATCTCTACACTTATTGAAACTAGAGAGACTGATCCAAAGTACTTGAGAGACATGGTTCTCAGTTTTATTGCTGTTGGCAAAGACACAACTGATTCTGCTCTTTCTTGTTTTTTCTATATGATGTGCAAGCATCCCAATGTACAAGAAAAGATTGTACAGGAAGTTAGAGAGGCAACAGGTCTGGATTGTATTTCAAGCACTGATGAAGTTGCAGCCAACCTCACAGAAGAAGCCCTTAACAAAATGCAATATCTCCATGCTGCCTTGACCGAAACACTCAGGCTGTATCCTGCTGTTCCCATAGTAATCTAACAAATCATATCAACCAGTCTCAAGTATCTTATGAATGAGCGTGATACTATTTGAAGAACTTATGCGGTGTTAGGACCATATCAACCAATCTCAGGTTTTTACCCACTATCACGCTTATTCATAGGATACTTAAATATCGGAAGCCATATTTCCAGATCACGTTGAAGAGAATTAATATCAAACCTCTCTTCTTTCTCTTCTAATGTAATGGATGGAGAAGAGTTCAAAGGAACATCATTAACAAAATTTTCAGTCACTCTACTCCCACTCCCTATCGCATTATCATCGACACTATCACTTGATTGAATATTACCAGGTGCAAATCAGGAGAGTAGATTTTTGTACCTTTTGGTTTTCCGACTATTTGTCATGGTGGCATCACCTTTTGCAAACCTCTTCAATTGTATCCACTACGATTTGCATCATTCATTCTGTAGTATACAACAAATGAAACATGTCTCTATTACTTGAAATTGTCTTAGGCTCTTAGCATAAAAATTGAAAACCCCAATTGAAACAGTAACAGAGAATCCCAATTCAATATTGAAAGCTATGAAACAATGAATGAGTGAGTGGGTGTTAAGGATTTATTACCTGGACTTTGAAATTGATTGAGCCAGAGGACTAGAGGAGAGTGAGATTCGAACTGAGAGTTGGAGAGGACAGAGGAGAGAGCAGTACCCTTCTTTCTGTGTGAAGTTGAAGTGTAGTAGTCGATCTGCTCCTTTCTTAAGTATATAATTATAATGGGCTAGCATATATATACGGGCATGCTAATGAGGGATTATTTTTTAACTATTTTTAGAGATAAGTTATTACACAAATTTTCTGATCAAATTTCGGCATCTTCACCGTTCAGTTTGTTGGGCTACATAAGTAGATCACCTCTATAAAATTTCATGTGATTTGGTGATCGTTAAAGCATCCAAAGTTTCGATTTATTTTTAATGATCTTGAACGGTGTACGTTTGACATAAGTGTTAGCTTTTTGTTTTAATCTCAACTATTCAAGCTCATTAAAAAACAGATCTAATGGTGTGGTCCTATCCTTAGAAATGAACAAAAAAGGGATCCCTAGTTAGAAGGACCCTATATATATAGCCCTCTACCAATGAGGGATCCTTTTTTTAACTATTTCTAGGGATAAGTTATTACACCAACTTTCCGATCAAATTTCGGCATCTCCACCGTTCAGCTTGTTGGGCTATATGAGTATATCACCTTTATAAAATTTCATATGATTTGGTGATCGTTAAGACATCTAAAGTTTTGATTTATTTTTAATGATCTTGAACGGTATAGGTTTGACATTGTTAAGTTTTTTGTTTTAATCTCAACTATCCAAGCTCATTAAAAAACATATCTAATGGTGTGGGCCTATCTCTAGAAATGACCAAAAAATGGATCTTTCATTAGAAGGCCCTATATATATATACTTAAGAATTTTAGGGCCAAATTTTTCCTTGGGCTTGAGCCTAAGTAGCCTTATTAATCCGTCCATGCATCTAACCATATTGAAAAAGTGATTAGCACGCATTCATCACAAGAAGTAGCAAATAACCGACTTTGGCTTACTACTACTATAGAGGCGGGGCGCTACAAGGGTGTGCATTTAGAGGTCATGATGAATAAGTTGATTCAACCAATGGTGAAAATTTCACTGCAGAGGTGAACTCATTTAGAAGAATGAATAAAGAGGTTGATAGAGTCTTTTCAAAGTGGTCCTAAGAATGCCAAGTACACTGCTCCTTCTATCCAAAAACAAATTCTAAATATACTTTGTAACAAAGTTAGAACCAAGATTCGAGAAGAAGTGGGACAAGCCAAATTTTGTATCCTTGTTGATGAAGCGGTTGATGTGTCTCATAAGGAACAAATGACTATCATTCTTCATTTTGTTGATTGTTATGGGTTTCTTAGGGAGCGGTTCTTCAAAGTGCTCAGCATGCCAGACAATTGTTCTCAAACTCTCAAAGATGAGATATCCGAAGTGCTTGCTCAATATGATCTTCAACTAGAAGATATACGTGGGCAAGGATATGATGGTATTAGCAACATGCAGGGTGAATTTAATGGTTTACAAGCTTTGCTATCAATAGAGTGCCCTTATGCATACTATATTCATTGCTTTGCTCATCACTTACAATTGACACTAAATGCCGCAATTAAAGGTGTGCATGCTATTTGAGATTTCTTTTCTATTCTACAAATGATTGTTAAATTTGTTGATTCTTTTGTAAAAATACATTCAACTTTGAGAGTTGTTAGTAAAGAAGAAATTGTTGAATTAGTGGCTGCTGGAGAACTTGAGACATGTAGGGGCCAATCATTGTAAAAAAAGGCCATAGACATCTTGAATGCTCTAAGTTCTCTTAAACTCACAAATTAAACCTTTAAAAGGTGAGAGATAGTGGTTGGGATGGTTTGATTATGAAGATTGAATCATTTTGTTCGGAGTATGATATTATTATGTCAGATATGTCTGCTCCTTACAAGAAAGGCACAAGGGCTTGTGAACAAAATATCACAAATGAGCATTATTATCAATTTATCATACTTAATGCGGTGATAGACTTTTAGTTGGTAGAGTTGGATAGTATATTTACAGATAATTCGTTGGACCTCCTTAATCATAGTGCTACATTTGATCCACATGAAAACTTTCGATCATTCAAATATGAAGATGTTTGCAAGCTTGTTTTGAAGTTTTATCATGCAGATTTTACATCTTATGAAGTGCTTAATCTAGAAATGGAGTGTGGATATTTTATAGCAGATGTTCAGAACGATCCAAGATTTGCTAACACATCTTCTTTGTCTGATTTGTGTCGACAAATGGTTGAATCAAGAAAGTCAGAATTCTTTCTTATGATTTATAGTTTGATTTGTCTTGTGCTAACTTTGTCAGTTTCCACAACAACAGAGAGAGCTTTCTCTTCTATGAACATCATAAAAAGCAAACTTCAAAACAAAATAGAGGATGAGTTTCTTGATGATTCAATGGTTCTCTACATTGAAAGAGAATACGCTGAGAGTATTGATAATGATTATGTGATTGCTGATTTTGAAGTGAGTGGGTCTCGTAAGGTACGGTTTAGTTAGTTTATTGTTGTTTAAAACATGTTTATGTTTGTTGTTGATTCATGAGGTTTGGTTTTATGTCCTCCTAGTATATGTTTTTGTTAAAAATTATAAAAATGTGAGGATGAGCCTCCCAATAGATTCAAAACCTTAAAAAAATTTGTTATGCACATAAAAAATTAGCCCAGATAACTTTTGAATCCTCAATCCGCTAATGAACATATTTTCTACTACATATTCAATCTCGACGACAAGAAAGATGTTGTGAAATACAAGACAATGATCACGCTCTATGTCAGTAACGGTTTTCATGTTGTTGCCGATCTCCAAGAGTGTAAGCATAAGCAAGAAAGTTGTACTGTATTAGATATTTTGTTTTTAAACGTGTTTCACCTCAAGCATCCTTTTCTACCACTAATGATGATTAAGAAACAATGATTAAAGCAAAGCAGTGTTAATCAAACAAGCAAAAAAAGATAGCAGGCTATGCATAATTATTCAAAAGCATGCACCAGCAAATATAGTAAGTAATACATTGATCACCAGTATACTAAACCCCCACTTAAAATTTGCTTCCATACCAGTCTGCCCCATATTCTAAAACCACTAAACAGAACTTGGAATGTTTCCACGGTCCATAGTTCGTAGTTGGCTTAAAAATTGAATAAAAGTTGATGTTCAGAGAGTTACGTTAAATAAAAATTATATAGAAACTCGAAAATATTTCACTAAAAACCTGTCACATAAAATGCCCCGAGAAAATAATAAATTTATTAAGAATTAGAGGTGTAAAACCTTATATAACATCAAACGATTACATGAATACACATGATTGCGATCTAAATTATTATTATTCGAGTTAACACTCTTCATCATTTCAAAACTTGTATTAATTTTTAGATTTGAAAATTCTGGTATGTACAAAGGTGTAAATGAACAAAATATTTATTAGAAAATCTCAACCGTTAATAATTATATTTATTTTTTATTTAAAAAAATAAATAGTATCATAAATATAATCTAACCGTTTATTTAAATTAATTTAATTACAGAGCAGTGCAACCAAAATTCTCATAGATCCTTATTATTCTAAATGACTAAGGTGCATCGTTCAAGTAAAAAATGGTTAGCGTTCAATTTAGGAGCTGACATAACCTTTGAAAACAGTCCAATCTGGGTTGGGACTTGGAAGATGCATATACACGGTCTATTGCCACATTATGAGTCAACCTAGATTTGTGCTGGTTCATCATCATGTGTTTCATGAGCTGCCATTTGATGGACTACGATATATATGTTTGTTAACGAATTTCCATGATTAATAGAGAATTGTTTAGACCGTTTGATTATGCTGCAAGAATGACACGCTATTCAAGCAATTAAAAATGTAAATTTTCAGAAACATTGAATAGATATCAAACTTTGAATGAGATGAATTAGATATTTAAAAGTAGCAATTTTGATCAAATTTGAGATGAATTACATGTATAAAACTAAACGAAAACTTATCAATTGGTTGTGATATGCGTTCCATGCAATTGCGGTTTGACTATTTTTGTTGTTAGGCCAATTTAAGGGGAGAAAATCTAGCAAAGATTAGGAGGTTAAACAGACTTGGACTAATCTTTTACCTAACAGTAAGTCAGTAAAAAGCTAGTTCAACGCTCGCAGCTCTGTCGGTTCTCTTCCATAATCCCACCGCCCACGTGGCGTGTCCTCAGCTCCCCTCTTCCGTCCTCAACAAAAGCGCTCCCCAATACAACAACCACCACCACCACTTCCCATATCCCCCTCTCTCTCCCACCATTTTCATCTCGCCGGAATGCTATCCATTCCGGCACAGCCGTCCCCGGAGCTCCAGCAGAAGCGGCCCAAAAGCCCAGACCCGCTCAACTTACTCGCCTCACTAAAGCAGCTCATCCACCACCCCAGGACATGGCTCCTCATGGCCATTCTCTCCCTGCAAGTCATCCTCCTCTTCACCCTCACCACCCGCCACGACCTCTCCCCGCCGTACGGCCCTGTTTCCGATTCAATATTGTTCCAACCCGAACAACAAAACGAATGCTCTTCGGGTCGGGTCTTCGTCTACGACCTCCCTACATCCCTCAACCAGGAGATTCTCCAAAACTGCGACAACCTCAACCCGTGGAGCTCCCGCTGCGACGCCCTCGCGAATTCCGGGTTCGGTCAGCCGGCGAGCGGGATCGCCGGAGTCGTGCCGGAGAGTCTTGCTCCGGCGTGGTACTGGACGGACCAGTTCGTGTCGGAGGTGATCTTCCACAACCGGATCATGCACCACAAGTGCCGGGTCCACGGCCCGGAAAACGCCACCGCGTTCTACATCCCCTTCTACGTCGGACTTGCCGTCGGGAAGTACCTCTGGTCCAACTCCTCCACCGCCCAGGACCGCGACCGCCACTGCGATACGATGCTGAGCTGGCTCCAATCCCAGCCTTACTATAAAAGATCCGACGGCTGGGATCACTTCCTCACCATGGGCCGGATCTCCTGGGACTTCCGCCGCTCACGTGACCCGGACTGGGGCTCCAGCTGCATCTACAAGCCCGGGATGCGTAACATCACGCGCCTCCTCATCGAACGCAACCCCTGGGACTACTTCGACGTAGGCATCCCTTACCCCACGGGATTCCACCCCAGAACCGACGCTGACGTCACCGACTGGCAAGCTTTCGTCAGGGGGCGTAACCGTAGCAAGCTGTTCTGCTTCGCTGGGGCCAAGCGCAGCCTTATCAGGAACGATTTCCGAGGTCTGTTGCTGAGCCACTGCCGGAGAGAGCCGGAGTCGTGCCGGGTCGTGGACTGCGGCGGGTCGAAATGCTCCAACGGCACGTCGGCGATCCTCGAGACGTTTCTGGATTCGGACTTTTGTCTACAACCGAGAGGGGACAGCTTCACGCGGCGGTCCATTTTCGACTGCATGGTGGCCGGTTCGATCCCGGTTTTTTTCTGGAGGCGAACGGCTTATTTTCAATACGAGTGGTTTTTACCGGGCGAACCGGATAGTTACTCGGTTTTTATAGACCGGAACGCGGTAAAAAACGGGACGGCCTCGATAAAAAACGTGCTCGCCGGTTACAGTAGGGAAGAGGTGAGAAAAATGCGAGAGAAAGTTATCGATTACATACCGAATTTTCTGTACGCGAAACCGGAGGAGGGGTTGGATACGGTAAAAGACGCTTTTGACATTGCCCTGGAAAGGGTGTTGAGAAGGTTCAAGGAGCACGGAGAGTGGGGGTTTAAGTGGAAATCAAGGAGATTGTGAGGGGTAAACGAGGAAAGTAAATTATGTTTTTTGTTTTGTTACTATACAAGGGATTTAGATAAGGGTTTTCCCGTGCTGCAGGGGAAAAGCTGATATGGGCAGGATGGGAAAAGCTGTTAGCGGTTATGTTAGTTACTATAGTTTATTTTTTTGGTAAAGAAAAAAGACAGAGAAAAATTGGTACTATATTCTTGGCTGCTGTGAAGTTTCATCTCTGTTGGCTCTGGGTTTGACGATTCAGTGCCACTCATTGGGGTGATCCTTAAATTGTTGGGTTAGAATTGGGAACGACATGGCCTATGTGATGTGCCCCGGTGTCTTTTCTTCTTATTATTCTTCGTCTTTTGTAATCATGTATAGCTTGCAGTGTAGAAAATCGAATAATGAAGATGATAGACATAGAGAGAGATTATCCGAATAAGATGAAATAAAGACTTTTATGTGTTTTGATCATCTGGGTTGTTTTGTACTGTTTGGAGGTATAGATGGTTTGCAATTTCAAGTTTTGGTGTGAAGATTCTGGAGATGATGCGGAGTGTTTGGTAATTGGTGTTACTATCTGCCAGCGATTATAAGAGTGGGTCAGTTGGTTGATATGCATTCAAAATGGCTCGAGGAAACAATATAATGAGTTGCTAATAAATTTGCATTCTTGGGTAGCTTGATAGTGAATTTGCATCTAAATAGTGGATGGTGGTGGTGCTTTTAGGATAAAGGAGTACGATGTAGGGTCTAGGGAAAAAATGAGGGAAAGTAGAACAAAGAAGAAAAATGAATGGAATCTTACCATCTTTTTGTCCTACTAATGCGAAATTGCGGTAAGGCGCGACCTACAAACTACGCTAATGCATGAAAGCTACAAAATTAGACTAAGGGGTTTAGATTCAAAGATATATTTGAGACTTAAATCATGTCACATTTCACTCGACACATGAGCCCTCGTAGCATAAGCAACAATGATGTCCCACAAACCAGAAATTTCACTTAATTTACAATCTTTGCGTGTATTACAGTATTGATTTTTTTCTTGAAATTGAACTACAATCTAGGTTGAGCCTATTGGCTCGTCTTTTGAAAACTGACGTTCCTCCAGTCCATACAAACTAGATCCGTATTGGACAAAATCATACTATCCTCTACCGTTGTCGCTCTAGCTTCCCTTTTTTCACGCCTCACACAAAACCTAATTTCTACCCAACACTACTATTTCAGAGGTGAAATCCAACACTACAAAAAGAAAAGAAAAAAAAGGGTAAAGACGGATTTGTCCTCATCTTTGTCTTCGCGGACATAAATATCCTTCTCCTCTATCTTCCAAAGGCTCTTTGACTCCTCTGCAACAATGATCAAAGCGCTCGCTTTTCTTCTGCTCGTAGTCGCCTGTGTCTCCACGCCTTCAACGTCAACCATGTACAGGTCACCAATCCTCCAAAATCATCTTAATCATCCCTTTAAGTTATTTCTTTGATGAAATTTTCGTTGATAGGTTCGATTTTTGATAGAGTACCGAGACTTGTTCTTATACGGTGGACATAACCACAAGTTGTTCATCAACGAGGTACATAAGGGATCAAATCAGTATCTTGTTTGGAGATGTTTATGGCAACCAGGTTTGTTTCTCTCATTTCTCGTAATTATGCATGTTTGATGCATGAGCATCTAGAAGATACTAAATTAATTAGAAGATTATTATTTTTTATGTTTTATTCCTTTATTTAAGTCTTTCCTTTTATATTAGGGTTTGCTGGTGCCTATATATATATATTTAGGGCTTAAGAGTCTTGGAAGACATCTTTTGTTATTTTAAATAGAATTATATAGAGTTTCTCTGAGATATTAAACCATAGAACTCATTATCTTGTTCCAGCTTAATCATACTGCAAGAATCTCTTGCTTAAATCTCTTGTTTTCCCTTGAGAACTGTCGCTCTCAAGTACTTTATCCCTAATCTAGCCACAAGACAGAAACTTCTAGTTTATGCCCTGCATCAGCTGGTAAAAGAGCCTATCTCTGAGTCTGCGAAGATGGTTGGACGTGGTAGAGGACGAGGAAGAGGAGCTTTGGAGGATCAACAAATGGAGATGGTTGAGATGTGCCGTATGATTGAAGACCTGACAAGGGCTGTACAAGCTCTTCAGGCTCAGGAACGCAGGGAAGCCCTTGATGGTGACCCTAACCCCTCGGAAGGCGAATCAGAAGGTAACCCCGACGATGAACATGATGTTGACAACCCCTTTTATGAAGTTGCTGGAGATGGAGAACACCTAAATCACAACAGATTGGAAGAGCGGTTGATTCGTGCCCTGAATTTCAGTGGTGGAGGGATTAAAATTGAAGTTGCTGACTTTCATGGTCAGATGCATGCAGAGGACTACCTAGACTGGAAGGTTAGTCTGGAGAATTATTTTGAGTGGAAGCCTATGACAGACAACATAAAAGTGTTGTTTGTGAAGCTTAAGTTGAAGGGTACTGCACTTCAATGGTGGAAGAGAGTTGAAGAGCAACGTACTAGACAAGTAAAGCAAAAAATCAACACATGGGCTCAGATGAAATCAAAGTTGCGTAGGCAGTTCTTGCCGGCTGATTATGCAATGGAGTTATATGAGAAGTTTCATTCTTTAAAATAGCTGAACACATTTGTTGAAGAGTTCTCTTCAGCATTTGACAACCTTTCAATTAGGGTTGGGTTAAATGAGACCAATGAACAGTTGATCGCTCGTTATCTTAGTGGCCTGCATTCGTCCATTAGAGATGAGATGGGAGTGGTTCGGTTGTACAATTTGAAAGATGCACGACAATATGTCTTAATGGTAGAAAAAAGGCTACAACGTTGTGGGGTTAAAAGGCTTACTGCTGGATGTCTTGATAAATTTTGGCAAAAGAATTCAACAACAGTTTGAGGAATTAGCAGCGACCAAGTGGCTAGCCCAACTCTGCAGCTAGGTGTTAGGAATATTGCTGGTGTTGATAAGAATGAGAAAGGAAAGGAAGTTGCAAGGCTTGGGTTTCAAAACATGGGTGCAGGACCTTCAAAAACTGGAAATTCATCTCAAGTTCGATGTTTTACTTATGATGAGAAGGGACATACTTTGTATGTATGTCTAAGGAGAATGGTGAACTTAGTAGAGTTTGAAGGTGATGATTTAGTCTTCCTTGAACCAGTTTATGATGAGTATGGCGATGAGGAGGAACATATTGATCTCTTACCCGTAAAAGGAGTCGTTGGTTCTGAGGCGAGTGATGACAACACCAAAGGTGGAAGAAGAGGATTGAAGGCGGCGTAGCATATTCCGTACACGTGTTCTATGTGGGGGAAAGGTCTGCAACTTGATCCTTGATGGGGGGAACTGAAAATATCATTTCAAAAGAAGCAGTAGAGAAGTTAAGGCCGCCAATGGAGAAACACCCCAACCCCTACAAAATTTCGTGGTTTCAAAGAAGTAAAGAGGTACTAGTCACTTCACGTTGTTTGGTTAAATTTACTATGGGCAAAGATGTTTACGACGAAGCTTTGTGTGATGTTGTTCCTATGGATGCTTGCCATATACTACTTAGAAGACTATGGTTGTACGATAAGGACATGAATCATTTCACTAGAGCTAACACGTACTCGTTTTATAGAGATGAGAAGAAGATGAAGTTGCAGCCACTTAAAGAGGAGTTGAGCAGCAACATGCATGCTGCCAAAATCAACAACCTCTTGACCGGCCATGAGTTTCAACTTACAAGTCAAGAAACAGGAGTAGTGTTTGCATTGGTATCAAAGAGTGTACAAGAGGATCAGCACTTGAGTTTTGATGAATTTCCATTGGAAATTTAGCACATGTTGATGGAGTTTAAAGACCTGGTTGGTGATGAGCTACCACAAGGGTTACCACCCATGAGAAGCATCCAACATGCGATTAATTTTATTCCAGGAGCAGCCTAGCCAAATCTGCATGTATATAGGATGCACCCAGCGCAACAAGTCGAAATAGAGTGGCAAGTGGAAGACTTGGTTGCTAAAGGTTTTGTCCAAGAAAGCAAGAGTCCTTGCAGTGTTCCAACATTATTAACACCGAAAAAGGACGGATCTTGGAGGATTTGTGTGGATAGTCGTGCTATCAACAAGATTATAGTCAAATACAGATTTCCAATCCCCCGTCTTGAAGATATGCTTGATAGATTGGTGGGCTTTAAGGTGTTCTCTAAAATAGACTTGAGAAGTGGATATCACCAGATTAGGATAAGAAGTGATGATGAGTGGAAAACGGCTTTCAAAACACCAAAAGACTTGTATGATGCCCTTTGGACTCTCTAATGCTCCAAGCACCTTTATGCAGTTTATGACAGAGGTACTCAATCTGTTATTAGGCTCATGTGTCGTTGTTTACTTTGATGATATATTGATATATAGTCAGAATGAGGAGGAACATTTAATCCATCTAAAACAAGTCATGGAGATTCTTCGCAAAGAGAAGTTGTATATAAACCTAAAGAAATGCTCTTTCTTGTGCAAGGAAGTTGTGTTTCTTGGGTTTATTGTTTCAGCAGAAGGGTTGAAAGATGATCCTAAGAAGGTACAAGCCATCAAAGAGTGGCCAGTACCGCAGTCCTTGGGTGACGTTCGAAGCTTTCATGGTCTAGCATCATTCTACAGGAGGTTTATTCGTAATCTCAGCTCTATCATGAGTCCTATAACAGTGTTTGAAGCAAACCTCTTTTGCATGGCCAGACTCAGCACAAAGGGGTGTTTGAAGCAAACCTCTTTTGCATGGCCAGACTCAGCACAAAGGGCTTTTGAAAGAATCAAGAAAATGTTAACAGAAGCTCCGGTACTTGCTCTATCGGATTTTGAGAAGCTATTTACAATTGAGTGTGATGCATCACATGTGGGAATAGGGGCAGTTCTTAGTCAGGAAGGCCAGTGAAATTTTTCAGTGAAAAGTTAATTGATGCCAAGTGTCACATCCCGGACCATCTCTGCCGTAGCACGATATTGTCCGCTTTGGGCCCACCGGCCCTCACGGTTTTGTTTCCAGGAGCTCTCAGAGCAACTTCCCAGGGGTCACCCATCATGGGATTGCTCTAAGCTTAGCAAGCTTAACTTCGGAGTTCTCATCCCCTCCAAAGCCACTGAGCTCCCAAAAGGCCTCGTGCTAGATGGATGTCACCGATGTACATATATGGTACATCACCCTCTCCGTTGGTCGATGTGGGATGTTACATCCACCCCCTTAGGGGCCCGACGTCCTCGTCGGCACATTCGCACCCTTCGGCAGAGTGGCTCTGATACCAATCTGTCACATCCCGGACCATCTCCGCCGTAGCACGATATTGTCCGCTTTGGGCCCGCCGGCCCTCACGGTTTTGTTTCCGGGAGCTCTCAGAGCAACTTCCCAGGGGTCACCCATCATGGGATTGCTCTAAGCTTAACAAGCTTAACTTCGGAGTTCTCATCCCTCCAAAGCCACTGAGCTCCCAAAAGGCCTCGTGCTAGATGGGTGTCACCGATGTACATATATGGTACATCACCCTCTCCGTTGGTCGATGTGAGATGTTACACCAAGTGTCGCTATTCGACATATGATATGGAGTTATATGCTTTGGTTCGTGCCATACAACACTGGGAGCATTACTTAGCCTATAAAGAATTTGTGGTGTACTCAGACCACCAATTCTTGAGGTATATGAATTCTCAAAAGAAGTTAAATGCTCGACATGCAAAATGGAGCTCCTACATTCAAGATTTTAATTTTTTTTCTCAAGTAAAAGACTGGTGAGTCTAACAAAGTTACAGATGCTTTGAGTCGGAGGACCCTAGGGTTGAATGTGATGACTAAGATTGTTGGGTTTGAGGAACTGAAGAATCAGTATGCTGCTGATCCATATTTCAGTTCTATAATTGCTGAGGTTCAAGGTCCTACCGG
Source organism: Comarum palustre (assembly GCA_951800085.1). Classification (NCBI taxonomy): domain Eukaryota; kingdom Viridiplantae; phylum Streptophyta; class Magnoliopsida; order Rosales; family Rosaceae; genus Comarum; species Comarum palustre. The sequence continues at coordinate 2,328,663 of OX637585.1, read as the reverse complement.
TTGAAAGATGTTGCCATTCAAAATGCATGACAGGTACTTGTTTAAAGGAAATTCGATGTGCATCCCAGCATGCTCCTTACGTGAGCAGATCATAAGGGAGCTTCATGGCATGGGCTCGGGGGACATTTTGGCAGGGATAAGACCTTATCCATGGTGAGTGACAGATATTATTGGCCTGAGATGTTCAAAGATGTGAGGAAGGTGATTTAGAAGTGTCCAATTTGTCAATTTGGTAAAGGTACATCCCAAAACATGGGCTTGTACACCCCTTTGCCAGTGGGAGAAGCTCCATGAATTCATATCCGCATGTATTTCGTGTTGGGCGTTCCCAAAACTACTACTGGATTTGATAGCATTTTTGTAGTGGTGGATCGTTTCTCTAAAATGGCACACTTTATTCCGTGCTCAAAGACCTCATATGCTACACATGTGGCTGATTTGTTTTTCAAGGAGGTGGTGAGACTACATGGTGTGCCAACCTCCATTGTGTCAGATAGGGATGTCAAGTTCACAAGTCATCTTTAGAGGACATTGTAAAGAAAATTTGGGACTGAACTTAAATACTCCACTACATGTCATCCTCAAACGGATGACCAGACCAAAGTTGTCAACAGAAGCTTGGGAATATGTTGAGATGCCTTGTTGGAAACCATGTGAAGACGTGGGATCACATTATTCCACAAGCTGAATTCGCATACAATAATTCAGTGAATCGTTCTACAAATAAAACGCCTTTTGAGGCAGCATATGGGTTAAATCCTCAACATGTTCTTGATCTTGTTCCACTACCTCATGGGGCAAGAGTTAGCGATGATGGTGAAGCCTTTGCAGATCATGTCAAGAAGGTTCATGAAGAAGTGAAAAAAGCTCTCAAGGCTAGCAATGAGTCTTATGCATCAGTAGCCAATCAGCGTCAAAGAGTGAAGGAGTTTGAAGAAGTGGACATGATTTTGGTGCATTTAAGACGGGACGGATTCCCTAAGGGTACATACCATAAGTTGAAATCAAGGAAGTTTGGGCTGTGTAAGGTGCTCAAAAGGATCAGTTCAAATGCGTACATGGTAGAGTTATCATCTGAGCTTCAAGTCAGCCCAGTTTTTAATGTGTCAGATTTGTATGACTTTGCTGGTTTTGATGGTGAACCGGTTTCAGTAGAAACACAAGCTCGCCAACTTCCTCAAGCACAACCTGATGTTGTTCAAGATGTGGAGGATGTTAGAGAGGTTAAGTTTAGGCGAGGCAACCAATATAGGCAATTCTTAGTAAAGTGGTTGGGTAAGCATACTAATGAGAGTACTTAGATTGCTGAAGAGGAGCTACAGAGGATTGCTCCAGGGATTTATGCTCAAGTTTTAGAAGTTTTCTCGTCGGAGTCAAGTTCTTCCCAACCTGGTGGAGCTGATGCAGGATCATCTATAAGATCCTAAATTAATTAGAAGATTATTACTATTTTTATGTTTTATTCAGTTCTTTAAGTCGTTCCTTTTATATTAGGATTTGTTGATGCCTATATATATTTAGGGCTTAAGAGCCTTGGAAGACAACTTTTGTTATTTTAAATATAATTATATAGAGTTTCTCTGGGATCTTAATCCCTATAATTCATTATCTCGTTCCAGCTTAATCCTACTGTAAGAATCTCTTGGTTTCCCTTTAGAACTGACGCTCTCAAATACTTTATCCCTGATCTAGCCGCAAGACAGAAACTTCTAGTTTCTGCCCTGCATCAATGTTAATTTGATTTATATTAGACTTAGGAGAAGATTAATTGTGAAATTTTGATAGAATCATGTTAGGGATGAAACCCTTGAGCCCATGCTTGTTGAAATTGAAACCTGAGAGTTGGTAATTGCTGGAAATTTATGTGGGTGGCTGTGAAATTCAATAGGGAGGACCAATGGAAAGTTGGGTTTAATTAGTAATGCTTTGTTTTTTCTCACTTCAATTCCGATAGTAACGCTAGATGTAAGTATTGTAGCTCTCTGCATTCAAGGTCATGAGTTTGAAACTTTGAATTACGATTGATCCTCTTGATACGGAAAAGGATATTGTGTTTTTGGTCGAATGATATAATGCAACTAAATGTAGATTTATTTTTGCTACAAATTTATGCACTGCGGCTAGATGATCCATCAGCAAGAACGTTTGAGAGTTGTTCTACTGATACATTTGAGATATATGAACCCTGTGCATACCAAATCTGTTATGTGTATCTTTACAGAACCAGACCAGATGGTTGGAAACCAGAGTGTGAAAATCTATAGACTATAGTCATAATTCAAGGGCTGTTTTGTTCTACTACAACACCTTCATTCCTAGTGACATTTGGTATGGATTCAATTTGTGCCAGAATGGTTCATCTGCACACTGGTGGTATGCTTATGGATGGTTTATATATGTTGTAGTTGCTCTTGTTGTGTCGCTTCTCTTGTAGACTTGCACTTGCCATCGGTATAATGGTTTCTGCAGGTTTTATAGTCTCTAGTGTTAGTATTCTAACACTAACTCAGTGACTCAAAACACCAAAATCAAGTTTACTACTTCTAATAAACTTAATTTTGAGGTTAGTAAACATCAATACACAACTTCTGAAAAAAGAGAGAGAGAGGTTGAGACTTTGACATCGTTGATCACATCGCGGAGCATGATGTGATAGAAATCATAGGAGGTAGGGAAATCCCAGAGGACGAGGACTTGGATCTGATCCCAGGTGACATTGTCCTTTAGACGCACAGTGAAGCTTGCGCTTTTGTAGGTCTCGTTGAGTTTCTGATCGGAGACGACGTAGCCGACGGTGAGGTTGTTGAAATCGGGTGCGAGCGAAGGTATGAGTGTGGTTGTTGAGAGAGAGAGAGGAGATCGAGAAAGAAGAATAGAAGGAGAAAAAATATAAGATAGGGGTAAGAAAATAAATTTGATAAGAAAAGTTAGAATGAGCACATAAAAACTTTTTTAGATCTAATAAACACTTTTTCTGTCTTTGTAGTGAAGCAACCTGGCAATTCAACCAGCTACCCGTTAACCGCCCGCTAACCGTCCGTTAAAAACCCGTCCGCTAACCGTCCGATTACATGACGGGTTAGTGAGTTGTCAACCCGTTACAACCCGCTAACTAGCGGACAGAAACGGGTTGTCCGTTGGAACCCATTTAACCCATTAAGACCCGCTAAGAAATAAAAAAATAAAAATAAAAAGAAGAAAACCTTACTAATCTATCTTTTTATTTTTATTTTTTAACTTTATTTCATTTAAATTGTTAGAACTCCCAACCGCTAAAAGGATTTTTTTGGGTATTTGATTAAAAATATATATAAGATAGGATGAAAAAACTTCTTAACAAATCTTAGAGGGTCCAATTAAATATTCAACCCGTTATACTCCATTAGCTTAACGGGTTATAACGAGTTAAACCCGCTAACCGTTTGATAGGGCACTAGTGAATTGTCAATCCCTTTAGTCCAGTAAGATACCGCCACACGTGTCTCTTTCCTTTCGAACCCCCCCGCCGTACCAGATATTTTGTTCTGTAGGAAATCAAACGGCTCAAGAACCCTCCACCGCTTCACTATATAACCCCACGAAACCCTAATTTCCCAAACCCTGCTTGCGCTCCTCACAGCCACATTGTTCAGAAAAGCAGGAGAAACCCTTCTCTCTCGGCGCCCCCTCCCAGCTCATCATACAAGTCAATCCTCCTGTATGCCTTCCATTGACGTCTCCGATTACGTGCTCGAGGCCCCGAAGAAGATGAAAAAGTCGAAAAAGGAGCTAACTGACTCTCCGATTAGTGAGAAGAAGAGCAGAAGCAAAAAGGAGTCCAAGCTTAACAAGCGGAAAGCGGTTGATATGGACGTCGACGATGAAGACAGGAGCGAGACCAGCTCCGAGCTCGGCGAACCGGTCAATCTCAACAAGCCCAACGGCGATTCGACGGTGGAGAAGAGCAAGAAGAAATCGAAGAAGGCCAAGGTGGAGGAGGAGAAGGTTGTGGTGAAGGCGGACGATCCGAATGCGGTGACCAAGTTTCGGATCTCGGCTCCGTTGAGGGCGAAACTGAAGGAGAAGGGGATCGAGGCCTTGTTTTCGATTCAGGCTATGACCTTTGATTGGATTCTGGACGGGGCGGACCTTGTCGGCCGGGCTCGCACCGGTCAGGTAATCATTTTGCTCTTTTAACTGTGCAATAGATTCGGTTCATTGTTTTAATCGTTGTTTGTTTTCGGAATGTTAGGGTAAAACTCTGGCGTTTGTGCTGCCGATATTGGAATCATTAACAAATGGCTCCGCTAAGGAGTTTAGAAAGACGGGCTATGGCAGAGCGCCGACTGTTATTGTGCTTTTACCCACTAGGGAGTTGGCCAAGCAGGTATTTACTGTGGTAACTTGTGCTTTCGATGTGTTTGCTTTGATGTGTTGAGGTTGAGATTTTTTGCTTGATCAGGTGTTTGCGGACTTTGAGTTTTATGGCGGGGCTGTGGGGATAACAGCGTGCTGTGTGTATGGTGGATCTCCGTACGCCAATCAGGAATGTAAGTTGAAGAGAGGGGTTGATGTCATTGTGGGAACACCGGGTCGTATCAAGGTATCTATTGTGGTTGAGGCTATTTTAGCTGTGCTGTGTAATTATGGGATAGGTGAATTAAAGTTTGTGAATTTGGTGTAGGATCATATTGAGAGGGGAAATATAGACTTGAGCACTTTGAAATTTCGGATACTGGATGAAGCTGATGAAATGCTGAGGATGGGTTTTGTTGACGATGTTGAACTAATTCTAGGTATGATTGCTAATAACATGTGCTTTTCTCAATTTTCCGTCAAGTAGTGTTGTATTGTTGGCTGGCTAGTATTGACAGCAGACAGGTGTGTTTATACACTTTTATTACGTTGCTTGTTATTTGCCAAATTTCTACATCTGATATGCTTTCAGCTAAATATTTTACATGTATTACTATCTTTGTTTCAGATAGTTTCTACGTAGTTTTCCTGTTTAGTTTGTAGGAATTGCATATGAGATTTACTTCTCTCTGTTTATTGGCTCGCAGGCAAGGTTAAAGATGTTACTAAAGTTCAAACTCTTCTGTTCAGTGCAACCTTGCCCTCTTGGGTGCAAAATGTAAGTATATTAATCAGAGTGTAGTTGTACACATAAAATTGCCTATCTTGTGATATACCTTGTTCTTTCCATAGTTTACACGTAATAACGAAATTTGAGTTTGCTTTTTCAGATTTCCAAAAGGTTTCTTAAATCAGATAAGAAAACTGTAGATCTTGTTGGTAATGAAAAGATGAAGGCCAGCGTCAATGTTAGACATATAGTTCTTCCCTGCTCTAGTTCAGCTAGAGTAGACGTCATTCCTGACATCATTCGGTGTTATAGCAGGTTGGTCATTCCCTCGCCAAGAATCTAGGGACTGTATTACTACCGGAGGCTCCTGTTTTGGTTACAATTTTTTCCTAGAATGGTTTTCCTAATTTGTCCATGTTTTATCCAGTGGAGGCCGCACTATTATTTTCACCGAGACAAAGGATTGTGCCTCTGAGCTTTCTGAGAGGTTGCAGGGAGCAAGACCTTTGCATGGGGACATACAGCAAGGTCAGCGGGAGGTATGTTGGTTTGTGTTATCATCTTTGTGCAGATTTTTGATGAGTTATATTATCTTCTGGTTGTTGAGTATTGTTTTCTGGAGGGGCCACATACTTATAGGTCTATTTAAGATACAGTGCGTGTACTATTCACTGTATATGGTTAAAGTTTATTTATCTAGTTTATCTTTCCTAAGTAGTAAATGTTTTACCTTGACTGAGAAAACGGTAAAGCTCAAACGAACTTCGTAATTTTACGGTCCTTGCTTATTCCTATAGATAGCTATCCTATTGGAGTTGAAATAATATAGTAAATGAGTGCTTGGGGTCTGCTATATAGCTGTTAAGCTTCAAATAATATAATAAAGGTGTCCTTGAAATAGTGAGATTTGATAAACAGTAATTATAAAATTAGTATGGTTGGGTTGGGAAGTCCATTTTCGCCTTTTATTCTGTCTACTCTAGCCTCTAGGTGAGCAGTCTTTTAGGTCTGCTATATAGCTGTTAAGCCTCAAATAATATAATTAAGGTGTCCTTAAAATAGTGAGATTTGATACAGTAATTATAAAATTAGTATGGTTGGGTTGGGAAGGCCATTTTCGCCTTTTATTCTGTCTACTCTAGCCTCTAGGTGAGCAGTCTTTTAGGCCTCCACAAGGGTTCCAGCTAATCTATAACACTTATCTTATTATACAAATTTTAATCGAGTTTTCTGCATGGATGCTTCCTGTTCGAGCGAGTCTTGTGGGTTTTCTTAGTACTTCTCTAATTTCAGGATCTATTTCCATTTTGTGGTGTTTCAGGTCACACTTGCAGGCTTCAGGTCTGGCAAATTCTCAACATTAGTAGCCACAAATGTGGCAGCTCGTGGACTGGATATCAATGATGTTCAGTTAATTATTCAGGTATATATGCATGTTTGCACATATGTAATATGTTTTAATATACAATTTCTTACTGTAATCGGTTCTTGTCTGTAGTGCGAACCTCCACGTGATGTAGAAGACTATATCCATCGATCTGGACGCACAGGGAGAGCAGGTGAATCTTTGAAAAAAATACAACTTTGATCTAATTACTGTAGTTTTATGAGGTACTTAGATGTGTGACCATATTTTCAGGTAATAGTGGAGTTGCTGTAATGCTTTATGACCCCAGAAAGTCAAACATATCTAAGATCGAAAGAGAATCTGGGGTGAAGTTTGAGCATGTTTCTGCCCCTCAGCCAATTGATGTTGCCAAAGCTGCTGGTCTTAGTGCAGCAGAAATGATTACTAATGTCTCCGACAGGTATGATACTAGACGGTGATTTTGGTTACATTCTGATGGCCATCAGGTTCAAGTACTAATATATTTTTAACTGCAGTGTAATTCCTGCATTCAAGAGTGTTGCTGAGGAGCTTCTTAAAAACTCAGGCCTATCTGCAGTAGATCTACTGTCAAAGGCTCTTGCTAAGGCTGCGGTAAGTTTTTTCAAATGCTTCACCACATGTTTTCTCCGAAACATTTAAACATGGAGGTAATCTGGTCTTTTGATTATTTTTGGTTTCAATTGTTGGTTGAACTTTACATCATTCTATGTTGTAGGGCTACACCGATGTAAAGAAGAGGTCACTTCTGAGTTCTATGGAGAACCATGTCACCGTATTGCTAGAGGCTGGAAAACTCATTTACACAGCATCGTGAGCACTTTGTCACTCTTGCCTTATTTTTCTTTTAGGACATCAACATATCTCTGAATGGATATGTACTCACTGCAGCCAGTTTTGCTTATTAGGAACTAACTGTTTACTTTATAAATGACTGAAACACTGTTACAAAAGATGAAGGCATGATTGAACTATGTTGGTTCATAATATGACGCATTGAAACACAGGATATGTACTCACTGCTGCCAGTTGTTGCTTCTTAGTTTTCACATGTGGGGTGATTACGAATATGAACCAGCTATTTATTATTCATAGTAGTTCAGTCATAGGAATTAACTGTATACTATATAGACTGGAACACTGGTTATAAACCATGAAGGCATAATCAAACTATTTTAGTTAGTTTATATGGTTACTGGTCAAATATAAATTGGTTTGTTCCCTGATAATTTTCTTGGGGTATATGTTATCTACATGAATCAACTATCTGACTCTGGATTCCTTCAACTTTGTGTCAGCTTTGCTTATTCGGCCTTGAGGAGGTTCTTACCGGAGGAGAAGGTTGAGTCAGTTAAGGGTATGGCACTAACAACTGATGGAAGGGGTGCAGTGTTTGATGTAGCTGCTGAAGATTTGGATTTGTTTCTGAGGGGTACTGTTTCCTTGCTTTGTTTCTTTATGTCTTGCACTTGTTTTCTCGTAGATATTCACCAGCCGATTGTGTAATGATATTATGCATTGCCTTGAGCATTACAGATTCATGTTCTTGGCATTCTCAGTCTTGGTCTGACCCTTAACATGTGTCTTGTTCTGTGGGTGCAGGTGCGGATAATGCAGCCAGTATCAGTATACAGGTTCTGGACTCTTTGCCGAGTTTGCAAGAAAAAGAAGCAAGGGGAGGACGATTTGGCAATGGTGGAAGGTTTGGTGTAAGGGGTGGTGGTAGGTTTGGTGGAAGGAATGATAGGTTTGGCGGCGGTGGGAGAGGCCGTGGCAGCTACAACAGATGGTGAACCCACAGCGTTTAGTCATCAAGTAACAGATCATATTCTGTTCATCTTAGAGTATCTATTTTCTTGTTACCAGATTTATTTTGTTTTTTAGGGTTTCTTGTTTTTATTGGTTATTACCAATACTGGGATTTTTTCTGTTTCCCCCATTCTCATATGTACGAACACTGTTAACTGCAGTAAAACTGAGTGATATTTATAATTTTTTCCAACAATAGTAACACAAATGGCCGACTGATTTGCCTCTGGGACACGTGCAACAATATCAGGTCAGAGGCTAAATTGGGGTAACGGTGGGGAGGTGCCACGTATGCGCGGTCAGGTTTATTTCGGGCTATGAGCTGAACCAGTTAAAACATAAATAAATAAGTTTAAAAAAGGGATTTTTATGGGCCAGATAATGTTTTCAACTTTGTAATATTTATCCCGTTGAACCTCAGCATTTGATTGACTGGTTCTTCAGAAACTGGTTGTTGCATGTATGTGACTTGTTTGTAGTGAGGTTTTTGGATCATTGTAAAAGCGTTATTTTCTTCCCAAAACCTTCGTCGGTTGCAGACCACGTGGATCGGCGACAGGTGCGGCATTTCCGGCAGAGGGACCCACGCCGGTGGGCCGACTGGTTCAAGGATCCGAGGAGGGCGTTTGTTACAGTTGTGGTGGGCGGTGGGGTTTTCGTAACTGTATTTTGGGAACTTAAAACTGTGCCGTACACTAAGCTTAAGCATTTTGTGATTCTGTCGACTAATATGGAGAGGAAGCTTGGAGAGTCGCAGTTTGAGGAAATGAAAGCTGGGTTTAAAGGGAAGATTTTGCCTGCGATTCACCCTGAAAGTGTGAGGGTTAGGCTGATTAGCAATGAGATTATTAATGCGTTGAAGAGAGGGTTGAGGCATGATCAGGGGTGGACTGACTTGGGGTATGCTTCTGAGGAGGGGGAGTGATACAGTGCAGGTGTTGATGGAGGGGGTGGATGGGAAGGAGGGGAGTTGGTCACGTGAGGATGGGATTCTTGATGATAAGTGGATCGAGCGTAGTAGGAAGAAGGGGAAGGATAGTAAGGATGCCACTTCGCATTTGGTTGATTTGAGTTGGGAGGTTTTGGTGGTGGATCAGCCCATTGTCAATGCGTTTTGCTTGCCCGGTGGGAAGATTGTGGTGTTCACAGGGTTGCTGAAGCATTTTAGGAGTGATGCCGAAGTTGCTACCATTATTGGTCATGAGGTATAATGAGGTTATTGTTTAGTTTTCTTTGGTTGTTATATGTTGAGGACTGGATTAAAGTTGTGTCATTGTGTTTGGGATTGGAAACTAGGTTGGGCATGATGTGGCTCGACACCCTGCAGAGGGCATCACAAAGAACCTGTGGGTTGCAATCCTGTCATTGGTTCTTTATCAGATTATTTCGCCTGATTTTGTCAACCCATTATCCAATCTTTTCTTAAAGCTCCCTTTTTCCCGAAGGTACGTTACTGCTGATTATTGTTTGCTTACAATAGAGGATTATGTTCTGTATAACTCTTCTTGTTGGTTCTTTCTGATGGAGGAATTATGTATGCCTTGAATGGTTGCATATGGCTTGTTATCTTTGTAGTTAGGTTTTTGGATTGTTATACTACTAGTACTTCAAGTGTCCAGAGTCCGGAACACTGATTGAATGGTCTGAAAGCTTGAGGACTTAATCCGCATTTGGCAAACACTTGTTCTATTTTTAGTTTCCTGCATTGTTCCGACTTCCGAGCAATAAATGATTTGTGTCAGATTAACGTAAACAATATCAATGTAGCCTTGTGACTTGGTATATAAAACAGGGTGCATACAAAGACCAGTGGCCATGGGTTTCCAGGTAGTGTTAGGACTTCAGAATGATGTGTAGTTGTTTTAAGACCCTTGGCATGTCCTATCACAGAACTCAGTGGTATAGTAGCATGATGTCTATAGCTTCTGGTCACTAGTTAAGCTTCCTCAGCAAAGAACAAAGGTATATAAAACAGGGTGCAGACAAAGACCCATGGCCGGATTTTAAGCAGGCGTTAAAGAATGGAGGTGTAGTAGTTTTAAGACCCTTGGCATGTCCTATTAGAACCAAGTAGTAAGTAGCATGATATCTATAGCTTCTACCCACTAGTGCTTCCCCAGCACTGAACAAATGATGATAGAGTTTGGCCGCTTAATGCAAAGAATGTTTTTTTAACTTCAGGTTTCCTGCTTAATCATTTTACTCTTAACAGTTTAGTATGAATCATTGGTATATTAGGTGATTAGGATGTATACAAAATCCCACTGATGATCAGGTACATTTGTTAATTTCTACATCAGTAGTTTGATGATTTATTGCTAGTGATCAAATAGGTCGAGTTGTTCCACTGTTATGAGATTCTTGGTAAATCACTTGAAGTTTTTCTTAACCTTTTTCTTACCATTTATTGGAATTTGATCTACTGTCTAAACTGTACATTGTTCAACTTTTAATGTCTGGTCTATTGAGAGGTTAAATGCCTTGCTAGATTGCTTACTCCCTTTTGGTTAGGAATCAAAGTATTCCAGCGTGTTCCTTTTGTTAGAACTGCCGGTCTCAGAATTAGAAGAATTTTGGCCAAAGTTGGTTTTCCTCCCCTCCTGCTGGGTTGTTTGAGTTATTGATCTCAAATATCCTCCTTTAATTTGTTAATGCTCTATTCCCTCATTGACTCGCTTTGAATCCTGATGCTGTCAGGACTGGTCCTACAGATTCCTTATTTGGTTTGATGTTATTGAACTGAATGTTAACCATTAAGATTTTCACTGTCCTGGTGATTGTTTAGGTCAGCTTGGCTGTGTTTATGATTTTGCTCTTCTGATGGTTTCTCATCTTAATGTAATGATAATCATGGAACTATCCCTATTTTCATTGTTCACATTCTTGCCCCTCTTTATTTCATGCAGGATGGAATTGGAAGCAGATCACATAGGACTGTTGTTGATTGCTTCTGCTGGATATGATCCAAGAGTGGCTCCAACTGTGTACGAGAAGTTGGGCAAAATCTCTGGTGGAGATTCAGCTTTGAGTACGAAAAGCCAGCCTGAGACTATTGGGACCAACTCCATTTTGGGTTTTGCCCATTTACTCACGAATTCGGAAGCTCGTGCCCACTTTGGCACCAACCTTTGAAAAAACTCACGCGCTGCTCTCAGACACGAACAGTTCCTTTGTCCTGCTTTGGACAAAAAAAATATAAACGGCTCGGCTAAACGGCTTCGCTTCCCATTCTGGTATTTTTTTATACAATTCCTATTCTGGTATTGGGTAAAATCCAGGTTCTGATTCTTAGACAATCAGTCAATACATAGTTACATACAGCAACTTGCAATAATAACATCAGCTAAAACTCAAAAAGGCTATAAAATGCAAACAAACTAAATTGCACTTTTCTATCAACCTTCCATGAGATCCAAATCTTCTTTTGGCTGTAGCATCATCATCGGCATCTTACGCAGCTAGCACAAAAAATAATGACATCATGATTATTCGTTTGGTATATAAGAGTGAAAATGTTAATATAGTTATCAAAATAAAATTTCATGAGTGAAAAAATCATCTCTACAGATCACAAAGATGGTGTAGCCCCATTTCATGATTCTTTAAATTAGTTATATCAGTTCGTTTGAGTGAATCTGACCTGAAGCTTTCAAATTTTGTTCCTTTCCATGACGTAGATAACCTAGCTGACTTCTACAGACTGTAAATTTTTGGGAGTTGCAGTGGGAAATGATGCAAGTATAAATTCTTAGAGCTTTCACTAAGGTCGGCACCTGAAATATAACTAAAAACGTTAATCAGTAACTGAATCAATAAAATAAGACTTGGTATATGAAAAAGAGACTAGTTTGCATTTAACTCCAGCTTGGGGTATCATTCTTTGGTATTGATCAACTTGATAAAAAAGAGACAGTACAAAATTGAGCTTAGTATATGTATAAACTGAAACTCATGATCATGAGTATTAAAGTTGTATACTTTAATATGTGGTAGCTAATACAATCAATGTAATGCATGTAGAAATCTGACAGACCATAGCACAAACAATATCTGATAGTTGTATTTTCACTTGAGCAAATGGCTAGTAAAGAAAAGCAAAAATGAATAATAATGCAGCTTTAAAACATTATATATACCTGAGTTGTCACAAACAGAAGATTTACAAGCTTTAAGCAATTCTTTTAAGCCTCTTAGTAGCCATTGCAGCCTTTTCAGTCTATAGAAGGACCTGAAAGAGAGAAATGCATTCAATGGTCAACCACCATGTTGCTAGTAACTTGTTTTCTTCTATGTTTGCTCTTACCTTAATACCTAATAACAGCCCTATACGAACTCATTACTATATTAAGATATATCAAATAAAGAACCAAATCAACTCTTCAGATAAAATCTTACAAATCCAGGAATGTAGTCCTATAAATAAGAAACTAAAATTATAATTAACACTCCCAACAATCCGACATCCAGCATCTGCAAGTGACATTGTAAAGTAGATCAAACATGCACCAGGTTGTGAATTTTCCAAACAGTTATGAATAATTCTACCGTATTATTCAGCTTACTTTGTCTATGTTCTGAGGATCATATGTCCTTATCATGTTCCACATCTTTGCCTTTACATCTTAATCACCATCCTGCAGCAAAATTGGCTTCAAAAGATGATTACTTTGTCTACTAGTAATCATGCATCATAAAGAATTTTAATTTGTTGGCAAGGCCATTACAGCTACTGGTTTTGATTAGGAAACATTACCTCACAAACATTAGTTTCAGAAAATTGCTCTAGTGGTCGAGATTTCCTTGCAGTGTTACTTCAAACTCTGTTGGTTCCTTGTAGAACTAAAAGAGGACAAACAACAAACGACTATTTAGAGTTTATGTACCTAAGGTTCCTAGTGAAAAATAAATTGATGAAAAAGGTTACCATACATGCGTGGAATAACTAACCATGTCAAGTATGATACTGCTCATTATTAGGTTCCAATGCACAATCACTTGGTTCACCGGCTTCCTCAAAAAATACATAGCATGGTGATACTTTAGTAACTTGTACACAAATACCATACAAATCATTTGATCAATCATACCCAGTTGCCATGAAATACAAACCAAACAACAATTAGACAATAAGTTATCACCCATCTTTTACGGGACAAACAAGCAAGTAAACAGAAGGGCAGAAGAAAAAGATGTGATATAAATTTGGAAGCCAACCAGGAGCAATATTCACAATAATAGATTATTCAGATGTTCAGTATCAAATTTTGCACAAAACCCTTCAATATATAACCTGTAAAATTATAGAGTTTGAAGATGAGAGAAGAGGGTGGCAGGGGTCCACAAATGGAACCCAGACATACAAAGACCAAAATCAACAGCTCAGTTGATTTAAGTGTGGCATTACCGATCTCAGGTTGGGATCTGAGAGCGATCGACGGAGGCTTCTCATGCGTTGCGGTGAGATTTTGAGAGAGGGAGGGTAGAGTCCTAGACTTGATCAGATCTAAGTCTCATATATGACTGGTTGCCAATTTTTATACTGGTTACCAATTTGGGAAACAATACAGTATGTTGGTACCCATTTTGGCCACGACCACTTTAATATTTTATTAGCTATCAGGTAAAGAAAAATTTAAACAATACAGTTGCACCCATTTTGTCACTGTTTGGGGACGAATCCTAATGTATTTGTGCCTAATTCCTAAATTGTTCATCAAGTATGAGACTGTAGTACATTTGGGTACGGATGTCGTGGCAATGTGACTGCAGGCCACAAAATTTTTCTGGTCGTCCCTATTGAGTATTATAGGGCACAGATGGGTGTGTTGTACCTAATGGTGCCGTGCCCATAGGTCATTAACTGATAAATTTATAACACCAAAATGTAAAAATTAAGAAATTGATAAATTTTGAGTTATGTAAGTATGAACTGACAAAAAAAGTTCTTGTATGCTTCCACTTTGAACTGGGACACCAATCCAAGTGTTTGTATCGTTTTATTTTTTCAACGAAAAAACAATGCAATAGAAAGAAAAAACAAAATTACATCTAAAAACCCTGTATACAACCTAAAACATGAAAATTGAAATTGAAAGAGGATAGATGGATTCCATTCTGTCATCCATCAACATAGTTAGAGTGACCAATATCTGCAATCGAATTTGCAAGAAAGTTACAGTAATCCAATTACACTATTACAGTAATCCAACACACTTTGGCCAGCCATATCGTTTTCGTAATCCAATTACACTATTACAGTAGAGCTTTGCATCCAACATAAGAGTTAGATATGATAGATATTTTTCTCGATCAGGTAGTTATCGATCATCTCCTCAACTTAATTGGAGTATGTACGTAAATCTTGAATTGTCCATACAGCAGCAGCTAGCAGAAAAATGAATGATTAAGTGCTATGTGGTTCAATTTCAAAATCAATTAGTAACAGAAAGAGTATCCAAACTCTTATAAACCCACAAGCAAGATCTTATATTTCTGATGAGGGATAGATATCTCAGCACGCTCTCGCACGTGTGGTGAATCTTCAAGCATAACACGTGGACAACAAATTAGGTGGTCGTGGAGTTCGTGTGACATTTAAACGTCACACGTGGACGTGAGTAACCCGTTATAATACCATGATAAAGTAGTTTGTGGTCCAACTCTAAAACTAATTGACAATAGAGAGAGTAACTCATGATAAACAATCCATTTAATTGTTCTTCTGTATTGAATTGCAAGATCTCAATCCTACCTCAATCCCAGGATGCAAATCAGCAATGGAACGTATCTGTAGGATCACAGCTTTCATACAATCCTGTAATTTATATGTAATTATAAAAATAACTGATTGTATGGATCTAAACAGCAAATACACTTGTACATATTTCGTTTCACATGAACGAGTATATCATCAAGCTTACCAATCACTTTTTTATTTCTTCATGGTATCACGAGCCACTGTCTAAACAACATTTTTCATCTTTTTTTTCCACCCACCTCCCATGGCAAATTCATTAGAATCTACCAACACCAACAACCATTCTTCTCTCTCTGTCACCACCATGTCTGCTATCCAAACAACGTACCACAAACACTACCACATCAAATTTTTTGACAATCAAGTTAGATCAAACCAATTACTCACTATGGCTTAGTCAAATGAGCCCAATCCTGAGAAGTAGAAATTTTATGAGTTTTGTCGAGGGCACAAAACCTTGTCCTCTAGCATTTCTTCGCAATGAGGCAGGTGAACTAACTTATGTTGTCAATCCTGCTTATGAGGAATGGATGACAACATACCAATTGATTTTGGGTTGGATTAATGGCTCCTTAACCCCTTCCGTTTTGGCCATCGTCTCTCTGTCCATCTCTTCTCACCACCTAGAAATCTCTAGCCCGTCACTATGCATCTCCAAATCAAAACCGAATTCTCCAACTTCATGGGACTCTACTTCGTACAAAAAGAGGTGATCTTTCAATATCAGATTATTTGGACAAAATTAATCAGATAGCAGATTCTATTTCTATGTCAGGCCATCCAGTTGATGATTCTAATCTCATCACTATCATAATGAACAATGTCGAGCCTCTCTATGAGAATAAAATCACAGCTGCTCAAGCAAGAGAAACCCCAATTACATATGACGGCCTGTAAGCTCTTCTCTTGGCAGCAGAAAGCTGAATGTGCAATCACACCACCATGAATCTTGACTCAGTCCCCACTGTCTTGGTCACCAACCACTCTGCCAGTGGTGGTTCTTGAGGATATGGCTTTTTCAAAAGCTCTCCAAGAGGCAGACCCACTCCTTTTCGTGGGACTTTCTCTGGACCTTCCACCTACAACCGAGGTTCAAGTTTTTGTCCTCCTAATCGTTGTGGCTCCATCCTTGGCCAAGCACCAAATACTCGTAATGATACTCGTGGCCCATGTCAGATCTGTAACCGTGCCAGACATGACACACTGCGATTGATTGCTATCATCACATGAATATGGCTTATGAAAGGCGTACACCTAGCCATAGATTGACTATCATGGCTGCATCAGCTGTTTGTCCTCATACCTCTTCTGATTGGCTCATTGACACTGGGTCGAACACCCATATTACAAATGACTCACAAGCTCTTGCTGATCTCATGCCTTATCATGGTACCGATACTGTCAGAGGAGTAGTCGCTGGATCAAGTTTGAAAATCACAAAAATTGGCAATATCTCTTTACCATCTTCTAATTCTACTCTCACTCTATATGATGTGTTATACTGTCTCAAATGCTCGGCTAATTTCTTATCTGCTCACAAACTCTTATCTAATAATTTGTGCTATATTCTAATGTATCCAAATGTTTTCTATGTGAAGGACCTCAGATCAAGGAAGACGCTTTTGACGGGGCCGAGTATCAGGGAAAACGCTTTTGACGGGGCAGAGTAGCAATGGGTTCTATCAAGTCCATTCTAATCCAATGTCACCAAATAAAACAAGTTTCCTTACATCTTTTTTAACGAACTAAGTCACTGTCGATGTGTGGTATATATACTTGATTATGACATCCATCCACCAATGTCTTTCACCGTTTTGTGTCTCGTATTTTCTTGTTAGATAATAAAACATTGCTCAACTGTCATGCTTGTCCATTGGGCAAATCAAGCAAATTACATTTTTCTTTATCTGAGTCTGTAATTCATCATGCTTTTGAAATAATACATAGTGACGTTTGGACATCTCCAACTCTTTCAGTTCAAGGTTTTAAGTACTATGTTATTTTTGTTGATGATTTTACTCAATACACATGGTTATTTCTAATGAAAGCCAAATCTGAAGTCTTTTCTCTTTGTTGCATTCTTTATGTACATTGAAAATCAGTTTTTATCCAAAATAAAGGAGTTTCAATTTGATGGCTGTGGAGAATACACGGGAAACAATTTTAAACAGTTTTTGCCCAAAAAGGCATTCATCATCGCATCTCGTGTCCCCATCATCCGAAACAAAACGGGTTAGCTAAACGCAAACATCTACATCTTGTTGAAACTGCTCTCACTCTTCTTGCTCACTCTTTTGTTCCTAGATCATATTGGGTTGAAGCGTTCAATACAACAATATATCTTATTAATCGCATACCCACACGTGACCTACAATTCTCTTCACCTTATGAAAAATTATTTCATCTCTCTAGATTATTCCTATCTTCGTATTTTTGGATGTGTCTGCTCCTCATATCTTCGTCCATATAATAAAATTAAACTTGATTTTCGCTCCACTAAATGTGTTTTTTGGGCTATTCATTAAATCACAAAAGTTATCATTGCTTAGATTTATCAAGTGGTTGAGTCTATCTATCGCGTCATGTTATTTTTGATGAGTCACGTTTTCCATTTAAAGAATCCTCTACTTCTTCTCATGCAACAACGCTTAATGCATCTGACTCTCCTGTTCTTACCATCACCATTACCAAATCCTCATCACCGGCCCCATAACAAGCCCAGCCAAACGGCCCACTTTCCATCACAAATACTATTTCAACATCTCCTTCGCTTCCTTAACCTCTCTAGCCGTCTTAACCCTCTCATATCTCCCTAAATCTACCACCATCGCCACCGTCATCTTTCATGCATCAACGCTGATTTTGATCGCAATCTACTTCTAATCCACCACCACCGCTATCATCAACTCCTCATACCACTCTTCTCCATCCTTAAAATATTTCAAATCCTACATCTTCCACCATAGTTCAAACACGTCATGTAACTCGCAGCCAAAAAAAGATTGTCAAACCCAATGGTAGTCGCTCCTCAGACGCATGAAATTGAGCCTACCTGCTATACCCAAGCTGTCAAACATCAAGAATGGCATACAACCATGAATGCCGAATTCAAATCACTTATTCAAGCTGTGACTTGGCAACTTGTTCTTCCATCCCCACGTATGAACATTCTGCCCAACATGCAAATGGGTTTATCGAATAAAAAAAGGCCTAATGATCCAGTGGAAAGGTATAAAGCTCATTTGGTTGCGAAGGGTTTTCAACAGCAAGAAGGTTTGGATTATGGTGAAACTTTTAATGCAGTTTTAAAGTAGTTGTCAATTCATTCGATTTTGGCAATTGAAGTTTCATATGGGTGGACAATACACCAATTAGATGTTCAAAATTCTTTACAACATGGATATTTGTCAGAGGATATGTATATGCAGCAGCCAAATGGATTCATTGATCCTCAATTCCTAAAGCATGTTTGTAAGCTTTGTTGGTTTTTATATGGTCTCAAGTAGACACTATGTGCCTGGTTCTCCTGTTTTTCTGCTTATCTGGAAGAATTGGGCTTTATGGCATCACACGCAGACTCTTATATGTTTGTATATATTTCAGATAATGTCAAGTTATTTGTTGATATATGTGGACGACATCTTGATAACTGATACTCATCTTTATCACAAAAGATGCAGAAAATTTTGTGATATTTCTTCTTGATGATTATTTAGGTTACAATGCTAAACTATATATAGAAGAGATTGGGTGTGAAATACACTTCTTCACCCGTACATCTCTTACACATACTAGACTAACCCTAAGGAACAATGCAACACAGTTATGGCTCTGAGACCGAGACCAACATGCTGCTTTAGGAGACCAGTAGCTACCATGCTGCAACACCAAGATATGGGCAACTGTGAAGCACATGCTTCACATACATACCATTATGCTATAACAGTAAGTTACAGGAACACCATGCTTTTGTAGAAGAGGGACAACAACTTGCAGTAGCCCATACCTACACCATCATGCTGCAATTTACTATTGCAGGAACACCATGCTTCTGCAGAATAGGGACAACAACGGTATGTAGTTGTCACACACTCACACATATATTCTCCAATACTCCCCCTCAAGCTAGATCAAGGAGAGCCTTGAGCGAAGCTTGCCAAAAATATTTGATAAAATTTACAACTTCATGTGGAAAACAAACAACTTCTACAAAAATCCCAACAAATCTTCTAATTAAGGATGGCAGACAAGCCATGTATCCTCCACATGTTGTACACACCAAAAAAAAATGTATATTTTTACAATAGATATCTCTTCCAAAATAGAAACAATAGATCTGACATGATCAACAAACTTCTCTTCCAAAACAAGAAAGAAGAAATAAACAGTCAAAAAATAGTTTTTTTTATATATCAGATTCTCTTTCAAAATAGAAAGAAAAAATCAGGAATAGATACAGATAGCCCAGCATCGACAAAGATGAGATCTCATTAGAACCTTGGGCAACAGATCTCACCACCAAAGACATGACCATTATTGATTTCTCTTCACACAAAAAAGATGAAATTAGTGGCCAAGACAAAGAGAGTCATATACAGAAGAACTCTCAACAGATCTCTTTTTCACAGAGGAAAGATGAAATCAGACACAACGGAGGTCACACTAGATCCTCTAAATATAGATCTCTCCTCCAAAATAGGATGGAGAAACCGACCAAGAAGAGGTGTGCAGGCCATGAAACCCGATTGATTTCTAGTCATGAACTATACTCTGATACCATGTAGAAAACTTAAACACAAAGATGCTGAAGTTTTTCTGATATTTCTTCTTGATGATTATTTAGGTTACAATGCTAAACTATATATAGAAGAGATTGGGTATGAATCACACTTCATCACCCGTACATCTCTTACACACACTAGACTATACCTAAGGAACAATTCAACACAACTGTGGCTCTGAGACCGAGACCACCATGCTGTTTTAGGAGACCAATAGCTACCATGCTACAACACCAAGGTATGGGCAATAGTGAAGCACATGCTTCACAGACACACCAACATGCTGCAACAGTAAGTTGCAGGAACACCATTCTTCTGTAGAAGAGGGACAACAGCTTGCAGTAGCCCATACCTACACTATCATGCTGTAATTTACTATTGCAAGAACACCATGCTTTTGCAGAATAAGGACAGTAGCTGTATGCAGCTGTCACACACTCACACATATATCCTCCAATACTCCAATATCCTCTGATAATTTCACACATACATACTCTCATTAATAATTTGAGTAAATTGTTCTCCATGAAGGATTTGGGTTCTTTGCATTATTTCTTGGGCATTGAAGCATAGCGATCTCCAAAAGGTCTAGCATTTACTCAAACCAAATACACCATGGGTCTTCTCCATCGTACCAACTTGACTGATGTGCGTCCAGTTTGTACACCATCTAGTGGACAGGTTAAGTAACACAGATGGTACTCCTTTATCTGATGGTACTCAATATAGGAGTGTCATGAGAGCAGTTCAATACTTAACTTTCACACTACTTGATATCTCTTATGTTTGTGAATCAAGTATGTCAATTTTTGCATTCTTCCACCAATGTTCATTGGGTTTTTGTCAAGCATATTTTGCGGTATCTCAAACACACTCTCACATATGGATTGTTATACACTCCAAGCTCTTTGCGTTTGATTAGCTACAATGACTCTGATTATGCTGGTGATCCTGACACTAGAATCTCATCTGGAGATACTTGTATCTACTTAGGCTCAAACTTAATCTCACCGAGCTAAAAAAACAAAATGGAGTCTCTCGTTCAAGTACTGAAGCTGAATACCAATAACTAGCATATACTGCTGCCACTCTTTCTTGGTTTTGGATATTGTTTCGAGATTTGGGTATACCAGTTCAAGCTCCTCAATTGTGGTGCCACAATATAAGTGCTATTTCACTGTGGCTTCTATCCATCTCTTCCATATATACTAGGACTAGACATGTAGAGGTGGACTATCATTATATTCGGAAGAAGGTAACTAGGAAGAAAATTCAGGTTGGTTATGTATTTACTTAAGATTAACTAGCTGATATATTTACAAAAGAACTACCCGCTGCTCGTTTTCAATACATTATTGATAAGTTTCTTATCCGCCCACGTCTCATCGATCAGCTTGGGGGGTGATAACAATCCAACTAATTGCTCTTTTGTATTGAATGCCAAGATTTCAATCCTACCTCAATCGTAGGATGCAAATCAGCAATGGAACGTATCTGTAGGATCACAACTTTCTTACAATCCTGTAATTTATCTGTAATTATGTAAATAGTTGATTGTATGGATCTAAATAAAAAATACACTTGTATATAATTCGTTTCACATGAATGAGAATATCATCAAGCTTACCAACCACTTCTGTATTTCTTCAGCCTAAATCCTTATAAACTCACAAACAATATCTCATATTCCTAATGTAGGATATATATCTCAACCATAAATTGGTAGACCAAGAGACTAGTTTGTGTTTCGATTGATATAGTATGTTCAAAATATTCCATCTTTGGCAGATATAAACACTACTAATGTACATTCGATTTAGTTTTCATGGTTTATATGATTACTACATGATGTACGTGCAAGCTAGCACCACATTTACAAGAATAGATCGCCTATGAAGTTAGAGATAACTATTGTGCTAATCAAATAATTAAACGTTTACTAATTTGGCTAACTCTTTGTATGATCATAGTTAACTATGGAATGAGTGCTTTTGATTAGTATACATGTTAAACTTCAAAAAAAATCCTCAATCTCTAGCTAGACGGGTCTTTTCTTGATCCTCCCTCTATAGGTGTGTGTGTGCTTCTTATATGTATGTTTTTGCATTATATATCTCAAAAGCTTTAATGGAGTGCTTGAATTTGTAGGTGCAGCGGCAGAGGCAGAGGCGTCGAGCTATGTTAGTTTTGCCGCAACTCTTTTAGTACTAATTTCTGCATGTAGGAGAAGAACAACAAATAACCACCTCTCCATGTTGTTGGAATTGTCCTACAGCAACTCACCTTGCAACGCCCCCAGGCTGCACCATGCATTCTTTAAGCGATCAGAATCGTACTTAAAATAATTATTATTCATCCACATAATTCTGGTACCCACCTAGCTAGATGTCGATCTCCTCCTTTAATGGAGTGGAGCTCTCAGTAAGTTCGCACTGTGGCAGTTCATGAAACTTATACCCATGCAGCTGGTCGATCTGCTATACGTTGTTCAGTGTACTATATAAATTTCTGCGTCCTGGTTCTAACTTCATCATCATCAATCGTAGTGGTTTTATATGTATAATCTTCGATATCGTCCCATATGTTGTGCCATGGATTTTCTTTCCACTGGTTTGGCATCCATAGCATTAAGTTTATTAGCTGTGATACTCTTAGCGGTAATTTTTTGGCCGGAGAATTCGAAGACCAAGAGGTATCCTCCTGTTGCCGGAACCACCCTGCACCAAGTCATCAATTTCCCAAGGCTGCACCATTACCACACTGATCTTGCAAACAAATACAGAACTTACAGGATACTTGACTTCTTCAAACATGCCGTCTACACAGTAGATCCTGCAAATGTGCAATACATACTGAAAACAAATGTTGCAAACTTTGGCAAGGTATATATGTATACCCAAATGCAATATGTTATTTAACTGAATATGTTTCTTTACGTATTAATATGCTAATGTCTTAGGATTTTCTAGCTGCATGTTTATTGTTCAACATTTCGTTGTAGGGATTGTACCTTCATAGCATTCTATCAGATCTTATGGGCGATGGAATCTTCGCTGTGGATGGGGAAAAATGGCTGCATCAGAGGAAAACATCAGGCTCTCATTTTTCAACCAAATCACTTAGAGACTTCAGCAGTGAAATCTTCAAAACCACTGGAGTAGAACTTGCTCGCATTGTTTCTGAAGCTGTGACCAGCGATGAATCAATGGATATCCAAGTGAGTTATTTGCAATATGTCTCAAAAGCATATGAAACATGTTTGTGTAGCACTATCGTACGTTGTACATTTTGGTTTGTCATGTAGATATATTACTTACTTGATGCCTTTTTTGGAAGCTAGGACTTGTTTATGAAATCAACCTTGGACTCAATCACTAAGGTTCTACTCGGTATCGAACTAGGCACCTTGTCTGGAACGAATAATGAAGAAAATAACCGGTTTTCGAAATGTTTCGATGATGCAAACCAACTTACCCTTCATCGTATTTCTGATATCTTCTGGAAGATCAAGAGGTACTTGAACATTGGTAGGGAAGCAAGGCTAAGAAAGAATATACAAGTGGTGGATCAATTCATGTACAAGTTAATCAACAGAAAGATTGAAGCACTCAGTTCAGAAAATGATGATGTGAGCTAGCTAGTATTTACAATATTCCCTTATGTTTCTAGCTATAATATTTGTTACTGATATACTGAGGGTTAATGGAATGCAGTTGAAGAAAAGAGACTTAATCTCGAGGGTTTTGGAAACTAAAGAGACTGATCCAAAGTACTTGAGAGACATGGTCCTCAATTTTATTACAGCAGGCAAAGACACAACTGCTTCTGCACTTTCATGGTTCTTCTATATGATGTGCAAGCACTTCGATATACAAGAAAAGATTGTACAGGAAGTTAAGGAAGCAACAGGTCTAGATAATATTTCAAGTGCTGATGAAGTTGCAGCCAACCTTACTGAAGAAGCCCTTAGCAAAATGCAATATCTCCATGCAGCTTTAACTGAGACACTGAGGCTCTATCCTACGGTTCCATTGGTAACATATACATACATATATATATATATATATACATACATATATATATATATATATATGTACATATATCATATAACTGTCACGCAAACATGATTTACATATCCAAGATTCTGCATATATAGAATGCATGCAGCATCCTGGATATATTGGAATTTGTTTTAGGATGTTTTACATTACTTACTGATCTAATTAACAAGTTTGATGTTATATATGGTTTTAGGATGCGAAAGTTGCTTCTTTGGATGACACCTTACCAGATGGGTTTAGTGTCAAAAAGGGGGAAATGATCGTATATCAATCTTATTCGATGGGTCGGATGGAGTTTATATGGGGTAATGATGCAGAAGAGTTTCGGCCAGAGAGATGGCTTGACGAAAATGGCATTTTTCACGAAGAATGCCCTTTTAAATACATTGCCTTTAATGTAATCATTTAGATAAATTCTTTCCTATAATCTTAAAGTTGTTACTTGTTAGTTAACTCACTTAATCAATCAAGTCACGACTTAATGACTTTAGATAAAATAGCTTAACGTGATATTGATGTCATTTTATCATTACACTGCAGGCCGGTCCAAGAATCTGTCTGGGAAAGGAGTATGGTTACATGCAAATGAAGATCGTTGCGGCTGTGCTTCTAAGCAACTACAAATTCAAGCTTAGCGATGAGAAAAAGATGGTGAATTATAAGACTATGTTCACCCTCCATATTGATGGAGGTCTTCATGTTAAAGCGTCTCCAAGAGTTTGAGCTTGCCAGAAAGATAGTTTCAAACATCTTTCACTTGCCCATCAAAGTTGAGTATTGTAATAAGAAGCGTCACCGGTTAATCTATTTGAAAATAAAAGAGGCTAGCTAGTCTCTCTTTAAGCACATAGGTATATTTCTTGTTTCTTTGATTGGTTCTTTGATAGATCATCGACTTATAATTCTTGAGTATATATCGATGTTTACTGTATTGAATCTTGGTTAATAGAATTGAAATAAAATCTTCATCTCCATAGTTGTCTTTATGTTACCAAAAGAAAGCAAATATGTACCTTTTTTTGGTAATGAGAAAGCAAATATGTACTTGAACATCATATTGGAAAATAATCATATGAACTGAACGCGAATTGTCAGTTTTCCTAATCAATTAACATGTAATTGAATCAACTGATGAACACGGAATTAGCACTTCTTAGAAACTGGCAGCGGACTAGCCCAATTTCAGTAATAGCCCACTACTATTTTTGTTCTGTTTATATTAGGCCTTTGCCTTTTATTTTCTCGTATTTTGACTTTGGGCTAGTGTCGGCAGTCCACAACCTTGTTTTCTCTATTTTATCATTTCTTTTCTTTTTTTCTTTAAATTTTTAACTGTTTAGAATATTACCCAAAGATCATTCATCAATATAACGATGTACTGTACCTTTTAATTTCTATTGTTAATATTTTTAATTTCTGTTCTTCTAAGACCTAGCTCTTAGCTAGTTAGCTTTTTGAGGTGAGCCTAAAATCAAAATAATTGTCTATTAGAACAGCCATGGTTCCAAAAAGAAATTCAAGAGCATGAACGCATTAAACATGTTAATGTAGTTGGACCTCGATGCCAATTACAAAACTAATCCGTTTCTATTCGACTTCTTTGGGGTTTCCACTTCAGTTCTTCAATTCTTTCCATAAACTTGTAGGTTCATCAGAAAATTACAGTCATTGCTGAAAAATGGGGTTCTCCTAATTCGTCTAACCTGAGATGGGGTGAGATATATGCGATGAAAATTTGGCCAGCCAGATTTATCGTTGTTCTAAACTTCTATTCCAATCTTCCATATCATACTACGTAATAGAGGAATACAAAGCTTGCATGCAGTTCTACCGACTTTACTAGTACCAAGTACCAACCCTCTATAAGTCGAGTAGCTATCACAGTTATACCACCATGTGAAGATTATTACGTTTGTAGGCACGACAGCAACGGCAGCTGTCAGCAGACATAATTTTTCCCGGTGTCAATACATATCACGATCATCATTATAGACCAAGTGGAGGAAGAGGACGTTCGAACCTCCCACTACTAGAAAAAAACACATTTAAGCGACGGAAATTTTGAAAGCCAAAATTTTTTTTCGTCGCTTAAGAAGCTTTTAAGCGACGAAATTATAAACTTTCCGTCGTTTAAGCAAATCTTCCTTAAGAGACGAAAACTATTTTGCTTTCTGTCACTTAAGCAAATATTCCTTAAGCGACGAAACTTTTCGTCGTTTAAGTAAAATATCAAATTTTCACCGTTTGACACTCAAAAATTCAATCTAAAATTTGACCGTCGCTTAAGCAAAATTTCAAAATTTTAAATTCCCGCTCAAGTGAATAACAGAAGAAGGTGAAGAGAAGAAGAAGGTGAAGAGAAGAAGAAGAAGAAGAAGAAGAAGAAGAAGGAAGAAGAAGATGCAGAAGAAGAACAAGAAGAAGGAAGAAGAAGAAGGAAGAAGAAGATGCAGAAGAAGAAGAAGAAGGAAGAAGAAGATGCAGAAGAAGAAGGAAGAAGAAGAACAACAACAAAAAATCTGTCGGAAATCCGTCGGAGAAATTTTTTTTTGAAAAAATCTACACACTTAGGCAACGGAACCATTATGTCGCATAGGTGCATGTTTCGTCGCATAGGTATATGCTTTAAGCGACAGAATTTACCTGTCTGTCGCTTAGGCCTTAAGCGACCAGCCTTAAGTGACGGGCCTTAGGTGACGGACCTTCCGTCGCTTAAGAACTTAAGCGACGGAAAATCAGGCTTAAGCTAGTGCCCTCTCCTTTTCTTTTTCTCTTTTCTTGTGAGCACTACTAGAAAAAACCTCTTAAGCAACGAAACTTTTTAAGGCCAGAAAATTTTTGTCGCTTAAGATGCTCTTCAGCGACGGAACTCTGAAGGCCAGCCAACTTCCGTCGTTTAAGATCTTAAGTGACAGAAAACTCTACCGTCGCTAAAGACTCTGAGTTCGTCGCCTTAGAATAACCTATGCCACGGAAAATATTCTGTCACCCTAATTTCGTCGCCCAATAAGTCTCATTCTCACGACAACAACATATCCGACGGAAACAAAGTTTCAAAATTTCGTCACTTAAGAAAAGTTTCACAATTTTCACCAATTGACGTTCAAAATTTCAATCTAAAATTTAAAACTTATCTAAACGACAGAAGTTGTTTGCCTAAGCAATGGAAAAATTTGTCCCTTGAAAAAAAAATTCAAATATTCATCAATTGGTGCTCAAAATTGAAATCAAAAATTTAAACACATACCTAAGCGACGAAAACTTCTGTCGCTTAAGCAAAATTTCAAACTCCCACAATCAAAAAATTTCTATACATTCGCCCCAATTCTCATTACTCGAACACCACCACCCTCGATTTCCTCATTCCCCGGCTATCACGCCATCATCCTCCTCGAAAGCACTTCAACTTGTGCCAGCAGCGAACACCAGGCCGACAACAGATTCTCTGACGTGAAGAGAACGAGCCAGGCCACCGCCATGAACTGCTCGGAGCTCGGATTAGGAGCAGCTGCCATCGGTCCTCGTCGCTGTATCTGTGGTGGTGGTGGCCATGGGGGGGGTGATGACGTCCTCTTCGGTGGTGTTGATGATGAAGAAAATGAAGAAGAATAGGTTAGGGTGGTGTTGATGATGAAGAAATTGACAGGTTTGTCGAAAACTGAAGTAAGTTTCTGCCGGTAATTTTTTTTAAAAAAAATCTACACACTTGGACAATTGACACATTGTGTCGCATAGGTGCATGTGTCTGTCGCCTATGTACATGTCTTAAGTGACGAATTGTAGATTTCCGTCGCTACACAAAAAAATAACCAGCCTTAGGCGACGACCCTTACGTGACGGACCTTCCGTTGCTTAAGTACTTAAGCGACGAAAACCGCTTAAGGACTTTTTTCTATTAGTGTTGGCAAACTTCGTCTGCATGCTACGGTGCAGAGCAGTCCGGTGTTTAAATTGCCATTTCTGCTGTGTTTGGTGTTGCCCTAGCTACTTCGGAACCCTAGCCCTTCCTTGTTGTGGCATCATAGATTAAGACATGTATCCCGTATTCATGTATACATGAACTTTGTAAGTTTCGACGCACCAATGTCGATCAATCATTCCCGATCGATGAACAACTAACGATAACTGTATGTTGTTGGACTTACCTCACACCAGTGACACCACTCGTATACTGGTTAACGCTCCCTGCTGCACCTTTATATGCGTATGAAGGAGAGGAAACTTTGTGTGGATGTATCAATAATGAATCGACCTAAGATTGAAGAATTCGTTACTAATAACTCAACCACATTCATTCTGATAAACAACATTCTCAGTAGCAAGGTGCCTCCTTTAATGGAGTGGAGCATTGAAGTTTACTGTAAGTTGGCACTGTAGCAGTTGATGAATCCACATAGTTCATCCCATGCAGACTACTAGGTTCACTTGATCGATACTATATATTTGCGTGACTGAATTCTAACTTCATCATCATCGATCCATCGTAGACGTATTCGATCAATCTATAATACGTACTCAGTACAATCCCACAAGTGTAATGGATTTTCTTTCCCATGCTTTACCTCCTGTAGCATTAGGTTTTGTGGTACTTCTCCTAGCAGCAATTTTCTGGCCGGAGAAGAACAAGAGGTACCCTCCTGTTGCCGGAACTGTCTTGCACCAAGTGATCCATTTCCCCTGGCTGCACCATTACCACACAGCGCTTGCATGCAAGTACAAAACTTACAGGATACTTGACTTGTTCAAATATCAGGTTTACACAATAGATCCAGCCAATGTTGAATACATGCTCAAAACAAATGTTGTAAACTATGGCAAGGTATTACTGCTGTTATTGAACTCAACATGTTAATTAACTTAATATACATGCTAATGTATATGACACACAAATATATATATATATATATATATATATATCTATATGTTAGCACATTAATTTGCATATTAACACGTCTTATAATATGGTATATGTTCACTGTAATATATGTTTTTACCAGTTGTTCATGTTGGCTGAAGTCCACCATTTATGTGTAGGGATTGTACCTGCATAGCATTCTGTCTGATGTGTTGGGCGATGGGATATTTGCTGTGGATGGGGAAAAATGGCGGCATCAGAGGAAGGCATCAAGCTCGCAATTCTCAACCAAAGTACTTAGAGACTTCAGCAGTGAAATCTTCAAAACAAATGGAGTAAAACTCGCTGGTATAATTCATCAAGCTGCCACCAGCGACAAATCAATGGATGTCCAAGTGGGTTTGCAACGTTGACTCAAATATAACACACTAAATACACGCATATCTAGAACTATGAGTTGTATATTTCGTTTATCTAATTATTTCATGTTCATTTTGTTGGAAGGATTTGTTTATGAAATCAACCTTGGATTCCATCGTCAAGATTCTACTTGGTATCGACCTAGGCACCATGTGTGGAACAAATAATGAAGAAAACATTCGGTTTTCCAATGCTTTTGATGATGCAAACGAAGCTACCCTTCATCGTATTTCTGATATCTTCTGGAAGAGCAAACGGTTCTTGAACATTGGTAGGGAAGCCTCGCTAAGGCAAAATATGGAGGTGGTGGATCACTTTATATACAAATTAATCAACAGAAAGATTGAGAACGTCAATAATTTTGAAAATGACGAGCTACCTGTGAGTTGCCCAGCTTCCTTCTATACTCTAGTCAATTACCAGATGCACTTCTGTTTCATATAATATTGAAAGTAAGGTTACTATCTTACTGATATCGTGAGGGTAACTTGCAGTTAAAGAAAAGAGACTTCATATCAAGGCTTTTGGAAACTAGAGAGACTGATCCAAAGTACTTGAGAGACATGGTCCTCAGTTTTATTGCTGCCGGCAAAGACACAACTGCTTCTGCTCTTTCATGGTTTATTTATATGATGTGCAACAATCTTGATATACAAGAAAAGATCGCAACGGAAGTTAGGGAAGCAACAGGTCTGAATAGTGCTTCAAGCGCTGATGAAGTTGCAGCCAACCTTACTGAAGAAGCCCTAGGCAAAATGCAATATCTCCATGCTGCTTTGACTGAGACACTCAGACTCTATCCTACTGTTCCATTGGTATTTTATAAGTCATACATTATCTGTCTAAGAGCATAATTGCAATGTTAAGACTCTTTTAATAGGATGCTGATCTTGTTTTGCATTACTTCTTAGTTTAGAAAAAAGAGAGTTTAATATAATTTGCTTTATTGTTTATAGGATGCGAGGGTTTGCTTCTCTAATGATACATGGCCAGATGGATTTAGTGTCAAAAAAGGAGAACTGGTAGTATACCAACCTTACTCAATGGGCAGGATGCAGTTTTTATGGGGTAATGATGCCGAAGAGTTTCGTCCAGAGAGATGGCTCGACGAAAATGGCAATTTTCAGGAAGAAAGCCCTTTCAAATTCATAGCCTTCAATGCAAGTATAAAAACAAGTAATTTTTTTATCTTATGGATAGAATCGCTAAATTTGCGTAGTACTGATGATCGTTTTCTATAACGCAGGCTGGTCCAAGAATTTGTTTAGGAAAAGAGTACAGTTACATTCAATTGAAGATCTTTTCTGCTATACTTCTAAGCAGCTACATCTTCAAGCTGAATGATGAGAAGAAAGTTGTCAATTATAAGACTATGGTCACCCTCCATATCGATGGAGGCCTTCATGTTAAAGCCTCTCCAAGAGTTTGAGCAGGCAAGATGGTTAGTTTGGTCTACCACCATCAATGTTATTTCCTGTGGTAGGTAGGAAGTGCATCATTGTTTGCTTGTTTTGAAATCGATCAATAATCGGGGATAGTCCTTGATCTTCCTTAAGCAAATAGCTTTTGTTTTCGTGTTTCTTTGATAAATCAAGAACTCGTAGTTGTTGATCTCATGTCCCTCCCTTTTTTTGATGTCGATCTCTATTATTCAATAAAATTTCTATTGCCAAAAATAGAAAATAAAACCAAAGGAACTTGTAGTTGATGAGTATCGGAGATTACCAATAGTTAAGTCATGCATGGTTTACAAACTGGAATAAGACGATGTTATTGTCACCCTACTTACTATGTTTACCCTAATCTGCATATAACCTTGTGATTGAAAGTTCTATATTTAGATAGCTAGGCCAACTGAGCAGCTTGCAAGTTCCTAAGTCAATTCGATTTTAGCTAGAGTACAGTCGTTCATTTTTCCTCAACCGTCTAGATTTGTCAGGATAAGAATGTAAGATACAACAATACATGTTTAATTAATTTCTTTTGTCTTCCTTTATTAGTAGAATATTCGATCGAATCGAATTTCACCCGACTTGAAATGCATGTATATCTACATGCAGAGATAGTTGATAAAATAATCTGGAGTTTACATCCAAAATCAATTGACTATAAATTGAGTGACCTAAACTCTTATAAATCTAACAATGTCTCAATTCCTGATGTGAGATTTATATTTCAACACGTCACTGCACGTGTGGTAAATTTTTAAGCTTAACACGTGTACAACATTTAGGGTACCGTGAAATACGTGTGGCCGTTAACGCTAACACATATAGACGTGAGTAACCCTCTTTGATACCATGATAATGTAGTCTGAGATTCACATCTAAAATCAATTGGCTATAGATTGAGTGAACCAAACTCTTATAAATGTACAGCTAAAATGTGAGATTTATATCTCTCGATTGATACATATACCAATGTGATGCATATTGTTCATACGAAATTGGGAACGAAGTTGATGACACAATTGTATCATGATGGTGCATGTACGTGCTCCCTTCTCCCTTCCTCGTTGTGGCTTCATCCGAGTAGGAAATAGTACGTTTCAATGTAATTCTGAGACAAGGACAAGAGTTAACTCCTATCTCCCAGCACTAACTGATGGAGGTATCTATCAATGCTCCCAGGCTACACCATTAATTTTTGACTGGTTTTATGGTTCTATTTCCATGTCCCGTCTTTGTTGTGGCAAGATCGGAGACTAGACATGTCTCTGCAACTTGACTTCATTTTTCTTTCGTCGTAATCTTTTCAGCATAGAATACAGATATGTCTTTACGCATGAAGAACTACTAGCTATTGTATATGTACATACAACAACTAACCTCCCCATTATATAGTTGAATTACTCTTGTCGTATACCAACTCATCTATCAAGCCATAGGCCTCATCATGGGTCGGGTTAGGATTGACCCGATCCTAAATTTTAGGGCTTAGGGTAGGGTAGAGTAAGGCTCGATTAAAGTCAACAAAATTTAAGTCCGGATAGGATAGGGCCGATGCTTGAATATGTAAGCCCTAACCCGCCCTAGCAGCCCATTTTGTTAGGGTTAATAGGGTCGGGTAGGGCCGGCCCTTTAAATAGGGTTAAACAGGGCCGAGATGAGATTGCTATTTTTTTCTCACAATTTAGCTTTAAAATTATATGTAATGAACCTTATTTTTGGGTTATATTTAACATGTATGCATACACTTTATACTTAATTTAAGACATCTATCTATAAACTAAGTGGTTATACTCGTATATCTCACGAAATATTGCTCTAAATCATTAAATACAATCGTTAATCAACAAAACAAAAAGAAATCAAAGGAACAAAACTAGTAAATCAACTACAAAAGAGAAGATTAGTTGTATTGTATTTAAAAAATAAGAAACATATTAAAACAATACAAAAAATAAGAAATTATTAAGGTCTAAAGGGTGAGCTTTTAGGACCAGACCGGGTTCAGCCCTAAATGGCTCATTATGGTAGGGTCGGGTTTCATTTGCTCAACTCTTACCCTACCCTACTCAAGAAGGGCTAGAGCCGACCCGCCCTAATGGAGGGTCAGGTAGAGCTTCGGCCCTAGAGGGTAAGGCGGGTTTTTGGGCGGGCTAGAATCGAAGGGCCAAATGATGAGGCATATATCAAGCAAGGCATCAACACTCCCAGGCTGCACCAATATTACATATGATATATGAATGTGAGGATGATAACAATAATAATAATAATAATAATCCAACTACTTAAGACGGAGGATCTGTCACTATGAAAACCCAACTGTACTTCCATTCGTTTGGTTTACAATGTTGACTAGATTATTTTATTATTTTAAATGCTTTGTATATTTTTGTTTCTTTTTAGAATAAATTCTTTATTTTTGAATAAACTACTAATTTTACATATGAGAATTAGAAAAGTAATAAGGTATTATCTTGTTCAAAAATATTAGAAATATTCATCCAGTTATATATATATATATATAAAGCTTCATGTTATTCAACAATCAAGCTTCTTTACTTCTTGTTGAAGATTTATCAATCACGATATTTTATTGAGATTTTTGTTGAAATTGTCAAGTTTAGGATCATTGATATTTTAGTCATTGGTATGAACAATAAAATATATTAGACAATATTGAAAAATATGATTTTTCCAGATGTAATGAAAATTAGATACATACACACACATATATATAAAGGGATTCCTCAGTAAAAAGACTTTCTATATATATGTATGTATATTCTGAAAACATTATTAATAAGGGGCAAAAAAACCACTTATATAAGAGGGTATTTTTAGATAAACCACTTATATAAGAGGTATTTTTAAAAGAAACTTATATAAGAAGGTATTTTTAGATAACAATATTAAAAGTATACTATTAGAGTTGAAACTATAATTTTTATTTTTGACAATAAAAATAATAATCAAACTGACCTAACAAATTTTCTCACACTCGATTTTCAAATCTTCAGCACCGGCCTGCTAACTACTAGTTAGCAGCCTTCTCCTTTAATGAAGTGGAGCCTGCTGGATTTTTTTCTTTTCCTGTGATAAGTTGATACAGTGGCAGTTGACGAGTACTCATAACTCTTCCCATGCAGTTTATACGTCCCATTTGATCGATCATGTATATATTGCTGTGTTTCGTTCCAACTTCATCATCGATCCTCTATCATTCCCTAAGTGTGTAAGCAATGGAGTTTCTTTTCACTGCTTTGCCTCCAATAGTGATCAGTTTAGCAGTAGTGATTCTTCTAGCATCGATTTTCTGGCCGGAGAAGAACAAGAGATACCCACCTGTTGTCGGAACTGTCTTGCACCAAATATCCCACCGTCGCACGCTGCACCATTACCACACTGAGCTTGCAAGCAAATACAGAACTTACAGGATACTTGACTTGTTCAAATATGCAGTGTACACTGCAGATCCTGCAAATGTTGAACACATACTCAAAACAAATTTAGCAAATTATGGCAAGGTACGTACAAACTGAAAGATAAGATAAGTCCAAGGTTTATTCAAACACAAATTTACTAATTACATACCAATTCTACCCTTTGCCTGTCACACATACAAATGATTAAATACTTCTACATTTTCGTATTTCATATGTGCCTAGTTTTCGTATTTTCATACTTGGTACTAGCTAGTATACCAAGCACTAAACCTAAATGTTTGAATCATTCATGATCTGGTTGAATTAAGCCAACGATTTTCGATAGGGATCGTACGTGTACAACCTTATAACAGATGCTGTGGGCGATGGTATCTTCGCTGTGGATGGGGAAAAGTGGCGACATCAGAGGAAGACATCAAGTTCTCAATTCTCAACTAAAGTACTTAAGGACTTCAGCAGTGACATCATCAAGACCACTGCAGTAAAACTCTGCCGCATAATTCATGAAGCGGCAACCTGCGACAAATCAATAGAGATTCAAGTGAGTTTGTGATGTCTTCAAAGTTCACATATTACAGTACATATACAGCGCTATACGTTTTATTGTCTGGTTTTCTCAAAAATGTATTAATTAATTGATCTTCATTCTGTTGGAAGCTTTTGTTCATGAAATCAACCTTGGATGCAATCGTCGCAATTCTACTTGGTATCGATCTGGATACCATGTCTGGAAATGAAGATGGTGTCCGATTTTCGGATGCTTTTGATGATGTAAGCAGCTACACCCTTTATCGCGTTGCTGATATCTTCTGGAAGATCAAACGGTTCTTGAACATTGGTACAGAAGCGGTTTTAAGAAAAAATATAAAAGTGATGGATAACTTCATATATAATTTAATCAACAGAAAGATTGAAACACTCCATACATCAGAAGAAGATGAGAAACTTGTGAGTTACCTTCCTTCCTATTCTAGATTGAATTGACACAGTATTAGTTTATTCAACGTTACTGATATATGTGGAGGTTAAATTGCAGGTAAAGAGAAGAGACTTTATCTCCAAACTTATGGAAGCTAAACAGACTGATCCAAAGTACTTGAGAGACATGGTCCTCAGTTTTATTGCTGCCGGCAAAGATACAACTGCTTCCGCTCTTTCATGGTTTATTTATATGATGTGCAAGAATCTTGATATACAAGATAAGATCGCAAAGGAAGTTAGAGAAGCAACAGGTCTGAATAATTCTTCAAGCGCTGATGAAGTTGCAGCCAACCTTACTGAAGAAGCCCTTAGCAAATTGAAATATCTCCACGCTGCCTTGAATGAGACACTCAGACTCTATCCTACCGTTCCAATGGTAACTTAAACATCTTGGATAAACATCAAACATGAATTGAATGTTACGGTTCTTTTCTGTTCTTGATTTGAAGCTCTCTTTAAATAACTTCTTAGTTAATAATTTCGGTGCTCTTATTTGTTCATAGAATGCGAGGATCTGCTTTTCTGATGATACCTGGCCTGATGGACACAGTGTCAAAAAAGGAGAATTAGTGGTATTCCAACCTTATTCAATGGGCCGGATGAAGTTTATATGGGGTGATGATGCAGAAGAGTTCCGACCGGAGAGATGGCTTGATGGAAATGGCAATTTCAAGGAAGAAAGCCCCTTCAAATTCATAACCTTCAATGTAATATACTAAGAAAAGCAAGCTACGTACTATTTTGCTTAGTTATTAGAGTACTGATGATATAGTTATAATGCAGGCGGGTCCAAGAATTTGCCTCGGAAGGGATTACAGTTATCTCCAAATGAAGATATTCGCTGCTGTGCTTTTGAACAACTACATATTCAAGCTCACTGACGAGAAAAAGGTGGTGAAATACAAGACGATGGTCACGCTCCATATCAGTAGGGGCCTTCATGTTCATGCCTTTCCAAGAGTTTGAGTGCAAGGAAGTTATATTAGTTCTGTTTCAAAAATTGTTCACATGCATAATGCATTGATGTTAAACATTGGAGTAGAGGCTGCTGGCCTCTTCAGTTTCATGTGGTCAACAACTAGTGGTGGATGAGCATTCACCATCACTAGATCAATATATATCTATACATATATATATATGTAACGCATCATTTTCCTAAATTTTATCACAGTGAAAGAAAAGAGAAGTAATCTCTCGTCTTCTTGTTCAATCAATGACTAAAATATTAACGATCATGAAAATTTTGATAAATTTTGATGGTTCAGAAAAATGACACATCGATAAATTATCAATTATCAATGAATTTTTTTTTTAAAAAATTATATTAAAATAATATATTTAACTAACAATAAATTAAATATAAAATATCAAAAAGATATAAAAATTAATATTTATGACTATAAAAAATAAAAAGTTAAAAAAAATATCAAAAATATTTTATATATTTAAGACTTGTCTCCGATTCATATATAAATGCGCCCGGCAACATGAAATGACATAATCTGGCGCCCAAATTCGAACCACCGTTCAAAATGTAAGTCTCAGAGCCACACTCGCACATTTTCTCCAACAATGCAAGAACATGAGAGAGCTCAAACAAATCCACACCCACATCATAAAGTCCCCATTTTTACTCCATGGCCGGAGCGTTCATGGGCAGTGGTTAAGTATGGGTTAAAAAAGGATTTATTTGCTCTTGATGAATATGTGCTCTGTTTGAGTTGTGCACGGAAGCTGTTCGATGAAATGACTGAGAGAGATGTGGTGTCGTGGAACTCGATGACCAAGGGATATTTGAGAAGTGGTGATCTTGATGAGGCGATTGATGTGTTTGGGAAGATGGAGAGGAGTGTTTTCAAGGCGGCCGGGCGAGGGAGGCATTGGAGTTTTTTTTTTTTCATAAAATGAAGTTGTTGAGGGTGTTAGGCCGGATAAAATTACGATTTCTAGGGTGCATGGGCACCTGAGGAGAAGTGGGGTGGAGAGTGATGTGGTGATTGGTACAGCTTTGGTTGATATGTATGGTAAATGTGGGTGTGTGGAGAACGCTTATGAGGTTTCAGTTTTTGCTCTCCATGGCTTTGGCAATGAGGCGTTTGATCTTTTTGAGAAGATGGAAGCAGCTGGGGTTGAGTCGAATCATGTGACGTTTGTTGGGTTTTTGTCAGCTTGTGCTCATTCTGGTTTAGTTGAGAAAGGTCGCTGGTGTTTTGATGTGATGAGACGTGTTTATATGATTGAACCACAACTTTATCATTATGCATGCATGGTTGATATACTTAGCAGAGCCGGGCTAATTGAAGAGGCGGAAAGGTTGATAAGAAGCATGCCGATGATGCCAGATGTATATGTTTGGGGTGCATTGCTTGGAGGTTCTCAAATACATGGCCAGGTTGAGATAGGAGAAATGGCGGCCCGTTGTTTAATTGTGATGGAACCTCTGAACCATGCTTTTTATGTCAACTTGTGCGATATATATGCCAAAGCTGGTAGGTTTAATGATGTGAAAACAATTAAGTCACTAATGAAAGAAAGAGGGATAAAAAAGGAAGTTGCAGGTTGTAGCAACATTGAAGTCGATGGAGTTGTACTTGAATTCTCAGTAAGAGGATCCCCTGATATTGTATTGGATGAAGTATCATGGATGTTGAGTCAGTTGAATGATGAGGCCTAGATAGATAGAAAGAAAACGGCTTCTGTAAATCACAGTAATGGAATCATGAAGGTCAGTTGGGTGCAGATTTCCTGTTGAGGTAACTAGTCCCTTTCTAGCTTTCCTATTTCAGCAGATATTCTCTGAAAATCTAGCCAGGTAATATATCAGAAACAAACCTTGCACTCATCCAAGGATGGGGATTCTCTGAATTTGAATAGGGTTTCGGATGGGTAGCTTTGTTTTCTGATGATACTTGGCCATATGGTTTAATGTTGAGAAAGGGGATACGGTGGCAACCTTATGCCATATGGGCACATTGAAATCACACTATGAGATGATGATGCAGAACAAACTTGGACAAATATATGGGTCGACCCAAATGGTATTCCAACATGAAACTGCATCCTAGGTAAAGAAAAAGAAAAGGTTGATACACACTCTGGCAACATTTATTGAAAAGATTATGTGACAGGGTCTTTCATTTGCATGCCTCCCAGGTAAGGGCCGGTAAATATGGAATTAAGACCTTCGACTGCTTCCTGTTTCAGTTGGCAAAATACTGAAAGCTGAAAAAGGTGATGAAAATTGAAAGCTATAATGCTAGCTCTTCAAAGGAATTATAATAGGAGAAATGTGTTAATATATGCCTTGAACCAGCCCATCGAGAGCTGTTATGCTGGGTTCAGTTGGTTGATCAGTTTCACCCGCGCGAGCATCAGTTGACTCGCGCGAGTATCAGTCGCTCGCGCGAGCATCAGTCGCTCGCGCGACTGTCGCTCGCGCGACTGTCGCTCGCGGGGACAGTTTCAGTTGCGGACGTTTAGTATATAAACGTCCTAAACCTAATTGTATTATATACTCTGTAGTGCTCAGCGCCGCACTCTGTATTCTGTATTCTGGGTTCTTCCTCAAGATAATAAAACTGTTCTCCTTCTGCCGTGGACGTAGCTAACATATCGTTAGTGAACCACGTAAATCTGTGTTCTTTCTTTCATCCGTTACTACAAACTGGTATCAGAGCCCAGGAGGGGTTCAAATTCTGGGAAGAAAGATGTCTGGGTTAAACGTGAAGATCGATAAATTCACGGGGAGAAACAGTTTCAGTTTATGGCAGATCAAGATGCGAGCCTTGTTAAAACAACAAGGGATGTGGGCGCCGCTGGTAAAGAAGCCGGGGGATCCAGAAATCGCTGAGATAGCCAGTCTGGAGGAGAAGGCACACTTGTCAATTTTGTTGTGTCTTGCAGATGATATAATCACCGAGGTCGCAGAAGAGGAAACTGCGGCTGGTCTGTGGTTGAAGCTTGAGAGTCTATACATGACCAAATCTTTAACCAACAAGTTGCTTCTAAAGCGACGTCTGTTCAGTCTGCGAATGGAAGAGGGCACGACTCTAAGAGATCACTTAGATTAGTTAAACACAATTCTATTAGAGTTGCGTAACATTGATGTTAAAGTTGATGATGAAGATGCTGCCTTAATTCTGCTGGTATCTCTACCTCTGTCGTATGAGAATTTTGTGGATTCTTTTATTGGTGGGAGAGATACTGTGACTCTGGAGGAGGTTAGATCATCTCTTCATACTAGAGAGATGCGTCATAAGGCGACCGGTACAAGTTTAGACAGTCAGGCTGCTGGGTTGGTAGCCAGTGAAAGTATGGGACAGAGAAGCTCTGGGAAGAAGAAATTCAAGAAACCAGTTTCAAAGAGTTCCAAATCCAATGATGTTTGTAACTACTGTAAAGAAAAGGGACATTGGAAAAACGAATGTCCAAAGAAGAAGAAGCAGCAGCATGAGAAAGCATCAGGTACTGCTGTTGTAGCAGAAGTTGACACCAATTCTGAAGAGGATTTGGCCTTGGTTGCAGATGCACACACACATCACAGGGATGTGTGGATTTTGGATACCGGGGCGTCTTATCATATATGTCCACGTAGAGAGTGGTTTTCAACCTATGAGCAGATAGATGGAGGCAATATTTCTATGGCTGACAGTCATTCATGCAAGGTGGTTGGAATAGGCTCAATAAAAATACGGACACATGATGGTAAATTCTGTACATTGAATGATGTTAGGTATGCTCCACGCATGACGAAGAATCTGATTTCTTTGGGTCTACTAGACAGCAAAGGGTTCAGTTACAAAGGCTCATGTGGAGTCCTAAATGTCTACAAGGGTTCCAATGTGGTTCTGAAAGGTGTCAAGCGGGGTACTTTGTATTTTCTGCAAGGTTCTACGCTGTCAGGTTCTGCTGCTGTTGCATCATCGGAGTTTCACAAGGATGATATGACCAAGCTATGGCACATGAGGCTCGGTCATATGAGTGAAAAAGGGATGCAAATTCTGTCAAAAGATGATCTTCTTGGTGGCCACAAGGTCAAGGATCTTGATTTCTGTGAACATTGTATCTTTGGGAAGCTACATCGCAGGAAATTTCCTAAAGCAGTTCATAGAACTAAAGGCACGCTTGATTATATCCATTCTGATTGTTGGGGTCCTTCTCGTGTTGATTCTTTAGGAGGTCACAGATATTTTGTGTCTATGATTGATGACTACTCAAGAATGACTTGGGTGTTCGTGATGAAGTATAAAAGTGACGCTTTCAAGAACTTCAAGCAGTGGAAGGCATTAGTGGAAAATCAAACAGGGAAAAAGATCAAGAGGCTGCGAACTGATAATGGTCTGGAATTCTGTTCTGCTGAATTTGATGAGTTATGCAAGTCTGAAGGTATTGCAAGGCATCATACAGTCCAGAATACACCACAGCAAAATGGTGTAGCAGAACGTATGAATCAGACACTTCTGGAGAGAGCAAGGTGCATGCTCTCTAATGCTGGATTAGAAAGAAGGTTCTGGGCAGAAGCGGTGAGTACTGCATGTTATCTGATAAATCGTGGACCTCACACAGGTATACATCTCAAAACACCTTATGAGATGTGGTCTGGTAAGTCTGCTGATTACTCCAATCTGAGGGTTTTTGGGTGTACTGCTTATTATCATGTAAGTGAGGGTAAGTTAGAACCAAGAGCTAAAAAGGGAGTGTTTGTAGGCTATGGGGATGGGGTTAAAGGTTTCAGAATCTGGTCTCCATCTGAAAAGAGGGTTATACTTAGTAGAAACGTAGTATTTGATGAAAATTCTATGTTTAACCCTACTGTGAAGTCTACTGTAGTATCAGAAAATTGTAGTGTTGAGAGACAGGTGGAGCAACAAGTCACTGAAGATGAGTTTGAACCACAACAGGAAGATCAACACTTACATTCAGAAACAGAACCAACGATAGTTAATCAGCATATTCTGACTCATGAGCGACCTAGGAGAGCAAATTTTGGGAAAGCTCCCACGAGGTATGGGTTTGAGGACATGGTGGCTTATGCACTACAGGTTGCTGAAGAGGTGGATCCTCAAGAGCCATCCACCTACAAAGAAGCAATTACAGGTACAGAGTCAACTCAATGGCTTGCTGCAATGGGAGATGAGATGGAGTCACTTCAGAGGAATCAGACTTGGGAATTGACCAAACGACCTGATCAGGGGAGAAAGATCATTACTTGTAAATGGGTTTTCAAGAAGAAAGAAGGGTTGTCACCTGCTGAGGGTAATAAAGCTACAGTAGTTGCAAGAGGGTTCCATCAGAAAGAGGGAGTAGACTACAATGAGATTTTCTCGCCAGTGGTCAGACATACTTCTATCAGGGTGTTGCTAGCCATAGTTGCACATCAGAATCTGGAGCTTGAACAACTAGATGTGAAGACAGCTTTTCTACATGGAGAATTGGAAGAAGAGATATACATGACTCAGCTAGATGGCTTCCAAGTTCCTGGAAAAGAAGACTATGTTTGCAAGTTGAAGAAGTCCTTGTATGGACTAAAGCAGTCTCCTAGACAGTGGTACAAGAGGTTTTATAGCTATATGATAGAGATAGGCTACATAAGGAGTCCGTATGATTGTTGTGTCTACTACAACAAGGTCACAAATGGGTCTCTCATTTATCTGGTCCTGTATGTAGATGATATGTTGATAGCTGCAGAAAACAAGTCAGATATACAGAAGTTGAAGGGTTTCCTCAGTGCAGAGTTTGAGATGAAGGATTTGGGAGCAGCCCGGAAAATTTTGGGAATGGAGATTTACAGGGATAGAAGTCAGAAGAAGCTTTTCTTATCACAGAAAGGTTACATACAGAAAATTATGTCCAGGTTTGGTATGTCTACATCAAAACCTATAGATACTCCAAGTGCTGCAAATATTCATTTGTCTACTGCGTTTGCACCTAAATCTGCTGAGGAGAAGGAATACATGTCTCGAGTTCCCTATGCAAGTGCTGTAGGAAGCTTGATGTATGCTATGGTTTGCACTAGGCCTGATCTTGCACATGCTGTTAGTGTTGTCAGCAGGTTTATGGGTGAACCTGGAAATGAGCATTGGCAAGCTGTGAAGAGAATTTTCCGGTACCTCAAAGGTACATCTGATGTTGGTCTCATTTATGGAGGTGATACAAAATGCTTAGTAACAGGCTATTCAAATAGCGATTATGCTGGAGATGTTGACACAAGGAGATCTATGACCGGTTATGTTTTTACTCTTGGTGGCTCTGTTGTTAGTTGGAAAGCTACTTTGCAGTCTACAGTGACTTTGTCTACTACTGAAGCATAGTACATGGCTTTGACAGCAGCTGCAAAGGAAGGAATATGGTTGAAGGGACTGGTCAGTAGTCTTGGTTTGCATCATGATCAGGCTATAGTATATTGTGACAGTTTGAGTGCAATATGTTTAGCAAAGGATCAGGTTCATCATGAGAGGACTAAGCACATTGATGTCAGGTATCATTTTCTGAGAAGTGAGAGCGGAATTAAGGTGAAGAAAGTGGGTACTGCTGATAATCCCGCTGATATGCTCACCAAGCCGGTTCCGCACAGCAAGTTCCAACATTGTTTGGACTTGCTAAATGTTACAAGCTGTTAGTTGCCCTTTGGGGGCAACATCTGAGGAGCCATCTGGTACATCTGGCACTATTATGGTGCATCTGGTACATCTGTTATTTGTGAGAGGATTCAAGTCAAGGTGGAGATTTGTTAATATATGCCTTGAACCAGCCATCCGAAGGTACCAGCTATTTGGGGATCTCGCTGTTATGCTGTTATGCTGGGTTCAGTTGGTTGATCAGTTTCACCAGCGCGAGCATCAGTTGACTCGCGCGAGTATCAGTCGCTCGCGCGAGCATCAGTCGCTCGCGCGCGCATCAGTCGCTCGCGCGACTGTCGCTCGCGGGGACAGTTCCAGTCGCGGACGTTTAGTATATAAACGTCCTAAACCTAATTGTATTATATACTCTGTAGTGCTCAGCGCCGCACTTTGTATTCTGGGTTCTTCCTCAAGATAATAAAACTGTTCTCCTTCTGCCGTGGACGTAGCTAACATATCGTTAGTGAACCACGTAAATCTGTGTTCTTTCTTTCATCCGTTACAACAAAATGTTTTCTGTGTGTTGGGATCAAGGATAAGTATTTTCTATACTGAGACTCACATACACACAATAAGTTAAAAATTTAGCTAGCCTTAATTATAGGTTTGAAGGTGCATCTGTTTGAAATTCAATGCCATTATCAGTCCTCAGTTATTGGAGTGGAGCCTTGTTCAGTTTCTTGTTCAGACCCTTACCAGACAACTAAATTGGGCAATAGTTGGAGCTGGCAGAAACAGATAACTCTATTTCTCTCTCTCTCTCCTGAATATACAGCAGGAACTATTCATTATCCTTATGAGTGTCATGGATTTTGTTTCCACTTCCATAGCATTAAGTTTAGCAGTAACTTTAGCTGCGCTTCTGATTAGATACCAGAACAGAAGATGGTGTGAGAAGAAAACAAGATACCATCCTGTTG
This sequence comes from Comarum palustre, assembly GCA_951800085.1. NCBI lineage: Eukaryota > Viridiplantae > Streptophyta > Magnoliopsida > Rosales > Rosaceae > Comarum > Comarum palustre. Next base: position 2,285,117 of record OX637585.1, on the reverse strand, counting down.
CTGGAACCATTTTGAACCAGCTCATCAACTTCCCTAGGCTGCATCATTACATGACGGAGCTTTCATGCAAATACAAAACTTACAGAATGCTTCACTTGTCCAGAAGTACAGTTTACACCGTAGATCCTGCAAATGTGGAATACATGCTCAAAACAAACTTTGCAAATTATGGAAAGGTATGATGATTATGTAGCAGTAAAATCTAAATGTAAAGACTTATATATTTGGCAAAAATGTGGCATTCATATAGTTCCAATATTCTGCAGGGGTTGTACCTGCATAGCATTTTGTCAGATGTTCTGGGCGATGGGATCTTTGCTGTGGATGGGGCAAAATGGCGCCATCAGCGGAAGGCATTGAGTTCTGAATTCTCAACCAAAATGCTGAGAGACTTCAGCAGTGCAGTCTTCAAACTTGGTGCAGTTAAACTTGCTTGTGTAATTGCAACCTGTGACCAAGCAATAGATATCCAAGTAAGTTTGCATTGTTTTACTAATCACATAGCATTTTTGTTGTCATTGTTTTGAAAATGATACAAATATCGTGGTGTTTTCTCAAAGGATTTGTTGATGAAATCGTCCTTAGATTCAATCGTTAAGATTCTATTTGGTATCGAATTAGACAGCCTGTGTGGAACAAATGAAGAAGGTAACCGGTTTTCCAAAGCTTTTGATCAAGCAAACGAAACTGCCTTGATTCGGATTATTGATATTTTCTGGAAGATAAAACGGTTCTTAAACATCGGTAGGGAAGCTGCGCTAAAGGAAAACAGTATTGTGATAGATCAATTTGTGTACAAATTAATCAAAAGCAAGATTGGTGTAATCCATCATTTAGAAGACAAACAATCTGTGAGTACCTTCCATACCATCTTTGACTCTGTCATAGATTAAACTTTTGGTATTTATGATATTATTACACTCAGGATGAATTGCAGTTAATAAAGAAAAGAGACTTTATTTCAAGACTTGTTGATTTGAATCAGACTGATCCAAAATATTTAAGAGACATGGTCCTCAGTTTTATGGTCGCTGGAAAAGACTCACTAGCTGTTACTCCTTCATGGTTTTTTTATATGATGGGCAAGCATCTTCATATACAAGAAAAGATTGCACATGAAGTTAGAGAAGTAACGAATCTGAAAGACAATCCAAGTGTTGATGAGCTTGCAGCAAGCCTTACTGATGAAGCCCTTAAGAAAATGCAATATCTCCATGCGGCTTTGACGGAAACAATCAGACTCTATCCTGCAGTTCCAATGGTAAGTAATTCTTATATGCATTGGCTGAATGTCTAATGATACTTGAAAGGTTACAATTCTTCACAATTCTGGATTTGAATTACTTATTCCACATCTTAACAGGTTTGTTTATGTGTTGTCATTCATAGGATGCGAAAATGTGTTTTTCTGATGATACTTGGCCAGATGGATTTAGAGTTAGAAAAGGGGATATGGTGACATACCAACCTTATGCCATGGGAAGGATGAAATTTCTGTGGGGTGATGATGCAGAAGAGTTTCGGCCAGAGAGATGGTTTGACAAAAATGGCCAGTTCCAAGATGAAAGCCCTTTCAAATTCACAGCCTTCCAGGTAAAAAAGTCTACAGAAATTCTTGCTAATAATCTTGAATTTTTGGGATTACTAGTGACAATTATTTTGTACCTCAGGCTGGCCCAAGAATTTGTCCAGGACAGGAACATGCTTATATGTATATGAAAATCTTTGCTGCTGCACTTTTAGGCAGTTACGTGTTCAAACTAGCTGATGAGAAGAAAGTGGTCAACTACAAGACCATGGTCAGCCTCCAAATCGATGGGGGACTTTATTTACATGCCTCCCCAAGATTAAGGAATGAATCGAAGACCATAAATTCCATGCTCTAAACAACTTTTGTTTTCTTTGCTATATAACTCCCTGGCCTGGTACTCAGGTTCCTGATTAGTTATAATGTGTAGTAGTGAATGTTGGCTGGATTATTCCCCCTTCGTTACAATAACATTCAGCTTCAGGTTTCTTACAAGCACTGCATGTAAGACATTCGCAGCATGTTCCAGTTACAGTATAAATCTATTCTTGGACATCCTTTTAGGCAAACTAAGTTCCAATTACAGTATGTGTTTATATAATGAATGCAGTGCTTGTGAAATTGTGATGAATGCAGGGCTTCAAGATCATGTGTTCTGTTCAAAATGCATTGATGAGAATGTACTAGATCCTTTTGTGAGTATTTTAGCTGTGCAGTGTGCGCAGAAGGTGTTCATGCCTCTCCAAGAATAGGCAAGGCAAATGTGATGTTAAGACTAGAGATAACTAAATAGTGATTGCTGAAAAGGGTAAGGAAACATACTATGCCAGATCTAAATCAAAAGATTGAATTAAAATGTCATGGCAGTGATGGCACCTACAAATTTGGCACTCGCACAAGCCTGATGGTCTTGATGAAAGAAGAAGTTATGGATGAACGTTATAGATATACCTTCCTCTTAAACCCCAGTTATAGAGAACATTGAATAGTATTTGATGCACCTTAAACCATCCTGCATTGGTTGTTTCTCAATTATTAATACTTGCCTCAACTCCTAGTACTAATCCAACAAACAATTGCTCGGACCTAATTTTTTGACATAAGATGATGCACGTTATTTCCATCAAAGCTAAACCTAATGTGCAGCCGAATTCTACATATATATCATAAGCTAAAAGTACTCAATCTTATTCCATAACCATAAGCGTCATGGATTTTGTTTCACTTTCCTTACATCCTATATCTATTAGTTTAGCAGCAATTCTTTTAGCTATCTTTTTGGTCAGAAGATTATGTAAGAAGACTCAGAAGAGAAAGAGATACCATCCTGTTGCAGGATCTGTCTTAAACCAATGGATCAACTTCCCTCGGCTGCACGATTACATGGCTGAGCTTGCATGCAAATACAGAACTTTCAGGTTGCTTGGCCTTTTCAGAAGTGAGGTTTACTTCTCAGATCCTGCAAATATTGAATAAATGCTCAAAACAAACTTTGCAAACTATGGCAAGGCATGTTATTATATATATCTTGGATACATACATCTACGTATGTGATACGTTTTTAGCTAAAGGTTATCACTTCACCTGCAACATTAATTTTTACAAGTTTGTCATTATGATAAACGACCCAGTACCATAGCTTATCTCAAATTTAAATATTTTTACATGAAAGGTAATGTTACAAGTGAAATTTCAAGTTATAAATCATCAGGTCCAATTTTGGGGGTCATGCAGGGCTCGTACCACCACAGCATATTGTCAGATATTGCAGGGGATAGTATTTTCACCTTGGATGGGGAAAGTTGGCTGCATCAGAGGAAGTTCTCAAGCTATGAATTCTCAACCAAAATAATGACAGACTTCAGCCTGCAAGTCTTCAAAACCAATGCAGTGGAAGCGACGATTAATAAAAAAGAATGATTTGAAGATCAGTAATTCTCGTGTCATGAGGATGCTAGCAGCTGGAATATCCAAGAAATTGTTTTGGACTTTTAGGGTTTGTCGCACAAAATCTATTAAATCTTATTTGAGTTAGCCAGATTGTCCATTTGAGACGAATGATACATTTCTGAAAAAAGGAACAACGAGATCTACAAGACCATGGCCGGTCTCCAAATTGATGGAGGCCTTTATGTGCATGCCTACCCAAGATATATAGAGCATGCAAGACCTCAAACACCATGTTCTATAACACTACTGCTCATTGCATTAGTACTGCTCTTTTCTAAGTAAACACTTTGCCTTATGACCACAGGAAAAACATGTTCAAATGCATTATCGTTCATCTTCATCACTGTAATCAATAATGTATTATGTTTTCCTCCTCCTTACAATAATGAATAGTCTAAATGAGAACTTTGTGAAATTGAACGAATCAGCAACCTCCCATAAATTTGCTTGCCTAGTTATTTTTTTTGGGGGTGGGGGTGCTTGTTAAACCTTAAACGTAAACGTTTCTATGAGCGGTCATTCATAGAATGTGTAAGTTTCTTTAGGTGTCAAAAAGAGGATAATATATGGTGGCATACCAACATATATTAGCCATGGGAAGGATAAAATTTCTAACGCATGATGAACTGACAATGATATCTGGTTCAACGAAAATGGTCTCTTATCAGCAGGAAGCCCTTTGAAATTTAAAGCCTTCAAGGTAAAGGATAAACAATCATAAGGTCATAACACTAATGTCTTATTAACTCCCATGATAGTAATAGAAAGAGATAAACTAGTGATTAATTCCTGGAGAAAAGAGTTTGTCTAGAAACAGTTTTTTTGTTAAAAAAAAGTTGAAGATGTTCTCTGTCATGATTCTAAGCAGCAGCTACATATTCAAGATGAGTAATAAGGAGTATAGAGTGGTCTATTAATGGACCATGATCACCCTACAAATTGAAGTCTTCACATGCGTCCTGGTTGGGAACTTTTGGAAAAATTTATTTGTTTTGCGTTATTACATAACTGACATATACAAGTTGAGAAACCTTGTGTGCGGGGGACCAAGAGATAACTGACAAGAATCAGCTGATCATAAACAGACAATTAAAAAGATATATGATTGTTGATTTTGATTCTTGACAATTACTGAAATCCTTGTGTTTTAGAGCACAAATTGTTGGTAAGAGCAAGGAAATTTTGAAAACGTGGACAATGGAGTTAAAGAGTAATTAGCCATGGACTCGATCATGGAGAACCATATTCTTTTAGCTAGTGATATCATTTGTGTTTGTGATATACATGCCAAAGCTTGTAGTAACTGAAGAAGGAAAGAGCGATCAAACTTACAAGCAGTGGGGGTTCTGCAGCATGAAGGCATGATTGAAATCAGTGGGAGTTAACTCTTCAAAGGATCACCTAATGCAGTCGGTTGAGTTGGTTGAACATATAGGGAACAGTTTATCTGGACAGAATTAGCTTCATAAAGTACAAAACATCAATGAGATGTGAAGCCCCATTGCCATGATGATATGGTATGTCTGATGGTTATTTGGGCAGAATCTATGTCATTTCTTCCAATCTTCTACCAAACACCAAAATATTCAATGCCAATTTATTGGAGTGGATCGGTGCCTAGTTGTTGTGTTGTTTGGTCAAATTAGGATAGTTGGAAGGTGGGAGATAGTCTGCAAAACTGAAGAAGATTTATTTTTCTGCAAGCCTGCAGTATATAAACAAATCGCCTAAACCCAAGTGAACTATAATCTTATTATCACAAGGATATAAGTAGTTTCATGGATTTTTCTTCCACTGCCTTTGCATTGAGTTTCGTGTTAGTTTTAGCTATATATCTGGTTAGACTCGATGGAGGAAGATTGAGTGCTAAAAAAAAGAGATACCATCCAGTTGCAGGAACTGTAGTGCACCAACTGATCAACTTCCCTAGGCTGCACGATTACATGACTGAGCTTGCTTGCAAATACAAAACTTTCAGACTGCTCGACTTGTGCAAAGGTGCAGTTTACACGGTAGATCCTGCAAATGTGGAATACATGCTCAAAACAAACTTCAATAATTATGGAAAAGTATGTATGAAGAATAGCTGTAAATTATATAGTAAAGCTACTAAAGCATGTGGCATTTAAGTTCTTAATGGTTCCAACCTTCTGCTGCAGGGGTCATACCTGTATGACATTTTATCAGATGGACTGGGGGATGGTATCTTCGCAGTGGATGGGGAGAAATGGCGGCATCAGAGGAAGGCATCAAGCTCTGAGTTCTCAACAAAAGTACTGAGAGACTTCAGCAGTTCTGTCTTCAAAGCCAATGCAGTTAAACTGGCTCACCTAATTTATGAAGCTGCAACCAGAAACCAAGCAATAGAGATCCAAGTACGTTATTAACTCTTCACATTACTTGTTTTAACCCATTAAGACTTCGGTAACAAAAACAATGAAACAATATGTACCACTTTGGGTAAGAATAATATGTAAACATTTCCATACATGTCCTATTTTATGAAATATGTACCATTTTGTGGACTCATGTTTTCACATTCAACTCAAGTGGTACCACTGAGCATTGTCTTTATCATTATTCAATAATATTTTAAAGATTATACAAGGTAAAAAGTTTGATAAAACAACTTGTACGTGAAATATGCTAACACTGAAAAAATCATGCTGTTATATTTGAAGGTTTATGTTGGTATGTATTTGTTGAAACATGTTTTGTTTTCTGTGGAAGGATTTGTTCACGAAATCAACCGATCGTCAATATTCTGCTTGGTATCGATCTAGACAGCTTGAGTGGAACAAATGAAGAAGGTATCCGGTTTTCACAAGCTTATTTATTAGGAGAATCAGCTGTCCTTTGGCGATTTATTGATATCAGCTGGAAGATCAAACGGTTCTTAAACATTGGTAGGGAAGCAGTGATAAAGAAAAACATCAAAGTTGTAGATCATTTTCTGTACAAGTTAATCAATAGCAAAATTGAAACTATGCACAATCCAGAAGACCTATCTGTGAGTTACTCTCCATGTCGTCTGTTAACTCAATTATAAATTGAATTAACTTGGTATTGTAGTAATACTAATGTAAGTGAGGAATGATAGCAGGTGAAAAAAAGAGACTTGGTTTCAAGATTTTTGGAATTGAAAGAGAGTGATCCAAAGTACTTGAGGGACATGGTTCTCTGCATTACTATTGCTGGACAAGAGACAACAGCTGGCACTCTGTCATGGTTTTTCTATATGATGTGCAAGCATCTTCATATACAAGAAAAGATTGCACAGGAAGTCAGAGAAGCTATAAATCTGAAGGATGTTTCAACTGTTGATGAGCTTGCAAAGAGTATTACTCAAGAATCCCTTAACAAAATGCAATATCTCCATGCAGCTTTGACTGAGACACTCAGACTCTATCCTTCGGTTCCAATGGTAAATATCTAATACTCAAAAATTGAATGTGCAATCATATTTGCAAAGTTATAATTTCTCACATTTTTAAGTTAAATTACTTATTCTCCTTCTTAAAATGTTTTTCTGTGTGATGCTGCCATTAACAGAATGCAAAGATTTGTTTTTCTGATGATACCTGGCCAGATGGATTTAGTATCAAAAAGGGGGACATGGTGGTATACCAACCTTATGCAATGGGAAGGATGAAATTTCTATGGGGAGATGATGCAGAAGAGTTTAGGCCGGAGAGATGGTTAGACGAAAATGGCATTTTCCATGATGAAAGCCCTTTCAAATTCACAGCCTTCAGTGTAAGAAAAGATACTGATGAAACCAATCTAACAATCACAACCAAGTATTGCTCATTTTGTTAAAACATAAAGGAATGTAAATTCTGATGAAATTCTGTATTTACACGCAGGCGGGTCCAAGAATTTGCCTAGGAAAGGACCATTCTTATGTGCAGATGAAGATCCTTTGTGCTGTGCTTTTGAGCAGCTACATATTCAAGCTAGCTGATGAGAAAAAAGTTGTCACTTACAAGACCTCAGTCAGCTTCCCAATTGATGGAGGCCTCTTTGTGCAGGCCAACCAGAGATCACGGCATGCAAAACCTTAAATCCCTGAGTTTTATAACTAAATTGCAAATTTGCAACCTCTGTCTTGTCTATGTTATCTTCTTACTTTTTCCTAGTAGTTTTCAAGTTATCTTGAAACTGTGTAATCAAAATAACCATTTCTTAATAACTTGATGAAGGAATAGATCAACTATTATTCAAACTGATCTTTCGATTACCATAAGGATTACTATTGATGTCTTTTACCAAAACAAAAACCTATATATGGTTCAGTACTGTATTCACTAGGGTTTTGACCGCAAGGAGAGCAAACAAAGAGAGAATATATATATTTGATTTTAGCATCAAATAAAGCTAACTAATGAATAATTGAGAGTTGAGAATTACCAAAGTTTGAAATTTGATAATCAGAGGCCAACCATTAGATTCTTAGCTCGATCTTCTTGTTCTTGTTCTTCTTCTTTTGTCCTCGATCAACCCACCTTTCCCTTTTACATACTGTTTCTTTACTTTGTTCTTCTAAGTCTCATTCTCTACATTCTCAAATCAAAACGTCTCGATTCTCTCTATCGATCCCCGCAATAATCCCTTCGTATTCTGTTGCGTTTACAATAGTAACCCTCGTATTTGTTTCTTGATCATCTAAACTCAACAGGGTTATCTTGGTAATTAAAAATTTAGTCAAACTTTGTTACAGTGGTTAATAGTGACTAGCTAGATAAAAGGTAAAACTTGAAATCCGATCAACGTATAGAGTAACAACACTGCAGGCTGACAGGGTGTCAATGTGCCATAGCACATAGAGTAGCTGAGAACGTAAAGTTGCATGTAGTAACCTTCAGTGATTGCATCCCGGCCAGTTGGTAATGAAGTCCGATCAAATGGTTGACCAACTTGTGTTTTCGGCCAAGCCTTGCTCATCTCCCACCCCTGCAAGTCATATAACATCCAGACCCTGCAATTCAAATTAATCCAACGAGAAAGACAAGAGCTCCTTTTGTCTGTCATGGATTTGGTCTCCGCTGCTGTAGCATTGAGCTTGTTATATATTGGTACTTAGTAATTTTGTTATATTAGTGTTGTACGTGCTGCGTTTGTGTCAAGGTTTAGATGATATATTTTGTACTAAGGGTAGGCATAAAACCTGAACAAGCAAAAAAATCGAACTGAACCGGTCAGTGATCGGGTACGGTCGGACTTTTTTCCGGTCGTAAATCTGTTTTGTGGTGGTAGGGTCCGGGTCCAGTAACAGTTGGGCCGGGCTCAGTAACAGTTGGTCCGGGCCCGGTCCTTTTATTACAATACAATGAAAGCCCGAGAGCCCGACAATACTGATATTCCTTCCTAACTCCCCTATATGTATATATTGTAAAGATTTTCTCGAGGTCTTGGAGGAGGTTCTGTTGGAATTGGGTTGATAAGTCTGCGAAGTTGGAGACGAAGTCGATGTCGTCGTCTTGACGTCTTGTTGGATCCAGCTTGGTTGGATTGGTTTCTTTTTTGGGGTTGGTTTTGGGGTTTGAGGTTGTTTTGTGGTGGTGGGTTTGGTTGTTTTGTTTTTGGGGAGGCTAGTTTGGCTAGATCTGATGTTTTGGAGGAGATTTAAGTGGGTTTGGAAGTGGAATTCAGCTTCTTGAGGCTAATCTTGATAGTGGGTGATGATGACTTGGTTGAGTTGGTGCTTTTTGGATTGATGAGCTTGGTTTGGTTCTTGGATGATGATGTTGAAGAGGGTTTAATGAGCTTGGTTTGGTTATTTGAACAGTAACGAATAGTGCATTTTCATTTTTACCCTCGCTATTAAGCAGTGAAATTCCTGTACTAACCTTAAACTAAAACTCAATAATTTTTTTTCTTGAAGGACAAACTTAGTGTTCATCATCTTCTATCTTTAAAAGATTAAATAGGAGGTATAACTCAAAAATTAGTTTTCGGAGAAAAATGAACATTAACCATCTAATTAACGATGGTTATGGTGCTAGTGAGGAAACGACAGAAAAAGGGTGGAGATGCTTTAGATTTTAGGTAAAGGAGGCCATAATGTGGCGAAGAAGACGGTAGAGGAGAAGATTCAAACGGTGAAAGAGAAAACGGTGATGTTGTCAGTGGTGAAACCGTGGAAGTACGTGCAATCTAGGGCCGACCTTGTGTCCACAAAGGCTCAAGTTGAGAAAATATTTGAGGTCCCCTCCTCCCAAAAACAAAACCCCAAAATATTACCATATATATATAGGACCCTTCTATTGAAGGATCCATATTTTTGGTTTATTTATAGGGATAGACATTCATTAAACTTTTCGATCACATATCAACATCTCATCCGTTCAATACGTAGATGCATATATATAGATCATTTCTGTAAAATTTCATCCAATTTGGTGATCGTTAAGGTTTTGAAATAACTGAAATCAATTGACGGATCAAATCTGTCAAACTTGAACCGTTAATGCCTATAATTTTAATTCGCAGTTTTGAACATCTTAACGATCACCGATTTGGATGAATTTTTGTAGAGGTGATCTAAATATTAGGACCTAAGAATTGAACAGTTAAGATTGAAAAATATGATCGAAAAGTTTGTCGAATGTTTATCCTTATAAATAAACTAAAAATAAGGATCCCTTAGTGAAAGGGTCCTATATATATATGCACACGAGCAGTCGAGTAGAAGAAGAAGAAAAATGAAATGCAATTGTTTTGGAACTTTGAGCGTGCATAAGAAGACTAGAACTCTAGAATAGACGGGCACAACTCATATTTTTTTTGTTACAACTCTATATAAAAAATTTGTGGTCCCCAAATTTTGAGGTCTTAGACCCAGACTTGGTCCGTCTTGCCCCAGGGTCAGGCCTGGTGGAATCGTTGGAACATGAAACCATCAACATAAAACTCATATCAAGAACTAATGAAAAGGAAAAACCCATGAAAATCCAATGTAAGATTTAAATTTGGTTCGTGCAAGAAGAAAAAAAGAACTCATCTAAGTTTCATAGCTTCAATATTTATACTTTAGTCAATTTATTATAAAATAAAATAAATTTTTTTTCCTATAAGTTTAACAACGTCATATAGGTTGTTAAGTGGGATGCACAAGAGAAACGAACCGTAGCACGCGCATACACTTTTTCTATATATATATATATATATGCATGCTTTCTTCGCTAAAGACGTCCTTACCAAGAGTTTGGTGCAGATTTCCTTAATTTGATATACTTTTCGATCAAATTTTCTCATCTTAACCATTCATAATCTAGATATATATGTATAAATCATCTCTACAAAATTTCAGCTGATTTGGTGATCGTTAAGGTCTCGAAAACGTATAAATACAATGAACGAACTGAATTTGTTCAACTAAATCTGTTTGTGTTCTTTTATGTAAATCACAGTTTTGAATGTTTTAACGATAACCAAATTACCTAAAATTTTGCAGAGATGATCTACTCATATATATCTAGAAACTGAACGGTTAAGATGAGAAAATATAATCTAAATGTTGGTCAATTAAAAAAATCTTTACAAAAACTTAGGTAAGGACGTTTTTAGCTGAGAATCATATATATATATATATATATATATATTCTCAACTAAGGACGTCTTGACCTGTTAGCAATCACTTATGTAGCGTATACTAAAGAACAATTACATATCATCAGTTGCGTAGGCAGGAAGTATACAAAGATGAATCAATTTAGACAAGGTATTTATGTAAGAAGAAAATTTTATTTTGTTAAAGGACAAAATAAACTAAATAACTTACATTATTTTTATACATAAATAAAAATCTGAAACATAATACACATAAAAACATCACAAAAATGATCATTTAAACCCTTTACTAACCATGTTGCTATGCTCCTGCGTACCATGGTTAGTGAATTTTTCTGAAGTTCCAAAAGTGAAATTGTCTATATCCGGCACGGGCGCTATTGACATGGACCAGCAATCATTTGCTTCTTTCACTTTCTTTCTGTTCCACTGCACCGGTTGCGTTATCGGGTAGACCGAGCATGGGCACTTAAAAAATGAAAGAGGAGAGGGGAACTGTGAGTGGACAGAAACTCATACGCTAGCTAGCTAGCTAGCTTTACTGATTAGTCATGGCAATCTAGTAGTGATGATAAGAAATGTGAGATGGAGATTTGGCCAGCGATTTACTGCATGCCATTTCTTTCCAGTAGTTTCCAATCAGTCCAGGCACATATATGTATTATTGGAGTAGTGGAGCCTAGCTGGAGCGCCCAGCTTTGTTCACTTCATGATTGTTCAGAAACTGCTGAGTTCCCATGCATATATCGTATAGTTGGATAGAGAATTAGGCACAAACAGAAAGCTATCTTCCTCTCTGCTACTACCTTCTTCAACACCGTCATTCTGTCATGGATTTTGCTTCCACGGCGTTAGTATTGAGCCTAGTGATGGTTTTAGCCGTAGTTGTGGCTAGAAGATTGCGTGACAAGAACAAGAGATACCATCCTGTGGCCGGAACTGTCCTGCACCAACTTATCTATTTTTCTAGGGTACACGATTACATGACCGAGCTTGCATGCAAGTACAAAACTTACAGGATACTCGACTTTTTCAAAGGTGCGGTTTACACAGCAGATCCTGCAAATGTGGAATATGTGCTCAAAACCAACTTCGCTAACTATGGCAAGGTATGATGTGTAATGCTTATATATATATAGATGATGAAGTCATACATATGTGACATTCAAGTTATCGTTCCAACATGATGCAGGGGTCGTTTATATACAGCATCGTGTCGGATGTCGTGGGTGATGGGATCTTCGGGGTTGATGGGCAGAAATGGCAGCATCAGAGGAAGATGATGAGTGCTGAATTCTCAACAAAAGTAGTGAGAGACTTCGGCACTGCAGTTTTCAAAACCAATGCAGTTAAACTTGCTGGCATAATTTTTGAAGCTGCAACAAGCAACAAAGCAATAGAGATCCAAGTATGTATCATTACTAACCGCATACTTGCGTGATGCACGTGTTATTTACGAAAAAAAAAGAAAAATGTGAAGCTAAAAACCATATTAATGGGTACGCATCTCACTTTATGTTGTGGTACATACGACACGTTGTTAGATGAAATTTTATGATAGATTGGACTTTCTGTCACATTAGCTAAGTTTTAGTATGTGAAACTCAATCTGACAATTCAACTCGTTACCTGTTAATCGCCAGCTAACTGTCTGTTAAAAACTCGTCCGCTAACCGCCCGATTACATAACGTGTTAATAAGTTGTCACCCATTAACAACCCGCTAGTTAGTAGATGGAAACGGATTGTCCGTTAGAACCTATTTAACTCGGTAAGGAATAAAAAATAAAAAGGAAAAAACCATACTAATCCATTTTATTCTTCTTTTTTTCTTTTATTTTTTTTTAACTTTATCTCATCTAAATCGTTGAAACTTCCAACTGCTAAGGAAATTTTTTTGGTATTTGATTAAAAATATATATAAGAAATGATGAAAAAATTTCTTAACGAGTCTTAACGGGTTCCAACGGGTAACTCGTGAACCCAACGAGTTTAACCCGCTATAACCCTTTAGCTTAGCGGGTTATAACGGGTATGAGTCATAGTGTGTTGAACCCGCTAACCACTAAAGCTCACCCGCTAACCGCCCAATCCGTCCATTTACCAAGTTGATGTGAAGCATGCATGTACGGAACACAGAAGGTTCAATTGTTATTTTTGTTTTGGTTTATGGTCTCAAGTTGTTGTGCTTATTGTTGAGATATTTATCTCACATTTGGAAAATGGAGTCTTACCTATGGGTTTATAAGGGTTTGGACTACTAACTCTATTGCCAATTGGTTCTCAGACTACTTTATCACTTATTTGATCTATCATGAATCTTGTGTTTGTTTGTTTTTTTTGAAGGATTTATTTATGAAAGCAACCTTAGACTCAATCATAAAGATTCTACTTGGTATCGAACTAGACAGCATGAGCGGAAAAGATGAAGGTAAAGCGTTTTCTCATGCTTTTGAATCGCAACAAGAAGCTGCCCTGTATCGGATAGTTGATAAGTTGTGGAAGATCAAACGCTTCTTGAACATCGGAAAGGAAGCAGAGTTGAAGAAAAACATCAAAGTAGTTGATCAATTTGTGTACAAGTTAATCAATAACAAAATTGAAGCTATGCAAAATCCAGAAAATAACCTATCTGTGAGTTACCTAGCTACCTTCCATCTCATCCTGCTAGTTATTGCTTATATATATAGAGTTAATTAACTTGGTACAATATCGATAATTACTAATGTAATGCATGAATGGCAGCTGATGAAGAAAAGAGACTTGGTTTCAAGGCGTTTGGAACTGAAAGATACTGATCCAAAGTACTTGAGAGACATAGTCCTCTGTGTTACCGTCGCCGGACAAGACACCACAGCAAGCACTCTTTCATGGTTTATTTATATGTTGTGCAAGCACCTTCACATACAAGAAAAGATAGCAAAGGAAATTAGACATGTAGCAAATTTGAAAGATGATGTGAAATCTGATGAGCTTGCAGCAAGCCTTACTGATGAAGCCCTCAACAAAATGCAATATCTCCATGCAGCATTGACGGAAACATTAAGACTCTATCCTGTAGTTCCAATGGTAAATAAATCTAATATGCTCAACTGAAACTTGCAAGGTTATTATTCCTTCCTTTTCTAGATTCAAATAGCATACATATTCTACTATTCTTAACAAGTTTGTTTGTGTGATGCTGCCATTTATAGAACAACAGGATATGTTTTTCTGATGATACCTGGCCAGATGGATATAGTGTCAAAAAGGGTGACATGGTGGTATACCAACCTTATGCAATGGGAAGGATGAAATCTCTATGGGGAAATGATGCAGAAGAGTTTCGGCCACAGAGATGGATCGATGAAAATGGCCTTTTCCGGGATGAAAGCCCTTACAAATTCATAGCCTTCAGTGTGAGAAAACAATCACTCAAACACTTGCTGTTAGCTCTAAAAAATGCCGCTTCTGATGAGTTTTTTTTATGATTATTCACAGGCCGGTCCAAGAATTTGTTTAGGAAAGGAACATGCCTATACACAGATGAAGATCTTTTCTGCTGTGCTTTTAGGCAGCTACATATTCAAGCTTGCAGATGGGAAAAAAGTTGTCAATTACAAGACCATGATCACCCTACCAATTGATGGAGGTCTCTTTGTTAATGCCTCTCCGAGAATATGGCATGGAAGACCTTAAGCGCATCATCTTCATACTTGCTGTAATCAATAAAAGTGCTTGATAAAATGATGCACAATATTTTAGGAAGATCAACAGCAACAAAAGTATATCAGCCTTTTTTTTGGACGATTATATCCGCCTAACCTTTGGAGTGAACGACATGTCGCACTTCTCCTTATAAAATTAGAGATAGGGTTTTGCCCCCACGCAGACATAGCACATGTCCACCTACCCCACAAGATTTTTTTTCTTTTAATTTTTTCTTTTTGGTTTTGTTGTTTAATGGTGGACCCGAACCCATTAGATCTACTACAGACCGTGCAATTGTGGCACGTATCCACCAAGCCCACAAGATCTCTTTTTTTTTCTTTCTATTTTTATTTTTTGGAAGCTTTTATTTATATTTTCAAAACGGTTATTTAGGTGAATTAAAAAAACGGTTGTTTAGACCTTTATACTAACTGAAACACAAATTTAATTTTACATAAAACAGAATTAATATCTATACTTTTCTAGTTTTTCTAAAATACTCATTGTTCAACAAAATTAATAAAAGATAAATGATTATATAAATCAATTTGATCAATAACAAAAAAATCAAATATTATCTGAAAAAAAAAAAAAAAATGATTCATATTATGGATCTTAAATCTTATCTAAAATAATCAATTGATTTAATCATTTGTTGTTAGATTCATCTTATTTAGCTAAAATCGATCTTATCAACTTATTTTTTTTCGATACATTAGCTCTTCGTCTTTGAAACTATTGTTTTTTGTAAACCTATATTTTAAATTCGTATGAAACCATCTATAATATGAAACTGCTCGTATAGCATAAAACTTGTCTTTATATGAAACTGCAGGCTACATATATGGACCAACACTCGCTCCTTTCACATTCCCTTGAATAGTCGACATAGCAATATACCAAAACTTTGTGATATGGAATGTGCAATGGAGATTTGGCCAGCCATTTCCAGTAATCACACCAACAAGTTTAATGCCATTACTCATCAGTCCCTATATATGTATTATTGGAGTGGAGCCTAGCTTGTTACTTCATTATTCATGCAAATATCTAGCTTGGATAGTTGGATAAGGAAGTCGGGAGAAACAGAAAAGCTGCTAGCTTCCTCTGCAACTACAATCTTCTTCAACAGTCAACACTGTCATGGATTTCGCTTCCCCTGCTGTAGTGTTAAGTTTAGCGTTAGTTTTAGCTGTAGTTCTGGCTAGACAACGCGGCCGAAGGTTGCGTGACAGGAACAAGAGATACCATCCTGTTGTTGGAACTATGTTTCATCAACTCATCTACTTCCCTAGGCTGCATCATTACATGACTGAGCTTGCATGCAAATACCATAGTTACAGGCTTCTGGACTTGTTCAAAGGTGTGATTTACACAGCAGATCCTGCAAATGTGGAATATGTGCTCAAAACAAACTTCACTAATTATGGCAAGGTACATATGATTGATATGTAATGCTTAAATATATGGAAGTTGAATTTATACGTATGTGCCAATATATATTCACGTTATAGTTCCAACATGCTGCAGGGGTCATATACATACAACATTCTGACAGATGTTATAGGTGATGGCATCTTCGGAGTGGATGGGCAAAAATGGCAGCATCAGAGGAAGATGATGAGTACTGAATTCTCAACAAAATCTGTGAGAGACTTCAGCACTGCAGTTTTCAAAACCAATGCAGTTAAACTTGTTGGCATAATCTATGAAGCTGCCGCCAGCAACCAAGCAATAGAGATCCAAGTATGTTTTTGGTTTTTGGTCTGAAATTGTTATATATATTTGACATATTAATCTTGTGCCTTTTTTTGTAAGGATTTGTTTATGAAAGCAACCTTGGACTCAATCATCAAGATTGTACTAGGTATCGAACTAGACAGCATGTGTGGAAACGATGAAGAAGGTAACCGGTTTTCCCATGCTTTTGAATCACAGCAAGAAGCTGCCCTTTATCGGATATTTGATCCGTTCTGGAAGATCAAACGCTTCTTAAACACCGGTAAGGAAGCAGAACTAAAGAAAAACATCAAAGTGGTTGATCAATTTGTGTATAAATTAATCAATAGCAAGATTGAAGCTATGCTGCATCCAGAAGATAACCAATCTGTGAGTTAACCTTCCATGTTTTATATATAGACATTATAGAGAATAAACTTCTTAATTTATCATTTACTAATGTATTGAGGATCAATGGCAGCTGAAAAAGAGAGACTTGGTTTCAAGGCGTTTGGAATTGAAAGATACTGATCCAATGTACTTGAGAGACATAGTCCTCTGTGTTACTGTAGCTGGACAAGACACTACATCTAGCACTCTTTCATGGTTTATTTATATGATGTGCAAGCATCGTCACATACAGGACAATATTGCAAAGGAAGTTAGAGAAGTAACAAATTTGCAAGATAATCCAAGAGTTGATGAGCTTGCAGCAAGACTTACTGATGAAGCCCTTAACAAAATGCAATATCTCCATGCAGCTTTGACAGAAACATTAAGATTGTATCCTTCAGTTCCTATGGTAAGTAAATCTAATATGCTCAATTGACACTTTCAAGGTTACAAATTCTCGCATTTCTAGACTCCAATCACTTATTCTACTTACAAGTTTGTTTATGTGATGCTGCCATTCATAGAACATCAGGGCGTGTTTTTCTGATGATACCTGGCCAGATGGATTTAGTGTCAATAAGGGGGACATAGTGATATACCAACCGTATGCAATGGGAAGGATGAAATCTATATGGGGAGATGATGCAGAAGAGTTTCGACCAGAGAGATGGCTCAACCAAAATGGCATTTTTCTGGATGAAAGCCCTTTCAAATTCATAGCCTTCAGTGTAAGAAAAGATATCGAAATCACTCAAACACACTCGCTGTTAGCTAATGAACATTTTGTTAAAATATAAAGTAAAAGGAACAACCAAATTTGATTTCTAAGGAGATTTTGTGATTACACGCAGGCTGGTCCAAGAATCTGTCTAGGAAAGGAACATGCCTACACGCAGATGAAGATGTTTTCTGCTATGCTTTTAGGCAGCTGCAAATTCAAGCTAGCAGATGAGAATAAAATGGTGACTTACAAGACCATGGTCACCCTACCAATTGATGGAGGTCTCTATGTGACTGCTTCCCCTAGAATATAGCTTCCAAGACCTTGTTTCCATGTGCCACAGCTACTACTGTTCATCATTGGTCTTTCTACATGTAAACTCCTTGACCTAGCTAGCAGTATTCAAATGCCTTGTCATCTTTATACCTACTGTAATCAGCAGAAGTTTCCTTGATGAGTTGTTGCAATAACACAGAAGTACAATTTTAGTATTAGACTATTAGTTACATGAAATTTTCACAATAGTATAACAATTTTTTAGAATAAGTTGAATAGCATGCAAGGCCCTTCAAACAGGGAATGGGCACCAAAAAGGTGCATACATATAATTTTAAAGATAAAGAGTTAACATAGTTCTGTTTTTGTCTTTATGCACCAAAAAGGTGCATAAATATAAGTTTAAAGATAAAGTTATTATAAGTTTAAATATAACTTTACATATCAAAGTAGCTACTCACTTGGGTGCCAATAGGGATCAAAATGCAGACCAATGGAAGAAATCAAAGATAGCCCTTTTGAGTCTTCAATCTTGATTCTGACTATTTGGCCATGGAGTACTCCTTCAAGTCTGTGAAGTTTCTTGTACCCCACTGTGGTTCCATTTGCAACCATCTTACCATCCACATAAATTGCCTTTTGATTCTCTGACCAAGCCCTATTGCCCTCTTGAATCCTGATCACATTGAACCTCAATCCTTTATCTTCATCTCTGCCTCTGAATTCAATCCAATGCTCCTCTTTGTCACCATCCTTTGGAGCCCAATATGTCCACAAATGGTCACTGTCTAGCACATTTTCAGGTCCAAAACCTCCTCCTTTGCCTCCTCTTTGGCTACTCAATTTGATGGAGCATTTCTCTGCTATATTGCTAGAAAATTTTGTGTCAATTGCACCTCTCAATTCTATGAGTCTTTGCACATCTTCTTGGGATATAAGTATGGTCGAATTAGGAGGCACATTGAGTAGCAGCACACAGTTTCTTCCTACTGAGTTGTAGTAAATTTCAAGCAAGATGCTTAGCTTCTTTGGTGACTCTGATTTGTGCCAAAACCATCCATTTCTTACCAAAACATTGCATTCTGGAGGCAACCAATCCATCCCTTGTGGATCACCAGTGTTGAGGTAACTGTATTCACTTGGAATAAATCGAATTAGATGGTGGTTTAGTGAATGTCATTTTCTACTTTAAGTAGCATCAATCAGTGATCATCCTCTTTACACAATATACATCAAGCCAGATAATCAGCTATCAATTACTAGATCACAACTAAAACTTCTTTACTTCACAAGCTACCTAGTACAATAGGTGATTGAACAAAACAGAAAGGGAAGCACTAACAATGTGATAAACCAATGGAACAAGAAACCTAACAGATAGAGCGGTTTGAGTATGTGTGTTAACTTACCCTTCAATGCTTGCACTCCCAATTGTTAATGAGCTCCGGTTAATGGTAGACCAGCTTGTGCTTCCAGCGAAGCCTTGCTCATTGCCAACCCATCTAACATCCGGATCGGCATCATAAAATATGTTAATGTGCTCTGTAACTCCCTCACCATGGAGAACCAATCTGCAAAGTAATAGGACATGTTTGGTGCATTTGGACCCTTGTTTCCATCAAACCAAATTTCCCTTACATTCCCATACCGAACAAGTGAACATAATTCAATAATTAAAACCTCTATCAACTTCAAAACAACACAAGAAAACAAATTTCAAACTGTGATTGCAACAATGTTGCTCATTGTATTGCAAAACATCTAATTTCATAAAAAGTACTATTTGCAATTGTTGTGATCTACCTGCTGAGAAGTTCTTGTAACTGAGCCAAGCAGTACTGATTGTATGCTAGCTCATGACCGTATCTCCGGTCATGTCTATCCCAAACATCTAATTTACCACAAACTTTGAAAGGGTAAATTACAAGACATATTTGGAGAACAAGAGATATTTGGAGACTAAACGTACAAAAATGGGGCATGTCTATGGCTCCAATGTCAATGGTCATATAGATAGCACCAATGATGAAAGCAGTTCAAGCATCGACAACCCATCTATTTTTGTCTCTGAGACATGAACAGCTCCATAGCTCACATACTTTCTTTTGTAACATGTGATAACTATGTAAGTCCAGTTATTTCCCATTTGGATCACCTTTTTTGAGATAACTCCATTCATAGAGAAGGTATCAATAATTGGATGCATGGACCATGTAATATAGATGTCTGTCAATTTTCAATATCGATATCCACTGAAACCAAAGTAGATGTCCAAAACCTCATCATATACCCCCTCTTTGGCTACTCACCTTGATGGAGCATTTCTTTGCTACATTGGTTGAAAACATGGTGTCGATTGCAGATCTGAATTCTCGGAGTCTTTGAAAATCTACTTCAGATATGATCCCTGTTGTATTAGGAGGCACGTTTAGTATTAACACAGAATTTTGTCCTACAAAGTTGTAATAAATTTCAAGTAGCTGGCTTAGCTTTTTAGAAGACTCTGAACTATGCCAAAACAATCTTTTTCGATTGAAACATTGCTCTCTGCTAGCAACCAATCTTTCCCCTTTGGATCACCTTTGTTGAGATAACTCCATTCATAGAGAAAGTATCAATAATTGGATGCATGGACCATGTAATATAGATGTCTGTCAATTTTCAATATCGATATCCACTGAAACTTGAAAGCATGAGTTTTATGCTTGTATGGAGATAAACACACACTTTAAACAAGCATGAGTTGTATCCTTGTATGCAGATAAACATGCACAATTTGGACAACTATTTGACCCCAAATCTCAAGAAACAATGTATAACAATATTAAGACAACTATTCGACCCTAAATCTCAAGAAACAATGTATATCAAGCTGACAATATTAAGTTACTTACTGCTCAATGCTTGCATTCCCAATTGATAACGAGGTCAGATTGATGGTGGACCAGCATAATTCTCCAGCAAACCCATCCTCATTTCCAATCCATCTAACATCCGGACCAGCATCAGAAAATATGTTAATGGAACTCTGCAACTCCTTTGCCATAGAGAAGTAGAGAACCAATCTGCAAAATAGTAGGACATGTTTGGTGCATGTTCACCTTTAAATCCATCAAACCAAATTTCTCTTAAACTCCTATATCTTTCAAGAAATAGCAAATTATATATAATCAGTTGCATAATAAAGCAATGTAAATCATGTCAATAGTAGCTCCAAAAGTCCAAATGCCTCCAATTACCTAATGAGCAGCTCTTGCAACTGAGCCATGTAGTATTCGTTATATGGTTTCTCCAGACCATATATGCATTCTTCCAAGGAGACGGATGAGATCATTGAAGCTTGTTGCTACTCATGCTGTGCCTTTTCATACTGCTAATTCCTGAAGATCCAAGCTTGTGTCCCTAACTTAAACATCAAGTTTGCTAGAGGGAATTAAGAATGAATTTAGCACCAAAAGCTCAGACCTACTATGGCACAGTTCAGGCATAGCCAAGAACAGATACCAAATCCAATTGTAAAGAAGGGATTCAAATTTCTGAGAGTCGTTGAAGTATATATGAAACTAGCATCAGTAACGTCAATTTTATGTGAACTACAGCTATTACTCAGAATTTAAGTCTAGTATTAACTCAATTTAAGTCATAACCTATATTGACACCAACACAAATCTTGAGCATCATGCAGCTTAATTTACAGATAAGCAAAACAGCATTATACCAATGCTACCTCTCACTTGAACCAATCGCATTAGCAACAAAAAAATATCATAAGACATATCTCCACAGTTTCTGAATGAAAGCAGAACATCAAAAGATAAAAACCTCAAATTTAGATAAAATTCGATTGGTCTGCATTGTTTTCTGGGATGATTTCAATGGTTTTAGCGCATGAAATTGAAGAAAGGAAAGCACTTGAAGAAACCCAGATGGAAAAAGCTAAAGGCCGGAGCTTTACAGGCATTGCAAGATTGCATGAGTACAAAAGTTAAATTGGCTTAAACGTAATGAGAGAGGTGATCACTGACCTGTAGAGTTTCAAGTACCAATCTGAAGCTACCCAGAGATCGTCGAGTTTGAAGTTTAACGCCGAGTTCAAACCAGACTGATTTAGTTTTAGGCTTGTATAGGATCCACGACACTTGTGACCCCACAGACGTGGATTCTATAAAAAAACAAAAAACAAAAAACAAAAAATAGAAAGAAAAAAGAGATCTTGCGGGCTAAGTGGACATATTAGAACTTGTAGGATGAATGCTCATATTAGAACTTTGATGTGCCAATATATTACACCATTTCTTATTTCTCAATTTCAGGTTGAGACAGTGAATTAAGAGCTAGTGTGACCACTATTCATTAAGAAAATGCAGGAAAAAATGAAGAGAGAAAAAACAAGAGTAAATTGTAGGGTTACCTGTGGAATGGAGAGTGATGGACCTCTAGCAGGCCAGCCTATTAACCTGGAGTTGGTTCAGCTCAACGTACTGTAGAAGACTGTGGGCTGCAGAACATTGCCCAACTTATTAACCTGTATGTACATTAATGTATCGATACATCAAGTACGTATACTAGTTTTATATAAAACTAGATTAGGTTCCTTCATTGATAGACTGACTTACCATCATCTCAATTCTCAAACCAGATTACAACTGTAGATAGCTAATCTACTATAATATGAAGGTGATTTACAGACATATAATGACCCTTACAACTATCTACCCACTAAATGAAAACACAGACATACATATGATAAATATAACAGAAAAGGTATAGGCTAAAATTGAATACAGAAAACAAAATATTCATTTAAATGTCTCCTTTGGCTGTAAGTTAGGAATCTATGATTCAGTGTGAAATTTCCAGTTGGTTTTGTGGTTCTGAAATGTCTAGTGACATTGCTGTAGTCCAGTATATTCAACTTTGTTTTGAAGTAAACAAATATTTCATCTTTTGTACAGAGTTAAGGATCATAGCAATAGACATGAAACTCAATGACATGCAACCACAAACACCACAGATATGACCAAATATGTTAATCCCAACAAGAGAAATAAATCTTTTCACCCCAACCAAAAGACCATTCCCATAATTTTGACATCTTCTTTACTGATTTGTTTGTGGTTGGGGGAGTTGGTAGTTTGGTACTTACTTGCAGGACTTGCAACTTGCCAAGAGGTGCTAACCTACCATATCTCGGTCCTCAAGATATGATCACAGAAATCACATCAATATATGCATAAACATGATGAACCAGAAGCATTCACCTTATCATGATAGACCATCGATCTATCATCTGATGTACTACCACGTTTTCGTTGCCTCAATTCCAGCTCCATGGACGCTTGACATCTTCCACTTTTGGCCTGTAATGTGTGGCACCACAGCGTTTCGGTGACCCGTGACCTGTTGCCATGGCCTGTCCTGAAGGATTGAAGATCCGGTTCGGAAAAAAGAATTATGTCCCCTTATGCTAAATTTTTTTTTCTTAAAAATATTACAGGTCCTGGACATACGGGATAGTGGTATAAAACAACTTCCATTCTCTATCTTACGTTTAAGAAATCTTGGGGGCCAAGCGTTATCATGTACTGGATGTAAAGAGATGATGGCACCCTTGTCAGCATGGTCATTATCAATGGACTAATATTGTAATTACTCTGTTCTGCTACATCTTGATTTAAGTGACTGCAATCTGTTGGAGTTATCTGATGGAATTGCTCATTTGTCCTTGTTGAGAACATTAAAGCTGTGCAGAAACTATTTGGAGAGCTTACCTGTGGCAATGAATCGACTTGGTTCCTTAGAGCATCTTGAATTGCAAGCTTGCAAGAGGCTGAAATCAATACCAGAGCTTTCATCGAGTATAAATCACAGATGCGCACGATTGCACAGCTTTGGAAAAAGTTTCGAAGCCACAGCCTCCAGCTTTCTACAGCACTTAATATATATTTAAATTTTCAGGGTTCTTGCTGGGTTGGACCATGAAGTGGGCCTGCTCATTTTGGGCCTGGCTGGGAAAGCTGACGGGTCTGATCAACTTTGACCGACTGGTAGGCCCAAGACTCAATAGGGTTCGATTTTCCTAATCCTCAAAGGCTACAGATTATAGACAAAAGGAACCAATCCAAATTGTGGAGAGATTCCCAGGAGGGTCTGGAAAACGTCAACTTTTTCTATAAATAAGGTGAGATCAGTGTACGTGACAGCCCAATGCAAGAAGAGGCCCGAATCAGGAAAAGAATATTTGTATAAATAGCCAGTTGGGATCTAATCCAGACTCCCAATCTGCCGCGTTCGTACTGATTACTGAAGGCTTGTAGAACCTTTGAGCAAGACGTAGCTGAGTTTCAGGGCACAACATAGCCTCTTTCCTCTTCAACTCTTGAGATTTCAAATTATGGATCCATCTCGTGGTGCGTTTTCATTAACATCTCTTTTCTTATCAAATTTCAGGTCTTTATTTTGGTTGATCGATCTCTTCTATATATTGCAGATAATACATGTTCTTGATACATATATATTAATTTCAAAGAGGATCTATATGGCTGTTATATATAGCATATGTTCATCCTTAAGTTTAGATTTAGATTTTCTGTTCTCCATTGTTTTGATTTCCAGTTGCTTCTCTAGTTTAGATTGCTTTTGGGTAGTTTGCCTTTATGCAGGCTGTTGTGCTTTATTTTGATATTTTCTTCCTTCCATGAGAGGGTTCTTCGGTAATAATTAAGGTTTATAAGTTTGGTTCATATTAAATTCATATTCGGTAGTCTCTGGTCTGTTACCTCTTTTTAATTTTTTTCCCTTTATTTTGGTTTATCAGATTGGTCAGAGTTGCCTAAGAACCTATTGGATTCAGTTTTAGGAAGGCTAGAGTTACTGGGAGATTATCTGCGGTTTACTGTTGTCTGTAAACACATCCACATTTGCAGGTTCCTCTCTTGCCCTCTCCCTCTTTATGAGTGCTGATCCAGCTGAAATGCTGGATGTAAACAAACTTGTGGAGGGGGATGGTTACCGGATGTTGGGGTCTGTATGCTGCTGCTTGTCATTGTCTAGATGCAGTATGTGTTTGAGAAGGACGGAGACAGAAAGAGAAGAGGACAGAGTCACCATAATCTCTGATGATGGGGAGATAATGGATTGGGGTGCCACAGTGATCTAGTGGTGCCGAATTTGCAGAAAGAGGGCAAAGAAGAGAAAAAATTGATTGGGGAGGTGTCGTTGGTGGGAGGAGGGTTGTTAGGGCCACTATGCAGCTGTTTTTATTCGCTGGTTGAACTATGGCGTGGAAAGAGAGAAGTAGCAGAAGCAGGGAACTTTGGCTTTAGTTGAAGAGGTCAAATCTGCTTTAGTTCAGTTCCCGATTGGTTCAACCATGCGATTGAGGGATCTTCAATAACTCTGCAGCTACCACCAAATTGGTTGTGCCGCAAGGTTTCTCTAGCTTAGCTATCTGCGCTGTTCAGAAACACCATTCTGAATTGTGGCCTTTTTTGTTGCTTGTTTATGTGCCTTCAAAGGAAATCAGGGTGAGCATAGATTCAGCTTTGATTTCCTCAGTTCAATTAGATTCCTTAGGTCAGGAAAGTCAGATAATACGTTCCTGGGATATGTGGCATGGTGCTTGATTGAAGGAATGCCAGTTGATCAAACCTACACTGAGGCCACATTTCAGATTGTAGAAGAAAGTGAACAACTCGGCATCACAAGCTGTGGAGTTCGTTTTGTATATGCTGATCTAGATGAATTGCTGAATCCTAGTGTTACAAGGTTTCTAGTTGTACAAGGTTTTGGAAAGTAAAATGTATCCTAGTGTTATGAGAAATAGTACAATACAAAACGTCAAAACCTTTGCTATAAATAAAGGGCGTTCTGTTTGCGTGAAAGCCCAATACATAACAAGGCCTAAATCAGGAAAAGAAACTGAAATCAGTTTTGACAGTTCTATAAATATCTAAATCTGGGATCCAAACCTGACTCGATCTGCCGGCCGTACTGAAGATTTCAAGAACCATCCAGCAAGACGTTGTTGTGTGTTAGGGCATAAACCTCTTCAACTTTTGAGATTTCAAATTATGAATCCATCTCCAGGTACGTTTTCATCAACATCTCTTTTCTTTTTAAGTCTTTATTTTGGTCGATCGATCTCTTCTGTGTATTGTAGATAATACATGTTCTTGATACACATATATTAATTTGAAAAGAGGATCAATATGGCTGCTATATTTAGCATATGTTCATCCTTAATTTTAGATTTTCTGTTCTTGATTGTTTTGGGTAGTTTACCTTTATTCAGGCTGTTGTCTTTTGTTTGATTTATTTTCTTCCATGAGAGGGTATTGGGGTGATAATTAAGGTTTATAAGTTTGGTTCATATGATATTCATATTCATTAGTTATATATTTGTTTGATAAACTCTGGTTAGTGATCATCTCTCTAATGTTTCCCTTTTAATTTGGTTTATCAGATTGGTCAGAGTTGCCCAAGAACCTATTGGATTCAGTTTTAGGGAGGCTAGAGTTACTGGGAGATTATTTGCGCTTTAGTAGTGTCTGTAAACCATGGTATTGGGTAGCAAAGGATAATAAAAACATATTTTCTGCAAGGCAAAGTTGTCATCCTCCTCCAATGCTTTTGATTAATACTGACAATGAAGATACATGGAAGGTATACAACGTTATGGATAACAAGCTTCTAGATTTGGAAGTAAGAGTCCCGAATACTCGATTTTGTGGGTCTTCAAAAGGGTGGTTGATATACGTGGAGAATAACTTTGCCATTACCCTTGTAAATCCATTCTTTAGGGTTAGGGGGAGGACAGAGAAACAAAATTCAGCTATCCACCTTCCTCCAGTGTTGCCTCCTATGAAGTCAGACGAGTGTGTACACTTTGACTACTATGTTTCCAAGGCTGTACTTTCAGCAGACCCATCACTGAATGCAAACGAGTGCATTGTTTTGGTCATAACTGAACCATTTTCCCAGTTAGCGTATATAAGAATTGGGAAAGACTCTACTTGGACTTATGTTGACTGGCGTATTCGTGGTCGTGGATTTCAGGAAGTTGTTTTTATTCAAGATAAGTTTTATGGTGTTCAGGCTATTAACAGGGTTTTCTCTTGTGAGATTAACACTCGTTTTCATTCTGCTCTAAAATTATCTGCACGCAGCTTTCGACCTAAACATTGGGCCAAGATTTATCTGGTGTATTCGAATGAGAAAGGATTGTTATTGGTTCATAGGCTGATGACGTTTGAGGGGCAGAGACGTACATTGAAATTTGTAATTTTTAAACTGAATTTCAATAAGTGTAAGTGGATTGAGATAGATGGTTTAGGTGATGTTGCTCTCTTTGTGGGTGATAATTCTTCATTTCTCATGGCCGCGTCAAGTTCTGGAGGATGTCTACCAAATTGCATATACTTCACTCATGATAGAAATTGTAATGATGTAGTCTTGGGAGATGATGGTCCTCATGATTTTGGCGTGTATGATATCGAAAATAAAAGGTTTATAACCATCGATACCACATACGTTTCAACTTTAGCCAAGATGAGCAAGCAACCCCCGATCTGGATTGTACCAACATTTCAGCTGTAACCTCATGTATTTTTCCTTCTTTTCTTTTCTAGGACCGATGTAACAACGCCCATTGTATTGTTTTTTTGTTCTTTTTCTTTCTTTCTTTATTGAAAGATTTTGAATGGGGAAATTTTTTTTCAAATCAGTTGTGATGATTCATCCTTTATTGATTTTCTACTCATTTCAACATTCATTTAATTCTAGAAAAGTAATTATAGTAGTAAAAATTTTATTAATTTATGCTCTTCATGTATAGAGATATAGCCGTTTAAAGACAATTTTATAGGGAAAAATGGTTCAAACAGGCGTCTCCATTTCATTCATGGTTTAGGAAAAACAACAATTGCTAGAGCTGTTTATGATGGAATTGCTTGCCAGTTCGCATACTCTTGCTTTCTTAACAATGTCAAGGAAGCCTTTTTAAACAAGCGAGAAGTACAAATGCAGGAAGAACTTCTATCCAGGTTGTTGAAGGAAAATGTGAAGAGTATAGATTTGAACAGGGGGAGGAATATGATCATGAAAAGGCTAGGTACCAAAAAAGTCTTGGTTGTTCTTGATGATGTGGAAACTTTTGCTCAAATTGAAGCCTTGCTTGGTGAATTACATGCATTTGGCGAAGGAAGCCGAATCATTGTAACATAAAGAAATAAGCAATCACTTAGTGGAGTTAATAAGACATGAGCCGAGGTGTTTAAGCGGTGATGAAGCTCTTGGTCTGTTTATGAAATATGCTTTCAGAACAAATCAACCCAGTAGAGACTACGATCATCTCTCGAGGTGCGCCACAGAATATGCTCATGGTTTGCCTCTAGCACTTAAAGTCTTGGGGTCTTGGACCAGAAGCTTTAGATTTAAGAAAATGAGCCGGTCCGAACATGAGCCCGTTAAGACGTAGGCCGTTATGAACAGATCCAAACACTGTCTAAAAACCGATTAAACAAGACCCGACCCCTTTGCCACCTCTGCTTCAAACTCGCGTGACTGTTTCTGGATCGCTTAACACTAATGCTGAAGTGTAGGGAGGAAAGAGGGTCGATAAAAGAATAGGTGGGGAAATAATCTCTAGTTTTATAAAGAGAAATACGACACGTCGTTCATTCTCACAGGTCACTATATACTACTCTAGCTTCTTCCTCTCTTATTATGGCAGACACGGCAGACCAGAATCATACCCATTTGCGCATTCTGCGTCTCTTCTATTTCAATCCCTCCGTTTCATTTCTTCAATCAAAAAGAAAGTTTTGAGTTCAAGCTAATTGAGGGGATCAGAAAGGATGCTGGTGTTTTCGGTTGATGATGATATGGTTGGGTTCAACTGTGAAGATCGGTATTGCAATGTCATTGCTGATGCCACTGGTGCACCTCTTTACATGACTCTGGAATTTAGGCTCATGATTTAATTTGTTGCGATGTCCAATTGACTTCATTATTTAATTTTGCTTCTTTAGATACTGGAAAAAAGATCATGTAACAGAATTACTAGACAGTTGTGGCTTCTTTCCCCACAATGGTTTAAGAGTTCTAGTTGACAGAGCACTCATAACTATAGCAAGATACGATGAAGTCGACATGCATGATTTATTACAAGACAGGAAGAAGGCAAGAAGAGGAAGAATTGATGGGGAAGGAGTCTTTGGCCGCAAGAGGGTTGTTGGGGACATTATGCAGCTGCTTTTACTGGCTGGGTGAACTATGGCATCGAAAGAGAGAAGTAACAAGAGGCAGAGGACTTTGTCTTTCGTTGAAGAGATGGCAGTAGTGATCCAAGGTTAGTCTCTCAGCAAAAGGCTTATGCATTTGTTTGTCTGTAATTAAGACCTTCATGTAAATTATTTTTATTACTAATCTTTTTTTACTTTTATTGCAACTCAGAACTCACCAACAGTAAAGAAGTACCACTCATTGATATGCACAAATTCCTTGATGTGTTGTTTAGTTGCTGTTTCTGTTCCTTACATTTTTGCTTAATGTAGTATGTTGATACTAATGCTAGTTTTAGTGCTATGTTGTTTCACATAACATTTGCCACTGAGCAATCAATCCTCAGTGTTTGGCTACTTGAACTGTGTTGTAGTTTTAAGCTTTTGTATCACTATGATTTACTCTATCAAATTTGGTGATTAAGTTGTTTTTTTGTTTAAGTTGGGGGTGAAAACTTTTCAGGGGAAATGCATATGTTTGGATAATCTGGAAGAGCAGAGCAATAGAAGGCAATTATTCCTCAGTGATTTCATAAAAGATGCTCCTTGAACATTGAAGCTCCAAGCGCCAGGGCTAGTGACTATTAATTTGGTTGCAATAGGGTTTGAATATCAAAGGTGAGTTTCCTTGCTCAGTCGTCCTCTAATTTCTTTGATCCTAGTTTTAATTATAGTTTGAAGATGCTGCATTATGTTTGCTGTTGAAACAGTAGAATCAAAGGGACTAACAGAAAATGAATTCCACACAACCACAATCATCACATTACAACTCTATTTATAGTCTTAACAAGAATCAAAGGGACTAACAGAAAGCCACATCAGCTCAGGACCACCATGTGCACTAGAGCGCGCACTAACCGTGCACCTGCTGCAGTAACAGACTCATTTTACTTTACTGCAGTAATAGACGGGGAGAATTATTAACCACTTGTATGAGCCCATATCTGGAAAGCCTATAAAAACCCCCAAGCGCAAAACGGAGCCAGAAGAGGAAAGGTCCAGAAGAACAGAGAGAGAAAGAGAGAGTGAGGAAGAGAGAGAGAGTGAGATTGAGAGGACGAGAGGTGGAGAGGACGAGATTTACAGAGGGCGAGAGTAAGGTCACCAATCTTTGTGAACATGGCGAACCGAAAAGAGGAGCTTGAGGTATTTTCAGAATCCCAATCTTTTGATTTTCAAGAATCTTGGTTAGGTTTTATGAAATCATGACTTAGTAGTGAAATATAAGTGAATCGGACTCTCCGATTGAAGTTGATAGTGAAATTGTGCCAAAATTTTGATTTGTTAGGGTTTATGCAAATTGGGGGTTTCATGTTGCCGGTTTATGCAAATTTGTTAGGTTCGAAGAGCCGGATTGTTTGTAGTACAATGATGGTGCTCTTTCGCCTGTTTATAGTGATTGGTTTTGTCAATCTGTTGTTTGTAAAGGTTTTGCTGTCTATGAAGTCTTGGCTTGTTTTATACACAAGCATAGGTTGGAAGAGCCGGTTTGTAGTACAATGATGTTGCTGTTTTTTTGGTTTGCCGGTTTATAGTGATTTTGGTTTTGTCAAGGTTTATAGTGATTGGTTTGCCGGTTTATAGTGATATGTTGCTTGTAAAGGTTTTGCTGTATATGAAGTTAGTGGTAATACGTTGAATGTAAACCCAGGTTAGCTCAATTTTGTTGAGGGAGCTGCTGTTTGTTTTGTATAACTGGTTGGATTTGTATGTGAGGAAACTTGGGGCAAAGTTATGATATGTGAAGAACAGAGTTATGTAGTATATCTCTCTTGCTTGCATGTTGATCTGCTTTTAAGTCTCTCTCCAATCCTCTCTCTCTCTTCCTCAGAGTTTGGGCAATGGATTTAGTTGTTGATGATGTTGTTGCAGGTTGAAAGAATGCAGTGCAGGACTTGCCGGGGCTGGTTCGAAATGATTGACCTGTTTGAGGCACACTTCCTCGACAAACCCGGATGCGTTGGTGTCCGAGACAACCCTGACAAATTCAAAAAGCCAGCTGCTTGGACTCTGGAAAAGAGGGAGAGGGTGATCGAGAAACAAGTGAAGAATGCGGAGAGGAAGAAAGAGGAAAGAGAAGCTGATCAGGGTAAGAAGGGAAAGAAGTGGGGGGGAAAGAAAAATCATGGGAAGGAGGAAGGAGAAGGTGATCAGGGTAAGAAGGGGAGGAAGGCGGGGAAGAACCATGGCAAGAAGGGCCGGAAGAACAAGAAGAAGTGATAGCACATCACCACTGACCTAAGTCACCTAACCTCCACTCCCCTGCTCGTCTGCTCCACATGCTGAATTCCTACCTATTATAATGTGTGAATAATATAGTTTGTATGTAGTAGAGCATAACTCTGTTTTCTTATTTTCCTAGCTCCTTAACAACAGTTTACTTTCTCCTATAATATGTGAAAACAAGGTTATGTAGTATATCTCTCTTGCATGGTATTAGTATCTGGGTTTGCGAATTGGTCTCAGATCAATATCATTATCTACTTTCAGTACTTTTCAAGCTCATTTTCCAGGCCATAGTTTGGTAGTTTCTCAATTCTTCAATCAGCCCACGAGTCAACTAGTTTATGACACCTTCTGATAGTGTCTTTCACTTCAGCGGTCAATTAATCTTGTGAAAAAAATCGAGTCCGATGAGAAGATGGCAGCTGGTGGCTCCTCCACTTCCGGCGTCGGAGGCGGCGTTGGTGATGTCTCGTCGGACGGCGAGGTAATTCCGGCGGTTGGAATGAAGGGGATGTCAGAGATGCCAGGGCGGGAAACTCATAATTTAGAATCAGGGTTCTTGCTGGGTTGGACCATGAAGTGGGCCTGCTCATTTTGGGCCTGGCTGGGAAAGCTGACGGGCCTGATGCTGTTGGGTAAGGTCAAGTAACGCTGGGGTCTGAATCAACTTTGACCGACTGGTAGTTTCTGGGTTTGAGATTAAAGTGGGTTTCTGGGTTTGGGATTGAAGTGGGTTTCTGGGTTTGGGGTTGAAAAGATCTATTCGGATTGGAAACATCTGTTCGGTTAAGAAAACTGTCTCTTTTATCAATATCGAAATGGGTTTCTGGGTTTGCAACCATGGGAAAGGTAGAGAAGATGTTTATGGTTTATTGGAGAAAGATTGAAGCGCTGTGTGAGATTTCCGGGGGATGAGAATTGAGGAAGAAGAGATGAAAGCAAAAATATAAACTGATAAGAAAAAGGATTTGACCAGAAAAAATAAAGAGAAGAAGAAGAAGAAGAAGAGAGAGAAGAGTTTTGTTCATAACAAAATACCAGAAAAGATAAAAAGAATTACTCTTTAATTGTAAAATATTTTGAAAACTAATAAAATATTTATTAAGAATAACATCAAATCATGTAACGCAACACATGCAGATTAAGCTCCACTAATCAGAATCTATGCCGGATGGTAATCTATTGTGCCAAGAAATAGCAAACTAGACAGGAATGTGCACCAAAATAGTAAACACAAGCTGCAGAGTAAGAGAATATTGCAACAGACAAATCGGCAATATAATTAAGGGGAAGCACAGCAAGATATAGCTGAGAGCACCTGTGTTGCCGCCAACCATATCCTGATGTGTCAAATGAGAGTGAGATACACAAAACTGCTTCAAACAAGTAGTAGCTGGCGCAGATGCAATCTCTTTCTTCAAACTCGAATCAACTTCTTCACATATAGCCTGTTCTTGGACAATAGGAGATTCAACATCTTTTGGCTTGCAAGTGGATCTGAAGTGCAGGATCCACGGATTTGCCAGAACACCACTATCTGACTTACTAGAGCCTTATAGTTTATGTAACGCAAACTTTCTAGGGTGTTTTAGATGGAGCTGCTGAATTGAATTTTATAAGTCTGTAATGTTGTTCTTTGTAAGAGAAACCGGTATTGGAATCTTGCAAGATGGTTTCTGATTGCTTAATTGTTTGTCTTTTTGTCTTTGAAAGGTGGATGGGATATTTTGTAAAACATGCAGATTTACTTTCAAGAACAAGGACCAGTATGAATGCCATTTCACCGATGCAAAAACAGGCCAGGCTTGTGCGACCATGCGGGATGCTGGTTTTGAGCCAATACAAGAAGAAACGTGCTATGAAACAAGAGAAGAAGCTGCGAGTAATTCAAAAACAACTACAGGAGGTGGAGAAGAAAAAAGTGGAAAGAGAAGGTGAAGGTAAGAAAAAGAAGGGCAAGAAGGGCAAGAATGGGGGAAAGAAGGGTCAAGGAAAGAAAGGTCAGAAGAACAAGAAGAAGAAGTGAGATATAGGAAAGAGTGTGGCCACTGACCTAACCTCTACACTGCCCCATATGCCTCATAATATGTGAAGGATATAGTTTGTATGTAGTCTATAACTATAAGATTTGAAGAACATAGCTCTTAGCAACTATAATATGTAATCTGTGAAGGTTAGCTCTCTGCTTACTTTAGTTTGTCCCTCTTGATTTGAAGAACATAGCTCTTAGCAACTATAATATGTAATCTTTGAAGGATAGCTCTCTGCGTACTTTAGTTTGTCCCTCTTGCTTTGAAGAACATAGCTCTTAGCAACTATAATATGTAATCTGTGAAGGATAGCTCTCTGCTTACTTTGGTTTGTCCCTCTTGCTTGCATGTCGATCTGATCTTAGGTTTCTCCAATCCTCTCTCTCACTCTTCCTCATCTTTGCTTTCTCGTTTAATTGAAGTTTTCTTAATCTTCTTCTTTGTAATTAGTATCTGGGTTTGTGAATTGTTCTCAGATCAATATCATCTACTTTCAGTACTTTGCAAGCTCATTGTCCATACCATAGTTTGATAGTTTCTCATTTCTTCAATTAAACCCCGATTCAACTAGTTTATGACACCATCTGATAGGGTGTTTCCCTTTAGCCGTCAATTAATCGAGTCCGGTGAGAAGATGGCGGCGGTGGCTCCTCCACTGCCGGAAGAGGCCGTTGTGAGCCAGATTGATGGCGATGCCTGCGTCGGAGGCGGCGTTGGTGATTCCTGTGTCGGAGGCGGCGTTGGTTATGCATCGTCGGACGGCGAGGTGATTCCGGTGGTTGGAATGAAGGGGATGTCAGATGCCACGGCGGGAAACATAATTTAAAATCAGGGTTCATGCTGGGTTGGGCCATGAAGTGGGGCTGTGCATTTGGGCCTGGCTGGGAAAGCTGACGGGCCTGATGCTGTTGGGTTAAGGTCAGGTAACTCTGGGCCTAATCCACAATTTGGGGCTTCCCTTCACGTTGAACCTGCTTGTTGAACATGATGTTGGCCCTCGTATTCTTCTACTCGATCATGTTTCATCTGTGTCGTTCTGAATAAATTGGTTTTGTTGAGCATATAGGCACAGAGATACTGGTGAATATACTGTCCTTTAAAGATGATTATATATACTTAAATGAACTTCATGTTGAACTCGAAACATTTCTCAAAAGCAAACTCCTTTTTTTGTTTTATTTTGGAGAATGACCCTTAGTATGAGGGTTCTGATCATCCCTTAGTATATACATGGAATAAGTTGTATACACGATCATCCTTCTGTAATTTCCTTTTTTTTCTCTTTGATATGATTATACATTATCCAAGTGTTAATATTATAACATATTCTAGTTTTCCAAACAAAAAAATAACTGATCCGCTTCCACAGTATTTCTTTGATGATGAGTTCGTTTCAGTCATTGGAGATTTATTTACGACAGAACTTGAGTAACTCTAAGAACATCATCAGCAGTTTTTTTTTAAATTTCTTTATAATGAGGAAGCAAAAACTAAAATCTTTAAAAAATTTATTCTCAAACTTCAATAGTTTTCTCATTTTAGAGATATGAAGTTAGTGGTAATACGTTGAATGTAAACCCAGGTTAGCTCAATTTTGTTGAGGGAGCTGCTGTTTGTTTTGTATAACTGGTTGGATTTGTATGTGAGGAAACTTGGGGCAAAGTTATGATATGTGAAGAACAAAGTTATGTAGTATATCCCTCTTGCTTGCATGTTGATCTGCTTTTAAGTCTCTCTCCAATCCTCTCTCTCTCTTCCTCAGAGTTTGGGCAATGGATTTAGTTGTTGATGATGTTGTTGCAGGTTGAAAGAATGCAATGCAGGACTTGCCGGGACTGGTTCAAAATGATTGACCTGTTTGAGGCACTCTTCCTCGACAAATCCGGATGCCTTGCTGTCCGAGACAACCCTGACAAATTCAGAAAGCCTGCTGCTTGGACTCTGGAAAAGATGGCAGCTGCTTGGACTCCTGGCGTTGGTGATGTCTCGTCGGACGGCGAGGTAATTCCGGCGGTTGGAATGAAGGGGATGTCAGAGATGCCAGAGCGGGAAACTCATAATTTAAAATCAGGGTTCTTGCTGGGTTGGACCATGAAGTGGGCCTGCTCATTTTGGGTCTGGCTGGGAAAGCTGACGGGCTGATGCTGTTGGGTTAAGGTCAAGTAACGCTAGGGTCTGAATCAACTTTGACCGACTGGTAGGCCCAAGACTCAATAGGGTTCGATTTTCCTAATCCTCACGAGAGATTTGTCTTCTATAGAAACCATAATATGAACTCCCCTTGTTGAAATGAAATTGTCTATAGCAGTATACATGTACTACATGGCTTTACATTATGGTTGCGAGTAGAAGCTCTGCTCTTTATTGGATAATTTTCATGTGTGGTATCCAGTTCATCTGGGCAGCAAAAGACAATAAAAGGTGGTGTTTCCTTTTCAGTTAAATACCAATTCATGAAAATGGTGGTGTTTCCTTTTCAGGGTGGGATTTGTGATTCAGGTCTGCATTGAAGTTGCTTGAAATGGAGTCAAGGTAGTTAATCCTGTGGACACCAGAACTGCCATTGACTTATTGCAGGGAATAGATAGCAAGGTCAAGAAAATTGCATTACTAGGTGACACGTTAGAACTCGGTAAGCGCATCTACTATCTATCTGGCTGGGTTTCGACCAATTATGAGTGAGTGATCTTTGTTCAAACTCTTGATCAGTTTTTGTCTTTAATTCTTTATCGCATTACGGTTTAGTTTTATTTCATTTATTTGTAGAGATGATGGCAAGCTTATTGAGGAAATTGTTGACGATACTTTTAACAAACTGATCCAAACTTCGTCCAATAGAGCCAATGGTTTGGTAGGGATGGATTCCCACATTAGAGAAATGAATTCAAGATTATGTCTTGGGGTGAATGATGCTCGGGTGGTTGGAATATGGGGTATGGGTGGTTTAGGAAAAACAACAATTGCTTGAGCTGTTTATGATGGAATTGCAGAAACTATTTGGAGAGCTTACCTGTGGCAATGAATCGACTTGGTTCCTTAGAGCATCTTGAATTGCAAGCTTGCAAGAGGCTGAAATCAATACCAGAGCTTTCATCGAGTATAAATCACATAGATGCGCACGATTGCACAGCTTTGGAAAAAGTTTCAAAGCCACAGCCTCCAGCTTTCTACAGCACTTATATATATTTAAATTTTCTAATTGCATCCAACTGGTACAAACAACTCTATTCAGAGATCTTGTGGAAACACATCCACATTTGCAGGTTCCTCTCTTGCCCTCTCCCTCTTTATGAGTCCTGATCCAGCTGAAATGCTGGATGTAAACAAACTTGTGGAGGGGGATGGTTACCGGATGTTGGGGTCTGTATGCTGCTGCTTGTCATTGTCTAGATGCAGTATGTGTTTGAGAAGGACGGAGACAGAAAGAGAAGAGGACAGAGTCACCATAATCTCTGATGATGGGGAGATAATGGATTGGGGTGCCACAGTGATCTAGTGGTGCCGAATTTGCAGAAAGAGGGCAAAGAAGAGAAAAAATTGATTGGGGAGGTGTCGTTGGTGGGAGGAGGGTTGTTAGGGCCACTATGCAGCTGTTTTTATTCGCTGGTTGAACTATGGCGTGGAAAGAGAGAAGTAGCAGAAGCAGAAGCAGGGAACTTTGGCTTTAGTTGAAGAGGTCAAATCTGCTTTAGTTCAGTTCCCGATTGGTTCAACCATGCGATTGAGGGATCTTCAATAACTCTGCAGCTACCACCAAATTGGTTGTGCCGCAAGGTTTCTCTAGCTTAGCTATCTGCGCTGTTCAGAAACACCATTCTGAATTGTGGCCTTTTTTGTTGCTTGTTTATGTGCCTTCAAAGGAAATCAGGGTGAGCATAGATTCAGCTTTGATTTCCTCAGTTCAATTAGATTCCTTAGGTCAGGAAAGTCAGATAATACGTTCCTGGGATATGTGGCATGGTGCTTGATTGAAGGAATGCCAGTTGATCAAACCTACACTGAGGCCACATTTCAGATTGTAGAAGAAAGTGAACAACTCGGCATCACAAGCTGTGGAGTTCGTTTTGTATATGCTGATCTAGATGAATTGCTGAATCCTAGTGTTACAAGGTTTCTAGTTGTACAAGGTTTTGGAAAGTAAAATGTATCCTAGTGTTATGAGAAATAGTACAATACAAAACGTCAAAACCTTTGCTATAAATAAAGGGCGTTCTGTTTGCGTGAAAGCCCAATGCA
This sequence comes from Comarum palustre, assembly GCA_951800085.1. Taxonomy (NCBI): domain Eukaryota; kingdom Viridiplantae; phylum Streptophyta; class Magnoliopsida; order Rosales; family Rosaceae; genus Comarum; species Comarum palustre. The sequence goes on along the minus strand of OX637585.1, from coordinate 2,247,495 downwards.
TAACAAGGCCTAAATCAGGAAAAGAAACTGAAATCAGTTTTGACAGTTCTATAAATATCTAAATCTGGGATCCAAACCTGACTCGATCTGCCGGCCGTACTGAAGATTTCAAGAACCATCCAGCAAGACGTTGTTGTGTGTTAGGGCATAAACCTCTTCAACTTTTGAGATTTCAAATTATGAATCCATCTCCAGGTACGTTTTCATCAACATCTCTTTTCTTTTTAAGTCTTTATTTTGGTCGATCGATCTCTTCTGTGTTTGTAGATAATACATGTTCTTGATACACATATATTAATTTGAAAAGAGGATCAATATGGCTGCTATATTTAGCATATGTTCATCCTTAATTTTAGATTTTCTGTTCTTGATTGTTTTGGGTAGTTTACCTTTATTCAGGCTGTTGTCTTTTGTTTGATTTATTTTCTTCCATGAGAGGGTATTGGGGTGATAATTAAGGTTTATAAGTTTGGTTCATATGATATTCATATTCATTAGTTATATATTTGTTTGATAAACTCTGGTTAGTGATCATCTCTCTAATGTTTCCCTTTTAATTTGGTTTATCAGATTGGTCAGAGTTGCCCAAGAACCTATTGGATTCAGTTTTAGGGGGGCTAGAGTTACTGGGAGATTATTTGCGCTTTAGTAGTGTCTGTAAACCATGGTATTGGGTAGCAAAGGATAATAAAAACATATTTGCTGCAAGGCAAAGTGGTCATCCTCCTCCAATGCTTTTGATTAATACTGACAATGAAGATACATGGAAGGTATACAACGTTATGGATAACAAGCTTCTAGATTTGGAAGTAAGAGTCCCGAATACTCGATTTTGTGGGTCTTCAAACGAGACTTATTCAGTGCACCTGCGGTGCAGCTGACCTACCCATCAGGAACCGTCCGATTTGACACGTCAACTAGGCAGTAAAGTTGCGTCGTTAAGTCTCCGTTAGGTTCCGTCGAGGTAAAAACTGAAAGGTGCTGAGTTCGGTCTTCATCCATCGTCGTCATTCTTCCTCCTCTCTAATGTGACTAATGTCTCTCTCCTCCTCTCTCTTCTGAAACATCGACCCCTCTTACTGCCTTCCAAATCTCCAGTGGAAAAGTGTCGGATCATTCCACTCCTTATCATACTTCCTCTTAAGCACAATCCTCTTCTTCTTCATCTCATCCTGGTCAAGCCCTGCAATCTCTCCAGCGTTCTCGATCGCCTCAATCACAGCCGGGAAGTGGCAGAACAAATTGTGTATGTGAAATTCGACACAATCCTTGTTCTGATGGAGGGAGACTGCTTTTTCCCACCAGTATTTGTCCCTGTAGCCGCCGTCTTTGGGACATCGATTAAAATCTGGGTTGAAATTTTAGTTGAAGCTGCCAAGATGTGAAGTTCCTCGTTCTTACGAATTGATCCGTGTTGAAGCTGCCGAGATCTGGTTAGTTATTCATACGCGGAGCTGCCCTGGTGAAATTTATAGTTGCTTTCGGCGTTTCGGTTCCAGAGTCGGTATCGCAAAGGGATTCAGACAACATCGCCGGATTCGCCGCCTTACCGGGTGAGATAACTTTCATCGATTAGTTGAATGATATGGTATATGCTTAGTTTCAAACCAATATGTGGTATGTGTTGACACTGTATTGGATTGAAACTGTTGAGAGCTGTATCACTCGCATCCAATTGTATGTGCTTGGCCGATTCACTATTCATTTTAGCCATGTACTGTACTGGATATAAACTGTCGATGTTTGGATGTATCCTTGGTCTTCTATGGTAGACTCGCCGCTGAAGTGAGATTTTGAGTTTAAATGTACAGATTAGATATTGTGAACTGTTTTCTAAAACTACATACTGAAAGTTCATTTTTTGCAAGAATTTTGTTGGCATCAACTATGCTCATATATAGCTTAACATAATGTTTAACGATGCAGCTTTGACATGTGATTGTTGTAGCTTGTCATTAGACAGTTTTGCAGTTGTAGTTGAAAATTAGTCATTTTGTGACTTACCCAGTGTGAATTTGTAGTTTAGCATTGCGAAACGGACACTTATTGATTCAATACTTACGGGGGACATGATAGGATTAAACCAGTTTCGTTCAAAACTTTTCAGATAAAGGAATGGCTGAGGCTCGTAAACGGGGAGATGACTGGAAAAGAAGCAAAATACTGTCTTCAGACTCAAATGCGCGTCCACCGAATCGCACCTTACGTGCGGACACAGTAGGACAGGGGAAAGGGGATGCAACAAGAACTCAACAACTACTGAAGAAAAGGCGTGTTACATCAGACACAAATAAAGCAGCGTTCATCATGCCTCCTTCAACTATTAGTCTGGTAACACTTGGGGTCGAAAGTAAATTTGACACCGTATCTATTCCAAACAATGTTGTCACGGACTACATACATGAGAACCAGTCAATCACAGATGTAACCCCGTAATCTTATTCATAAGTAACCTTGAGCAGTATTGTGCCTTAAATACCTAGTTATCATTGACATAATGAATTACAATAATGACGCAGGTATCCCCACAGACAGCAGACGCCCTCCTACGGCAAGGCAAATTGCAGGGTTAACTACTATAGCGCAAAAACGCTCCCTGGAAGCACATGACACGCTGACAAACATCAAACGTCTTCATGTTAGCTCTAATTTTCCCCTTAATTGAATACGTGATTGATTGCTACATAGTTAATGTCACAAAAAATCCAAACGAAGTACGCTTCCCGTTATTGCAGTTCACATGTGTTTACTTGGTTTGTGGCAGGAAATTGAGGTTGCGGCCAAGGAAAAGGAAATTTCTATGTTACACGAATGTCTTGAGTGTGTTATGAAGGTAATACAGTCGTTAACCTGTAATTTGACACACTTATCATTGAGTCATAAACAGTGATGCTGCAATGTAATGTCATTCGGTCTTTCATACGTGACATTATTAGGTGATTATGTTTCTGCCTTTAATTAATGCAGGAATCAAAGGCAACATATACCAACAGTAAAGAGGCAGGGCCAGTGTTGTTAACACCAAAAGAAATGGTGTCAGATGGAAAAACGGGATTCACTTCGGATAGTGAAGACCAAACTAATACCACGGCGTCTTCTTTGGACGCAGATATTCCTCTCATAAGGCTAGTACAACGGCAACGTGAGAATGAGAATCACAACGGTAAATCACAGTTCCCGTATATGTCTACTGACGTGGTTGCACGTTTGAACAAACACACCACGTGTTCTGAGAAGTCGTTGGATATTATATATGGAATGCCAAAGAGAACGAGATCTGGTATTCTATGAACAAGGCTGAGTCGAGGTTTGCTTAAATTTCAGCATCCATAAACGACTATCTGTAGTGGATTATTCAACTCATTTTGTGAAGATAACGGCCTTCATGCAAATCTGTATGCACACTTACTGGATTTTGAAGAACAAGTGACGTGTAATTGATTATGTTTGGGTAATGCTATTCACACACCCTAAATTGCTATTCACACACCCCATACAATATTTTTATTAATTTTATTCAGTTTTACTTCGAAATACCTAAATTGTCCTTCTTTGTTAAATCTCTCTTTCCTTTCTTCCTTCTTTCCTTTAGTTTTCTTTCTCTCTCCTTCTCGTCCTTCTGCAAATCACCCACCCCATAACGAGGAGGTTCGCTGAGAAGAATGGGGATGGTGGAGGAGTTGATGAGGAAGGTGGGCAGGAGCTGAGTTCTGAGGAGATTGGGAAGATTAAGAGGCGGATTGCGGATGCGCTGGAGCCGGAGGAGACTGTTTTGCAGGCGCTGAGGAGGCTGAAGGGGAACAAGAAGGAGAAGATGTCCGCAGAGAGGAAGGCGGTGTTTGATCAGCTGACTGAGGATGCTATGGTGTTGATGATGAAGAATGGGGAGAACAATTTGTATGATGAGGAGAAGGAGGTTTTCGAGAGGGAGGCGCAGGGGTATGAGAGCCTGGCTAAGGCGAGGATGGGGGAAGGGAAGTCGATACTGGATGAGCTCGAGAGTGATGGTGGGGCTTTGAATTCGATTGCGGCCATTGGTGCTGCTGTTGTTGGTGGCGCTGCTGCAGTTGCTGAGGATGATGGATTTGATATGTTTGGGGATGATGATGAGCCTGCAGTTGTGGCTAATGCTGCTGCGGCTGAGCCTGGTTTGGAGAACAATGGTGGAGGAGTGGGGAATGATTACGTGTTCGATGATGCTTCTGGGTACTATTATAGCCATAGCTTGGGGTACTACTATGATCCGACTACAGGGATGTATTGCTCGGCTGCGTCTGGATTGTGGTACTCATACAATGAGGAAACTGGGACATATGAAGAAGTTGCACACCAGGCACCTGAGGCCGCCGCAGCCGCTATGAATTGAGTAAGGAAGAGCTGAAGAGTATTACTGCATCACTGTTTTGTGCAAAGTTTGTAATGAGTTCAATACTAGTGAGTTTTAGATGTTGGTTCCAGTTATAATTTCAAATGACATCAGAGCATCTTCATAGCCTTGAAGATAGTGTTTTCTTCTAGTTTATATCACTCTTAACAGGTATGAGATTTTATCAAGGAACAATATTCTAAATTAGTGTTGCCTTATTAAGTTTCTGGTATTACTGAAGCTTTATTTTTTAGATGAAATAGGCATTGATGATCCAGACCTCCCACGTCTGCTACGTCGTGGCTAGAATTCCCACTGTCGTGCCTCACTGCCATCACCTATTCGATCATCCACGTCAGCGACGTTGTGGCTAGAATTCCCAACGCCATGCCTCATTGGTTCATCTCCACCACCGCATTTGAGATGATCGAAGCCACTGACCTCGCCGACAACCAAGGGATCGCGCTGGTGATCATGCCCTGAGAAGTATGGCATGGGCAAGCAATTTTTATTTCTTTCAAAAACTGACTTATTGATCTGGGTATGGAAAACGTGTTTTAATCAAGGGTTAATTAAGTACTGTAGGTGATTAGACATTGATGGGAAAGCTAGCTGAACATGGGTTCTTATGGGGTGGGTGATTTGCAGAAGGACGAGAAAGAGAGAGAAAGAAAACTAAAGGAAAGAAGGAAGAAAGGAAAGAGAGATTTAACAAAGAAGGACAATTTAGGTATTTCGAAGTAAAACTGAATAAAATTAATAAAAATATTGTATGGGGTGTGTGAATATCAATTTAGGGTGTGTGAATAGCATTACCCTTATGTTTTTAAGAAGTGACTAATGCGATGAACGTTAGGTTTAATTTTATGTCTATATATCCTCTAAAGATCCAGATTTATGAAGGCGAAATATACATTTTGCTTGATAATCTATCCTGTTGTGAATCATTTTGATACGTGGAGATGCTATAGCATAAAAATATAGATGGGTTCAAGCAAGTGCGATAACTTTCCATTGACAGAACTAGGGCTGGCTCCGGTCCACTTCGGTTCGGTTTATACCCCAAATCGTGAACCAAACCAATGTTATACTTCGGTTCGGTTTTTTACTATTCAAGAGGCCAAACCGCAAACCAAACCACACCTACGGTTCGGTGCGGTTTGTTTTTTTTTCGGTTTTTTTTTCAAATTGATAATTTTTCTTCTTATTATCATTATAGTGAAAAATGGTTATAGTTCACAAAGTTGCACATTTATTTACAACCTAATAAACAAATTTTACAACATTAGTATGCATATTGTGATTCCGATGACTAAAAGTCAAAAATTAAAATTCGACCGTCAGATATAGTCATTATGACGAAAGATGTCTGTGGAAAAAAATTCAACTGGATCCGACAAAGTTAAGGGCTCGATCGAAACGGTCAACCCTGATCCATCGTTAGTTATCACACGGAAACACTCATATCTACCTCTATATTACGTATTTTTGTCAAACCTTCTACACGAGAAACACTCACGTAGATGAGACGCAACCGCCCATATAAATATTTTGGGACATTTACCTTCCGATGATAGGGCTCCCCATAGGGAATAATAAAGGTAAATAGGGTTGACCGCTACAATCGGCACCGAGACGTTACCCAAATTACGTGATTTTTTAACCAGAGCAGTATTTCATCATTCCGAACACATCTTATTTCATGAGTTTTTTGATAATTTTGCTTCTATGTAGAGTTGGTTCATAAAGTTGTGCATTTGCTTAAAACCTAATAAACAAGTTATACAACATTAGTATGCATATTGTGATTCCGATGACTAAAAGTCAAAAATTAAAATTCGACCGTCAGATATGATCATTATGACGAAAGATGTCTGTGGAAAAAAATTCAACTAGATCCGACAAAGTTAAGGGCTCGATCGAAACGGTCAACCCTGATCCATCGTCACTTATCACACGGAAACACTCATATCTACCTCTATATTACGTATTTTTGTCAAACCTTCTACACGAAAAACACTCACGTAGATGAGACGCAACCGCCCATATAAAAATTTTAGGACATTTACCTTCCAACGATAGGGCTCCCCCTAGGGAATAATAAAGGTAAATAGGGTTGACCGCTACAATCGGCACCGAGACGTTACCTGAATTACGTGGTTTTTTAACCAGACCTGTATTTCATCATTCCGAACACATCTTATTTCACGAGTTTTTTGATAATTTTGCTTCTATGTAGAGTTGGTTCATAAAGTTATGCATTTGCTTAAAACCTAATAAACAAGTTATACAACATTAGTATTCATATTGTGATTCCGACGATAGGGCTCCTCAAATGGAATAATAATTATAAATAGGGTTGACTGCTACTATCAGCACCGAGACATTGCCCGAATTACATGATTTTTAAACCATAGCCGTATTTCACCATTCCTAACACATCTTATATTACGAGATTTTTGATAATTTTTCTTCCATAATTAAAGTCTTTTTCCTTCCTACTACATAATTAAAGTCATTTTAATTCATGAGTTTATTTATTTATTTATTTTTTCTGGTTTTTCGGTCCGGTCCAGTTTCTACGGACCCTAAACCACAAACCGAACCATACATACCCGGTTCGGTCTGGTTTTTATTTTTCGATTCGGTTTTTCTTCCGGTTCGGTTTTTTTCGGTTTCGATTCGGATTTTTTCGGTTTTCGGTTTTCGGTTTCGTATGGCCATCCCTAGACAGAACAATAACCAATCCTGCAACCATGCAAACAGTAATCAAAGTTCAGACATGGCTGTTCAAAGTTCACACTCTTTTTGCTGCTTAGGGGAGTCCAATGTAATACAAAATAAGTTATTCCATACGGGTAATATTAAAACCTAATTACTTGAGTTTTTCAACAGGACATTCACCAACAAGATGTGGCGTATTGTCATGCAGGATCCTTTCTCTTTCGGTGGGACCTCATCTTTCGGCCAGTTGGAATGTATCCCTTATCAACCGTCTTTACTCCCTCCTTTTTTGCATCACATACGTGGTCGCTGGTATCATTATGAGATTTCTTATTACCCTGTACACGTAGACCGACCGACTTTCTGATGCTGTTGAGTTCCTCATTCTTAGAGTTCTTCACAATTTCTAATGCTATTTCAGTCCTCTCCTTAACAGACTCAAACTGATATGATGAACACAAAGGAGTTACAATAACGACGGTCAAGCTTTATGAACATAAACATTAATATGTAGGCAAGATCACCTACCCCATCATACCAAGGTTCACCGTAAAATGTCATCTGTCTCATCACATATATGCCACTTTCATAACCATTCGCATCCCATCTGTTGCCTTTAGGAACAATTACTTCAAATGAGGGAAAATTATAATATATGTCACCGGGTTTTTTCATATCATTAGCAAAAACTTTCTGTACCAGCAACATCTGCAAGGACAAAATAGAACTGGTAATTATGTACTTGTAATCATATATGCAATCACAGTTATAGCTTGCCTGAACCCGAACATCGTTCCTAACAAATGATAATGCAATAATGTGCTATATTCTCAACCGCGTAATCTAACTGACAGAAGGGAAACTGATACATTTATTTATATGCATACACTAAAATAAGTCGGAAAAAACCATGTGGTTCGCTCTGCTTCACACAAGTATGCGGCGTATATGTTTATCACCTGATCATATTCAAAACCGTTGCAACATTAATAAAATCTCAAATTCTAAACACAACGATAGCTATTGCCATTCAATTGTCAAAATTAAAATGACATATGTATTACACATCTCAGATATCATATCACCTTGCTTTGTATATTTTTCCCAGGTCGCAGGCATTCAATATCGCCTTTCGTCAACAATTAAGACTTCATCAAATGCAAGAAAACCTGATAAATCTGCTGCAGATCAAGTTTCAATACTGAAACAAATATAATAGAATTACAACGTGCAATAGAGACTTACCAATTTTCCGGCCACCAACCTTCTCCGTTTACCCTTCACCTCAGATGATTCCATTTCCTATGAAATTTAACATCAAACATCAGTCCTGCCTCACCTCTACCAAATTACTCATACAAAGTTGAAGAATATTACCAGATGGTCACACTCACAAAATCAACGATTCTGCTGCATCTACAATAACCCAATATGATGTCCTCTTCTTCAGGCGAGTATGTCCTCTTCTTCGGACGATGCTGTATTGAGTGTTGTTGTTCGTCTTAACACACAACTGAGTTCTGTTTGGAGAAGAAGAAGAAGAGAGATGATATGTATATTATTTCTTGGTTGTTATTGTTTTCGATAATCTAAACAGTAAAAACCTATAATCACCTTGATGGTGAGGTCAGGAGGGAGAGCCCAGGCGGCGGAGTTGTGTTTGGAGGCTCGCCGTCGCGCCGATCGCTTCCCAGCCTCGAGGAGCACCGATCCCAACTGCAAGGCGCGATCGATGAGCTTGGTCTGATCGGCGTCGGAGTCGCGGGAGTCGAGGATTCGCTCGAAGGAGAGATCGATGGCGAAGGGCGGGGAGTCGGAGAAATCGAGGAAGGACTCGAGGAGGTGGTCGCGGTCAAGGAGATTGAGGTGGTTTGGGGGTCTCTGGTTTTGGGAGGGGCAAGGTCGCTTGGCCATGGATGACGGACTGGAGGAGGGTATCCATAGCGGGTGGTTATCTTAACCACAGCAACCGGTTCGGTTGGTATGCTAAATGAGGTTTGCGGCGGATTGAGTTTCATTCCCAAATAAGGCGTGATTTACAGTAACAATGCTCTTTACCCCATCCTTAACGTCTTAAGACACCGCCGTTTCCTTTCATTTAACAGCCACGTCAGTATTTTTAGGTAGGTCAGCTGCACTGCCCGGTGCACCGAATAGGCTCTCGTCTTCAAAAGGGTGGTTGATATACGTGGAGAATAACTTTGCCATTACCCTTGTAAATCCATTCTTTAGGGTTAGGGGGAGGACAGAGAAACAAAATTCAGCTATCCACCTTCCTCCAGTGTTGCCTCCTATGAAGTCAGACGAGTGTGTACACTTTGACTACTATGTTTCCAAGGCTGTACTTTCAGCAGACCCATCACTGAATGCAAACGAGTGCATTGTTTTGGTCATAACTGAACCATTTTCCCAGTTAGCGTATATAAGAATTGGGAAAGACTCTACTTGGACTTATGTTGACTGGCGTATTCGTGGTCGTGGATTTCAGGAAGTTGTTTTTATTCAAGATAAGTTTTATGGTGTTCAGGCTATTAACAGGGTTTTCTCTTGTGAGATTAACACTCGTTTTCATTCTGCTCTAAAATTATCTGCACGCAGCTTTCGACCTAAACATTGGGCCAAGATTTATCTGGTGTATTCGAATGAGAAAGGATTGTTATTGGTTCATAGGCTGATGACGTTTGAGGGGCAGAGACGTACATTGAAATTTGTAATTTTTAAACTGAATTTCAATAAGTGTAAGTGGATTGAGATAGATGGTTTAGGTGATGTTGCTCTCTTTGTGGGTGATAATTCTTCATTTCTCATGGCCGCGTCAAGTTCTGGAGGATGTCTACCAAATTGCATATACTTCACTCATGATAGAAATTGTAATGATGTAGTCTTGGGAGATGATGGTCCTCATGATTTTGGCGTGTATGATATCGAAAATAAAAGGTTTATAACCATCGATACCACATACGTTTCAACTTTAGCCAAGATGAGCAAGCAACCCCCGATCTGGATTGTACCAACATTTCAGCTGTAACCTCATGTATTTTTCCTTCTTTTCTTTTCTAGGACCGATGTAACAACGCCCATTGTATTGTTTTTTTGTTCTTTTTCTTTCTTTCTTTATTGAAAGATTTTGAATGGGGAAATTTTTTTTAAGAGCGCAATTGGATCTTGCGAGGGAGATGACAACTTCTCCACCAGTTTAGAGCAAATTGCTATGGCCAAAGGCCAAGGCCGGAGATGTGTGTTTCTCAATGGTGATGATCTCCCTCTACTATTTGGGGTTCAAAAGGTGATCCCCTTTCCTTTTCTTTTCAATTTCCCTCGTTACTCGTTAGCACTTATACTGATGATGCAAGTTTCTTCTGTTAAATACCAATTCATGAAAATGGTGGTGTTTCCTTTTCAGGGTGGGATTTGTGATTCAGGTCTGCATTGAAGTTGCTTGAAATGGAGTCAAGGTAGTTAATCCTGTGGACACCAGAACTGCCATTGACTTATTGCAGGGAATAGATAGCAAGGTCAAGAAAATTGCATTACTAGGTGACACGTTAGAACTCGGTAAGCGCATCTACTATCTATCTGGCTGGGTTTCGACCAATTATGAGTGAGTGATCTTTGTTCAAACTCTTGATCAGTTTTTGTCTTTAATTCTTTATCGCATTACGGTTTAGTTTTATTTCATTTATTTGTAGAGATGATGGCAAGCTTATTGAGGAAATTGTTGACGATACTTTTAACAAACTGATCCAAACTTCGTCCAATAGAGCCAATGGTTTGGTAGGGATGGATTCCCACATTAGAGAAATGAATTCAAGATTATGTCTTGGGGTGAATGATGCTCGGGTGGTTGGAATATGGGGTATGGGTGGTTTAGGAAAAACAACAATTGCTTGAGCTGTTTATGATGGAATTGCAGAAACTATTTGGAGAGCTTACCTGTGGCAATGAATCGACTTGGTTCCTTAGAGCATCTTGAATTGCAAGCTTGCAAGAGGCTGAAATCAATACCAGAGCTTTCATCGAGTATAAATCACATAGATGCGCACGATTGCACAGCTTTGGAAAAAGTTTCAAAGCCACAGCCTCCAGCTTTCTACAGCACTTAATATATATTTAAATTTTCAGGGTTCTTGCTGGGTTGGACCATGAAGTGGGCCTGCTCATTTTGGGCCTGGCTGGGAAAGCTGACGGGTCTGATGCTGTTGGGTAAGGTCAAGTAACGCTGGGGTCTGAATCAACTTTGACCGACTGGTAGGCCCAAGACTCAATAGGGTTCGATTTTCCTAATCCTCAAAGGCTACAGATTATAGACAAAGGAACCAATCCAAATTGTGGAGAGATTCCCAGGAGGGTCTGGAAAACGTCAACTTTTTCTATAAATAGGGTGAGATCAGTGTACGTGACAGCCCAATGCAAGAAGAGGCCCGAATCAGGAAAAGAATATTTGTATAAATAGCCAGTTGGGATCTAATCCAGACTCCCAATCTGCCGCGGCCGTACTGATTACTGAAGGCTTGTAGAACCTTTGAGCAAGACGTAGCTGAGTTTCAGGGCACAACCTAGCCTCTTTCCTCTTCAACTCTTGAGATTTCAAATTATGGATCCATCTCGTGGTGCGTTTTCATTAACATCTCTTTTCTTATCAAATTTCAGGTCTTTATTTTGGTTGATCGATCTCTTCTATATATTGCAGATAATACATGTTCTTGATACATATATATTAATTTCAAAGAGGATCTATATGGCTGTTATATATAGCATATGTTCATCCTTAAGTTTAGATTTAGATTTTCTGTTCTCGATTGTTTTGATTTCCAGTTGCTTCTCTAGTTTAGATTGCTTTTGGGTAGTTTGCCTTCATGCAGGCCGTTGTGCTTTATTTTGATATTTTCTTCCTTCCATGAGAGGGTTCTTCGGTAATAATTAAGGTTTATAAGTTTGGTTCATATTAAATTCATATTCGATAGTTATTTATTTGTTTGTTAATCTCTGGTCTGTTACCTCTTTTTAATTTTTTTTCCCTTTATTTTGGTTTATCAGATTGGTCAGAGTTGCCTAAGAACCTATTGGATTCAGTTTTAGGAAGGCTAGAGTTACTGGGAGATTATCTGCGGTTTACTGTTGTCTGTAAACCATGGTATTTGGTAGCAAAGGATAATAAAAACATACTTGTTAGAAGGCAAAGTTGTCATCCTCCTCCACTGCTCTTGATTAATTCTGACAATGAAGATACATGGAAGGTATACAACGTCATGGATAATAAGCTTCTTGACCTGCAAGTAAGAGTTCCAAATACTCGGTTTTGTGGATCTTCAAAGGATGGCTGATCTTTGTGGAGAATAACTTTGCCATTACCCTTGTGAATCCATTCTTTAGGGTTAGAGGGAGGAGAGAGAACCAAAATTCAGTTATCCACCTTCCTACATTGTTGGACACTGCAGGCAAATATTATCTTAAACACTTTGATTATTTTGTTCGCAAGGCTGTAATTTCAGCTGACCCGTTACTGAATCCAAACGAGTGCATTGTTGTGGTCATAACTGACCCCTTTTCTCAATTGGCTTTTATTCGACTCGGGAAAGACTCAACCTGGAGTTATGTTGATTGGCGTTACCGTGCTCGTGGGTTTCAAGAAGTAGTTTTTCTTGAAGATAAGTTGTATGGTGTTCAATCTGATAGCAGAGTTTTGTCTTGTGAGATCAACTCTCGTTTTCACTCCGGCCTAAAAATAGCTGCACGCAGCATTGATACAAGGTATTGGACCAAGAATTATCTAGTGTATTCAAATGAGCAAGGATTGTTGTTAGTTCATAGGCTGATTGATTATTATAAGGATAGGAGGAGACGTACCGTGAAATTTGTATTTTATAAACTGAATTTCAATAAGCGTAAGTGGATTGAGATAGATAGTTTAGGTGATGTTGCTCTCTTTGTGGGTGATAATTCTTCATTTCTCACGGCCGCGTCAGGTTCTGGAGGATGTCTACCAAATTGTATATACTTCAGTCATGATAGTAATTGTAATGATGAAGTCTTGGGAGATAATGGTCCTCATGATTTTGGCGTGTATGATATCGAAAATAAAAGGTTTATAACCATCGATACCACGTATGTTTCAACTTTAGCCAAGATGAGCAAGCAACCCCCGATCTGGATTGTACCAACATTTCAGCTGTAACCTCATGTATTTTTCCTTCGTTTCTTTTCCAGGACCGATGTAACAACGCCCATTGTATTGTTTTTTTGTTCTTTTTCTTTCTTTCTTTATTGAAAGATTTTGAATGGGGAAATTTTTTATCAAATCAGTTGTGATGATTCATCCTTTATTGATTTTCTACTCATTTCAACATTCATTTAATTCTAGAAAAGTAATTATAGTAGTAAAATTTTTATTAATTTATGCTCTTTATGTATAGAGATATAGCTGTTTAAAGACAATTTAATAGGGAAAAATGGTTCAAACAGTCGTCTCCATTTCATTCATGGTAATTATATGTGAGTGAAATGACTCCGCCCGCGATTCATGTTGAAGGACATGGAGCTCATATGTTGCCCGACCAATTGAAAATAAGAATGAATGAAACAGAGTGCGCGCAGGGTGGGTTTGTCAGAGTCGCCATATGGTAGTGCTGCACATCGGCTCAATCCATTAAATAGTGAAAACGCACGACTCTTTAGTAAACCTCTTCTTCATCTTCATCTGGTGGTTGCATGATGATGGCCTCTTCTTCTGCATCCAGCCAACCCTGCAAGTACGATGTCTTCCTCAGTTTTAGTGGAAAAGACACCCGCAAAATCTTCGTCGGCCATCTCGACAGAGCCCTGCAACAGAAAACGATCAACAACTTCATCGATTCTGAAGAGCTCAGCAAAGGCAACAACATTTTTGAACTACCCGCAGCTATTGAGGACTCGAAGATTTCGATCGTAGTTTTATCTCAAATCTATGTCTCTTGTCAAAATCCTGGATTTCATGGATGCAAAGAAGCAGGTAGTGCTGCCTTCTTCTACGAAGTTGATCCCTCTGATGTACGGAAAATCTAGGGAAAATTTGCCAAACATGAGAGAATTTTGACCTCGACGAGGAAGAGTTAAAGAGGTGGAGGTCCGCTCTAGCTAACTAGATTAGCTGATCTATCAGGCTGGGATTCTAGAAAATATGAGTAAGTATTCTTCATTCTCTGACTTAATCCTGCATGAAAGTTATTTCCCTTCAATTTCTAATACAGGGTTTTCTGTGCAAACTTACGAATATCCCTACATATTATTATTATTATTATTATTATTATTATTATTATTATTATTATTATTATAATTGAACATATACTACTAATTTGGTTATTCCTTTACCCATTTTAATAATTGACCATATACCCTAAACCATATACTACTATTTATGTCCAATTGAACAAATATTTCTTAAAGTCTTCACACACATTATTATTTAAGGACTATTTTGTCCTCACTCCTTAAACATACATAGAAAGTAAAAAAGTTGAAGAGAAATGACTTAGTCGGAAACTCATAGACTCCGGTCGTCGGACTCCGGTCACCGGAAAATCGTTGGTGACCGGAAAATTTTATTATGTCATAATCTAAAGTATACTAGAGTTAATAAACTTAGATCTGAAGTATACTGGAGTTAATAAACTTAGATATGAAGTAAACTGGGGTTACTAAACTTCGATTTGAAGTATACTAAGGTTAATAAACTTAGATATGAAGTATACTGGGGTTAATACTTAGATCTAGAGTATACTGAGGTTAATAAACTTTGATCTATAGTATATTGGGGTTAATTCACTAAACCTTCAAAATAACCTTCTCTAAGACAAAAAAACAGTCATTACAAAAAGAAAAATATTTACTGTTGTTAGTAAAAAATATTAACCGATTTGAATCAGACCTATATGAATTGCATAGCTATTGGATTAACCGATTAACATATATACAACATAACTTGAAGACCTTATATCAGATTTGAAAATAGAAAAAGACCTTATATCAAATTGCAAGTAGAAGAAGATCTTATATCAGATATGCGAATAGAAAATGCAAATAAACTCCACAACATAAACCAATCGACAAGCACAAAAAGTGTGTTATCAAGGACCAAAACTCAAGACATAATATAATCATATTAAACTACATAAATGGAAAAGAGTCAAAGATCTATTAACAACTTCCTTGAGTAAATAACGTACATGGAGGATTTCCTTTCCCACAGCAAAACCCGACCAAAATCTCCGGTAGATGGTCACCGGCATCAGAGATAGACGTCGTCGACAAGAGAGAGAGAGAGAAAGAATCATTTGAATGGCAGAGGTCGTAAAAAGAGCAGAAGCACTTGGTCTTAAACAGAGCAGAAGGAGGAGATTCGTATGAATCTCGACTAGATATGGTATGGAGTAGACGACGACAATCAAATCAGACCTGACCTTCACCAACTCAACGATATTCGGCGACGACTCAGATGAGAGAAGGGTGAAGCTTTTAGAGAGCCAAGGGTTTGGCTTTGGTTCAACACCGAGGAAGATGAAGCTCTGATCGAAGAAGCGATCCAATTGCATCTAGGTGAGCACCGAGCAGAGAAGCTCTGATCAGTGAGAGAAGATCTCCGAGCACAACCATCGAGCAAAGATGGAGGAGATATGGCGTTGTTGAACGACGACGGAGGAGCAACGACCTCCGAGCGATCACCGACAAGGGCTGAGGCCTCGGTCTTCGACTCTCTGCTTCAAGAGAGAGGACAAAAAAAATGTAGATGAATTCAGATCGAGGAAAATTGAGGGTTAGTTGAATAGAAACGAGGTTACATTCGTCATTTCAGTATGAATAATTGGAATGAGCTTTGGATTCTTTTTATCATTCATTTACATTTAAAATCCTTGATTTTTGTGCATTTGGTTATTAGCCTTTTTGTAACTAGCATATCCGAATCTTTGACGTGACTAATCCCTAAGGTTCCTGCCTGATTCCACAACATTTGAAACCGGATCTTTGACCCGACTAATCTCTAAGCTTCCTGCCGGATTCCACAACATTTGAAAAACAAGAAACATGCACTAGCAATTGCTAGGTGGGTACCATGGGAGAGGGTCGAGCCCTAGACCTCTTAGGAGCAAACCAATAGTCTAACCGCCAGGTAAGTACTTGACTCTGATAATATCACTACAGATTATTATGTCTTATCTACTAGTCCCTGATTTTAGACTGTATCATAGTAATGTTCTATGTCATTATATGTTCCTAGTAACTGTACCAGTTAGGAACTAGAGGTTGATAACAAGATGGAGGTTCACCGAAGATGTAAACCATCTACATTTTAATAAACAGTGCTAACATAAGAAGGCGCACAAATTTGCGAAACTCAGCAACCTGTATCCGGGATACAAGTCAACTTATTGATGATGGTCATGCTTGGAGAAAGTATGGCCAAAAGGAGATACTTGGATCCAGACATCCCAGGTATTTCAGACATTTTATCATATCAAATCTGGCTATGTTTCTTTTTGAGGTAATATACTACGATATGATGTGACTCTTGTCTATGACTGTTTCTTTTATGTTTAGATGAAGTCACTCGTATTTTAACATTAAGAAATCAAACCATAGTATTCCTGAAGATAATGTCACCCATAACATTAGATAACTTTTGTTGGCAGAAACTATTACAGATGTACTTGTAGATTGGATCAAGGTTGTATGGCTACTAAGCATGTGCAGCGCGTTAGTGATGAGCCAGTATTATATAGAACTACTTACAGAGGAAATCACACATGCAGACCAGTCTCCAGCATACAGGACATAGAAGAGTTCTTTTTGGCATTTTAAGTCCTTTCAGATTGGCTATGGGATATGATGCTTCTTCCTGGGTCTGCAAACTTTGTTTGGAATTACTTGGATTTGTATCGTTATGATATTCGCTCTTCAATTCATGAATCATGATTTTGTCTACAGGAGGAGGTATGTCTATGTGGTACACCTAATGTCTGTAAATTTGTGTTTTGCTGCTGCTTTGAACTTTGATGTTCTTTGCTTCTGCAGAAGTTGTTAAAATATTGGGATGTCAATGCCACTGAACACTATAAGCTCAGTTGCACTGGTATTCACATTCGCTATTTAGTCCTCGTATTTTCCTTAATAAACTCTCAGTGCACTGATCAGACAAGTGGAAAGCAGGATACAAAACCCGTCTTTGCAACATATGGATATGGTGGACTACTTACTGATATGTGAGTAGACTCGCTATGTAGCTCAGTTACCCTTTTAGTTTCTTTGATGCTAGTTTTTAATGCCTTGAAATCAGTTATAGCATTACACATCTCTTATTTCCATCATAGGTAGAGAAGCAAACCAAGATGAATCTGAATTTCTATGCCCTATCCAACGGCATGGTGGCTCTATCATGTGTGTTTCATCCAAGAAACGAACTCTTTTTCTCTTCTAAATGCATCCTCACAGCTCTGCAACAATCTGCCGCCTCCCAGCAGGGCGAGAGGAAGTCCAACTCAAGTGCCATAGTGTATTGGCAAAATTGAAATGACGAACATTGACATGTGTAAATGCAAGCATTGTATGTCATGAATGTTACTATTGGAAGATGTAAAACACAGTTTGTCTCTATTGTCTGGACAGGTCCACAAGGTCGACATTTACTGTAAATCACCATGCAATAGCTTCATAAATTGATTACATTCCGTTTCTGAAATTCTCAGCATTGGTGTTTTTGTTCATGGTTTAAAGTTTGAACTTTGTATTGGTAAATCACCGTACGCTCTTATCAGAAAAACAAAATGGTGCATGGTGGGTAATGAATGGTGGTGATTACTTGGAACTGAGGCCTGGGCTGTGAAGCTCACAGTGGATCGGAGGCAAAGCTTTGAACGGGAGAAATAAATCTCCAAAAAAAGGAAAAAAGAAAAAAAAATCTTGTGAGCCAGGTGGACAAGTGCCACGTCTGTGCGGTCACAGGTGTCGCCGGACTATTAGGACTGGGGTTCACTGCAAAAAAACCGTTTAAAAAAAATTAACGTTAAACTTCAAATTAGAGATGACAAACGGGTCGTAAAGCACGGGTACGATACGTTTAAAAGTGGTCTGACACGGTACGAGGACGCTACTGGCCCGGCACAAACATATTATCTTAATGGGCCGGGTCAGGTCTAGAAAAATGAGCCCATGGGCCCAACCTGAGCCGGTTATAGGCCCGATCTAAGCACTATAAGTTAAGGTCCACGACCCGGCCCGCTTTAAAATATATATATTTTTTTATAATATGAAGATTATATATTTATAAGTAATATAAAATTTGTTTTAAGTGTGAATAATAACTTATAAATACTAATAATTATTCATTTTGATTCTCTTAGACCCATAAAAAAAATTGCTAAAACATTACCAAGTATAAATAAAGATCATATGATTCATATATCATATATTTCTTTAGTTTTTTGGCAAAGAAAACAAATGATCGATAAAAAATGTGAGTTATTTTTCATTTGTTTTTGTTTTGGTATACTATGATATCAATTTTGGACTAATTTCTATTTTTAACTACAAACGGGTCCGGCCCGAGTACGGTCTAATATGTTATGAGATTGGACCGTGGACCAGAAGCTTTAAATTTAAGAAAATGAGTCGGCCCGAACATGAGCCCGTTAAGACGTAGGCCGTTATGAACACCGATTAAACAAGACCCGACCCCTTTGCCACCTCTGCTTCAAACTCGCTTGACTGTTTCTGGATCGCTTAACACTAATGCTGAAGTGTAGGGAGGAAAGAGGGTCGATAAAAGAATAGGTGGGGAAATAATCTCTAGTTTTATAAAGAGAAATACGACACGTCGTTCATTCTCACAGGTCACTATATACTACTCTAGCTTCTTCCTTTCATATTATGGCAGACACGGCAGACCAGAATCATACCCATTTGCGCATTCTATTTCAATCCCTCCGTTTCATTTCTTCAATCAAAAAGAAAGTTTTGAGTTCAAGCTAATTGAGGGGATCAGAAAGGATGCTGGTGTTTTCGGTTGATGATGATATGGTTGGGTTCAACTGTGAATATCGATATTGCAAATTTGCAATGTCATTGCTGATGCCACTGGTGCACCTCCTATCTGGGTGAAAGGTAGTTTTTCATTTCACTGTCTTTACATGACTCTGGAATTTAGGCTCATGATTTAATTTGTTGCGATGTCCAATTGACTTCATTATTTAATTTTGCTTCTTTAGATACTGGAAAAAAGATCATGTAACAGAATTACTAGACAGTTGTGGCTTCTTTCCCCACAATGGTTTAAGAGTTCTAGTTGACAGAGCACTCATAACTATAGCAAGATACGATGAAGTCGACATGCATGATTTATTACAAGACAGGAAGAAGGCAAGAAGAGGAAGAATTGATGGGGAAGGAGTCTTTGGCCGCAAGAGGGTTGTTGGGGACATTATGCAGCTGCTTTTACTGGCTGGGTGAAGTATGGCATCGAAAGAGAGAAGTAACAAGAGGCAGAGGACTTTGTCTTTCGTTGAAGAGATGGCAGTAGTGATCCAAGGTTAGTCTCTCAGCAAAAGGCTTATGCATTTGTTTGTCTGTAATTAAGACCTTCATGTAAATTATTTTTATTACTAATCTTTTTTTACTTTTATTGCAACTCAGAACTCACCAACAGTAAAGAAGTACCACTCATTGATATGCACAAATTCCTTGATGTGTTGTTTAGTTGCTGTTTCTGTTCCTTACATTTTTGCTTAATGTAGTATGTTGATACTAATGCTAGTTTTAGTGCTATGTTGTTTCACATAACATTTGCCACTGAGCAATCAATCCTCAGTGTTTGGCTACTTGAACTGTGTTGTAGTTTTAAGCTTTTGTATCACTATGATTTACTCTATCAAATTTGGTGATTAAGTTGTTTTTTTGTTTAAGTTGGGGGTGAAAACTTTTCAAGGGAAATGCATATGTTTGGATAATCTGGAAGAGCAGAGCAATAGAAGGCAATTATTCCTCAGTGATTTCATAAAAGATGCTACTGACTATTAATTTGGTTGCAATAGGGTTTGAATATCAAAGGTGAGTTTCCTTGCTCAGTCGTCCTCTAATTTCTTTGATCCTAGTTTTAATTATAGTTTGAAGATGCTGCATTATGTTTGCTGTTGAAACAGTAGAATCAAAGGGACTAACAGAAAATGAATTCCACACAACCACAATCATCACATTACAACTCTATAGTCTTAACAAGAATCAAAGGGACTAACAGAAAGCCACATCAGCTCAGGACCACCATGTGCACTAGAGCGCGCACTAACCGTGCACCTGCTGCAGTAACAGACTCATTTTACTTTACTGCAGTAATAGACGGGGAGAATTATTAACCACTTGTATGAGCCCATATCTGGAAAGCCTATAAAACCCCCAA
The DNA here is from genome assembly GCA_951800085.1 of Comarum palustre. Classification (NCBI taxonomy): domain Eukaryota; kingdom Viridiplantae; phylum Streptophyta; class Magnoliopsida; order Rosales; family Rosaceae; genus Comarum; species Comarum palustre. The sequence continues at coordinate 2,226,988 of OX637585.1, read as the reverse complement.
GCGCAAAACGGAGCCAGAAGAGGAAAGGTCCAGAAGAACAGAGAGAGAAAGAGAGAGTGAGGAAGAGAGAGAGAGTGAGATTGAGAGGACGAGAGGTGGAGAGGACGAGATTTACAGAGGGCGAGAGTAAGGTCACCAATCTTTGTGAACATGGCGAACCGAAAAGAGGAGCTTGAGGTATTTTCAGAATCCCAATCTTTTGATTTTCAAGAATCTTGGTTAGGTTTTATGAAATCATGACTTAGTAGTGAAATATAAGTGAATCGGACTCTCCGATTGAAGTTGATAGTGAAATTGTGCCAAAATTTCGATTTGTTAGGGTTTATGCAAATTGGGGGTTTCATGTTGCCGGTTTATGCAAATTTGTTAGGTTCGAAGAGCCGGATTGTTTGTAGTACAATGATGGTGCTCTTTCGCCTGTTTATAGTGATTGGTTTTGTCAATCTGTTGTTTGTAAAGGTTTTGCTGTCTATGAAGTCTTGGCTTGTTTTATACACAAGCATAGGTTGGAAGAGCCGGTTTGTAGTACAATGATGTTGCTGTTTTTTTGGTTTGCCGGTTTATAGTGATTTTGGTTTTGTCAAGGTTTATAGTGATTGGTTTGCCGGTTTATAGTGATATGTTGCTTGTAAAGGTTTTGCTGTATATGAAGTTAGTGGTAATACGTTGAATGTAAACCCAGGTTAGCTCAATTTTGTTGAGGGAGCTGCTGTTTGTTTTGTATAACTGGTTGGATTTGTATGTGAGGAAACTTGGGGCAAAGTTATGATATGTGAAGAACAGAGTTATGTAGTATATCCCTCTTGCTTGCATGTTGATCTGCTTTTAAGTCTCTCTCCAATCCTCTCTCTCTCTTCCTCAGAGTTTGGGCAATGGATTTAGTTGTTGATGATGTTGTTGCAGGTTGAAAGAATGCAGTGCAGGACTTGCCGGGGCTGGTTCGAAATGATTGACCTGTTTGAGGCACACTTCCTCGACAAACCCGGATGCGTTGGTGTCCGAGACAACCCTGACAAATTCAAAAAGCCAGCTGCTTGGACTCTGGAAAAGAGGGAGAGGGTGATCGAGAAACAAGTGAAGAATGCGGAGAGGAAGAAAGAGGAAAGAGAAGCTGATCAGGGTAAGAAGGGAAAGAAGTGGGGGGGAAAGAAAAATCATGGGAAGGAGGAAGGAGAAGGTGATCAGGGTAAGAAGGGGAGGAAGGCGGGGAAGAACCATGGCAAGAAGGGCCGGAAGAACAAGAAGAAGTGATAGCACATCACCACTGACCTAAGTCACCTAACCTCCACTCCCCTGCTCGTCTGCTCCACATGCTGAATTCCTACCTATTATAATGTGTGAATAATATAGTTTGTATGTAGTAGAGCATAACTCTGTTTTCTTATTTTCCTAGCTCCTTAACAACAGTTTACTTTCTCCTATAATATGTGAAAACAAGGTTATGTAGTATATCTCTCTTGCATGGTATTAGTATCTGGGTTTGCGAATTGGTCTCAGATCAATATCATTATCTACTTTCAGTACTTTTCAAGCTCATTTTCCAGGCCATAGTTTGGTAGTTTCTCAATTCTTCAATCAGCCCACGAGTCAACTAGTTTATGACACCTTCTGATAGTGTCTTTCACTTCAGCGGTCAATTAATCTTGTGAAAAAAATCGAGTCCGATGAGAAGATGGCAGCTGGTGGCTCCTCCACTTCCGGCGTCGGAGGCGGCGTTGGTGATGTCTCGTCGGACGGCGAGGTAATTCCGGCGGTTGGAATGAAGGGGATGTCAGAGATGCCAGGGCGGGAAACTCATAATTTAGAATCAGGGTTCTTGCTGGGTTGGACCATGAAGTGGGCCTGCTCATTTTGGGCCTGGCTGGGAAAGCTGACGGGCCTGATGCTGTTGGGTAAGGTCAAGTAACGCTGGGGTCTGAATCAACTTTGACCGACTGGTAGTTTCTGGGTTTGAGATTAAAGTGGGTTTCTGGGTTTGGGATTGAAGTGGGTTTCTGGGTTTGGGGTTGAAAAGATCTATTCGGATTGGAAACATCTGTTCGGTTAAGAAAACTGTCTCTTTTATCAATATCGAAATGGGTTTCTGGGTTTGCAACCATGGGAAAGGTAGAGAAGATGTTTATGGTTTATTGGAGAAAGATTGAAGCGCTGTGTGAGATTTCCGGGGGATGAGAATTGAGGAAGAAGAGATGAAAGCAAAAATATAAACTGATAAGAAAAAGGATTTGACCAGAAAAAATAAAGAGAAGAAGAAGAAGAAGAAGAGAGAGAAGAGTTTTGTTCATAACAAAATACCAGAAAAGATAAAAAGAATTACTCTTTAATTGTAAAATATTTTGAAAACTAATAAAATATTTATTAAGAATAACATCAAATCATGTAACGCAACACATGCAGATTAAGCTCCACTAATCAGAATCTATGCCGGATGGTAATCTATTGTGCCAAGAAATAGCAAACTAGACAGGAATGTGCACCAAAATAGTAAACACAAGCTGCAGAGTAAGAGAATATTGCAACAGACAAATCGGCAATATAATTAAGGGGAAGCACAGCAAGATATAGCTGAGAGCACCTGTGTTGCCGCCAACCATATCCTGATGTGTCAAATGAGAGTGAGATACACAAAACTGCTTCAAACAAGTAGTAGCTGGCGCAGATGCAATCTCTTTCTTCAAACTCGAATCAACTTCTTCACATATAGCCTGTTCTTGGACAATAGGAGATTCAACATCTTTTGGCTTGCAAGTGGATCTGAAGTGCAGGATCCACGGATTTGCCAGAACACCACTATCTGACTTACTAGAGCCTTATAGTTTATGTAACGCAAACTTTCTAGGGTGTTTTAGATGGAGCTGCTGAATTGAATTTTATAAGTCTGTAATGTTGTTCTTTGTAAGAGAAACCGGTATTGGAATCTTGCAAGATGGTTTCTGATTGCTTAATTGTTTGTCTTTTTGTCTTTGAAAGGTGGATGGGATATTTTGTAAAACATGCAGATTTACTTTCAAGAACAAGGACCAGTATGAATGCCATTTCACCGATGCAAAAACAGGCCAGGCTTGTGCGACCATGCGGGATGCTGGTTTTGAGCCAATACAAGAAGAAACGTGCTATGAAACAAGAGAAGAAGCTGCGAGTAATTCAAAAACAACTACAGGAGGTGGAGAAGAAAAAAGTGGAAAGAGAAGGTGAAGGTAAGAAAAAGAAGGGCAAGAATGGGGGAAAGAAGGGTCAAGGAAAGAAAGGTCAGAAGAACAAGAAGAAGAAGTGAGATATAGGAAAGAGTGTGGCCACTGACCTAACCTCTACACTGCCCCATATGCCTCATAATATGTGAAGGATATAGTTTGTATGTAGTCTATAACTATAAGATTTGAAGAACATAGCTCTTAGCAACTATAATATGTAATCTGTGAAGGATAGCTCTCTGCTTACTTTGGTTTGTCCCTCTTGCTTGCATGTCGATCTGATCTTAGGTTTCTCCAATCCTCTCTCTCACTCTTCCTCATCTTTGCTTTCTCGTTTAATTGAAGTTTTCTTAATCTTCTTCTTTGTAATTAGTATCTGGGTTTGTGAATTGTTCTCAGATCAATATCATCTACTTTCAGTACTTTGCAAGCTCATTGTGATAAAGTAGTCTGGGGTTCAACTCCAAAACCAATTGGCAATAGAGAGAGTAGCCCAAACCCTTATAAACCCACAGGCAAGGTCTCATATTCCCGATGTGGGATATATATCTCAACACGCCCCCGCACGTGTGGCGAATCTTTAAGCCTAACACGTGGACAACAACTTGGGTGGTCGTGGAGTTCGTGTGGCCTTTGGGCTTCACACGTGTACGTGGGCAACCCGCTCTGATACCATGATAAAGTAGTCTGGGGTTCAACTCCAAAACCAATTGGCAATAGAGAGAGTAGCCCAAACCATTATAAACCCACAGGCAAGGTCTCATATTCCCGATGTGGGATATATATCTCAACACATTGTCCATACCATAGTTTGATAGTTTCTCATTTCTTCAATTAAACCCCGATTCAACTAGTTTATGACACCATCTGATAGGGTGTTTCCCTTTAGCCGTCAATTAATCGAGTCCGGTGAGAAGATGGCGGCGGTGGCTCCTCCACTGCCGGAAGAGGCCGTTGTGAGCCAGATTGATGGCGATGCCTGCGTCGGAGGCGGCGTTGGTGATTCCTGTGTCGGAGGCGGCGTTGGTTATGCATCGTCGGACGGCGAGGTGATTCCGGTGGTTGGAATGAAGGGGATGTCAGATGCCACGGCGGGAAACATAATTTAAAATCAGGGTTCATGCTGGGTTGGGCCATGAAGTGGGGCTGTGCATTTGGGCCTGGCTGGGAAAGCTGACGGGCCTGATGCTGTTGGGTTAAGGTCAGGTAACGCTGGGCTAATCCACAATTTGGGGCTTTCCTTTTCACGTTGAACCTGCTTGTTGAACATGATGTTGGCCCTCGTATTCTTCTACTCGATCATGTTTCATCTGTTTCGTTCTGAATAAATTGGTTTTGTTGAGCATATAGGCACAGAGATACTGGTGAATATACTGTCCTTTAAAGATGATTATATATACTTAAATGAACTTCACGTTGAACTCGAAACATTTCTCAAAAGCACTCCTTTTTTTGTTTTATTTTGGAGAATGACCCTTAGTATGAGTTGGTTCTGATCATCCCTTAGTATATACATGGAATAAGTTGTATACACGATCATCCTTCTGTAATTTCCTTTTTTTTCTCTTTGATATGATTATACATTATCCAAGTGTTAATATTATAACATATTCTAGTTTTCCAAGTTCATCTGGGCAGCAAAAGACAATAAAAGGAGAGTAATATGATATCTAGGAAGAGATTCAAGTGGTGACGCTGCTTGTATGGAAGATGTGCCCTCCGGGAATTGGAGAAGGAGAGCGGTTTGGGTTTTAGCGGGCGGAGTTGAGAATGAAGATGGTGAGCTTTCAACACCAGGTGGAACAAGAAGATTAAAAGAAGAGATGAATTTGTGTCTAAAAAATTATTGTGGTTAACAGTGTTAGTGGTTCTAGATATCGAAATTGGATCGGGATTGAAACTTTAGATACAGTTTTGATATATTACAAAGATAAGATACGAAAGTTAATAGTCAAACAAAGTTCAGATATTGTATTATCAAGTTTCTTTATATTTAAACTATATATAGAGTCTAAGAATAAGACAAACAAATTATGTTATGTGTCAAGTCTTCCAAAACCATGGCTCAAATGCCGTCCTACTTGAACATGATTCAGACCGATTGATTTCCAACTAAAGCGACTGTAAATTTTCTTGTAGAAAAGGAAAAGTTGGTGAATGTGATGAACAAACTAGATCACCGAAATTGACATCCACGCACGAATATAATTCCTACCTATATATCTAAATTCCATTTCGAAGTTGGAATTAAATTGATCATCATGTATATTTGTTGTAGGTTTCTCTTCCATTTCGATAGTAGTATAAAATGTTTTCTTCTTTCAGAAATTTGATACGAGCAGTTACAGCTTGTTTTGGAGTATGCATGATTTGGACAGCAACACACACCTTGAAGACGACAATGGAGCCAACAACACGTCGACGAGATCGTTGGAGTACGCACTCGTCAGGACCAAAAGGAAGCTCAAAAAAATACTTTTTTAAAAGCATGGAAATGAAGAAGAAAAAAAGCTGAAGATAGTATATAGGCCAATTCATCAAATCATAGTCACGGTTCCTGCATAATCATCAAAACTACAAAAACTCGCAACTTTAGCTACAATTATTTAATTCTTTCTAAAAAAAGAACTACAATTTTAGTTATATCTCTAAATTTGTATAATTTTATTTGCAACTTTATCCTCTAACAAAAAACAACAACAGATAAATAAAAAATCAATGATTTTAATCTTCTACGATTGAAGACTGTACGCTCTATAAAAACGATGGTTGCTTGCTTAAGAAGACCTCCCACGCCGAGTATGAAAAATTTATATGGTATTAATTTATACTAACATCTTGACCCGCATAATGTGCGTGTTAATTTGTTTTTTTGTTTTTATAAAAAAAAATTTACAATTAATATTTGAATATTCTCTTTAACTAATGATATTTGAAGTTTCTCTCATTCCAATTTTTATCACCATATTTTTTTCTTCTAAGAACATAAAATCTGATTCATAGGTTGAATGTCAATTACTATTTTACCCATAATTACTGAAATTATTAATTTTGAAATTAATATTTGAATATTCTCATTAATTAATGATATTTAAAGTTTATTTATTCTAATTTTCATCTCCACCTTTTTTAATAAAATCTGATTTTCAGATTGAATGTCAATTACTATTTTTCTTATAATTACTGAAATTATTAAATTTTAATTTTAATTAATTAATAATATTTTCAATACTTCAAAAATTTTAACAATTCCACCATTCTTCCAACTTTATTAAAATGGTAAGAACAAGTGAAACCAAATTAAGATACTGGTATAACCGGCCTCAAACTAAATCACCGCCAATTTCTGGTCCCAGCGACTCTCCAACCATGACGTCAGCGTCGGAGTACTTGACACTGGGGTGTGGCCGGAGAGCCAGTGTTTCAACGACACCGGGATGTCTCCGGTGCCGCGGCGGTGGTGCGGCGCGTGCGAGACCAGACCGGCAGAGGCTTCACAAAGCAGAACTGCAACCGAAAAGTCGTCGGCGCCAGAATCTTCTTGATAGGATACGACTACGAGTCGGCCACCGGAAAGTTCAACGTGCAGACGGACTACAAGTCTCCGAGAGACCAGGACGGCCACGGGACCCACACCGCCGCGACCGTCGCCGGGTCCGCCGTGCGCGGCCTCAACCTTTTAGGGTACGCGTACGGCACTGCGAGGGGGATGGCGCCGGCGGCGAGGATCGAGGTGTACAAGGTGTGCTGGGTCGGAGGTTGTTTCAGCTCCGACATAATGGCGGCGGTGGACAAGGCGGTTGCTGACGGAGTTGATGTTTTGTCTATTTCACTTGGTGGTGGGGTTTCCTCGTACTACCGGGATAGCTTGTCTATTGCGGCGTTTGGGGCTATGGAGATGGGTGTGTTTGTGTCATGCTCCTCCGGGAACGGTGAGCCAGACCCGGTGAGTTTGACTAATGTCTCGCCGTGGATCACCACCGTCGGCGCTAGCACTATGGACAGAGATTTTCCGGCCATTGTGAAGTTGGGAAATGGGACAAGTGTCACTGGTGTTTCGCTTTACAGAGGTAGAATGAAGCTTGATACAAAGAAGATGCACCCTGTTGTGTTTGCGGGTGGGAATTCGAGTAGTAGTCCTGATCCAAGTGCGTTATGTTTGGAAGGTACATTGGATCCGAGGAAAGTTAATGGGAAGATTGTGATATGTGAGCGTGGGATTAGTCCTATAGTGCAGAAGGGAGAGGTGGTGAAGAATGCAGGAGGAGTTGGGATGATCTTGGTTAGTACGGCTTCGAATGGGGAGGAGCTTGTGGCTGATTGTCATCTGATTCCGGCGGTTGCTGTTGGGGCCAATGAGGCGAAATTGATCAAGCATTATGCTATGACTAGTCCGAGAGCAAAGGCAACTCTAGCATTTGTTGGTACTGGAGTTGGGGTTAGGCCTTCTCCTGTTGTGGCTGCATTTTCGTCGAGGGGGCCTCCACTTCCGGCGTCGGCGAGGTAATTCCGGCGGTTGGAATGAAGGGGATGTCAGAGATGCCAGGGCGGGAAACTCATAATTTAAAATCAGGGTTCTTGCTGGGTTGGACCATGAAGTGGGCCTGCTCATTTTGGGTCTGGCTGGGAAAGCTGACGGGTCTGATGCTGTTGGGTAAGGTCAAGTAACGCTGGGGTCTGAATCAACTTTGACCGACTGGTAGGCCCAAGACTCAATAGGGTTCGATTTTCCTAATCCTCAAAGGCTACAGATTATAGACAAGGAACCAATCCAAATTGTGGAGAGATTCCCAGGAGGGTCTGGAAAACGTCAACTTTTTCTATAAATAGGGTGAGATCAGTGTACGTGACAGCCCAATGCAAGAAGAGGCCCGAATCAGGAAAAGAATATTTGTATAAATAGCCAGTTGGGATCTAATCCAGACTCCCAATCTGCCGCGGCCGTACTGATTACTGAAGGCTTGTAGAACCTTTGAGCAAGACGTAGTTGAGTTTCAGGGCACAACCTAGCCTCTTTCCTCTTCAACTCTTGAGATTTCAAATTATGGATCCATCTCGTGGTGCGTTTTCATTAACATCTCTTTTCTTATCAAATTTCAGGTCTTTATTTTGGTTGATCGATCTCTTCTATATATTGCAGATAATACATGTTCTTGATACATATATATTAATTTCAAAGAGGATCTATATGGCTGTTATATATAGCATATGTTCATCCTTAAGTTTAGATTTAGATTTTCTGTTCTCGATTGTTTTGATTTCCAGTTGCTTCTCTAGTTTAGATTGCTTTTGGGTAGTTTGCCTTTATGCAGGCTGTTGTGCTTTATTTTGATATTTTCTTCCTTCCATGAGAGGGTTCTTCGGTAATAATTAAGGTTTATAAGTTTGGTTCATATTAAATTCATATTCGATAGTTATTTATTTGTTTGTTAATCTCTGGTCTGTTACCTCTTTTTAATTTTTTTTTCCCTTTATTTTGGTTTATCAGATTGGTCAGAGTTGCCTAAGAACCTATTGGATTCAGTTTTAGGAAGGCTAGAGTTACTGGGAGATTATCTGCGGTTTACTGTTGTCTGTAAACCATGGTATTCGGTAGCAAAGGATAATAAAAACATACTTGTTAGAAGGCAAAGTTGTCATCCTCCTCCACTGCTGTTGATTAATTCTGACAATGAAGATACATGGAAGGTATACAACGTCATGGATAATAAGCTTCTTGATCTGCAAGTAAGAGTTCCAAATACTCGGTTTTGTGGATCTTCAAAGGGATGGCTGATCTTTGTGGAGAATAACTTTGCCATTACCCTTGTGAATCCATTCTTTAGGGTTAGAGGGAGGAGAGAGAACCAAAATTCAGTTATCCACCTTCCTACATTGTTGGACACTGCAGGCAAATATTATCTTAAACACTTTGATTATTTTGTTAGCAAGGCTGTAATTTCAGCTGACCCGATACTGAATCCAAACGAGTGCATTGTTGTGGTCATAGCTGACCCCTTTTCTCAATTGGCTTTTATTCGACTCGGGAAAGACTCAACCTGGAGTTATGTTGATTGGCGTTACCGTGCTCGTGGGTTTCAAGAAGTAGTTTTTCTTGAAGATAAGTTGTATGGTGTTCAATCTGATAGCAGAGTTTTGTCTTGTGAGATCAACTCTCGTTTTCACTCCGGCCTAAAAATAGCTGCACGCAGCATTGATACAAGGTATTGGACCAAGAATTATCTAGTGTATTCAAATGAGCAAGGATTGTTGTTAGTTCATAGGCTGATTAATCATTATAAGGATGGGAGGAGACGTACCGTGAAATTTGTATTTTATAAACTGAATTTCAATAAGCGTAAGTGGATTGAGATAGATAGTTTAGGTGATGTTGCACTCTTTGTGGGTGATAATTCTTCATTTCTCATGGCCGCGTCAGGTTCTGGAGGATGTCTACCAAATTGCATATACTTCAGTCATGATAGTAATTGTAATGATGAAGTCTTGGGAGATAATGGTCCTCATGATTTTGGCGTGTATGATATCGAAAATAAAAGGTTTATAACCATCGATACCACGTATGTTTCAACTTTAGCCAAGATGAGCAAGCAACCCCCGATCTGGATTGTACCAACATTTCAGCTGTAACCTCATGTATTTTTCCTTCGTTTCTTTTCTAGGACCGATGTAACAACGCCCATTGTATTGTTTTTTTGTTCTTTTTCTTTCTTTCTTTATTGAAAGATTTTGAATGGGGAAAAGTTTTATCAAATCAGTTGTGATGATTCATCCTTTATTGATTTTCTACTTATTGATGTTCAGGCTCCTGAATTCATTCAGGATGGCCTCATGTAAGTTTTTCGTTCTCGTTAATAAAAGTTTCTCGGTTATTTAAAAAAACATTCATTTAATTCTTGAAAAGTAATTATAGTAGTAAAAATTTTATTAATTTATGCTCTTCATGTATAGAGATATAGCCGTTTAAAGACAATTTTATAGGGAAAAATGGTTCAAACAGTCGTCTCCATTTCATTCATGGTAATTATATGTGAGTGAAATGACTCCGCCCGCGATTCATGTTGAAGGACATGGAGCTCATATGTTGCCCGACCAATTGAAAATAAGAATGAGTGAAACAGAGTGCGCGCAGGGTGGGTTTGTCAGAGTCGCCATATGGTAGTGCTGCACATCGGCTCAATCCATTAAATAGTGAAAACGCACGACTCTTTAGTAAACCTCTTCTTCATCTTCATCTGGTGGTTGCATGATGATGGCCTCTTCTTCTGCATCCAGCCAACCCTGCAAGTACGATGTCTTCCTCAGTTTTAGAGGAAAAGACACCAGCAAAATCTTCGTCGGCCATCTCGACAGAGCCCTGCAACAGAAAACGATCAACAACTTCATCGATTCTGAAGAGCTCAGCAAAGGCAACAACATTTTTGAACTACCCGCAGCTATTGAGGACTCGAAGATTTCGATCGTAGTTTTATCTCAAATCTATGTCTCTTGTCAAAATCCTGGATTTCATGGATGCAAAGAAGCAGGTAGTGCTGCCATCTTCTACGAAGTTGATCCCTCTGATGTACGGAAAATCTAGGGAAAATTTGCCAAACATGAGAGAATTTTGACCTCGACGAGGAAGAGTTAAAGAGGTGGAGGTCCGCTCTAGCTAACTAGAGTAGCTGATCTATCAGGCTGGGATTCTAGAAAATATGAGTAAGTATTCTTCATTCTCTGACTTAATCCTGCATGAAAGTTATTTCCCTTCAATTTCTAATACAGGGTTTTCTGTGCAAACTTACGAATATCCCTACATATTATTATTATTATTATTTTAATTGAACATATACTACTAATTTGGTTATTCCTTTACCCATTTTAATAATTGACCGTATACTACTATTTATGTCCAATTGAACAAATATTTCTTAAAGTCTTCACACACATTATTATTTAAGGACTATTTTGCCCTCACTCCTTAAACATACATAGAAAGTGAAAAAGTTGAAGAGAAATGACTTAGTTGGAAACTCATAGACTCCGGTCGTCGGACTCCGGTCACCGGCCGCCGGACTCCGGTCACTGGAAAATCGCTGGTGACCGGAAAATTTTATTATGTCATAATCTAAAGTATACTAGAGTTAATAAACTTAGATCTGAAGTATACTGGAGTTAATAAACTTAGATATGAAGTATACTGGGGTTACTAAGGTTGGGTTTGGTGCAGCTGGGCTTATAAGATATAAGCTGACTTTTACTTTTTTGCAGCTTATAACCAGAAGGTGAGTGTTTGCAGCTTCTCCTTTTTCCCTCAAAACACCTTTTACTTTTTTAAGAAGTAGCTTATTTTTAGACTTACCAAACACTAAAACCTTTGATGCTTAAAAGCAAAGGAGCTTATAAGCTCTCCCAAACCCAGCCTAAACTTCGATTTGAAGTATACTAAGGTTAATAAACTTAGATATGAAGTATACTGGGGTTAATAAACTTAGATCTAGAGTATACTGAGGTTAATAAACTTTGATCTATAGTATATTGGGATTAATTCACTAAACCTTCAAAATAACCTTCTCTAAGACAAAAAAACAGTCATTACAAAAAGAAAAATATTTACTGTCCCTAGTAAAAAAACCAGGAAACATGTTCATAGAACCAAATCATTACGTCTGATCCTTCTATCACCTGCATTTTCGTCTGTCAAAACTTGAATCAGAACTATATGATTAACCGATTTGAATCAGACCTATATGAATTGCATAGCTATTGGATTAACCGATTAACATATATACTACATAACTTGAAGACCTTATATCAGATTTGAAAATAGAAAAAGACCTTATATCAAATTGCAAGTAGAAGAAGACCTTATATCAAATCTGCGAATAGAAAATGCAAATAAACTCCACAACATAAACCAATCGACAAGCACAAAAAGTGTGTTATCAAGGACCAAAACTCAAGACATAATATAATCATATTAAACTACATAAATGGAAAAGAGTCAAAGATCTATTAACAACTTCCTTGAGTAAATAACGTACATGGAAGATTTCCTTTCCCACAGCAAAACCCGACCAAAATCTCCGGTAGATGGTCACCGGCATCAGAGATAGACGTCGTCGACAAGAGAGAGAGAGAGAGAGAGAAAGAATCATTTGAATGGCAGAGGTCGTAAAAAGAGCAGAAGCACTTGGTCTTAAACAGAGCAGAAGGAGGAGATTCGTATGAATCTCGACTAGATATGGTATGGCGTAGACGACGACAATCAAATCAGACCTGACCTTCACCAACTCGACGATATTCGGCGACGACTCAGATGAGAGAAGGGTGAAGCTTTTAGAGCGCCAAGGGTTTGTCTTTGGTTCAACACCGAGGAAGATGAAGCTCTGATCGAAGAAGCGATCCAATTGCATCTAGGTGAGCACCGAGCAGAGAAGCTCTGATCAGTGAGAGAAGATCTCCGAGCACAACCATCGAGCAAAGATGGAGGAGATATGGCGTTGTTGAACGACGACGGAGGAGCAACGACCTCCGAGCGATCACCGACAAGGGCTGAGGCCTCGGTCTTCGACTCTCTGCTTCAAGAGAGAGGACGAAAAAAATGTAGATGAATTCAGATCGAGGAAAGTTGAGGGTTAGTTGAATAGAAACGAGGTTACATTTGTCATTTCAGTATGAATAATTGGAATGAGATTTGGATTCTTTTTATCATTCATTTACGTTTAAAATCCCTGATTTTTGTGTATTTGGTTATTAGCCTTTTTGTAACTAGCATATCCGAATCTTTGACGTGACTAATCCCTAAGGTTCCTGCCGGATTCCACAACATTTGAAAAACAAGAAACATGCACTAGCAATTGCTAGGTGGGTACCATGGGAGAGGGTCGAGCCCTAGACCTCTTAGGAGCAAACCAATAGTCTAACCGCCAGGTAAGTACTTGACTCTGATAATATCACTACAGATTATTATGTCTTATCTACTAGATCCCTGATTTTAGACTGTATCATAGTAATGTTCTATGTCATTATATGTTCCTAGTAACTGTACCAGTTAGGAACTTGAGGTTGATAACAAGATGGAGGTTCACCGAAGATGTAAAACATCTACATTTTAATAAACGGTGCTAACATAAGAAGGCGCACAAATTTGCGAAACTCAGCAACGTGTATCCGGGATACAAGTCAACTTATTGATGATGGTCATGCTTGGAGAAAGTATGGCCAAAAGGAGATACTTGGATCCAGACATCCCAGGTATTTCAGACATTTTATCATATCAAATCTGGCTATGTTTCTTTTTGAGGTAATATACTACGATACGATGTGACTCTTGTCTATGACTATGTTTCTTTTATGTTTAGATGAAGTCACTCGTATTTTAACATTAAGAAATCAAACCATAGTATTCCTGAAGATAATGTCACCCATAACATTAGATAACTTTTGTTGGCAGAAACTATTACAGATGTACTTGTAGATTGGATCAAGGTTGTATGGCTACTAAGCATGTGCAGCGCGTTAGTGATGAGCCAGTATTATATAGAACTACTTACAGAGGAAATCACACATGCAGACCAGTCTCCAGCATACAGGACATAGAAGAGTTCTTTTTGGCATTTTAAGTCCTTTCAGATTGGCTATGGGATATGATGCTTCTTCCTGGGTCTGCAAACTTTGTTTGGAATTACTTGGATTTGTATCGTTATGATATTCGCTCTTCAATTCATGAATCATGATTTTGTCTACAGGAGGAGGTATGTCTATGTGGTACATCTAATGTCTGTAAATTTGTGTTTTGCTGCTGCTTTGAACTTTGATTTTCTTTGCTTCTGCAGAAGTTGTTAAAATATTGGGATGTCAATGCCACTGAACACTATAAGCTCAGTTGCACTGGTATTCACATTCGCTATTTAGTCCTCGTATTTTCCTTAATAAACTCTCAGTGCACTGATCAGACAAGTGGAAAGCAGGATACAAAACCCGTCTTTGCAACATATGGATATGGTGGACTACTTACTGATATGTGAGTAGACTCGCTATGTAGCTCAGTTACCCTTTTAGTTTCTTTGATGCTAGTTTTTAATGCCTTGAAATCAGTTATAGCATTACACATCTCTTATTTCCATCATAGGTAGAGAAGCAAACCAAGATGAATCTGAATTTCTATGCCCTATCCAACGGCATGGTGGCTCTATCATGTGTCTTTCATCCAAGAAACGAACTCTTTTTCTCTTCTAAATGCATCCTCACAGCTCTGCAACAATCTGCCGCCTCCCAGCAGGGCGAGAGGAAGTCCAACTCAAGTGCCATAGTGTATTGGCAAAATTGAAATGACGAACATTGACATGTGTAAATGCAAGCATTGTATGTCATGAATGTTACTATTGGAAGATGTAAAACACAGTTTGTCTCTATTGTCTGGACAGGTCCACAACGTCGACATTTACTGTAAATCACCATGCAATAGCTTCATAAATTGATTACATTCCGTTTCTGAAATTCTCAGCATTGGTGTTTTTGTTCATGGTTTAAAGTTTGAACTTTGTATTGGTAAATCACCGTACGCTCTTATCAGAAAAACAAAATGGTGGTGGGTAATGAATGGTGGTGATTACTTGGAACTGAGGCCTGGGTTGTGAAGCTCACAGTGGATCGGAGGCAAAGCTTTGAACGGGAGAAATAAATCTCCAAAAAAATGAAAAAAGAAAAAAAATCTTGTTAGCCAGGTGGACAAGTGCCACGTCTGCGCGGCCACAGGTGTCGCCGGACTATTGGGATTGAGGTTCACTGTAAAAAACCGTTTAAAAAAATTAACATTAAACTTTAAACTAGAGGTGGCAAACGGGTCGTAAAGCACGGATACGGCACATTTAAAAGTGGTCTGGCACGCACGAGGACGCTACCGGCTCGACACAAACATATTATCTTAATGGGCCGGGTCTAGAAAAATGAGCCCATGAGCCTAGCCTGAGCCGGTTATAGGCCCGACCCGATCCAAGCACGATAAGTTAAGGCCCACGACCCGTCCCACTTTAAAATATATATTTTTTCTTTATAATATGAATATTATATGTGTATAAATAATATAGAATTTGTTTTAAGTGTGAACAATAACTTATAAATACTAATAATTATTTATTTTGATTCTCTTAGACCCATAAAATTTTTTGCTAAAACATTACCAAGTATAAATAATGATCATATGATTCATATATCATATATTTCCTTAGTTTGTTAGTAAAGAAAACAAATGATCGATAGAAAATGTGAGTTATTTTTCATTTGTTTTGTTTTAGTATACTATGATATCAATTTTAGACTAATTTCTATTTTTAACTACAAACGGGTCCGGCCCGAGTATGGCCCAATATGTTATGGTATTAGGCGTGGACCAGGAGCTTTAAATTTGAGTAAATGAGTCTGCCTGAACCCGAGCCCGAGTCCGTTAAGACGTAGGCTGTCATGAACCGACCCAAACACTATCCAAAACCCAATTAAACAGGTCTCGACCCGTCCCCTTTGCCACCTCTACTTCAAACTCGCTTGACTGTTTCTTGATCGCTTAACACTAACGAGTCCTCTTAGGCAGAGTAAAAAATCTCCTAGGACCAGGTCAAATGTGAAACTAAAGAGTCCATTGGCAATCTTCTCAATATTGTTTTGGCATAACTGACTTGCACTCTTCGAACTGCAGAATTCGATCAGGAATTTCCTCCCATAAGTGTCACCACCGCCATTGCCATTGTGGGACGACGCCATTTTATTTTTCAATGAATTGGTCGCTTCAAATTCCTCCACCAACTTATCCACTCATGTTTTCAGTCTCACAATGCAAGCTTGTTTAACATTATTAGTAATGAAGGAGAGATGTTTCATTAATTCTCATTATCGACAATGTAGTTATCTCTTATATCTTAATAACCAATTATTGTCTTATAATATTGTTATTATAATTTTGATAGTTCAAAAAATATATATTCAAGGGAAATATTGGAGATTGTCGAAAACTATAAAATTCAGAAATATATTATCAAAAGAATGTGACAATTTTATAACCCAAAAAAATGTGATAGTTTTTATGGATATATATAAAATTTTACATAAATAGGTCAAGCTCCTTGCTTAACATGGATGGCAAAGGAGTTTTATCCGGTCCTTAGGCACCAAGGCATGATCCTCCATGCGGGGGATTTATTTCCATGGTAACACGTGGCAAAGGTCGCAACAGGCTCTGACAAAATGGCAGCAAACCATGTGATAAAGGTAGGAGATAAAAAGGAATGGTATTATTGAAATAACGATGTAAACGGAGGGCAAAAGCGCGGAACAGTAATCTCCCATGCTCCGCTTAATATATAGAAGATGGTGATGGAGGAATGAGGTCGATAGAAGAATAGGTGGGGGAAATAATGACTGTCCAGAAATAGAAAGTTTTGAGTTCAAGCTAATTGAGGGGATCAGAAAGGATGCTGGTGTTTTCGGTTGATGATGATATGGTTGGGTTCAACTGTGAAGATTAAGGATGGCAATTGTATCCATTGGGTAATACCCACGGGTATTATACCCACCCATTAGAAAAATGGTTAATGTCCATTGGATAAATATCCATCTTTTTGTTTTGTGGATATTTCATACCCATACCTATACCCAACTGGGTAATGGTTAACCATTTATCCGTTTGACTTTTTATTTCTTGCTTTAATTTTCTTTGACTCCACAAATATATATATATATATATATATATATATATATTTGAAGATGAAGATCTGCACATTTGAAGAAGATCTGGATATCAATGAAGATATGTGAATGAATTTTCTCTTCAATTTCTTTTATTTTTTTCTGTGATCTACAACTCATGATCAAGACTTGGGGTTGATAAAATGATGATTAATCTAGATCAGTGAATAGAGACGCGAATTGTGGTGTTGAGAAGAGAATTAAATTTGAGAAGAAGATTTGGGGTTGATAATTCAAATTGGGATAATGAAGACTGAGAATCAGGGAAACTCACTCGCCTTGATTTATTATTTCATCCTTTTTTTTAAATTCAAAATTATTCTAATTGATATTTAAGAAAATAAAGAATAAATATGTCTAAAAGCATAAAGTTTAATCAGTTTTGATAAAGAAAAAAAACGACATTTATAAAGTCATATATGGGTAAATGGTTAACCATGAAAATACCCATACCCATGTGGGTATCAATTATCCATTACCCATTTCTCCATGGATAATATGATGCTACCCATTACCCATAATTTATGTCCATTAGAATAAATATCCATGGTTAACCATATCCATGGTTTTTCATGCCATCCCTAGTGAAGATCGATATTGCAATGTCATTGCTGATGCCACTGGTGCACCTCTTTACATGACTCTGGAATTTAGGCTCATGATTTAATTTGTTGCGATGTCCAATTGACTTCATACTATAAACTCAAATAGGCGCTAGCCTCCTTTTTTGCTACCATAATCTTGGATCAGCATTATAAAAGAAGCAAAATATGTGCTAAACCGTAGAATCACATAATCTTAATCTTTTGAACACTTCATTGTTGCTCGACAACACTAAAGGCTTTTATAGTATATTTAAGTTGCCAGTTCTAATGTTATTCTGTATGTTATTGTATTTCTTTTCTTCATGTTTTCTGCTGTGTTGTGTTTGAGACTGTAGAATATCTTCTTCTTCAAACTCATGGCGTATCAGTGTATATGGGCCTTATATTATAATACAATTCATACACGCTAAACCACACACCCACCTTTCTTCAGACTTTTTGTTTGGTTCTTTTTTTCAGTTCATACAAAAGTTAGTTGGGGTCAGCCAAAACAAAACAAAAAACAAAATGCAAGTTGTGTCTTATACATGTTGAGCATCTTTTTTACTATTCTGGTCAAAGAAGCAGGGCTTCTCATATGTTGCCCTCAGTTGCAATCAGAAAATCCAGTGTTTCAAATCTAGCATTAGGCTACTGATTTCACTTTGACCATCTTAGATGTCTTCTTCTTCTTCTTCTTCTTCTTCTTCTTCTTCTTCGTTTTCTCGCATTCGTGGCAACTATGATGTCTTCTTGAGCTTTAGAGGGACAGACACTCGGAAGATCTTTGTTGGTCATCTCTACAATGCTCTGCAACGGAAGGCACTCGCTACCTTCATAGATACTGAACAGCTTGGAAAAGGCGACGTTCTTGGGGTGCTACTGAAAGCTATCGACGCATCAAAGCTTTCTGTGGTAGTTTTGTCTGAGAACTTTGCATATTCCAAATGGTGCTTACTGGAACTTGAGAAAATAGTGGAATGCATGGAGACAAAGAATCACATAGTGGTTCCCATCTTCTATCAAGTAGATCCTGCTGATGTTCGTTATGTGAAGGGAAGTTTTAGCAAAGCGTTTGAAGAACTCGAGCACAAGTCCAGGGGGACTGTTGAAGAAAGGAAGAGGTGGAAGTCTGCTCTAACTAGAGCTGGCTATATTAATGGCTGGGATTCCCGCAAATACGAGTAATGTTTCTTCATGCTGTTCCTTCTATTAGTTATAACAAATGATGAACCTGGGACTAGGATTAGCAAAAACACCAGACATAGTCAACTACAGTATCGTCTCTAGTCTAGTAGGCAGCTAAAAACATGAGTATACTTCATAATTGGTAACATACAAGATAGTATGAGTATATAACAATAGTTTTGCTCAAAACTGTTATAATCTTAATGGTCAGTTTGACAGATGGAGTTAAAATTTACTTATTCCTTATAGTTCTTTACAAATTGTTCCTTACAGTGCTGGATAACAATTGCTGCCTTGGGCTATAGCTGAGACAAAGACATCAAATCTTGAGGTTGAAGGACCTTTTCAAAATTTATGAAAACTATTTATTGGGATTCATTGATCTTAGTTATAAATTAGGCCTCCCTATGCTTTGGGACGGCCCTGGTCAATAATTCTTCATAGTGCTGCAATTCTTCATCTGAAATACTGAATACAGCTTTGAAATACTAGAAAGCTTCATATTGTGATGTTTTTAATTTATAGAATGCTTCAGCTTTGATCAAACTTATATTCATAAAAATGAATTAGTTTATGTATAACTGTATATAACCTTTTTGATATCTGATCTCATGAAATTTTAACTTTGGTTTATCCAGGATACAAGAGCAGTTGAAAGTATAGACCTTGACTTGTACCACTTGAAAGGAATACGCATAAATGCTAAGCTTTTATTCGCATGACAAAACTAAGCTTTTATGCTTTGGAATAGTTTTAGTTTTATGTCAGTGGTTACTTTCTCATTTCTTTAGTCTTAACTGAAGAATTATGTCAGTAGTTTCTTAGCTAGTTACATCTAGTAAACTATCTTGCTGATTCTGATTTTGATCCTATTGGTTTACATCATATTTGGTCTATATATCTTATCATAATGGGATCAGACTATTTCTCTAACTACTTATATATGCTCGGGACTGCAACTGTATGACAAAGTACTGTTTTTCACATTTTTTCAGGAATGATGTCAAGCTTATTGACGATGTTGTTAAAGATATTTTAAAACAGTTGAGCAACATCCGCGAAAGTAAATCCAATGATGACTTGGTTGGAATGGATTCCCACATAACCGAAATGAAGTCTCGATTAAGTGCTTATAAGCATGGGAATGTCTGCGTGGTTGGAATATGGGGTATGGGCGGTATAGGGAAGACAACCATTGCCAGAGCTGTTTATGAGGATATGTGTGGAGACTTTGATCACCATTGCTTTCTTTATAATGTCAAGGAAGATTTCAAGAGAAAAGGTGAAGCAGGAATGCAGGAAGAACTTCTATATAGAATCTCAAGGGAGAATGGGCAGCATTTGAGTTCCAGAATGATAATGGAAAGGCTTAGTGGGATAAAACTTTTTCTTGTTCTTGATGATGTGGACAGTTCTGATCAAATTGATGCCCTACTTGGAAAACAATGTTCATTTGGTCGTGGAAGTAGAATCATTATAACGACCCGAGATAAGGGCCTACTTAGAGAATTTGATGTATATGAGCCGGGATATTTAGATAAAGATCAAGCCCTTGAACTGTTTACGAAGTATGCCTTCAGAACAATTGAACTATCAACAGAGTATGATCGTCTCTTACAGCGTGCCATTAAATATGCTCAGGGTCTGCCTTTAGCACTAAAAGTCTTGGGAGCTTCTCTCTATAAGAAAAGTGTACGTGAGTGGGAAGTTGAGTTTGAAAAAATAAGGAAATGCCAGCACCTGGGAATTGAGGGTGTACTGAGGACAACCTTCGAGGGACTAGATCATCTACAGAAAACAGTACTTCTAGATATTGCATGTTTCTTTAGAGAAATGAAGAAGGACTACACAACAGAAATTCTGGAGGCTTGTGGCTTCTTTCCCATTAGTGTATTACCAGTTCTTGCTGATAGAGCTCTTGTGACGAGCACTGGATACTATGTTGTGCTGACAATGCATGATTTACTATTGGACATGGCCTTGGGAATTGTCCGTAGAGAATCAAGCCTTAGTAGGTTGACAAGTCCTGATGAAATCGAGGAGTTGTTAACTCAAAATACGGTGAGATATAACTCTACAAGTCTATTTTTTCTTGATGACTTCTTTTTCATCTGAAATACTGAATAGCTTTGAAATACTAGAAAGCTTCATAATGTGATGTTTTTAATTTATAGAATGCTTCAGCTTTGATCAAACTTATATTCATAAACATGAATTAGTTTATGTATAACTGTATATAACCTTTTTGATATCTGATCTCATGAAATTTTAACTTTGGTTTATCCAGGATACAAGAGCAGTTGAAAGTATAGACCTTGACTTGTACCACTTGAAAGGAATACGCATAAATGCTAAAGCTTTTATTCGCATGACAAAACTAAGACTGCTCAGAATCCGATCCAACCGCTCCATAGACTTTGTTGATGATTATTATGGTTCACGGGGTGAATTATACCATCTGATTGATGACTGTAAACAACAAGTGAGTGGGGAGCTAAAGTTTCTTTCTCATGAGTTGAGGTGTCTCATCTGGCATGGATGCCCCCTGAGATCTTTGCCATCCAATTTCAACCCGAAGCATCTAGTCGACCTTGACATGCGTTCTAGCCGCATCGTACAACTCTGGAAAGGAACTAAGGTACACTGCTCGTTCACATTCTTTATTTTGTAAGGCAGTTTAGTTTCTACAGGCTTGTATACTATGTAATGCATGTTTTGCTGGTGCAGCTGCTGAAAAAGTTGAAATACATTGATTTGAGTCTATCCCTATACCTTAAGGAGACGCCAGACCTAACCGAGGCCACAGTTCTTGAGAAGGTAAACTTTGAAGGTTGTACAAGTTTATTGGAAGTTCACCCGTCCATCACTAATCTTAAGAACCTCCTTTTCTTGAGTCTAAAAGGGTGCAAAGAGCTCAAGATTCTTCCAAACAGCTTCTCTATGAAATCTCTTAAGGTCCTTGAGCTTTCTGGCTGCTCAAGTCTCGAGAAATTTCCTGAGATTTTTGAAGTTATGGAAGAGCTACCACGGCTTTGTTTAGATAAGACTGCAATTAAAGAACTGCCTTCATCAGTAGAAAATCTTAGGGGGATAGTCACTTTGAGCCTAAAAGATTGCAGAGAACTTGAGAGTCTCCCTAGCAGCATTTGTCAACTCAAGTCCCTTAGATATGTTACTCTCTCTGGGTGTTCTAAGCTTAAGGTGTTTCCAAAAATTGTGGGGGTAGAAGATATGAAAAGATTAACAGAGCTTCATTTGGATGGAACGTGTATGGAAGAGTTTCTGCCGTCAATATCAACTCTGAAAGAACTTGTTGTGTTGAGTCTAAGAGATTGCAAAAAACTTAAACGCCTTCCGAATAGCATTCATATGAAATCTCTTGAAACACTTATTCTTTCTGGATGTTCCAACCTTCAGAAGTTTCCAGAGATTTCAGAAAAAATGCAGAGGCTCTCAGAGCTTCTCTTAGATGATATTGCAATTGAAGAACTGCCGCTGTCAATTAAAAATCTTTGCCAGCTGGAATCTTTAAGCCTTAAAGATTGTGGAGAACTTAAGTGTCTTCCCAGCAGCATTTATCAACTTGAGTGCCTTGGTACAATTACTGTCTCTGGTTGTTCAAAGTTTGAAGTGTTTCCACAAAATGAAGAAAATTTGGAAGGACTACAAAAACTGGTTACATTAAGGCTAGAAGATTGCGGAGTACTTAGAAGTCTGCCGAGCAGCATTTGTCAGCTCAAGTCCCTTAGATTTCTTGCTCTCTCTGGTTGTTCAAAGTTTGAGGTGTTTCCAGAAATTTCAAAAGATATGGAAGAATTAAGAGAGCTTCATTTGGATGGAACGTCTATCAAAAACCTTTTCCCATCAATTCAACGGCTTAAGAGGATTATGTTATTGAACATGAGTGACTGCAGAAGCCTAACCTTTCTTCCTGACAATATCTGCAATTTGTCATACCTCACAGGTCTCACTCTCTCAGGGTGCTTGAATCTCCATGACTTGCCCAAGAACCTTGGGAAATTAGATTCCTTGGTGGATCTTGAAGTACAGGGAAGTGGTATAGAGGCTATAGAACAACCATTCTCTCTCTTATATCCAAAAAAGTCACCATCTTCATCAGCCAGTTGCTTGGTTGGCATGGATCGCCATATAAAGAAAATGCAAGTGCTATTATGTCCTGAGCAGGTGGATGATGTACGTATTGTTGGAATATGTGGAACTGGTGGCATCGGCAAGACAACCATTGCGACAGCTGTTTATGATAAAATTGCTCCTCAATTTGAACACCATTGTTTTCTTGAGAATGTCAAGGCAGGTTTCACAAGGCGTAGTGCAGAACAAATGCAGGAAGAACTTCTGACTAGAATCTTAAAGGTGAAGGTACAGAGTTTAGGCATTTTGAATAGAGGCTCCAATATGCTTATCGAAAGGCTAGGTATGAAGAAAGTTCTGGTTGTTCTTGATGATATAGACGATAAAATCCAGATTGAAACTTTGCTTGGAAAGCCATATTCACTTGGTGGTGGGAGTCGGATTATTGTAACTACTAGAAAGGAAGATATATTGAGTGAATTCAAAGTATATCGTCCCCAGCTATTAGATGTTGAATCTGTTGAACTGTTCAGACATTTTGCCTTCAGAACCATCAAACACTCAAGAAAGTATGATGCACTCTCAAAGCGTGCCTCAGAACATGCTCAAGTGCCTTTAGATCTTAAAGTGTGGGGAGCTTTTCTTTTCAACAAAAGTCTACATGAGTGGGAAGATGCCTTGACGGATAAGCACACAGTTTATTGGGTGCTAACAACTCACTTTTATGGCCTACATTACTCAGAGAGGAACATATTAATAGATGTTGCATGGTTCTTTGAAGGTATGGAAAAAGAGTATGCAGCAAAAGTTTTGCACAGTTGTGGCCTCTTTCCCTATAGCGCATTAAGAGGTCTAATTGATAGATCTCTCGTATCTATCTCAGAAAGGGATGGGACTATCAAAATGCATGATTTACTACATGGGATTGTTCGGGATTGCGTTCGCCATGAAGATGAACATGAACCTGGGAACCGCAGTAGATTAGAGGGTTACCAGGGAATTAGGTGTCTGTCAACTCAAGATCAGGTGAGATATTGATATCTACAGTATCTATTCATGACGAGTTCTCGGTTTTCATTTATAATATCTTCACATAGCTTCAACATGTAATCCGTTTGTTGAAAGTTTCATTATTAACCAAATTCCCATTGAAATTTAACTTTTGGTAGGAGGTATGTGTTAACTTATGATCTTCTATATGGTTCTGCATATTTTCACTAACAAATTTTTCACTATTGGTCAATCAGGTTACTAAAGCAGTTCAAGTTATAACCCTTGATCTGTCAAACTCAAAAGAGGTATACTTCATTGCAGAGGCTTTTGTCACTATGAAGAAATTAAGACTGCTCCAAGTTTATGATAATGGCTCCATTAACTGTAAACAACATATGATTGGAGAGTTTGAGTTTATTTCTCATGAGTTGAGGTGTCTCATCTGGCATAGATACCCTTTAAAGTCTTTGCCATCCAATTTTAACCCAAAGAATCTTGTCGACCTTGACATGCGTTTCAGTTGCCTTGAACAGCTTTGGGAAGGAACCAAGGTATGATCATCAGTTACGTGTGTTTCCTATATCAATGAGAATTAATGATTAGATGCCTTGTCTATTATTTAATGCATCTGCTTTCTTCATTCTTTCAACATGCAGCCTCTGAAATACTTGACATTCATCAATTTAAGCCACTCTCAATATCTCAAGGAAGTCCCCGACTTGACCACAGCTACAAATCTTGAGAAGCTAGTTCTTGATGGTTGTACAAGTATAATTGAAGTGCATCCATCGGTTTGGGACCATAAAAACCTCATCCTCTTAAGTCTAAAAGGTTGCAGGCAACTTAAGATTGTTCCAACCAACATCCGCATGAACTCTCTTAAGATTCTTGATCTTTCTGGCTGCAACAATTTTCAGAAGTTTCCTGAGATTTCAGAGGTTATGGTGGAGCTAGAAGATCTTGGTTTAGATGAGACTGCAATTGAAAAACTTCCTTCGTCAATTGCACGGCTAAAGAGGCTTAACGTATTAAGTATGAGAAACTGCACAAGTCTTCTCTCTCTTCCGGATAGCATCTGTGATATGGCGCATCTTACAATTCTCAATCTGTCAGGGTGCTCAAAACTTTATGACTTTCCTGACAGCTTGAGGAATAGACAATCATTGACCATCATTGGTATAGAAGAACTCACATTTGGTATGAAAAGCACAGAGATAGAGAATGAGGTTTCATCAGACGAGTTTTTCAGTCTCTCAGAGAATTCATCAGAGTCAGGGGAAGAGGTTGATGGAGGACAAGAGAAAGCGGAGATGGAGTGTTTTTTATTTTAATTATTATTTTTTATTTAAAGATGGACTGAGCAGCCTGCCTAGGCCCAAAACTCTCCAACTCATCATCACTTGACTGAAAAGGCACAGCAGTCGCAACTAGTGCGTCAATGATCTCATCTCCCTCTTTGGAAGAATGTCCCTTGTACAAACTAATGTCAAAGCTGTCGATGCCAGGTTCGAATCGTTCTGGTAATTTCTATTCAGTTCTGTAATTCGCCTTCTTTCCACCTTGTAGTTTACTATATGCATATGCACTCTTAAGACAAGGATGATATCTCTGAAAGTCTAAATAGTATAGTATCTGGTACGTTTCGTATAGATTATCTTCCATACTGAATTGTTTATCCTTTGAGTGCCTTTAAACCAATCATTAAGAGAAAGCACCCTCCATTCCCACCTTATTCAAATGGGATACTTCTGTTGTACATATCTGTATGGGATACCGATCGAAATTTTAAACGGGATAGAGGGGAGCACGTGCCTAGGAGGTGGGGTGAATGTGTTGGTAAAGGGAAAAAAATAGTCTGCATCTCATGCTGAACTGCAGAGCAGAAATTTCAATTCATATAAGTATATATCCTCCTCAATAAGTCAAATGGAGAAATTTCGAATATGATCTTTTGGTGTTTTGTTTGAATTAGGGTAAGACTAGAAAGGTCACACTCATTTTTGGGAGGAGGTTAAGATAATTGATTTGAAAATGTTGAGTAAGGATTCACTATCTTGGAAATTGTCAATTTAAGTATATGAGACATAAATTATTCAAAACTCAAAACCTAACCCCAATGAAACCAAAGACTTTGGAAGGTCCAGTGTTTGTTTGGTACTCTCCCATCATAATAATGAGACCTAAATTAGCTCTAATCTCCTTCAAGTATCATCTTTCTTGTTCTTCCACTCCTTTATTTTCATATCACCAAACAAATGAGAAAGGAAAACAAATGATTCTAATTTATACTTATACCATAATAAACCCACAAATTCGAGAAATTTACAATAAAGAGGAAGCAGAATTACAGTAACTTTTTCATTCAATCCGGAGGTAAAAGCTGTACGCGCCAAAATGCCATATACAAACTGGAAAGTGGAAAAAGAATAAGGAGAATAAACGTAAAAGAAACTTACCCAAAAAATAAACCATTTCATCTTCTTCTTCTTCTTCTCTGTAAAACCAACTCCCCATTAATAAAGCCCCAACCTTCAAAACCACCGTTACCAAAGACTCCACCTCTATGTAGCTTTTCACGATGCGCCCAATCACCCAGCCCCCGGCGCCGTCGTCTCCTCCTAACCTCGTGGTTCCACTCGCTGTCGCCGCCGCCGCCACCGCCTTCTCCGTCCTTCTCTTCCTCATAGTCTGCTTCCGCAAAATCACACGCAAACGCACCGCGCCGGAAGCCAACTCCAAGCCGCCGCACCGATTCTCCTACTCCCTCCTCCGCCGCGCCACCGACTCGTTCTCCTCCACGCGCCGCCTTGGCCAGGGCGGCTCCGGCTCCGTCTTCCTCGGAACGCTTCCCCACACCGGGAAAGACGTCGCTGTGAAGCTGATGGACTCCGGCTCGCTCCAGACCGAGCGCGAGTTCCAGAACGAGCTCTTTTTCGCGTCCGTGCTGGAATCCGAGCACGTGATCAAGGTGATCGGATTCTCGTCGGATCGGAAACGACGCTGTATGCTGCTGGTGTATGATTTCATGTGCAACGGAAACTTGCAGGACGCGCTGCTGCGGAAGAAGTGCCCGAAGCTGATCGAGTGGAAGAAGAGGTTTTCGATCATGGTGGATATCGCGAAAGGGCTGAGTTATCTTCATGGACTAAAGCCGCCGGTGGTTCACGGTGATGTCAAGCCGAGTAATGTGCTGCTGGATGGGAGCTTCAATGTCAAGATTGCCGATTTCGGGCTGGCGAGGCTAAAATCGGAAGTTCAGGTTGTTGTGGGGAGGCATGTTAAGAAGAGTGATGTGGTGGTTGTGGTGGAGGGGAATGGTGTTGAGGACTACGGCTCTGTGGTGGAGGAAACCGAGAGCGTTTGCGCGAGTTTGAGTGTTACTACCGCAGGGTTTGAGGGGGAGTCGAATTTGGGAGTTGATCAGTCACCGGAGAGTGTGGTGATCAAGACACCGGTGACTCTGTCACCGGAGGTGAATGTGGATGAGGAGGGAGGAGAAAAGCTGAGTAGTGTGAGTAAGGATTGGTGGATGAGGCAGGAGAATGGGAGTTGTGTGAAGGACTATGTGATGGAGTGGATTGGGAATGAGATTGGAAATGAGAGGCCTATGGCTGCTGCTTCGAGTAGCGAAATGGTGGGGAAGGGGGAGAAGAAGAAGAGTAAGAAGAGGAAGGGGAAGAGGTTGGAGTGGTGGATGATGATGGAGGAGAGTGGGAGAGATTCGAGCAAGGAGAAGAGGAGGCCGGCAAGGGAATGGTGGAAGGAGGAGTATTGTGATGAGCTGACAAAGAAGAAAAAGAAGAAGGATAAGAAGCAGAGCAAAGGAATGAGCTTTGATGAGAATGAGAGTGACTGGTGGCCACACGATGAGGAATTGTATGCTGAGAGCAGGAAGAAGAAGAGGAGCAGGAGTTGGGGGAGTTTGAGTAGTATCAATTGGTGGTTGGATGGAATGCGTCGTAATGCTAGTAATAATTCTGCTAGTGGGGAAGTTCCTAAGAGCTGTGGCATGAGTAGTACTCCAAGTATGAGAGGAACTGTCTGTTATGTTGCCCCGGAATATGGTTTTGGTGGTGATCCTTGTGAATTATGTGATGTTTATAGTTTTGGGGTGGTGTTGTTGGTTATTATAGCAGGAAGGCGGCCACTGCAGGTAACAAATTCCCCTCTGTCGGAGTTCCAGAGAGCGAACTTGTTATCTTGGGCACGCCATCTTGCTTGTGCTGGGAAGCTTATTGATCTTGTTGACAAGTCCATTCAGGGTCTAGACCGAAAACAAGCTCTCCTTTGCATCACTGTGGCATTAGTTTGTTTGCAAAAGATACCTGCTCGCCGGCCTTCAATGAAAGAGGTTGTGGGAATGCTGAGTGGCGAGTTAGAACCACCCAAATTGCCACCAGAGTTAACCACATCAGCTCAGTCACGGTTCTCACACAAGCCCCATAGAAAAGTCCAGTGAGTTTCTAATGTACGCTTTTAGTTTGTTCGTCAAAATTAGGTGGTATACTGCACTAGATCATTGTTTCATCATCTTTGTGGATGATTTGTGTATCCAAAGGAGGAAAAGGAATTAGATTTTCTAATTTATAATGAACTGATCATTTGAACATATTTGAGTTGCTTTTTCTTTACTGATATGGCCAACAAATCCAGAATATATTCTCAGCTTCCTAACTTGAGGTAAAATGCTAGCACTGTTACCTGATCCTATTCTTATTGCACTGACTTTGAGGCAGGTTAACTTTGCTTTTTGGATCTGGTCCATACTTTCTATCTTGGTCATTTGAATCAGTGTCTAGAAATTGAACTTAATCAAGTTCTTTTAGCTGACCTCCTCCACCTAAAGGGAAGAAAAGCAAAAAAGAAAGCAACTTTCCATCCCATTTTGCATACACTGCAATCACAGCGTTCCCCAAAAACGCATCCGAAACCAAACCCATCTTCAAAACCATCCCATAAACCCAAACCAACATCCAAAACCCCACCGCAAGCCTTGATCACACAAGGCATTGTGAAAGTATCGGGTCTAAACTACGCAGTCAGTAACAATTCAATTGCTTCAAAGAATTCCACTGGAATAGGTTCCTGCAATGTGAGCCATCGAGAACTTGGCAGGAGAGATAGAGTGAAGCTTTTTGAGATGCTGGTAAAATGGAGTAGCAGGTGGAGTTTGGAGGGAACCATTTGAAATATGACCGGGGATGGTTTGGGCCTCTCCCAGAGTTGAGTGGGCTCAGAATGTTAATTCATACCCTCATTTGTTAGAGGTGTGGTCTTAGAATGCTAATTTCATACCCACTCATTCATGAGTAGAGAAACCCATATTTGTTCTTTACAAATTTAACTTGTTGAGTCAACCACTTTTTACTGCATCTTGTTAAAAGAATATTACATCAAATTCAACGTTGTAAAAAGTTCTGAAATACCTCCAGACTATGAACTCTGTTGTTTTAAAAGAATGCATGAATGGTGAAAATTAATAACAACTATATACTTGATGCATTGAGATGCAGGTAGGGGAATATCATCAATGGGCCTAGCAAGTACTGAATATTTCTGTAAAATCGACAATCTGATAATGCACAAGTACATAAACATACCTGCATGTTTGAGATTATTCCCAACATGGGCACCGTTGGAAGGCCACATTAAAATTGGGCCGTCTACCCGGTCTCCTGATCAAGAAACGATGGGCTTAATCAAAAATGCAAACAAAGGTTCTCCCTTTATTTATCCCTTTTTTCCCTTTAAGCTATGATCATTTCCCGATGATTATTCTTTGGTGGCTTCTATTCCTAAGTATATACTGTCACACCGGATAAAACACATACATACTGATTAATGATTCCAGCTAATTTTGATACAAAGCAGGCTGTTACCTATTCCAAGCTAATTTGAGCCAAAACTTAGTTTTCTGAGATGCAAAAATAATAGTTCGCTCTAGTTAAATTGCACTGCATCATAACGTTGAAAAGTCACGATTGATGGGTATAGAGCCAACTTCATCCGCTCTATATAGTTCAAGGAAAATAAATAGAATTCATACACACACATGTATCATCCAACGATTGACATTTATATATCTTTTGGCCGTTAAAATACAAATTATATTCCTACCAAAGCTTCAAACTCTGCCGAGCCTAAAAATTTCCAAGTCTAATAAAACAAATCAAAAATGTGTGACGTTTCCGATGGAAAACTGTAAAGGGTGGGCAAAAACTAGCTAACAAGCACAAGAATACATCAAGGTGAAGGCTGTTTGTGTACAGCCTAATTTAATTTTAATTTGTTGTTTTATATTTTGATCTTTTAAGGGGTTGTTGTTTGATATTATATACCATTGAACTTGCAAATTCCTTGACTTTAAGGCCGCCTTTTGTCTTCATCATAGACTCCTTCCCTTCTGCTTCAAAGTTTCCGAAATAACAATTTGTAACCTTCTTCCTTGCTTTGATCAAACCTTTGTTTTCATCCCATCTCCAACTCACAGAGTCACACTCGAAGTAATCCATTATATACATCAGTTAAGGTTTCTGATTTCTTTTCGTGTAAAATGCCCTTGAACTGCTTCTGTTGCGGCTCTCAGGAAGAGGATCATCAGCCAGAGACCACCAGGTACATACATATTTTCCTGGGGTTCTCGTATTTTGTGTGTTTACATACGTACATCTACTCGATCAAATCGTATTAGCAGGCTTATTTGTGTGTTTACTCAAAGGGGTTCTCGTATTTTAGGGTGACCAAGAATAGAGATTACCCTTGGGATATATACCCTCTCAAGGAGCTTCTTCATGCAACAAACAACTTCCACCATGATAACAAGATCGGTGAGGGAGGTTTTGGAAGTGTGTATTGGGGTCGAACAAGCAAAGGCGTCGAGGTAATAATCATTTTCATCTCCCTCCTACTCGATCTCCTTTAGATTTCAGTTCTTATGATTTTGGTTGTATGTTGTTCTTTCATTTATTCTTCTGGTCATGATCTGTGTGTGCAGATAGCAGTGAAACGGCTGAAGACCATGAGCCCAAAGGCGGAGATGGAGTTTGCAGTGGAAGTTGAGATTCTAGGGAGAGTGAGGCATAGAAATTTGCTAGGGCTGCGTGGATTCTACGCTGGAGGAGACGAAAGACTAATAGTGTACGAGTTCATGCCTAACCATAGCTTGATCACCCATTTACATGGCCAGCTTGCAAATGATTGTCTTCTTGATTGGACAAGAAGATTGAGCATCATGATCGGATCAGCTGAAGGCTTATCGTAAGCTCTAATCTCGTTCATCTTCAATTTGCACCAAAAATTAATGGTTTAGAAAATACAAGTAAACCCTTGATTAGGTCAGCTCTGTGTATTTCTTTAGTACCAGTTTCATTTTATTAGTTCCCTTGAAATCAAAGGTCGTTCTTCATCAAATGAATATATTATGAAAAGATGCTTAACCTAGCTGCCGTCTAGCTCATTATCATATTGAGATCAAGGTAAACAACATCAAGTTTGTCTCCTTTTTATGAATACTAAGTTTGCCACAAAACTATTCATGTACGGTCATATTCTGTGAGAAAATGCATGCCTATTTAAGTTCTACGTTCTGTATGTGAAAACCATATCTGCAGCTACCATATATAGTTTTGGTTATATTTTTCTCAAATTTGGCTTTCTCTTTTGTATCAACTTGCAAAAAGTAGTGAGAATAAGTTACTAAGATAGTTATTATATACTCACCTGCACTCCCAAATTATCGGGGGTTAATGGAGTCGGAGTTTAAGCTTAGATCGATGGAGGCCAGGCTCTCAGACTTATTCTTTTTCAATTTTTTGCGCTTGGAGCATTATCTTCCCTCATGTAATGATTGGTTTTCAAAAGTTTTCTTCTATTACTTAGGGTCATTCATGACCATAATCTTCAATTTTTATTGACAATGAAAACCACTTTCTAATAGTATTGATATATAAGCTTTGATGATTGAATTGTTTAAAAGGTACCTGCACCATGAGGCCAATCCTCATATAATACACAGAGATATAAAGGCAAGCAATGTGCTTCTCGACAATGATTTTCAAGCAAAAGTTGCTGATTTTGGATTTGCAAAGCTGATTCCAGAGGGTGTGAGTCATCTGACGACTAGAGTGAAGGGAACTCTTGGTTATTTAGCTCCTGAATATGCTATG
Organism: Comarum palustre; assembly: GCA_951800085.1. Classification (NCBI taxonomy): domain Eukaryota; kingdom Viridiplantae; phylum Streptophyta; class Magnoliopsida; order Rosales; family Rosaceae; genus Comarum; species Comarum palustre. Next base: position 2,195,056 of record OX637585.1, on the reverse strand, counting down.
TGGGGAAAAGTTTCAGAGAGTTGTGATGTTTATAGCTTTGGTATCTTGCTCTTAGAAATAATCAGCGGAAGAAAGCCAATAGAGAAACTTCCTGGCGGAGTGAAACGTGACATTGTGCAATGGGCAACCCCCTATGTCAAAAAGGGTGCTTATAATCACATTGCAGATCCAAGGTTGAAGGGCAAGTTCGATCGCCAACAAGTGAAGTTCACTGTTACCATTGCGATGAAATGTACTGGTAACAGCCCCGAGGGTCGACCCACCATGACACAGGTAGTGGATTGGCTTAAGGGGGGAATGGGATCAAGGAAGAAGGAGATAACAAACGTGGGAGGCATTGAGGATGATGAAAATGAAGAAAACGATGGAAATGATACTGATTTTGAAGGGTATGGGATGGAGGTTTCTGATACCAAAAAGGATGCTACAAAGGCTAAATCACAAAGGAGATGATGATGAATCCCCTCAATCTTTTATTTTGGGAGACTGATCAAATTGTAATGATCTCTTTGGCCTTTGTATTTTGTTTTGAGTGATCATCATCAATTATATACGTACGTAAGAGAAATTAGTAGACATGACTTCGTCTCTGATGTATATGTTTAATCAAGACTAGTCTTCAAACAACCACCACATGTGGTTGAGTTGGTAAGAGCCTGGGTGTGGAACCCTCATATTCAGGTTCGAATTCCGCTAACGTTAATTGAAGTTAAATCTTAATTTATTCTTAATGGTCAGAGGAGAGAAAGCATTATAACATGATTCCGATGCGGATTAGTCTTTAGGCTCAGAAAGCCTTTGAAGATACCGTCGTTCATACTCTAAAAAAACTAGTTTTCAAACTGTATTTTGAAATATAATTATTATCCTACGAGTATTATACCTTTCATGAGTAAATATCATTAATTCCACATCTGTCTCAACTGTTTGTCTTGGTATTGCTTCTAAATCTTACCTTTCAAATTTCCTTCTCTATCTTTAACTTATATTCACAGCGGATCTTGAGAATTGAGATGGGTTTTCAAAGGATGAAGATTTTTGTGAGTCCTAAAGAAACAAGAAATGAAGATTATCCCATTAATATTACGTCAAACACTAATCAAGGTTTTGGGGCAATATATCTATTTGGTTGTTTGGATGTTTGCTATACACATATTATCGACAATTATTTGACCTAACCCTAATATGAAAAAGGACAATTGGATACCCTCACTAGTAGGATCCAGGACTTATGAGACGAAACCATTTCGTCGCATAGGAGTACATATTCGTCGCATAAGAACCTAAGCGATGAAAACGTCGTCACATAAGTGTCGTCGCATACTTACCGTCGCATAAGTGTCATCGCATACTTACCGTCGCACTAGGACCTATGCTACGAAAATGAAGTATTCGTCGCAACAGAACAATCTTATGCGACGAAAATTTTTTCTTCGTTATAGTCTTAAGAGACGAAATTTCTCAACTTAAGTGACCAAATATTCGCTTTAGTATTTCAATATTTCAAAAAAAATCGCTCGTCAAAATTGTTTGAACTTTTTTCACGGCCCTACTGCTACCACCCACCACCACCACCACCGTACTGCTCCATCAGAGCTACCATCACCATCACCACCATAACATCACCATGCACGTGCACCCACAACAACCCGCGCCGGCATCGCCTCCATGCACACCACCGTCACCAGCTTTAACACCGTCGTCCTCCTCGACCAAATCTGCCCCTCATGATCCTCACCGGCACCTTGGTGCTCTTCCGACCAGTTTCTCCTCGACGACACTCTCCTGCAAACCGGGTACGACCTCGATTGTGGCTGAAGGGAAGAAGACGACACTCTCCTCCAAACCGGGTACGACCTCGACGGTGGCTAAGGGGAAGAAGAAGAAGAAGAAGAAGAAGAAGAAGAAGAAGTGGTCGGCCGGGAGAGAGGGAGAGAGAGAATAAAAAGAAAAAAATTGAGCAGGAATTGAAATTTTTCAAATTTTCTGAATTTTTTTACGGGATTTTTTTTTGAAATTTTTGAAATTACTTATGAGACGAAAAGTATAACTTCGTCGCATAAGTTATTTTCGTCGTTTAGGTTATAGATTCGTCGCATATGTGAAAAATTAAGCGACGAATCCTTATTTTGGTCTCATAAATTATAATTTTGACGACGAAATTATTTTCGTGGCATAACTCGAAACTTATGAGACGAAATTGTTTAATTTCGTCACATAGGTCTCGGATTCTACTAGTGATATAGTTGAAAGCAAGAAAGGAACTGCATTATATTCATTCTTTGGATCTAGCTTGAAAATAATACAAAACTCTATCTTTGATTTGGCTATGGAAAAACATGCCTTTGAAATTGTATTGTTAATTTACCAGAAGCGCTGGAAGTAGTGAGTCACTTCAAATGGAGTGGAAGAAATATCTCAAATAATCCCAGCTTGATAAAGACAGAAAGCAATCTGCTAGTCTTAAAAAACGGGGATTGAAATCGGCATCCCATTTATCTTCCAAGCATATATACCCATTGAAGAAAAATAATCGTATGAAGGTGAATGTGGTTTGTAAAAGATCATCAATATAAACCCCTCCACTCCCAACTGCAAATATACTTAGCAATCTAAAAGAATGAATAAGAAATCTATTCTAAACATAAAACGCTAGACCTAATTCCAAGACCAAGATAGATCTACGTCCAAATATGACGTCAATTAAAGAGAAGTGAAAGAGAGCCTACCGTTTACTCATGAATCAGAAGCGCTTCGACCATCTGTCATCGTCGTCTTCTGGCTAAAAAACGTTCCTGCATCAAAGAGAGGCGGAGCGAAGACGTGGATCGAAGCGTTTTTGTTAGGACTACTTAATCCTCTTTCATATTAATATGTATTGTGTATGGGCTTAGCCCAACTTGTATTAACCCACCCAACCTAAGTATGTAGGTAGTTATCTCGTAAGAAGTTATTTTCTTGATTATAACAGGTAGAATTCTATATAAATCTGTAAATTTATGGATAATCAAATCAAATGAATATGTTTATGATTTAGTTTATTTTGTATACTTCTTAGAATTCTTTAGTTTCATTTAGTGTTATGGATTATGATTCTAACAACTCAGACCCCAAAACTGGTATCAGAGCCCAAATCTGGGGATGTATCCGGCGAAATATGGTAGTGTCTTCAGCGATTGTGATCGGAGGTTTTCAAATGAAGCCTCTTTTCATCTTCAAAGTGTCAGTACTTACCCATTTCAAACGATAACCAAGTTTTTACAGCCAAATCATTATCCTCCTCCAGCACTCCATGCTGCTCTGCTGCCATTCAACACCGCTCTTCAAACCATTCATTCACCACATATCTTCCTTCTTATGCACAACCCATATTTTCTTTTGTCCAATTCCATTCCTGCGATCAAAAATCTCTTCCTCACCTTCGTAAGCCATTAAAGGATTTCAGATATAGTCTCGCCATAGCAGCCAAGTCGAGAGGTGTTAAAAAACAGAAATTCAGATTCGAATAAGATGGGTTTCTTGGGTGATCAAAAGGATGTCATCTTCTCTGAAGCCGTCGTCAAGGAGGTTAGCCTTGTCTCACCGAAATCCAAAAGTGACAACGTCTTCGTTCTCAATAGCACCACAGGCGCCGCTCTCGCCGGCGTTTACAAAGGAGTTTTCGAACTCGTCAGTTTCAATCTTGATCCATCGATTTTCAAAGTCTACAGTGATATGGAGCGTATGAACGACGTCAGGCTTAATTTGGATGTTGAACAAAAACAGGCAGTGGATTCCAATGATGATTCCATTAGGCCTCTCGTTCTTACAGAGCCTTATTTAAAGAAGGCAGACACACTTGTTAGTAAGCATCTTGGTATCTTTATGAGTTCTATTTATATTTTTGGCTGCACAAGACCTCCTGAATATGGTACATGTTCGGACACCAGATTTGATTTTGTATTGACAACCTTGAATATTGGAGTTCAACAGCAAAAGTCTCTTCCAATTATGGTTGATGGATCAGGTTGTTCTGGTATTATTATTAGTAGGTGTGTTTACAAACATGCTATTGATAAGCAAGTTTGTGAGTTTAATCATCAGTTTGGGAAACATAAAGATGTTGATTATGTGAACCAGAGAAAGAGGTACTATGAGCATGAGGTAAAGAAGCATCCTTGTACTTGGGTATTGTGGTCATCATAATCATCTTCTTGCAACTCATGCAGTGGGACTCTACGAAGCAGAGGCTTCTTCTCATTGTGGACTTATTACTCTTAAGCCTCTCAAATTATCTTAGCATGCAGCAGCCGTGGACCGCTTCTCAAGGGAGGAGGATTGTTAGGACTACTTCTTAATCCTCTTTCATATTAGTAGGTATTGTATATGGGCTTAGTCCAACTTGTATTAACTCACCCAGTCCAAGTATGTAGGTAGTTATCTCGTATAAAATTATTTTCTTGATTATAGCATGTAGAATTCTATATAAATCTGTAAACTTATAGATAATCAATTATAGATAAAATGAATATGTTTATGGTTTAATTTATCTTTTAGACTTCTTATAATTCCTTAGTTTATGGATTATAATTGTAAGAGTTTTGAACTTTTGATAGGTTATAAACAACAAAAGTAGTTGGGTCGTATTTCCCTTCATCTGGGAATAATCAGAAGGTGACAACTGGCAACAAGACCCAATGTTGCCGTGTTTGGGCTTATACTTGCTACCAACCCAAGGGTTAAACTTATCTAGGTTTAAATCTCAATTATAGTACGATTGGCAGCAGTTAAATTTGGAGAAATACTTGCGTCAATACCAGTATTGATGCAAGTATTTTCCTTAAATTTGTGGTAATTATTATTTTTATGTTTTTTTCAGATCATTTGGTATGATATCTACATTTACACTAAAACTGTAAAGTCAATTTATTAGGTTTGAAAAACAAAAAAATGTATGTGATTGGGAAATTATTGTATCACAATGTAATCTTAATCGTTTATTATAATCAATGTTTTAAAAATCGTTCTAGTCGACCGACTAGTCGGTAGTCGATGGTGGACCGATCTGATTTCAAGCAAATCGTCACCAATAGTCGGCTGAGAAAAAATCAGCCGAGTAATCGAAAAAAATCGGGCTAGTTAGGGGAAAAATCGGATTAGTCGAGCCGACTGGATTAGACAAAAAAACGATGTTTCTTCAAACTGAATCTCAAGATTAGCTCCGGCATGGTCCTTTTTTGGCTTCACTTCTACAACCATTTCAATGTAAAATAGATCACAGCCTAAAACGAGCAATTTAACCAAGCAAGTTCCATCTGCAATAGAAAAGGTTGAAGAAGGTTATTTTTAAAACCGAAATTTGTCACCATTTTTTTCCTGACGGTTTTGCCCTTCTAATTTTAATTTTGTTTTTTTTTGTAGAATTTTAAGTCAACCATGCATTTTGTTTTCTACATTTTAATTTGTGATTATGGTGTAGGTATCAACCATACATTTTGTTTTGAGAAAATGTCCATTTACTACAAATTTTTGAACCTCATTTCCCATTACAACAGTTTTTTTTAAACCATTGATCATTTCAATTTTTTTAAATTTTTGTCCATTCCAACAAAACTCATAACAATTCTAAACAACCTATAATTTTTCAATACACATGCTACTCTCACTCATTAAAAGATACTTAGAGAGAGGAAATGGAAGAGAGAGGAGACATGGTCACCGACAGCCAGACTTTGGTCACCGACTGTCGGATTCTCTATGGAATTTGGAATGGAGTTTACTAAGCCCTAATAAACTCCCACTGGACCTTAAACCACATTTCTATAGCCATAACCAACTTTACTACCCCATAATAAACTCTCACTGAATCCCTAAACCACATTCGTATCGTCACAACCAACTTTACTACCCCTCAATAAACTCTCACTGAACCTCTAAACGACATTCATGTCACCACAACAAACTTTACTACCCACCAATAAACTCCCACTAAAACCCAAAACCACATTCCTATTACACAACTAACTTTACTACTCGCTAATAAACTCCCACAAAAGTCCTACACCACATTCCTATCGCCACAACCAATTTTACCACCCTATAATAAAGTCTCACTAAACCCCTAAACCACATTCCTATTGCACATCCAAATTTACTACCTCCTAATAAACTCTTACTGAACCCCTAGACCACATTCTTATGGCCACAACCAACTTTACTACCCACTAATAAACTCTCACTGGACCCCTAAACCACATTTCTATTCACATCCAACTTTACTACTCCCTAATAAAATTGAAAGATAGAGAGAGAGAGAGAGAGAAAATGTTATAAAATTATGGAAGTAGATGCAGAAAGAAGCAAAATGTTGTAAAATTAACTGAAAATTGTATGGACCAGTGAATGAACACCGACCAAGCACTCCTGCTCGCGCACGGCGAGGTGTGTCTGCCACTGAAAGTGGTCGATGTCGGAGGGGCGAGGGGAGAGTACAAGCTCCTCGAGCTTTTTGGAGAAAGATGACTCGATTAAGGAGAGCTTGACCTTAGCAGCGTTGAAGGCCTCATGTTCTGGGTGTGGTCTGAGGGAGGTAAGGATAGAGTGGGTCTAAGAGACGTCAGAGACGGAGCGGGTCATGGCGGCGATGAGTTTGGGTTCAGACAAGTGGGGCATATGGTGGAGGAGGCCTGAGGAGGGTTGTTGTTGAGGTTAGATAAGATGGGCTAGGTGTCGTCGATTTGGATGGACCCGAGGTCGAAGATGTCGGCGGCACGTTGGGCGGTGGAGCCGAGTATGAGAATGCGTTCCATGACGGCCATCATCGTCGAGCTCCGATCCAAAGAGAGAGAGAGAGAAGTGAGAGTGAACAGAAAATGGAGAGATGAGAGAGAGAGAAGATTAGTGTGGTGTCGGCCACAATTGAAAGAGAATGGATGAGATGTGTGTGGTTTAATAGTAGGGGTAAAATTGTCTATTTAGTAAAAAAAGTTAGAATGGGTAATGTAAAAATCGTTTTGTTAGAGTGATCACTTTTTTTAATTTTGAATGAAATGGTCAATACCCCTTTTGTTTTCTACCTTTAAGTTAGGTTATAAATAGGAAAATTGAGTTTTGAGTATAGCTAGGGTTTTAGGTTAGGGTATATGGTTTGGGGTTTATGGAGAAATTGAGTTTTAGGGTTTAAAGTTCATATATTCATGGGATACCATTTCATTAACGATTAGAGATAATTAATAACAACTTCAGTAACTCTTGAAAAAAATAGGCCGGTTTTATTATTTATCTTAAGTAATAGGTTTATTTTGTTTAGACAAACTTAATTAATAAGTTTGGATGTATTTTAAAACAATCTTAAAGGTGGATGTAATTTAAAATAGATCTACCAAATTGGGTGTAACATCAAATACCCCAAAATGTTTGTATATGTATGGAATATTTTAGCATATTCGATCCATGATCAAAATACTCGATGAAAACTTCAACCAAAGTAATGCAATCTATCACTAGTTTTTCATTTCTTGGTAATGAGATTTGGTTATTTCAAATGAAGATTATCAGTCATCATAACTTTGAAAGTAAGAAACCAATTTTTCGATCAAGTGTCAATTAAGTTCGTCACTAGTGATTGAGAAACTAATGAGCAAGGGCTTGGTCAATTTAAGCAGAACTGAATGAATGCAGGGCTCATGCGTCTGCAATCATATCTCGTGGTATTGGCTGGCATTGAGTCAGTTGACCGTTACCTCTGCTTCTATCAATTATGAATAGACAGGATAAATTATAAAGGGTGACTAGAATGTACCTTGTATGTAATCACTCGAGCATGGCAGGTTGGACTCTATGTAATGATGAGGAACCTTATGCGACTGTTAGAGTAGTTGTCAAGCTGAGTTAGTTAGAAAATTTCGATCAACAACTATCTTGAAATTGTTTATTCTTTGGAAAAAAAATCTGAGATGAGCAGACCACTATATAACTATGCCCTTTCACAACATGTTTTATAAATTTTAATCCAAAGCTAGCTACCTTGCTTGGAATATATAATCAACAATGTCAAATGAAAGGGCAGAAGCGGATAGCGATCCCAATTCCGGAGTTGATCCTTACCAGCGTCTCCAGATAGCACGCAATCCCGACGGCAGCATCACGCGCTTGATAAAATGTCCAGACGCGCCGCCCTCATCTGATCCCAAGCTTGCCGCTCCGGTTCTGTCCAAAGACATCCCCATCAACCAATCAAACAACACCTGGCTTCGACTGTTCCTTCCCCGCCATGCACTAGACCAAACCTCACCAACTAATAAGCTTCCTCTCGTCGTTTATTACCATGGTGGAGGCTTCATATTACTTAGTGCATCCTCCACCATTTTCCATCATTTCTGTTCCAGTTTTGCAGCCGACGTCCCCGTTATCATCGCATCTGTCGAGTACAGGTTGGCTCCTGAGCACCGGCTGCCGGCGGCTTATGATGATGCAGTGGAGGCGCTTCACTGGATCAAAACCAGCCAAGATGAATGGTTGAGAGACTATGCTGACCTCTCCAATTGTTTCCTAATGGGATCAAGTGCTGGCGGTAACATAGCCTACAACGCAGGACTGCGTGTGGTTGCCGAGGGCGATGACACTTTCCACCCTTTGAAGATAAGAGGGCTGATATTGATCCAACCGTTCTTCGGTGGCACCCGAAGGACTAGCTCGGAGTTGAAGCTAGTGAACGACCCTGTTTTAGCGACAAGTGTTGGTGATCTCATGTGGGACTTGTCCTTGCCTTCCGGGGCTGACCGTGATCATGTGTATTGCAATCCAATGGCGGCGGGTGGCGATTCTAAATGCTTTGATCAAGTGAAGGCACTTGGCTGGAGAGTTTTGGTGACCGGATCTAGTGGAGATCCGCTGGTCGACCGTCAGACTGAGACGGTGAAAATGTTGGAGGGGAAGGGTGTCCAAGTTGTGAGTCAGTTCATTGAGGGAGGTTACCATGGGGCTCAGGATGTTGAACCCTCCAAAGCAAAGCCAGTGTTTGAACTTGCTAAACATTTCATATTTCCTTAATTTGTAACGTTTGTTCTTTGCAATAATGTTATGCTTCTATGTTTTCATATATCTTCCTGATAAATGAAGTTGTTATAGTCGATCTTTTATCGTCACGAGCTCAAAACGATACTAAGGGTAAGGTAGGGAGTTGCCTATGATGAGAAATCTTACTAATTCATTTAGCGGGCAGAGCCATAAATTTTAAGTTTGTGAGACACAAACAACAATAACAATAATAATAAATAATAATAATAATATTAACAATTTAAATGTAATTTATATATATATATCAATGATAATTGTTTTTGAAAAGAATTTACATCGTTGCATAATAGTCTCATAGACTATATTATTACAAATTCTCGATATATAAAATCAAGTAATTATTCATAAAATGGTCACTCATTCAATTGTATAACCGAGTTTTTACAATGTTCACAACATGAAATACTCTCTCTACACATACTGTCGCAACTAATAAAATCAATATGTATATATATATATATATATATGTTTGAAATATTTTTTCTTAAAAGTTTTTGTAATTTGACATCAAATTTTAGTACTAAAAAACGTAAAAAAGTATGTAGATCTGTTATAACTAAAAAGAGTAACAACTAACAAATCTAGAGGAAGATAAAAAAACTAGTGCAACTTAACATGATATTAGCCCACAGAGTAACTCTCTTTCTCTCATTTATCATATATTAAGTATTTTTATAATTTCAACAGTGAGACACTAGCTATAGTAAGACAGTGTTCTACCAAAACTTAAACGTAATTAGATAAGTGAGTCACAAGACCCACTGTGCCCCTTACTCTTTCAACCCTGCATCTAGCGTACGTAGCTACAGCAGAGGGCCAGTTTGATCTTCGTGGGTCTGAAAGCTTCAATGGAAGCTTAAGGGCCTGTTTGGTACAGCTGTGGCTTTGAAAATAAGCTGGCTGTGGCTTATTCTGAGAATAAGCAGCTGACAAGCAAAGCTGCTGAGTGTTTGGTAAATTGGCTTTTTATAAGTGCTGTGAATGATAGAAGCAGAGACAGACTGTTTGGTAAATTAGCTTTTTAAAAGTGCTTTGAGTTTGTAAATTACTAGTTTAGCCTTACAATATGTTTTTGCTTTATTTATTTGGTAATGTTTTATAATATAATTGCTCATGAACCCTTATGTCTATATATTTTTTATGATTTATATATGAAGTTTTATAAATCATAGTTACCAAGAGAATAATATTAGACACTATCATAAATATATGAATTACATGTTATTCCATACATTACTTGTGCTCTATAATTATGGGATTCTTCTTATTCATCATCATCCATCTCTATGTCACCAATGTTACCCAACCTTACTGATCAGGACGTCGCTGTTCTGATGCAAGAAAATGCAATCTCATTGTTGCAACAATCTCATACTCCATTTTCACCCCATAGCACAATCTCATACAATTCGGATGATACTGCAATTGCTCTCGAATGAAGGCAGAAAATTCAGACCAAAAAAGAAACTCATCCAACAATGCTTCAATGCAAAAACCAAGATGCAAAGAAAGAATGATCACCACGACCAACCTGACAAAATTAATTGGAGGAAGAAAAGTTTTTATTTGAAAAGAAATGGATATGCGTACATTTAGTTTGAAATTTTTCCCAGCAACTTCTCTTTCCTGTATTCCAGGATCTACCTACACTCTGACCCTCACTATGACTACACCTTCAGAGAAAAAACTCCAATGACTTGTGACCCAAACAACTCTAGGTAAGGTAGTAAACATGAATGCTAGTTTTACACGCCAGTTACTCTGGAATGAGTTTGGCTTGGGGCAGCTCTCAATAGTCCATACCACCCATGCCACCACCCATTGCCGGGGTCTCCTTGTCACTAGGAAGTTCAACCACGACAACTTCAGTAGTTGTCAGCAAAGATGAAATACTGCACAGATGGCCAACAAAATTCTATGGATAAGGAATCAGAGGTGATACTGACTAATGAATAACAGCAAAGGATTCAGGAGCCTCCAGCTTACCTTGCAGCATCCACTAGAGCAGTCCTAATCACTTTCAATGGGTCTATTATTCCAGCCTTGACCATATCAACATATTCACCTGGAAAGCAAAATGATCAAACAATCAACGTAAACGTGAGAGAAGATATCACTTTCCAGCAACATTTTAGATAATGTGGAAACATGTATTACGCTATTACCTTTAGCTGCATCATATCCCAGATCAGGGTTATCATGCTCCAAGAGCTTACCGACAATAACAGCTCCTTCAACTCCCGCATTAGAAGCAATTGTGTGGACAGGTGCCTACATGGATTAATAGATAAACTTCTCTCATGAACGTTCAACAGTTACTCGTAGAAGTGAAACTCAAGAGAGAAGCAAAATATACAAACCTTCAGAGCATTCTGAATAATTTGAACACCAATCTTCTGATCAAAGTTAGCAGTTGAAAGTTTGTCCAACTCTTTAGCTGCATAGAGGAGCGCAACACCACCACCTGCGCAATGGGACAAATGTAGCAAGATTGTTTGTCAGGTACACTAGGACAAATAGATAGAACATTATACAATACAGTACTTCAATTCTTATCTGGCATGTATAATGGCAAGTTAATAAGCAAATGAACACAAATTGCAGGACTAAATTACCTGGTATGATACCCTCTTCAACAGCTGCCTTGGTGGCATTCAGAGCATCAGTAACCCTGTCCTTTTTCTCGCCAACTTCAGCTTCACTAGCTCCTCCAATCTGCAGAAGAGGCAAAGTCAACCCCAACTGTTATCCACAATTCTACATACCAAGAATGTCTAATAAATACGAAGGGAAGAAAATGACCTACAGTTCCAAATTGCCGCCGGCGTGTGTGTACTTGAGAGCTTCATTGTAGTCCTGCTCAGCCACATTAGTACTTTAACACAAGCTCGGCGGCAAAGAAAATGAACATATATACATTACCTTGCAACGTGAAAAGAAAATACTTCCAGGGGCAAGTTCAGGACCAAGAACAACTACAATAACATTTATAAGACGGCCAACCCCTTGCTGAAGTACAACCTAACTATTCTCTTCAGACAAAAGAATGTCCAAAGCAAGGCCAAACTCATAGTTCATCGCACAAGAACCATTAGACATAAAATTGTATTGACAGTCTGCTCTAGCTAGATAATCTAACACTCATCAAGTTTGTACCTAATAACTTAGCAGAATCGTAGTGGGAAGCTTCAGACGAGACATGGGTTCTCATGCAAAGAAGAAGGAACTTCGATTTAGGATTGAATTGGGTGTAATCAGAATCCATTCCCGTTAGTAATCGTAAATTCGTAATGGGTTTAGGGTCTGCAAAATCGAAATCGAAATCGAAATTCAACCGAAGTCAATAAGTTCAGAGAAGCAGTTACCAGAGTATTAAAAATCTGGAGGAGGCGGAGGAGGTGTCGTCGAGGACTGGCGAGAGGAAGAGGAGGTGGTGGCGGAAGGCGAGAGGAACGAGATTGAGAGATCAGTGGTGAAGGGTGATGATTTGAGGGAAGAGGAGAGAATGCAGAGAGTTGAGGGAGAAGAGAGCTATGAGCGTAAGAGAATCATGAGAGCGGCACTTCTGGTAGGGGCAGAAGATGAAACTGAAAATTTCATTAAACTGTAGTAAACTCCGCTACAGTGTAAATAAGCGACTTCTGGCTTTCAAAAGCCAGGGGTAAGAGACTTTGGCTTTTTGACATAAAATAGAGGTGCTTTAAAGCAAAGCCGGGTGTTTTGTGATGAACCAAACAGTCTAGCCAGCTTTGCTTCAAAAACTGGAGAGAAGCAAAAAGGAAACATGCATCTCTCTTTAAACAATATTAGAAAGTTAGCTACATAACTAAATAGGATTTTCTATTAATACTTGTACTTAACTACGCTTAATTAATCAGTAAGCTAACATGGGTTTTCATAACTCAAGCACATGAGTCACATGACACCTGCTTGGGTTTTCATAACTAAATGAAAGAGTGCATGATCCAATATTCAAGTGAATACTTATGAATATACTATACTCTAACAAGCTTTTCATAACCCCTCCCTTTTGCTCATGCGTTCTACGTAAATAGATAAAAATATATTGAGAAAATTTTAGTTTACCCCCTAATCTTTTGTGTCAAAATCAGTTCAGTCCTGTAACTTTTTTAAAATCAGTTTGCTCCTTTAACTTTGAGAAAATGTCAGTTTACCCCCTAATCTTTTGTGCCAAAATCAGTTCAGTCCTGTAACTTTTTTTAAATCAGTTTGCTCCTTTAACTTTCGTAAATACATCAGTTGTTTTCAATTTTTTGAATTTCCTTGAATGTGACGTTACCAAAGCTGATGAAGAACCCATAATTCAGCTTTAACCCCTCATTTTTAATGAAATGTTTGATCTTTTGCATAGATGATGAGAGCTAGTTTTTTATGCAGCTGAATCCAAACTGTTGGTTTTTGTTAGTTGAATGTAAACACGCTAATATGCATCTATTTGGTTGTTACTTTTGGTAATTATGAACATGATTGTATGCAGATTTTATGAAAATTTGATGGTTATTTTGTATAATTTGTGTGTTGTTGTCATAGATTTTGTCTGAATTTTCACATAATTTTTTTAGAGATTTTTTATGTTACAGACCTATTTTAGGGTCGATTTTGTTGTTAGGATTAGAAAATGTAATTTTTCTAAATAGATGCATTTTTTATATTTAATAATATTTTGTTAAATTGACTATTTTACCCTTTTGAGGAGAGATAAAACTGAATTATAAGTCTTTTGTCAGCTTTGGTGACGTCACGTTCTAGAAAAATTCAAAAATTGAAACCAACTGATGTATTTACGAAAGTTAAGGGGGCAAACTGATTTTAAAAAAAAAATTACATGACTGAACTGATTTTGACACAAAAGATTAGGAGGGTAAACTGAAATTTCTTCAAATATATATTATCATCAAAACAGTTCAGTATCATTTAGGCTAGTGACATAAGTCTTTCATTGTATGTGGGATGTTATGAGTTGACTCACACCAGACTCATTGTAGTATCTTAGTTATTTAACTGTAGAAAAAATAACTTATTCTCAACGTACTTAATTTCAACAGATAAATTACTTTAAAAAACAAACAAATTATATCCATGTAAGTCAACTTTCTTCCTCTTGTCAAGAGATTCAAACTACAGTGGGATTTGAAAGTTCTGTCAATTAGTGGCCATCTAGAAATTCTCTAGTGTTTTTTGGTCGTTAGATATTCTAGATACATTCTCTATTTTAGTTTTCTTTTTGAACATTCAATTATTGATGGGCCTGCACTTTTGCCTCTCGATCCACTTCCCCCATTATTGTAGCTGTCCATTGTGCATTGGAAGCCCACTGAAACAGCATCGAGGTGGATCATTTTTTTCGGTTCATGAACAGTTATCAAAGAACACGCACTACTTAGTACTTACCAACGTACAAAAAAGAAGCAACCAAACTAAGATCGAGCTACTCGAGCACTAACAATGATCAGCAAGACTACGCATATTTGATGGCAAGGGTAGAACTGTAGAAGCTAGTTACAGTTCGATAAAAGTACCCAATCGGAAAGAAAATCTAGCTTATGGCGGTGGAGCTAGGGTCAACGACGCACATTCCATACTATTTTTGGCATCTAAACTACATTTCATTTTGAAGAAAAGAAAAAATTAGCCAGCCCGTGGGCTATATGAATCAAGCACTACAGATTTGGGGGCAATACTCACCATCCATCTTCATAAACCTCCCAACAGTGCTGTATTTTTCGGTACTTCTTTTCCATGACTCCACAACCCACGAATGCACTCATTCTCGTGTACTAATTTTGATGTCGGTTTGCCACTGTGCCATGTATTCTTCTGAGAACTAGTTATTCTTTCAGTAAATCTTATGTGCCGCGATCAAACTTGCTAGGAGTTGGTCAGGGGAGTCTAGTGAGACTAGTAGCTAGACAACGACTCTAGTCTCCCCAATTGGTGCGACAATGATTTCGGCCCAAAACTAGAAGTTCCGGTTAGATTAGGAAAACTATATTAATCGGTCGTATTAGGAAGATTACCAGTTTCTTATTAAGATTTGCGAACGAGAATATCTTGAATGGAGACGATTCGAATTATGGACATGAATTATCAGGAGCACGAGTACTGAAAAACCCATGAATGGAATACAACTAGGTTATAGCTAGAGACACACATACACGACAGGAAAACAGATTGACAAGATGTTAGTTGCTATCCGATCAAGGGGGTTGCTTGTTAGAGCTGTTGATGAGGTTGAGATAACAAAACGAAGAAGTATAGCTTCAGGTTTTGGAAACTCTGGCTGGGAAAAAGGGAGGCAATGCCGCCGCTTGCCCACGCCACCAGTGGCCACACATCAACAACAGGCTTATGTGGTGGACCTAGATATACTGTATCCACACCTCCAGGCTCCAGCTGCTCATATATGGCCGACCATGAAACAAAAACACCAAGAACCCTTCAATTGAATCAAAACAAAAAAAGAAAAAAAAACAATTCGAAACGATCTCCATGTCTGATTAAGCACCTAATTGAACAGTGCATATATGGTGACAAAAACTCATCCAAACGATATGACAAATTAGTGTTCATGATCGAGACGATTATAAAACCCAGAAATATGTGGTTATTAGGCAAATTAAACTACCATTTTGGGGTTGGAGCTCTCTAATACTAAATGGTTTACTCGATCCATATGTCATTGTGACATGGAAGCTAGGATTGTACTGCTCGTAGAGTACAAAATGTTGTTGTTCAAAGAATCAAAATCACATATAGGAGTCGACTCTTCCACCAACCACAGGTTTCCAGTTCCTTTCCAAACGTTAAATATCTTATTTATGGTTTGAAAGCTTGGCTTTCATATACGACACAATCTCTCTACATGTATTGACGTGTAGATATGGACTTCACTCGTTTTTGTTGAGATATATATCCCACATCGGAAATATGAGACCTTGTCTGTGGGTTTATAAGGGTTTGGGCTACTCTCTCCATTGCCAATTGGTTTTGGAGTTGAACCTCAGACTACTTTATCATGGTATCAGAGCGGGTTATCCAAGTCCACGTGTGAAGCCCAAAGGCCACACGAACTCCACGACCACCCAAGTTGTTGTCCACGTGTTAGGCTTAAAGATTCGCCACACGTGCGGGGGCGTGTTGAGATATATATCCCACATCGGAAATATGGGACCTTGTCTGTGGGTTTATAAGGGTTTGGGCTACTCTCTCCATTGCCAATTGGTTTTGGAGTTGAACCCCAGACTACTTTATCAGTTTTATGCACTTTAAACCGATGGATCAACAATGTGACAAAAATCAAACAAAGTGAAGATTATATAAATTGGAACAAAACTAAGTCACGCAACAAACCCATCATTATTCTCATTTTTGTGTTTAGGTTTAATCGTTATCGTGTCGAAGTCTAAGGATATCGAAGAGAAATACAGAAGAAAACAACGTCACACGTATAAACATGTAACATGGATGCATGTGTATTATGTAAACGACCCCTTGCTAGGGCAATCGAAGAAGATACGAAATCTGAGGGGTGATTGTAATGCATGAGGGCTTCCTCGTCGTCTTCCCCATTGCCATCGATATCGAGCACTAAAACTCAACTGCATGCTCATTTTCGTTACAGATAATGATCGACGACACAGTGTACATATTGCTGAAGCAAAAGACAAGAAAATTGGAAGAAATAAGATTATATGTGCGATTGATTTAAATCGTTATCTATGAAGGACATCCTGGCACGTAAAATTATTATTCCACACAAACGACATAGTATCCCAACTCGATTCGATCATATTGTGATATGTGATCGTTGTCGACAAGTGGAAGCGGTTCAAATATGCATGTTTATGGAGTCGCTCTCTCTCTTGAGCAACCTAGGGCTGCCGACCTTGTATGGCGGCAGTTCAATAATCCCCCTGACTCTCGTTCGATCGAGAGGCCTCTCAGCCACTATGTGGCTCTGCAATTCGGATCAGGATGGGAGTCAATTCTCTTCTCTCATCCCTGCTTGGTGTCCTTGACGATTGGATGTGACAATGTCCCTCGTAATCTTGTTTGGTTTGGATATGCCTTCATGGTGAGTCAAACCTCTGATGGTAGTCTTCGTGGCTGCGGCGGCGCGTGGTTCACCTTCACTCTTGCTGTTTGGATCCGTGGTGTTTGAGACTGATCTCATAGGCCTAGATCTTGTACGTGGCAAAGCTGGTTTTGTGGGAAGATCAGGTCTTAGGTTGAGTTCTTCAATCGGGAGGCTAGCTTTGATGAAGACCGTCGGGGCTGGGATCAGGCCAAGGAACTGATAGCAGCATCCCTGAAGATTGGTGCACTCAAAGGCGAAGACGATGGATCCCATGTCTTGCCATGCTACAATGAACTAAGCTTTTTTCCTCTCTGGGGTGATCGAGAGGGAGTTGGCTTTCGTGCGACATCTCTGATGCCAGGATTGGCTTTGTCGGCGTTGCTGGTTGGGGCCACTACAAGAAGAAGGTGTTTAGCCGACAAAATTAAAAAAAACAGACCAATTTTTTTTTAATCAGCTAAAGTGGACTTTAGCCGACGAAATATTATTTCGTCGGCTAAGTTAAATTTTTGTCAACTAAAGTCAACTGTAGCCGACAAAATTTAATTTTCATCGGCTAAACTATATTTTTTCGTCGGTATAGTCTGTGAACTTTAGCCGAATAAATTTGAAAAGTTTATCCGACAAAATTAGGGTATTTCGTCGGCTAAAGTACATTTTACTTACAAAATTTCATTACGGATATTTCGGTGTCCGATTGACTATTGTGATACAATCTGGAAGTGAAACGGCCGCACGAGTCAAACTCATTGCTATGCCATGACATATGGGCTTTTTTAGCCATTCGAGTTCGTTTACGACTTCAAAATGCAGTTTTTCTAACCACTTAACACATGAAAACGCTTATATCTGCATCTGTATGAGGTATTTTGGTCAAACCTTCAACATAACAAACTCTCACCATGATGAGACACAACTGCCCATCTAAAAATTTTGAGACATTTACCCCTCGATGATAGGGCTCCCTATAAGGATAAATAAAGGTAAATAGTAGGCATGTTGTGATTCTGATGATCAAAATTGAGAAACAAAAATCTGACAGTCCGATATGATCATTATGTCGAAATATGTCTATAGGAAAACATTCAACTTGATCCGACAACGTTAAGGGCTCGATCCTTACGGTCAATCTCGTAAGTCAAACCCCTTAAATCACGGAAACGGTAATTTGACCGTATAAATTACGTATTTTGGCCGAACCTTCAACTGAAAATAGTTTCAAATCAATGAGACGCAATCAGTGGTATAAAATTTTTATGAAAAATAACCACCGGAGATAGGGCTACCTCTTGGGAGAAAGAATGAAAAATTGCATCGACCGCAACTATTGACACCGAGACTTTACCGGAATTACGTAATTTTTCTACCGTAGACGTATTTCACCATTCCGGACATATCTTATTTCACGACTTTTTTTCGTTTGAAGCTTCTACATATAGCTTGTTTATGAAACAAAACATTTACTTAACACTTAGTAAACAAGTTATACAACATTAATATGTTTGTTGTGATTCTGATCATCAAGATTCACAAAAAATTAGGGTTTTTCGTCGACTAAAGTTCAAAATTTTCAAAATCTCTTCAGAAAATTTTGATTTTTTTTCTATATCTTTCATTCTTCTCCTCCTCCTCCGGCGACAACTCCTCATCTTCCTCTACACTCCTTCTCCTTCTCCTCCTCCTTCTCCTTCTCTTCTCCTCCTCCACCACCGACGGAAAAACGAAAAAGAAGAAGAAAAAAATAATAATAATTAAGAAAATAAATAACTATAACCGACGAATTTTAATAAAATTTGTCAGCTAAAATTAAATAAATAAAATAACAATAGCCGTCAAATTTTAATAAATAAATAAATCAATAACTATAGCCGACGAAATTTAATAAAATTTCATCGGCTAAGGTTCAAAAATTCGTCGCCTAAAGTCCAGACTTTAACCGACGAAAAATTTATTCGTCGGCTTAATAAATGACTTTAGCCGATAATAAACAGTAATTTCGTCGGCTAAAGTCTTAGCCGACGAGATTTTTTACTTAGCCATCAAAAAATTTTATCGGCTAAAGTAGTTGTCCTGATAGTGGGCTAACGACGGTGAAGGAAGAGTGGTAGCGGCTAGGGTATCAGTTGTGTCTCTTCTGGCAATTGGACTCAATTGGGCCTATTTGGGATCAGCTAAGCCAGGGTTTCCCTTAAATGGGCCTTGGACCTTTAGTTCAAATTTAGTTTGATCCAGGTAAACTAGTTTGCATTCATAGAGTTGATAGTTTTCTATGAAGCTTAGTTTACTTGTAAAATAAAATTGTTTAATAGCTACAAAGTGGGGGTACTTAGGATTTCATAGTTTATGCTTTTGTTGGTGTAAGACTTGTAATTTTGCAAGACGATGCTTTATGATGGCCTCATTAGAGTGTGTCGTCATTATACAGCTTGCATGGAGTTTAAATGAATGACATATGTTTCAAAAAAAATATGCATGTTTAACTCTCTATAGGTATTAATCAAATTCAATATTATCCTAATCTCTCTATCAATCAAGAATTCCAACTCTCTTTTTTTGGGTACAGAATTCCAACTCTTTTTTACCATAGCTAAGAGCGTATTATTCTGTCCTACATGCACATGCACATGCAATGAAAATGAGAGAAAAGGAGTTGTACATTATAAAATTTAGAGTAAATAGCTAAAATGGTATCCCAAATTTGTCCCACTATTAACTTTTGTGTCTCATTTTTTTAGCATATCAGAATTATATCTCAAGTTTTATCTCCGACACAATTTTAGTATCTGAGACCGCTAACGGCGTTAACTCCGTTAACAAAAATCAGATTTTTCTTTCTCTCCCCCCCTTGCGCGTCCTCCCCTCCCCCTCACTGGACTCGACCTCGGCCCGCCACCATCCGGCCACCATAGGTGGCAATCTTGGTGTCCAAACGAAGCTCTCGACATCCTCTTCAATTCTAGGTAAGTATCTTATCCTATCTCGTCACCGTTTGAGAGAAATCATTCGGAGAATGCGTGATTTACTATTTACTCACTCTCATTGTCGATTCTCTCTCCTCAAGCTGTTATTGATCGAGTTCTTGGGCTCAAATTGAAGCCCTTGCCTTGGTGAACAATCCTTCCAAGGGAATTAGCTCGATTTTCACTAGGTAAGGAGAAATCAATGATTTTTATTTTAGGGTTCTTGGTGAATAGTGCCGATTTGGGGATTTTTGTCGATTAACCCACTTAGGCTTGGATTTGGCAATGGTTGTAGTTAAGAAATTTGTTCGAAATGTTGAGAGGAATTTTCTGGAAATTTTTGGTGATTTTTTAGGTGACCTCCATTGACCACCGTTGACCGGCGGAGCCGGTGGTGGCGTTAGTGGAGTTAACGGCGTTAGCGGTCCCAGATACTAAAATTGGGTTAGGAATGAAACTTGAGATACAGTTCTGATATGCTAAAAAGATGAGACACGAAAGTTACTAGTGGGACAAAGTTGGGATACCGTTTTGGCTATTTTCTCTAAAACGTATTAGTAGTCCTAGAGCTAGAACTAGATTATTTTATCTGTTGCACAGTTTCTCAAGAGGGACTAGAGAGCTAGTTTTTCTTGTTTGTAATTTTTTTCATGGATAATTTATCGTATTATAATTTGTAGTTAATTACCAGGTTATAATCTTGATTAGTACGTGCTGATCTTTACGAATAAGAACAAAAAAGATTATCTAAACCCTTGTGCACTCCCGGTTTGGTTGAGATGAATCCTGATAAAGTAGTATGAGGTTCAACTCTAAAACCAATTGGCTAGAGAGAGTAGTTCAAACCTTTATAAACCACAGGCAAGGTCCTATTTTCTCGATGTGGGATTTATATCTCAATACGCCCTCACACGTGTGGCGAATCTTCAAGCCTAACATGTGGACAACATTTAGGGTTGACGTAGAGTTAGTGTGGACTTTAAGCTTCACACGTGAAAGTGTGTAACCCGCTTTGATACACTAATAAAATAGTCTGAGGTTTAACTCCAAAATCAATTAGCTAAAGAGAGTAGCCCAAACATTTATAAACCACAGGTAAAGTCCTATTTCACATCCCAAAAATGAACACTGTCTGTGGGATTCATATCTCAAGCGGTCCAAGTAATGTGGTTTTGAGCAGGAAGGGTACTGGGGGAAGTAGGGTGAGGCATGTGCCAAGGTGTTTGAGGACAAGTTTCTCATGCAGGGATGCAGGGCTAAGGTTCCATGTAAAGGAGATGTCGAAGTTTGCCACGTCTCATTTTTTTTGTCCATATAGAAGAGGTCTTTCTTGATGACAGCCGTGGGAGAGAAAACTAGAAAAGTTTATGTATATATGATATTCCGGTAAGTATAAACAAAGGCCGTAGTTGGAAGTTAGAAGTTAGAAGATCGAGAGGGGAGAATAGAAGTAGTAGTAGCCAATGTTTTCAAAGGCGAAAACAAAAGCGAAGGCGAATTGTAGAAGCCCTGCGAGGCGAAAGTCTTGAGGTGACGGGGCGACCGCCTTTCCAACAAATAATAAATAAATTCATATAATCTCAATACATAACAAAAAATATTTAATCGTTATTACAACCATAAATTTATCCTCAAATAGTACTTCACAAGGTTCAAAAACAAGGTTCTAATTAGGGTTTAGGGTTTAGAAAGATACACTTAATTAAAAAGATACACTTCAATCTTCCGCATCATATCCACTAAGACCATGAATATCATCACAATCATCAATGTTCAATTCATTAGTATGGGGAGGCAAAGTAAGATCTTCTGTAGGACCCCGCACGCTTTAACCGTGGTTAATAGCGAGTTACTGAGGTTTAAGTCGCATTCGGTAACTTTGAGAGTGAATGACCACGTTCATTTTTGAGTTTTTAAAAGTTCTCCAAATACCTGATTTAATGACTCGATGTCATATTACGTGTCGATACGAGTATCCCGGTATTTTCGGATTATTTTTCGGACATTCTGTTTATTTTCTACGAATTTCTGAAGTTTCTGGTAATTTTAATTACCATTTCGGTAAAAAGAGTTACCATTTCAGTTTTACTTTTTACCTCCACTTAATCTAGACCGTTAGATCATTATGGGATTTGATCCCAGCCGTTTATCTTTGTATAAATAGGGAAGAGGTGTTGACTCGGTCAATCGAGTCTTCACTCTTTCCCCGATCGTTTCCTCCGAAACAGAGGGCGATTTCGCCCTGTCCTTCGCCGCGCCACAGTCGCCGTCCGGCCACCACTGGCCGGCGCTCTACCACCACTTTCTTCCCCTCCTTCTCCTCTACCTGACCCAACCCTCAGAAACCGGAATCAGCCACCGTGCAGGAAGATCGAACGCCACTACGTTCGGCGGTCAACGGCCGGAATCCGGCGATCCAGGCGGCGGTTCGGCGCGTGACTGGTATATTCCTTCTCCTCTCCTCTTCCTCTTCCTCTTCCTTCCCTTGCCTCTTGATGTCCGATTCGAGCCTCGATTTCGAATCTCTCATTTCACTGTTTTACTGTTTTTCTGGGTTCCTGGGTTCTCGCCTCGTCTCGCCTCGCTTCTGCAGCGCCCCGTCGCTCCAGCGGTCGCCTTTCCAGCGACGTCCCGGTGAAAGAACCGGCGGGGCTTTTCTCCCTCGCTCCGCGCGCCCCACCGCCGCCCTGAAACGCCTTTGAAAACACTGGTAGTAGCATTAGTGCGGGTGGTGCTGAAAGAGAAGAAGACAAAGGAAGCAACAGATAGATAGTGCGGAAGAGCAGGTGGGTATCCATGAGAGAAATCCGAAACTTTGTCTTGCAAGGGGGAGAGGAGATAATAGTTTTCGAATCCGGTAGTGGTTGCAAACACACAGAAAACAAAAAACTGCATAATTATAAATCTATCTTGCTTGAGGGAAAGAAAGAAAATGGATATCGGAAAATGAAATGGGAAGAGAACGAAGGGAGGAGAGGGGGTGCTTGTGGTGTGATGTGGTGGTGTCAGAAATATCCAGCTATCTTTTTAGTGTATTTGAATTGAAACAAGCGTGGCTCGTGGATCACTATTATACCGATACTGTTCACTTAACCACATTTAAAGTGTCGGTTTTTAACTATAAAATGTCTCAGTACAATTAGATACGATTTATCCACTTATAAATTATATTTTTATTTGTCTTTTTATCTGATGTGAAATCTTTCCTCTCCAACACTCTCTCTCACGTGCAACCTAACTTTTTAGATATGCACATGTAATTCGTTTGGTCCAATTCCCACGTCGAAAATCGGTATGTGATTTGGTAATTATGATTTTGATGATGGATCATTTGTTTATAGTGTGATTCGGGATTCAAATCCAAATTAATTTGGGCTCATTATGCTGAAAGTAGTAATTAGAGAAAGACTCGTTCTAATACCAACTTGAACTAGGACAAGCGTGGCGTATGGATCATCATTGTACTAAAACTGTTCTAACATAACCACTTTTAAGGTGTTAAGTTTTAACTACAAAAGGTTTCAGTATCATTAGATACGATCTATCAATTTATAAGTTATATTTTTATTTTTTAATGTGAGATATTTTTTCTGTAACAAGTTTGTGTTCTTTTTCAGATTTATATAGCGGGTAAGATACGTATATATAGTTCCTCTTACTTCTGACATCATTTGGTGCCACATAAAACTAGGACTTGGAAAGAAAACCAAGCCACAAGTTTGCATGGCATTGTTAGGTTAAGCAGTTATGAACGCCAAGGAACCAGACTTCTTCCTGGTGCGTTTGTTTGTGAGCGAGCTTGGACGATTTCGTCTTCTTGTGATTGATGACGTTAGTCTTTTTGATAACTCTCATGTCAAAATCATCTTTGGAAAAACTATTTACCTGAAATTCTACTGTGCATATACGCATAGCTGACTTTTCAGGCAATTTTTTTTTAAAAAATTCACGTTCTTGTTTTGCCTTTTATGGTGTCTTGCTTTAGTTGCTGTAGTTGTACTAGTCTCTTGCGCAGTGCTTACAGGCATTATAATCTGTTTTTTTTCAAATGAATTAGCTATAACAAACAAATCATTTAAATGGAGACATTTTAAATTAATTTTGCTGAATATTTCATATTATAGTGGACAAAAAAGTTTACTATTCTAAATAATCTAAGAGTCACATTTGGCAACTCCCTCCCCACGTTTGGTTAATTTCTTTTTCTTTTTTGTTTCTTTTTGATTTTATATTTATTGAATTATCTTAAAAATCTTTAGACTTTAATTAACAATGTTTTATAATATAAAAATATAAAGATAATTCTAGTAGTTCAAAAATTTAACTATTGATTTTTATCAAACTTCTTTTTTGACTTTATTAATAATAGATGTATGTCATCACAGATAAATCCAACTAAAGACATAAAAAAATTAGTTACGAATTTGTGTCAAACAAAACATATGGAAGTGTCATTTTTTGCAAGAAAACCCTTTATTGGATAATTGGAAGATGTGCTTGAACATTTTTTACCCAGAAATGGTTGATCTTTATTAGATCATACTTCAGCGCTATAATCCAACTTCTTCATTCACTTTTCTGGGTAATATAAATCAGTTAATGTTACGGCTCTGATTAATATGTTACTAATCATCTCCCTTACAAAAACAAATAGGAATTAGGCGAGCTGTATGATCATCTTGCCCTGTACTGCAGGGTAAGACTCGTACATCTCCACGCCTTGATTTCAAAATCGTTGGTTTAATGTTTATAATAACCATCAGAAGAATGTTGCAGCATTTAAAGACAAACACCACGACAATTGCATAGCTAGTATTCCTTCTCATTCTCTCTCTATATATATATTCCGCAATCCTCCAAATCTCCAGGTATAAAAAAAACACCAGAATAAATCCAAGATAACATAAAATTATAGTTTCTCTTGATGACAAAAGAAGCTCTGTCAATCCCTCGATGGATACTACCTTCCTATAACTCTGAATCATCCCTTGCCGTGGGCCAAGCTATGATGCACGGATACGGCAAAAATGTTAGTATGCTGTATCGTATTCGTATTCGATACGGGTACGCACGAGATACGCCATGGATACGTACCCAAAGATATTCAAACATATCCTAGATCATTTAAGGAGGTTTTGACCAAATTAATACTAGGTTGTTGACTTTTTGTAGTAATATCTTATCTAATTTGTAGCAATCTCTGTTTTGTTTTAACTATTTCACGATTATAATTGAATATTCTTCTGTATTTTCCTTAATTAGATGATTTAGATTAGATTTATTTGGAATTTATTTATTATTATAATTTTTTTGTGTGATAGATCTAGTAAAATTAGGCTATTTTCGTGTTATTTCCCATTAAAATTATCTATATATTTTTAAATTATATTAAATATATATAATATCAAAACGTACCCGTATCCTATTTTTTCGATCGTATCGAACCCGTATCCGTGTCCCGTACCCGTACTAGTGCATCATAGGGGCCAAGTCCTCCATTGGAGCTTTCTGCTGCTTTTTACTCTTTAACCCTACGCCAGCATCGGATTTGAGAGAGCTTTCAATTTAAGGAGTATTATTGGTTACTGAGATCACTAATGACGGGCTTAGCAGTAATATTATTTCATAATTCATATGCACATAGATACAGCCATACAAGAGATCATCAGATTGTTCTCCACCCTCTTAAGAAGCCTTCTCTACTTAAGTTAATCGCAAAGTGAAGATTCATTCAAGGAATAACCGAGTATCTTCAAGAACCGAAACTACTCGATCATATATGAATTGTGTGATATTTTAGCTCGGTTAAATTAGAAATATTTATTCAAAGAATAACCGAGTATCTTCAGGAAGAACTTGATAGCCTTGCTACATAGTTTCTCATTGATTCAAATCTAATTAATCTACAACTATGCTATATATGCATGATAAATGTGGATGAAGAGGAGGGAAGGTAATAATTAACTAATTGCTATAGATAATCTTTCTACATAATCAAAGTAAAATACAAAAAAGTCTGAACCCAGCTCTTAATTTATTGGTTCCTTATGTCCCATTTTGTCCTGCTTTCTGTTCTTCTCCTAAGAACTTCCTAATTACCAGAGCCGGAACAGTACCGAAAAGAAAAAAGGAAAGAAAAAAAAAGAGTGGCTTTTGCTCAAACTTTGCCTCTGTCTCAAATCTTTTGCAAATAGCAGTTTAAGCAAAATTCCCAGGCCTACCACCACCTCCATCCGATAATGTCGTTTTCCTAGACCCTTGTGGAATCCAAGTTTTCCTGTTTTAGGTAAAACTCTCTTCAGCTGCTCCTCTGTTCTTGAAGCCAGTTCGTGAAGGCTTGCAGGGTCTTCATGTCAGCTCTGTAATGCTTCTGTGTGAACTCCAGCAACATCGGCCATGTGAAATCTGGGTATATTCTCGGGTACGAACTATCCACCAACTCCCTCGGTGGCTTCACCACCCTATCGTCTTTCGGACACAAGAAAAACGCTAGTGATTTCCTCGGGGTTTTGCTGTTCACTACTGCTCTGTGCAAGCAACTCTTGAACCTCCCGTTTGAAAGAGCCTGAAAATCCGAAACCAAATCGTTAAGTCATTTCATTCATAAAAAAACAATCAATAATAATTTGTAGCGTTTTCTTAATTACCATGAAGGTGTCACCAATGTTGACAACAAAGGCGTTTAAATTGGGGCTGATCGAGAGCCATCGATCGTCCACAAACACTTCAAGTCCCCCGACTTGGTCTTGGTGAAGTATGGTTAAAGAAGTCGGATCACAATGAGGTCCTGTGCCTAAAGTTTGGTCTGGTTTCTGGCATGGTGGGTAGTAATTCAACCTCATTATCGAATCGTTGTCTCCGAAAAACTCCTTGAAATGTGTTCTGCCCACGCCGAGGCTCATTCCCAGAAGCTCCATGATCCCTATGGACAGTGTGCTCATGGCCTCACTATAATCTTGGTACACCCTCCTGAAAAACGCAACCAAAAAATCAGATTATATTAATTAGAACGGAACAGAGTATGCTCTGTTTCAAGTTTTAACATACCCAAATTCTTCGAACTCTTCTCCCATGGCATTGCAGAGGTAATCTTTCACAACATTGGAGGAGCTTTGATCCGCGGTGTAGCTAAACGACAGAGTTTCTTTCCAGGGGAGTTTCGACGAGAATCTTCCAGTGAAGCTACTGGCGTAGCCGCAGTGCTCCCCGGCTATCCTCTGAGCCCTCTGTTTTTCAGACAGGGGCAAACGAAAGAATTCGTCCATGTATTGGTGCGCATCAGCTATGAGGCTCTCTTTAACGCCGTGGTTCACGACGAGAAAGAAGCCATGCTTCTCGCAGGCTTCTCCAACGAGCCTCGAGGCTTTCATTGCGGCCTTTGGGTCGCCGGAGAGGAAGTCACCCAAGTCTATCAGTGGGACTTGTAGCTCTGGTGTGTTGGGGCACGGTTTCTCATCGTCGGGCCAAATGAACTGTTTAGGTATGTCAGTTTGGTACCAGAGCAAAGAAGCGTCAAAGACTAGTGGCTTTTGGTCATCTTCTTTGTGGTGGTTTAGTGTTTTGATGCACTCAACTGCCATTGCGTTAACAAATGCGTGAGGGAGAGAGAAACAGAGGGAGAGAAAGCAGAGTATTCTTAATGGGAAGAAAACTGTGACTGATATAAGTTTGAGAAGTGTGATGCGAGAAAAGCCAAGGCCGCTTATTGGGTGGATGAGGGAACAAAAATTGGAATCTTATAGCTCTCTTCCTCTCTCTCATTCAAATAATCTGATTGCACAGAAGGGCTTTTACAGAGGTGGGAATTGCAGAGATGGGTTTGGGAATTGTCAAATTTGTGGAAGGGAACCCATCTGGGTGATTGTTTGTCTTCATTGTTGGTGCCAGGAAGAGTTCCCGATGGGGTTTTGGCATTTTCTTCTGGGGAGGAAATGTTAATTGCACCCCTTAAACCACCAGACCAGCAAGCACTGTATATTATTTTCAGTCTCAATAATCCTTTTTGTTCTGCATTTCTGGAAACAGAATCAAAGGGTTTCTGTAACTTTCAACTTTGTATGGAGTATATATAGTAAAAACCTGAACTCGATGTTACTAGACCAACAATTTTCCGGTGAACTGAGCGTGGAGCCCTCTAGCTAGCACTCTGTTATTTCAGTCCCAGTTTCCCGTTTTGGAGGTCTCTACGTGCTTGAGTTATTTAGGAAAAGCCTATCACCTAAATATAATTAGTGCTCCCCTTGTTTAGGAAAAGCTTATCACCTTTATTTTTGAATCACCT
This sequence comes from Comarum palustre, assembly GCA_951800085.1. Classification (NCBI taxonomy): domain Eukaryota; kingdom Viridiplantae; phylum Streptophyta; class Magnoliopsida; order Rosales; family Rosaceae; genus Comarum; species Comarum palustre. The sequence goes on along the minus strand of OX637585.1, from coordinate 2,166,660 downwards.
AAACGTATTGTCGAGTTTCTGGTAGAAAACATACGACATTGAATGAGATGCGTACTAAGAACATGGAAACGGACATAAGATGAAATTGATGTTACAAGTTTAATGCAACTCGATTCGAAATTAAGTTAATTGTCTTTGTTTTTTTATTATTATATAACGACGATATTTTTTAATGTTTTATAGAAATAAACATTAATTCGTGTCAAGAGATTATGTCAAAATGTCTGATCTTTTATGATCACAGAAAATAAATTAGCATTTAAACTTCAATCGGTGTCGACACATTTCAAACTTAATTATATGGGTTTTACACCTAACCTCTTACCAACTGGACCATATATTTCTATCAAACTATAAAGAACCTTTCAACAGAGGGTACAATTTTCTTGCGAGAGGGCCAATTTCATGAGCTTCAAACATTTGTTTTGTGTGCCTCTGAAAAATGCTGAATTTTCTTTCCTTTATAATTAGATTAAAACAAAGTGGAAATGTACAGAGAGATGTGACATTAAGTGAGCAACAACAAAGTACGTGAAAGCAGACTTGTTATTGAACCAAGTACTGGGCAAGACCAATGAGCACGAATGAATTGTGTAGTATCAGGTGACTATGTTGGCCATGATTGCAAATATTCCAACCTATGAAGGAGAGGACAAACGAGTATCTATTTGTTTCTGCGCAACAAGGATCTCAAAGGGTTTTATCCAGAGGGAAAAAAATGAAGAAAATGACAGAGAATCCGAGCTAATTGCATTGTGGAGGCACACTTGAATGCAGATAGTTAGATGTCTCCAGTATCTGCCACTAAGCAAGAACAGAACGAAAGAGACTAAGAGGCTTTTTGTAAACTCTGGCATCTGAAATTATAGGGGGGGACTAACTGTCACCGTCGACTCTGTGCTCATGATAGTAGGGCCTTAAGTTTGTTTACACAGATCGAAGATTATTTCAGATCATATCGGATATGCATATCTCACCCCACACCAGCTCATGACTCATGGTCGATTCGATCCCTATCTACCTAGCTTGGTAATGTGGATTTCGATTTGGATGGGCATCAGATCATAATTTGGATAATAAACACGAAGTGAAAGAATATATGATCATGACCATCCTGTCGATCTGTGTTTTGTTTTTATAGATAGAAATCTTAATTGACCAAAACTGAGAGACATATATTTTCACTGGTAATTGATTCAAGGAGTTCATGATCATTATTCTTCAATAGACGAGAGCAAAGCTATGTCTTCTGCTTTAAACATGATTAACGAATAAGCAAAGCACACTTATCTCAGTCATCTCTGTATAATTAAGCAGCAATGCAGCCTGCGTTGTTAATTAGCATTAACAGCGCATGCATGAGGCTAGGGTTAATTATTCAAGAACATAGAAACGACGTGGCTTTTAGGGTTTGGACATGGACAATTCGACGTGCAGGACTTAATCGAAGTGACTAGACAACAAGGAAAAGCGAAGAGACAGTATTATTGAAAATGGCTAGTCTAGGTTTGATTTGCACTCGATGATCACTGATTCACTGTAAAAGCTTGAGTGCAGGTTTACTTATGGTTAATTACTGCCTTAAAATGAAAGCAAACGATGTTCAACAAGGGTAGATTTCACGAATACTCAAAGTGATCGAGTATATCGAGTATAAGCTTCTTCTTTTTCTTTCGATGATGAATGTTAAAAGCTAATTTCTTCTGCTACTATAACTTCCCACAAGTCATGAGAGATTGAGAGCTACCTTTAAATATTAGGTTCTCACTTTCTATAAAGTTATCAAATACAGACAAGTATGTCACACTCAACTTTAAAGTTGAGTACGTTTATATACTTTTTATTGTTTGCTATATGGTTTGATATAATCATTTTTTTCTTCACTAGATAGTTCTCAACAAAATTTATATTTGTTTCCTTTATTCAAACAGACACACTGAATTCTATAATAAAAAAATTGTTATAGGAAAAATTGAATCTTATTCCCGTTAGATAACTATCTTATATTAGTAATGAATACAACATTTATAAATGATAGTTATAACGTAATAAAAGTAAATTATGTCTGATTTCTTAATTACATATAATCACATAATTCTTTCTTCGTCAGTACTTTGACGAAGGCACACTTAATGCATGTTTCCTTCAACATTCCCCTTGTGGCAAGTCAAAGTTAAATCGTGCATGGGTGTTGTCTCATTAAAAATCTTGCCAAGTAACAAAACCTAGTGGAACAAAATAAATCTTGGTCAAAGAAAAAAAGAGTACAATGCACCTATAATAGTGGATGGGTGTTAGACTCCCTCTAAAGTCTAAACTCTTCTTGATCTTTACTTCAATCAAGGGTGCTAGAAATGTCCTCACATTCCTATGTTTATTGCAAGGTATCATTGTGTTCATGATGGTAAAGACAGTCAGTTTGGCAACAACTTATTACTTATAGATACCTTGCATTTATGATCACCAACCAAAACATTGTTTGGTATGTTGGTGCAGAGGACTACAGTTCCATATGCATTCTTTTTCGTCTTTCTATAAGGATAGGATGAACCTAAGTCAATAGTTCTTTCAACTATCATGACACATTATGTATATCTTTCAGTGACACTACGTTGGTGCTAAGCTAAGTCTAGCCACAAGTTCTTTGAGAATGTTGTATCTAGTCGAGTTTCTTTGGATTAAATACAATATTGTGTCTATTGCACTATAGAGAGAGAGAGATTTTCAATTCTCAACTCTTCTTTGTCATCTTCCTTTTGATGAAATAGATCTTCCTTTAAATCCAAATATCGACCGATTATTGAGAATGCTAACAATATCGTTTAAGGTTATTAGCCGGTTTTAGATATATCTCCCAATCAAGATCCCTATGAAGATATGTAACCACATCTATTAGTTGTATTTCTATTATTGGGAACATGTCTTATTGTAGTCAATCTAGAGCATTCCACGAAACCTTGGTTCCACAAGGTGAGTCTTGTCCTTTTAGGCTTCATTCTTCTTATTAAGTTTTTTAACAAAGAGTTGTCTATGTCCTGCAGACTTTACACTTGGTAAGATTAGCACTGCCAAACCAAATATCTATCTCTTTGCCAGAAAATCTAGCTCTTTCATGACAACATTTCTGTAGGCCAATATGCTTTTTGTTGACATTTTTCAACAGAGCGTGGCTCGATACCTTTGTGCTCTATGGTTCCTTAAGCAACAACGTGTATCATCAATGTGTATGTACTCTTGTAATATGTTGAGATTTTATCTCTGGAATCATTTTAAACATCGGAGCGTCCTCCCGTATTGATTCATGGACATAATTCTAATTTGAGAGGTATAACTCATATAATTTAGAGTATTTTAATTTAGATAATGATATGTTTCTCATTTTATAACTTTTCTTTATTGGGTAGATGCATATATTGTTTTGTATTTTTATAGTGTTATTCTGAACCATAGATAAAATCGAATAAAATTAATGCTTCATAATATAATTCAAAATTTAACAAGCCAACGATAATCAAATCAAGGTCTCATCTAATTCAGTAAGCATTATCCCTATGAACTTTTAAGACCAAAATAATGGTCTAATTAAACAAGGACATAATGACTTTTACATAATGTATCGTGGAAAAAACTCAGAACATTTTTAACAAAGTCTGAGGCATTCTTGGAATGGATTGGCATATGCATCATTTCCATCTTCTTTTTCATATGGTAATCTTTTAAGGGATTGATAATTATTTTTCAATCTTGGTGTTGAATATACTTTTCCAATTCCTCGTTCTTCAATGATTCTTTATACTGCTTGTAAGTCGCAGCTACTTCATTACTGGCTTGCAATACTTATATAAACGGGTTGTTTATTTACAAAAAAGACAGTTGTACGTCACCGCTCATGTCATATCTCTAGACCCTCTTACACTTAGTAATTGCTCTTTACTTTGGGTTTATTTTCACTGTTTATTATTTTACATAATTTGTTTTGGGACATTGTTTTGTCCTCACATTGTCATATCTTAATTATGCTACTCAACTACTTGCATATTGCTGATTTATTAGTCATATGTCAATATCTACTAATTTGATAGTATAAATGTGCAAGTGATCAAATTTTGATTATGGTATTTTATATCATGTGATTATCTGTGATGTACTTTTCACATGCAAAATTGTAGCATGTCCAATAGCCGCCATCAAGTTTTTATATGAAATCATTAACTGATTTATAATCTAGCATAATTTCGTTCCACTGAACTGTTATTTCGAGAGAAAATTGTATTTTATAGCTCAAGAATTTTTTTAATTATAAATATATTCAATAAAAGCTAGGATTGGGGCCTCATTAACAATACTGTTTTGAGTCTTGGTTAGCTCAATAAATAGGAGAACTAATATTACCTCTATAAAATATCTGATTTACCGAAGAGGGTAAATTACCTATTTTTCTAAATCGAATCCAGGTTGGGAGCTACTTTGGGTTTGGGCGTCAGGGCTGCGCATTCATGGCCGGAGGGCATTGGGGCCTGGCCGATTCGGTGGTACGCTGACTGGCAGCGAGTGTCGTTGGGCAGAAGGTGTTGAAGCGGGGACCAGGAAGTCACGTTTGGGCTGGGTGTAGCTGGATCCGTCAAATTCAGATCCGATCTGGGGCTGGGCTTAGCAGGGGTCGTCAACACTATTCGTCGGCGACAACGACAGGGCTGGGTGATACGAGACCGGTGGACAAGAAGGCGCATTATGTAGGAGTGTCGCCGGGGAGCGTCGAGGTTGGGCTGGAGGTGGGTCTCGGCTCGGGCTTGGCTCTTGGTCGGGCCGAGATACGCTAGGGTTGCTCTGTGCAGGGTTGTAGGCGGTGCTGGCGTTGCAGCGTTAGTTGCTGATCTGGGAAAGCTTGTCGGATCGGAGGTGAAACGATCTGGACGTTGCAATAATCCGGTTTACAGTGGTGGTGACCAGTGGCGGATCTCGGGGTGGAGTTACCGATTGCAGTGATGATGGCCTAACTAGAATGAGCATTGGTGGATCCTCTAACAAATATTCAACATATAAATAAAGTGATGAGCAATTGTTGATATAAAAGACTGAAAATACACAACTGATCATCCGTATGGTCATAAACAAACAGATAAAGATAACTTATCTTTTGAATCAGCCAATCAATCTCATTCATGAACATATAATGACGTATATCGGGAATTAGTTTACTCATTCTCATTGATCGATAACTCTCTTATATAAGGGATGAATACAACAATTACAAAGGGTAATTAGAACATAATGAAAGCTAGTTATGTATGATTTCTCAATTACATATAATCACATAATTCTCTATTCGTCAGTTACTTTGACGAATGCACACTTAATGCATATTTATTTTAACAGAAACCAATAAATTTTAAAGATTTATAAAGTGATATACAAATTTTGAGAATTCTATAGATATAGAGGATATGTTTATCTCTCTTCTCACTTTTTGTAAAATAGATAATGTTTTACATGACCTGTTAGAGTCAAAATATGATGTTTTTCCTCTAAAATAGAGATAATTCTAATTTTAAATAAGTTGTTAGAGATACTCTTAAACGCGCTTAAACCGTCTGGACTTTTCATTAATTTACATACATTGAGTTTGGTAATATAAACTCTATGCATAATAGTGTAGCAAGGAATTTCCATATTCAGATTACGTAGTCAAATGATATCATTTCCATTAGGTGGGATTAGGATCGGAGGTGACAAGCATTGGTGGAGGGCAGTGGATTTTGATCGAAACACTGTCATATATGCGTTAACAGTCTATATAACACTACTTGACCAAAAAAAAGTCTATAGCACTAACCGGCCTAGCTATTAGTTTGCACCGAACTCTAGAAGTCCCTCGGAAAATCGATGGGATTCAGATGAACAAGAAGAGCTAAAACTATGGAAGTATGTGAGTGCATGCCATATCGTCAAACAACTTTCAGTTTTCCTTTCATTATCCACTAAAAGCTTGCTCTCGTTTTTAGTTTTGATCCGAGTAGCTCATCTATGTTCTGTAATAATCAGACAAATCCTCGTGGGACCTTTGTGTTAGGGTTTACTAGCTGAGATTACATTCAAGATTTCGGATGCAGTGGAGAAAGTTGGTTTAATCGAAATGAACCCAGAACACCCGAACTCCATGGGCAGACTCGTACCTGAATAGAGTCTCAAGAGTCGATGAACTCAGGACCCCGAACCTTTAAGAGTCCAAAATTTTCTTTTATCATTGTGTGAACACATTAGTTTAGTAAAAAATAAGCATTATATTACAATCATTAGTTACTATTTAAAAAAATAAGTAGTGTAAGTAAGTATAAAAAAAATTTCTAATGTTTTATGTTGTTAGATTTTGAGTTTATAGCTTTAGTTCATGAATTTTTTAAAAAGAACAAATTAATTTAAATGAATACTATAGTTTAAAGGTTAATTTTTAAAAGTTCGACTAAGGTCTGAAAATCTCAGGTCCGGACCTGCCTATGGATTGGGCCTAGAGTCAGAGAAGTTAAATGACCTTTCTTATTTTTTAAAAACAAATATGATTGGTTGAAATTTATAAAACTTTCGTATTTATATATGATTGTTTAATGTCTAATTAATCTTCTGCCATGAAGAGTAAATGAAAAATAGTTATTTACCTTCCTTATTTACTAAGTTACCACTTGACATTTCGGACGTGACTCGGTGAATCATCCCTTTCGTATAAGTTTTTATTGTATTCAATTAGTTAACTAATAATTAGCGATGATGAGATAATTTTATCACCCAAAAAAAATATGTAATGTTATAAACCAAAATATACAAGTTTATTTTGATCCATCTAAGCAAGTTATTCTTTTGATAAAGTTTTATTTTTGAAAAAAAAATCGCCATTATGTAAGTTCTAACAAACTTTCTAGCTAGTACAACTTTTATTTTAATTTTTTTTTCCAGCAGAAATCGTCAAAATTAAACCGGACTAGTTCTCTCATCAAATCACCAGTATTCTGGTTTCTGTGAATGACAATGACCCGTAGAAAAACCCTAAAATCCCTGCAAGTTCTTCTACTTATTTTAAAAAGAAGAAAAGAAGAGAAGGGATATGCAAACTGCATATTTGTCTCAGAAGAAATTCCAACGTAACATACAAAAGAAATCTAATCTTTCATGGTTTCTGTTCATGCATCTCTATTCTTTGTTTTACTTCTGTTAGATGTCGCAAAACTAAAACGTATATATAGCTCTAAAAATACGTACATCGGCTTTCTAGCCTGAGGTGATATCCTTTTCATTGGAGCTACATGTATGTTCTCCATTTCTGCATGACACACTAGAAAGTATGGAGCGCTAACCAACGTTACACCTTAGTAGGTGGAGAGTTCTCAAGTAAAAACTGTATAAGATAAATCTAGAGTTAACCAGAAAATAAGAGAATAACTCTTAGGATTTTGATTAAATAATGATAAGCAGACCCTAAAACAACTAACACCAAGCCTAAAATCCCAAAATATAGAAGAAAACCAAATCCAAAATAAATCATAAAACCTAAAACATTAAATCCTGAATCGGATTATTAAAACGATATTATTTGGTATAAATCTGGCATGATTCACTTTAGTAAGTCTTGTAAATCTCATCGATCTCAATCTAAAAATGTATTATGCGTCCTAGATGGACGTTCTACTCAAAAACTGTTCTAATTCTAATTATAATTCACGGTTAAAAACTAATTTTTCGCACAAACAGCCTGAAAAATTCAAAATAGCAATGTCTTCAATATGTCAGCAGCTAGCAACCTCTTTGTACGAGAATTACCAATTTTCAAATCATTCTTCTTGGTTATACGTATCCTCTCTATTTTAACTTTATTTCCGCTAATTTGAGCTTACTCACTTACTACATCACTGCATAAACCATTGTAAGGCTTAGTGGTGTAAATGGGCTGGGTCGAGCCAAATACTATAGTGTTCATGTTTGACTCATTTTATTTTTATCGAGCTCGAGCAGGGCTTAAGCTTGAATTTTTTTTTCATGTTCAAGCTCGGTTCGGCTTGTTTAAGCTCGAGCTGAGGTCGGGCCGACTTGACTCGTTTAGTTTAAATTACAAAACATTAAATTTAATGCTATATTATCTTAATTACTATCTTATTGTGGTGTTTGTTAGTGTTTGATTTTATTTTTTCATAAATTGATTGCTTTAATATATGTATTTTAATTAAATAATTTGATTCTAAAATGAAAGAAATAAAAAGAATAGAAGATTTGGATTTTAAACAATGTATTTTACGTATAACAATTTTTTAAAGCTAAGTTTTAAAAACGAGCTGTTCACGAGCTGAATACAATCTTGTTCAAGCTCGGATCGTTTTTTTTCGGGCTCAATATTGAGCTCAAGCTCGGCTCATTTATTTTACAACCATGAGTCGAACGAGCTAAAAATCGAGCCGAACACGGGTCGAACACGAACGGCTCGAGCCTACTTACAGCCCTTGTAAGGCTACTTCCTGCAGAATATATACTCACGTACGTACTAGCAGCTAGGTAGCTCCACTTCTGCAACACAGTTTCTTTCTTTCTTATCGTCAATATATATATGCTCTAGCTCTAGCTAACCCAGGAACTAGTTGATGAAGCATGACGGCGACGACGACAACAAGGGTGCGATCGATCGATGTTTGCAATAATATGTACAAACACTAATATCAATCAATGGGACAAAAATATGTAGGCAAAGGACATACAATAGTGATAATGTATAGCTATTATTGTCCAAATTTATGTCGTACTCCCCCACTAATTTCTAGCATGGCATAAATGCAATGTATTTCTCTATGCATCCGTGCTTATTTTGTCACATTGTCACTCTCCATCGCACTATCATATTACTTTAAAATAACAATTTATTTTTTATATATAAAAAACGATACCAATGTCGGTGAAAAAACGATATAGGGTAATCACATTCATGTTAACATATGCCCATGTGACAAATTCGATCAAGAAATTCAGGCACTCGTCTATAGTGATGTCTAATTGTACATTCTTGGTACGTTTGGTTAATCTAGATGCAGACATGCACAATCCAATGTTAAGGTATAAGATCAAAATACATGTTGTGCATTGCAAATGGACTTACTTACATGATATATGATATATATAGCATAAATTGAACCTGCATAACGTTCAGTATATGATCATATTGCTGCTCATTAGTTTAGAAATGGATGTGTTAAAATACAAAATTAATCGTAGCTCATGCTTGGGTGTATCAGTAGTTCGTAGAACTCCAGTTTGGCATGACATGCAAATTGTTTATACACATTCTCAAAGTCTCAACTGTTAAGAAACTCCATTTCTTTATGTGCAGAAGTGAATGGAAGCGTGTGTTGCACTGAGATCGCATCACATCCTAAGTAGTGTTTAACATGTTGCATTGTCGAGTTGACTTGTATGTTGTCTATGCCAACCTCCATTATCAGTAGTCTCATGGATATTTTGATAAGTGGGAAGGCCAGATCGAGTAGGAGATCACATAATGAGTAAATTAGGTTAATGAGATGGGAGCATAGCAACAGATCAGATGTGTCCGAGCGAAAGCATAGATGATTGATCAGGCCATCTCTCTATTGAGAATTTGTTGCTGAATTATTGCTGGATTTCAATGTTCATCAGAGTTTTATATATCCTTTGTTGAATTTCTGTTTCACTGATTTTTTTATGGTTTTGAAACCTAGCCCAACCCAGCCGGTAAGTCACACGTTCAGATTTTATATTAATTAAAAAGAAAAATTATAAAGTTCGGATAAAAAAATACAAGACGAAAACTAAGAAAATATTAAGATAAAACAAGCCATCTGGAATGTTCTTGAATTTCTATTCCACCGCCACAGTAATTTTTGTGGAAAATTTCTTCTTTCTTTCAGTTTTGTATGAATAATGTATGCATGATGTTGTCATGCTTAAACCTAACCTGATGGGATTTCTCAAAAGTGCAAACAACTTCTTAAACAGGATGTTAGAAAGCAAAGCAATATCAAGAAATAGTTTTGACCATTTTCATCATGCGTGCGATTCGTTTAATTCATATTGTCTGTATAATGGGGGAACACACTAGCTATCCAGATATAAAATGCTTAAAATCTTTTAAACTCTTACTTATTCCTTAAAATATCTTTGATGTGTGGCATTGAGTTAGAAGTTTGTCCCAAATTATTGTTCGAGCATTGTTATTATTGTGGATCGAGCATCATAAGCTGATGTGTCCCATAATGTTCTTTCCAAATAGCAATTCAGACATTCCTGATCGAATTCCTATAATCCACAGTACAGAAGAAGAAAAAGAAGACACAGTAGGTGACAATTGGAGACATGAAGGTCCATGCCCACGAGTGAGGAACATGAACATGAACACGAACATGAAGAATAGAAGATGATTGTTGGAGTTCTAGCTCTTCTCCCATGAAACTGATAGACCCAAGAAGGTTGGATCTATCATCAACTAGTGTTGTTCCAAATACTTTCAAAACAGCTGAGCTGAGTAGCAGTGTCTCAATTCTATAAGGACAAATACAGTGTTCATCAATCCAATTTTTCTCTTTGTATATATCCACTAAAAGGTTGCTTACTTTTATCACCATCTCTACCATTATTTGTTGGTGGGTCTTCTTCTGCTTAAAGATTTAAGATCAAATTCGACAACGGGGGGCAAAGACAATCTGGATTTGATATTGGTTTTGGACTTTTGAGCAAGAAAAGCCGGTTTTGCTTGGCTTGATCTCTAGTAATTATGTCATATAATTATATTACGATTTAGGCTTCAAATATGATATTTGATGTTATATTCAATTTAGTAGATTCATTTTAAATTACACTCATCTTTAAAATTGTTTTAAAATACATCTAAACTTATTAATTAAATTTTTCTAAACAAAATAAGGGGCAATTACACAGAAGTATCCTTTAAGACATTTTCTCCCATGGAGATCCACCCAAACATTTTTGTTCACATAAGTCCACCTGAGTTTAAATAGAGTTTTATATTAGGTATTCATATTTAACAAAATTACAGACTGACATCAAACTAAAAAAATAGATTATTTCTCTTTACATTTACAAAAATACCATTCATTCTATGAAAAGTCTCCAGTCGACCTCCGACGAGGTCTCTGACCGACCTCCGGTGAATTTTCTGGCCGACCTCTAATGAGAATTCTGACGACAATAAAAAACTACTGTATCCGGCAACAAAAGTTACATCTGGAGTCAAAAGTTACTATATCCGGCAATAAAAAACTACTATATCCGTCAAAAAACTACCATATCCGGCAACAAAAGTTACAACAAAAGATACTTCCGTAGGCAACAAAAGCTACTACATCTGGAGTCAAAAGTTACTACCAACATAAATTAAAGATACTAACACCAACAACAAAAGCTACTACCGTTAGAAACAAAAACTACTACTACAAAGACCAAAAGCTACTATCAGTGACACTAAAAACTACTGTCTTCTACTACAAGGACCAAAAGCTACTACCACTGGCATCAAAAGCTACTACTGCTGGCACTAAAAGCTACTATCGTCAGCAATAAAACTACTACCCCTAGCTAGAAAAGCTACTACCCATAGCTACAAAACTACTAGCACTAACTACAAAACTATTATAACCAACAACAAAAACTACTATTCCTTCATCGATTGGAGTTATTTGAGGCATCGTCTTCAACCTCCCTGCACCTCATCTCTGCTCTCTTCTTCTACCGCTCTACTGATTCAACCCTCACTTCAAGCCTTGCACTTGTCCTCAACCTCATGAGTCTTCAGCAGCTCCACCCTCTCCAAATCAGCCATCATGTGCTTCTCGTCGAGCTCTCTGTACTCGCTCTCCACCACCAACAGCTCCACACCTCGCATCTCTTCCAGCACGGCGTATTCTCTTCGTAGATTCTCTAAATCATTATGAATCTCCTCGTCGGAGGCTATGAGAGCCTTTGCAGCGCCATCGAAGCTCTTCCCAAGTATCGCGATCAGCTCGGAGATGATTTGAATCTGAGCGTCGTCTGAGTCTTCCTCTGTGGCCATGATCGGTCATCGGAACAGTGCTGGTGTCTGTTGGCATTGGAGGAGGAGGGGCCTGGTTTTGAGGTTTAGGGTTTTGGTTAGAGGAAGTGACAACGGAGGAAGTAAGTGAGGGAATCTCAATCAGCTCCGATTGAGTCACGCGGTGCCAGTGTTCTAGGGGGTGAAGAGATCATGCCAAAGAAACTGATTTTCATTTGTTAGAGAGAGGGCAGGGTATTTTGGGTATGGAGTAAAAGTAAGATGACAGATCTAACCCATAAAATGGACTTGTATGAACAAAAATGTTAAAGTGAACTTATGAAAGAGAAAATGTTAAAAATTGGACTTCTGTGACATGTTCTAACAAAATAAACCTATTATATATGATAAATAATAAAACCTATTTTTTCTAGAATTACAGAAGTTGTCATTATCTCTAATCGTTAATGAAATGGTATCCCATGAATATATGAACCCTACACCCTATACCCTAAACCCCAAACCCTATAGCATAAACCTAATTCCTCCATAAACCCTAAACCCTATACCCTATACCCTAACCCCTAACCTAAAACTCGGCCTATACCTAAAACTCAAAACTCAATTCATCTATTTGTAACATAACTTAAAGGTAAAAAATAAAATGCATGGTTGATACCTACACCATAATCACAAATTAAAATGTAGAAAACAAAATGCATGACTGACTTAAAAAACTACTAAAAACAAAATTAAAATCATAAATGCAAACACAGTCAAGTGAAAAATAGTGACAAATTCAGGTCCGGACCTGAGATTTTCAGACATGAGTCGAACTTTTAAAAATGGACCCTTAAACTATAGTATTCATTTAAATTTATTTGTTCTTTTCAAAAAATTCATGAACTAAAGCTATAAACTCAAAATCTAACGATATAAAACATTAGAATTTTTGTTATTCTTACTTACACTACTCATTTTTTTAAATAGTAACTAATGATTGTAATATAATGCTTATTTTTTACTAAACAAATATGTTCACACAATGAGAAAAGAAAATTTTGAGCCCTTAAAGGTTCGAGGCTCTGAGTCCATCGACTCTTGAGACTCTATTCAAGTACGGGTCTGACAAATTTCAGTTTTAAAAATAAATATATAAGACTTGGTAAGTGATTTAAATTTAGTGTAAATTAAAATAAAATATGTTAATGAATTTATTATAAAAGATGCTCTATTTTTTAGGTTTTTCCCGTAAACAATAAAAGCAACAAGAGATGGCTACAAAAACAACAATGGGAACCCAAATCCTGTCATTCTTGATTCCTGCTACTACCTCACCTAAATGCACTAACAAGTAACAACCGATCTTCGATCTTCAAGTACTTTGTTCAAAGAAAGCGTGGACTGTAAATGAATGGTTAGCCTTAGTTGCATAAAGTTGATTGTAGTGCGCAAAACTAATCAAGGATTTGCATTGGTTGATATGTACCCATTACATATACTAAAACAAAACCGCACTTAAACTGTTTATTCAGCGAGCAAATGTGCGGTTTTGTCCCCAATTCGCAATTAATCATGAAAACGCCGTTTAAGACGTGAAAAGACGGTCTCGCCTTTTGTTCTGAGTAATTTGCAATTTTGCTAGCCTTACTCCTTTTCCATCCTGAAGTCGGTTTCTTCAATACCTGTCCTTCTACATCTCGAACCTGTCCTTCTCCGTCTCGAAGGCGGTTCCTTCTCCAGTATATTTTCCTTTATTCAGTATTGGCAGACATCGTTTTTCCCCGTCTCTTTTCTTTCGGCAAGCTTCAATATTTTCTAGGTAAGTTTTTGATTAGGTGTGGTGATGAATTGGATTTAGGTTACCAAGTTTCGGTATCAGTGTTCGGGTTAAATAACATGCTTTTGGGTTCAAGCTTCTGGATTGGAGGTCGGATCTGGTATGAAATAAATCACATAACCACAATAATCAGAAACAGAAAGACAGCGCAAAATGTAGCAGCCAGAAAAAAGAGTTGCACATCCCTACGAAGTGAAAGTCAAGTGTTGCTGGTGTCGCTCTGAGAGAAGTCCAGGTCTAGCTAGGAGTTATCTAATTGTATGACTAGTCTTTTCATCTCCCCATTATGCATAGGAATCCAATGATTCCAATCTCTATAGTGAGGAGGATGGTGGACCTGCTCGTTTAGTTTTACAGTCAGCTCCCATGTAAAAAGGTCGGAAGCGGCTATTGGATGCTGCAGTTTATTGTGGAGAACTGATCAGGTCTACATGAACCAATAGAGGACACTAGTATCTTTTGTTCTTTATGTTCCAAACAAACATGAATGATGGCATATTGGGGTGATTGGCGGGTTCAAAGGCTGGCATGCATCTCAACAAAGGCAATGATGAGTGGTGAGTGATGAGCATTAGATAGTGAGAAGCCAAAGGAAGGGGAGATTTGAACTGGATCTAGTTTTAAGACTTGATGCTTCCTATCACCGGAGCGGAGATACGAGCTCCCCTTTTCCGGTATGAAACTATCAGATCTGTCTCTCTTACTATGATCAATACTGTTACATGCTTTTCTTGGCTGTAGACTTGGTATTAGTTTGGCTTTTCAGGTTTAGGGTCTTGCCCTTTCTCTGTATTGGGCAAATGTGCTCTATAGCATTTTGGCGTTCCGGCAGACGTTCTTGTGTTTCTGCTCCTCTGTTTGAGCTCCATTTCTTTGCTCATTCTAATAAGTTTGTATTCCAAAGTGAAAAGTTCACCACAGCAAAGGTTCAAACATAGCAAGTTTTTCTGTGTATAAGTCAGGACTTGAAGTTTTTACTCTAATCAGGTGCTTTACAGCAAGGAAATGTCATCACCTCTTGATCCAAGGAATAAATCTCTCTTTCACTTTCATGTATTTCTTTCCGACATATTATACAAGGGTTGTGATTTATTTTTCAAGAGAACAGGCCAGATTACCGTAACTCAAAGCTTAAAAGGTGGGATATATACCACAACTCACTGCCTCTGGCATTATTAACTTGGAGTGAATCTTAATTATGACAAATGATACCAGTCGTGGAGTTGTGCTTTATGTGATGACTGTGGGATTCTCCCTTCCAGTGAATTCCTTCAGCTTCGATACAGACAATGCCAAATCTAAAGCGTAACCAGAAAAGGATGTGTGAGTAACAGTTATGACATACATCCTTTGTAACTGAAATAATAGACAGTACACTAACCTATCAAGGGTTTCAGTGCCACTTGGGCGTCCTCATCATGTTTGGAGACATCTGGTTCATATTGTTCAATGTATATTCGAATTGTTGCTCCTGCTGAACCTGTTCCCTGTACATATGAGAATTGAAAGTTTATTTCATTCTGTAGAAGAAAAGCTTTGAAAAATAATAAAAAACTGAAACTAGAATGAAGAAAAGATTTATTACTGATAAACGATATATGATCCTTGAACCATCTACAAAGACAAATCGAACACCTTGCTTTAATGCCACACTTCCATCAACCTACAAAATCATAGGAGGTTGGACTTAAAACACGTTGACCGCAGAAACTTTACTCATTTGCTTGAAGTCACAGAATTGGGAAGGATGGCGAACATGTAGAGCTCCGGAACTTACAGGATCAGTGTAAGTGAAGTCATCGGCAAATTTGAGAGCATAATTTCCTGTGTTGTGATATTTTATCAGCATCCAAAAGACATCATAGCAACAAAGAGAAATACAGGTAGATACTTACCAAACTTTTCCCCGGGCTTGCTACGAGAAATTAATTCTCTAAGATGATTTATCATTTTATTCGCACCTTCAGATGCACATTCCTGGACAAAAACTAATTAAACTAATGCAGGTAACCCAGTAAATCTAAACGAATGATCACAAATCCGCAGAACTGTAATCAAACAGTGATTAAGAAAGTATGGTCCAAATAGCAGTTATGATGCTTACTTCATAGTCGTATCGAGAAAAGAAATTTCTTCCGTAGGTTGCCCAGTGTTCTTTAACAACATCTGCAACAGAAACCAACTTCTCGCCAGGTTTTTTGTCTTTGTTCCGATATGCAATAATAGAAAGCCAAGCTAAGACAGCCCTGTCATTTAAAAATTCAGCCTATTTTCACACTGGAAATGGAAATTACTGTGATGAAGCAATGATTTAAACAACCTATTTGAAGTGCAAGATGCCCATAATTATCCCCAACTTGTTCAAGAATCAAAAAACTGAATCATCAGACATTTCATCAAAAGGCCGGCGGATTTTGGAAAAGAATAGCAAGCAGTTCAAAACCATTTTGTACAAGTAGAACCGAAGGCAAGCAGGGGTGTGGTAAAAAAAACTACAGTAACTGAATTAGAAGTGGGCCTATGGGAGGGAAGAGCTATAATCGCTCCAATTCTACTTAGATACGAGAGAATTCACACTAACGAACAAAAACATTCAAGAAGCAAAACTTCAGAAGAGAGGTGCACCTCTTCTTAATAAGACATCCATTTTCTGATATGTACAAGAAATATTACTCAAAGTCAACAAAAAGTTCACACTATGAGAACCCGGAAAGATAGTAGATCTAGTCAAATACCATATGCCATCCTTCTCGCGGATGTGGTCAGAACCTGTTCCGAAGCTCTCTTCCCCACATATAGATAACTTCCCAGCATCCATAAGATTTCCAAAGAACTTCCAACCAGTGGGAACCTGAGGTCACATGACACGTTGTCAGAAGTGCATCTCTTAGAATAATTCACTGCTTCAAGGATAATCAAGAGTTAAACCTCAAAGAAAGGAAGCTTTAACTTTTCAGCAACACGATCAAGTGCACCACTTGTTGGCATGGACCGTGCTAATCCCTAATCAATTTTTAATAGAATACAAAGAGTTATTAGCTGCTGTTCATAAAATAGAGCCACATATGAGAAGTAAAAAGCCGAAAAGTTGAAAATAAGTGCACACCTTGGGGCCACTCTTGAAATATGGAATAGCTTCTTGAGCATTGGCTGCGATAATTGCAACAGAGTCTGAAGGAGTAACAAAAAAGCTTTTACCAAGAATCATGTTTCTATCACCATCCCCTGATAAAAAAAAAGTAAGGTTTTGTCATTCAACAAATTAATATGTCCAATGCAATTTCTAAAACAACAATGAAAATGAGTTGTATAATCTCTGACTTCAGAACTTCCATGCTCTGTAATTTCTCTTATTCTGTAGTGAAATTGAGTTTACAACATCAAAAGTTATACTAATAAAACTTTATGCATTCCAATTCATAAAGTCGGTAGTAAAAGTTTTACTGCCTTCGTTTAGCATACCATCACTTGCGGCTCCGAAGTCAGGCCCATTTGCACTGTACAAAACGTCGACGAGATCCTTAGCATACCTGTTTGAGAACATAATAACATGTTAGCAGTGCGCCCTGATATGGTAAAAAATTAACAATTTATCATCATAAACTCATACGTAAGATTAGGATCTGGATGACCGTGACCAAAATCCTCTAGAGGAACTCCATTTGTGATTGAATCCTACATGACGAACTTCTGTCATGAGGAAATGGATCAGAAATATATTATAATCATTCTCCATTTAGTCGAACATACCGGAGTGGCTCCCAGTTTATCCACAAAGATGGGTTTTGCATAAGCACCAGTAACAGCATGCATGGCATCAAATAGAAATCTGCAAAGTTCCAGAAGTAGTCTAGAATCAAGGATATACTGTATAGCATATTGAATACTTACACTCGAACATGGTATGAACTGAATATAAAGCAATTCATGATCTGTTGACAAATAAGATTCACAGCCAAAATAAGCTAGCACACGGTAAAAATCCTTCTTGATAGAGGGCAGATAAGTATACCTAAAGTCTAACTTCAGAAGATTTTTGATAAGCTGGAAATCAAATACATTCTGCAGGAAATATCGTACAATTAGTGGTATCCCTTGATGATTTGTCATAAAAAAATGTTCATAAAGCATGATTTTTGTCTGCACCTCCATTAGTTCCAAATAGTCAGTAACCGGATCAATAACTTCAACAGTGAAGTTGCCATAGTTTATAACTCCAACAGAAGATAGATCAACATCAGCAATATCTGCTACCTTTATTTGTGAGATCTGCATGGCATTTACAGGATCCAAACTTAATCACACAAAAATGGTATAGGTGAAGAGCACATAAAAATTGTACAACTATTGTTATCAGACTTCCAAGATATATAAAACCAAAGGTCGAGACTTCTCCTACAGAGCAAGGGGGAAAGTGGAGAGTAACTGTATTGCAAAGTTGATTTTGAACCAAGTAGATCTTACTGTGTGTCTTAAGTTTGACATCTGATTTGCACAAATCATTAGTGGTTTCTTCTTTTGGGTGAGTTACAAAAAATATGGAGCTACAATGCAGAAACCAAATTCAACAAATATGACTAGCAGGATAAGAAGGGTAGCAAATAAGCATACAAAACCAAATACTTACAGAAAGAGTGTTTCCATAGATCTTGTCAGTGATGGACTCAGGTGCAGGTTGTCCACTACTGTAATTAAACTGTGAAATGATCACCGATGTTGAGTCAGATTTTTACCAAGTAGTCAATTTATAAACATTGTAACGTGTCAACACAGAAAGAATCAAGGACAAAATCAAATAACCTGAGACATGGCAAGTGCAAGGACTATGATCCTGTCATACTATACTATGCACTATGCATTTTCCATATTACGTGTGCATGAGAAACTCACCTTAATACCCCAATCATAATCAGGCCCACCAGGATTATGGCTTGCACTCATTATAAAACCCCCATTGGCCTATAAAATATTTCGAAACATTAGAAAAAAAAATCTAAGATTACACTGTAAATGATCTTCCATGATGATGAAATAAAGAAGAATCAAGGAGCACTAGATTGCCTTCCTCTTGCGGATAACAGCAGAAACAGCAGGTGTTGATAAAATTCCTTCCCTGCAATTTATAGTAGTTCTATTATTAACTCTTACTACTATAGCCCTAAGAAGGATCAAACATGGCACTGGATACATGAGAACCTAAAAGTTCCACATCAGCCTTTACACGAAATTGAAGCAGTAATGTAAAGGCACTAATAGCACTTGATATATCAGTCAATCGGGCACTTACTTGCCAACCAAAATTTTCCCAACACCATTCCCTGCGGCAATTTTGATGATAATCTGCATTACAGATCCAAAAAATGATCATAAACACAGCAAAACAGCAAACTACTACAGCATTGACAGCAAGCTAAAGGATGAAGCTTTTATAAGAGAACCTGTGCAGCTTCACGGTTAAAATAACGACCGTCACCTCCCAACACCAGTACACCATCCTTGTAATCCTCCGGAGGCAATGAATCAAATAACGCCTACGCAACAGAAAATTAAAAAAAAAATCACTCCCAACACCACAATGCACTAAAAAAATTACAAATTTCTCACCGCAAATAAGTGCAAGCATTCATACCTGGATCCAATTGGCAAGGTAATTCTCCTGCTGGAAAACTTTCACCTACAAAGCAAACATTTAGGGGAAAACGAATCACGGCCCCTCATTCAATTTCATTACAATGCAGAAACAAAGTGATCAATGATAAGCCTTTCTTCAAACAAGAACACACACAATTCGAGCATCACGATTTGCTTCATTTCAACAACATGGCACAACAAAAACAATGAAAGACAGAAACATACCTTCTTTCGGAGGCCGCTCGTTCCAGTCTTCTGGCCTTCGATCGGTTTGGTGGGAACCAAGTTAATCTGTATTAAAAAAGAAGCAAAATTTGTCATATGATTAACTTGAAGACATGAACAGAGTATAGACAAATATAATGGGATGAGAGAAAGAGACCTTGATGCCCTTGGGGTCTGCAACGGTGGCGGGAGAAGATGCGGCTCTGATGGTGGGGGAGTGAGAGGTTCTGAGAGGGAGGTGGTGGGGGAGGGGTGAGGAGGAGACGAGAGAGAGTGAAGGGGTTGGAGGAGTGAGAGTGGAACTGGAAGAGACGCTGGGTCGGGAAGTGGAGGAGAGAAGGGTGTGTAGTCTGAGAGAAAGTGCCATTCTTGAGTTTGAGTTTGAGTTTGTGAGAGTGTCTGTATGTAAGTGAGTGTAGGGAAGAAGAAGAAGAAGAAGAAGAAGAAGAAGAAGAAGAAGAAGTCGGGGAAGATCTGTTCTTGGAGTATATGCTGCCCGATGATTAGGAGTCTAATTGAAACTCCATGGTCGCCACATGTACGTTGGGCAACTTGTGGCCGAGTAAAGTTGGACGCATTTGTTCGCACTCTCTTACATAATTTAATTTTAATTTTAATTTATTATATGTCATTTTTTTATTTTATCTTGATTTATTTTTTTAATAAATTATACTTGTGTAGAGATTCAAGGCTCAACTATTTGTGTTTATTATGAAAACATCAAACGAGAATAAAACTTGCAGTGACTACCGTTGATTTGAAATTCACTTGATAAAAAAGCAAAATGCACCGATGACGATTGTGCTCAGTCCTCTATACAACGGAAGACAAAATCAAAAAGACACTGTCCGAATCCCATTTTCTTAGTGAATGAATTTGTTTGATGGTTCTGTACGTTCTCTAAATTGAAGACATATACATATCTCACATGCTTCATCACCATACTCACAAACTCACCAAGTACTGCATGTTTGGAGTATGTGGAGCTTGGCTCGCACCCGTGGGTGATTTAAAGCTAGTAACATACACTGAATGACCATGACATATGAACAAAGCATCATCTCCTGTGTATTCCACCCCAATCATCTGTAACGTATGGCTTCGAAATGGACCTTTGTATGTATCTTTAAGAACTAACTTGTAAACCATAAAGACAATAATTAATAGTTTCCAAAGTACATATTACACACATTCTTAGCTATATATTAAAGATTCTCTACATAAGTATAATTTATTAAAGAAAAAAATCAAGACAAAAAAATGACACGTAACATATTAGTATTGGACCACGTAACAAAGTCCGGACGAACGCAAGTTTTTTCCTTATTTTTTTATAGTCCTTGCTTTTTTCTGTTCTTTTTCTAATTTTGGGTATTGTTTTTAGTAATTCATTTTGCGTGAACCTCGATCAATTTTGAGACAGGACTCGATACATGAATGCATTGATACATCAAAAAAGCTAGGGAACATAGATTTAAATGTAGACTAGCTCTATTCATCAGCAAAGTAGTAAGGGACTGCTTTTACTTTTATACCAGCAGAGTGATCTGAATATATTTGATGTACTGTGTAACATAGTTAAAATGGAAACATGAAATAGAAGTGTCCATTCCAAGGAGTAAAAGACACAAAATCTTGGTAAAGTGAGACACATTTCTGGACAGTAAGGTGGTCAACTCTCGATGGTGAGAAGACTTGATTTTTTGTTGTGTTGTTGGCTAGTGCATGTATTATGTTAATGCAATAGGTATTAATATCAATTTGCAAACACTTAGAGCATATGCAGCTGTATGGAGACTTGCTGCTCCTATTTGAAGAGGTGTAAGCATTATTTGAAGAGGTACATACACTATTTAAAAAATAGAATGTGTTGTTCATACTGTTTGTGCAGCGGTGTAAAAAATAGCACATCATGTTACTGTTTATTAATTAATTATTTTTATAATTATTTCTTTGATTGATTTTCAACCAATATTTAGACGACACGTGTTGTTTGATTTTAATTAACTATGTTTTATTGAAATGTGCGTGAGTTTTGACAGAATAGAGCTTTGACAGAATAAAAAATGTGTGTTTTTATTACTTGAAAATATAAAGTGCATAATAAAAATTAAAAGTACATAATTAGAAATTAAAGTACATAGTGGAAATTTAAAGTGTACGTAGTTCATGAAAATTTAAAGTACATAATGACATAACTATGAAAAAAGTGGGCGATAACAATTAGAAAAATTTTTCTCTCCAGCATCTCCTTCATCGTCATCTATTTGCTTAAGGATTGCCTCTTTCCTCTTCGAAAAATACTTCTTTGATTTTGAGGTCATAACCTCTGTATCTTTGCCATAATCATTGATTCTTCTACTAAAACCCTCAATTTGTACTCTTTCTCTTTAAGGTTGAGTTGTTTTTCATATAAAGCAAGCTCAATAGCATCACTTGTTTTTTGCTGGGCGAGCTAGATTTTTGATTTTCCGCAATGTTTTTCAAAATTTCATCCCTTACCTCATTTGAATGAGTCATGACTTTTTTCCCTTTCTTTTAGCTTCCTTGGCCGCCTTCACTCTCATTGGTCTAACCGGACTCGAGGGGACCTTAAAGGTTGCTTTGTGGTGTTGCAATCACTTCATCCTCATCTACGTCAACGGTGAGAAGCATTGAGCTAACGAGCGGAGTAGAGACGGAGTTGGCATATGAAGAAGGTGGAGTACTAGTTTCGACTTCTCTAAAATAAGGATGGTTCTTCACCACTTCCCAACATTCAAACCTCGTAAACTCTCTCTTCTTTTGTGCCACAAACCATGATTGCGCTTTTCTTAGCTAAGAAAAATAAAGAATTTATATGTCACAATAATATCTAAGAAATAGAGATGACAACATTTATTTAAATAAATCAAATAAAAAGGAGATGACAAAATTATAAACACTTACCTCATCTTGTAAATTTGAGCCGGATTGTGACACTACCAGAACAGAGTGTTTGGGCGACGAAGCAATTTTGTCGCCCTGTTAAAAATTGCTTCGTCGCCCTGTTAAAAAATTTTGTCGCACAAGATCTTAGGGGACGAAGCGTCGTCACCTAAGATGTCGTCGCAAGAAGTCCATCGCCCAAGATCTTAGACGACGAAAGAAATCTCTGCCGTCGCCTAAGAGTTAAGTTAAGGCGACGACACACATTTCGTTGCCTAAACAGCCGTCGTCGCTTAAGATCTAGACTTCTAAGCGACGAACAATTTTTCGTCGTTTAAAAGTCTCGCTCTTTGGCGACGAAACTAGCGTTGTCGCTTCAGAGTCTAGATCTTAGGCGACGACGCTAGTTTCATCACCTAAGTGTCATACCTTGGGCGACGATACGTATATATTCGTCGCCTTATATTTTTAAAAAATAAAAATAAAAAAACTCATAGGCGACGAAAGTGGATATTTCGTCGTCCAAGTGATCTTAAGACGACGAAATGGTGCAAAAGTCGTCGCCTAAACCTCTCATAGGCGACGAAAAATACCTTATTTCGTCGCCTGAAGTATTTTCTGTATTTTTTTATTTAGTTTTGTAAGTTTTTATAAAATATAAATAACAACACAAAAAATTTCAAGAACAAAACAACAAATTTTTCATTACAAATTATCTAAATTGTTCATAAACGTACAAATATATAAATTTAGTCCAAAGTAAATTCAATATCATCTAAATCGATCATGAAATCTGATTCTTGTGGTTTCTGAAGCTGAGGACGTTCCGACGGCGGAGGCAGAATAGGACGCATCGGCATGGGAGGAGGAATTTGTCCTGTTGACTGAGCATATAGACAGTCCTGAAACCACTACCCTAACTACATCTGATGGTTTTCCTGGGCTGCATTACGCACTTCATTATACTGCTCCCGTGCGTCTTCATAGGCACTCTTGGCGTCTTCATAGGCATTTAGGGCTGATGTAAAGGCTCTCCTGGCAGCCTCCTGTCGCTCCTGGCGTTGTAGTCTCTGCTGCAGCCTCTCAACTTCTGACTGTAGTTACACGTTGCTGTTTGAGGCTCCCTTCTTTCCTCCTTTGATTTGCTTCAGCTTTTGGTTTCTAACCCTGCCCATACCCCGGCAGTCGAAGTTGTTTGTACGGTGTGGAAAACCGTGTCCATGATCATCGTCCCGATGAGTGGATCTGATCGGTCGATCCGGGACATGCCTTCAGACAT
The DNA here is from genome assembly GCA_951800085.1 of Comarum palustre. Taxonomy (NCBI): domain Eukaryota; kingdom Viridiplantae; phylum Streptophyta; class Magnoliopsida; order Rosales; family Rosaceae; genus Comarum; species Comarum palustre. The sequence goes on along the minus strand of OX637585.1, from coordinate 2,142,744 downwards.
ATCCTCCTCCTGCGTTTCCAGTCATATCTCCGACACGTAATCACACATCACATCGGACTCCGCCGACCTCATCCTCTCCTAATTGAAAATATTAGAAACAAATTATAAATTAACATTAAATAATACATATAAGTAAAATTAAAAATTAAAAGCGTGAGATAACTTACAAAATCCTCCTCGGATTGAGAATACGTCTTATGGAACGTTCCCACGAACGGGTTAACCTCCGGATTGTCCCTCATTACCTCCTCCATGATACAAGCAAACGGTTTCGAACCGGCATGATGGTTGGTCGTGTTGCGTTGCCGGTTTGCAGCGTTCTTCTGAGAGACGGCCTTGAAAGAAAAAAATTAACCGTTCGTAAAATATTTATTTAATATGTAATTTTTTTTAATAATTAAGTACGACCTCGATAACTAATTAAGTAATTTATTTTTTATCTACCTTTTTATGAGGGTTGTTAAATTCGACCGTCAGAAGCCTAAGCCACTCGTGCTCCCTGTATTGGAACTCATGAGGGGTACCCATCCGGCCGTTCCCGTGCGCTTTCCAGTGGTCCCTCAGTTTATGCTTCCACTCCCTAAACATACATATACGACATCAAATATTAGATATATATATATATATATATATTCAATATAAAATATAATTCACGACAGTATTTTTCCCAACGTACGTACCTTTGGAAATGTTTTTCTTCCAGCCATGACCTCATCAACTCCTTAAACCCTGCGAGAAACTCAAAATATAACTGCATTTAACCGTTTGTTAGTCTATTTTCTCAAAAAATCAACAACTTTATCACATAATATTATTATTGAGACTTTTTTAAAACTCATCGACATATCGTTATCGAGCTGGGTCTTCACGAAATCCGGGACGCCTTTCCATTCTCCCCACAACATAGGGCATTTAGCCATAATCATGGGTCCCGCGGCACGGACGTACATGTTCCCTACGCTTGCTGATTTCGGTTCCCCATTCGGACCAACCCGGATTAAGACATTCCCTGATTTTTTGACTAGCTTCTCCAGGGCCTTGCTGACCCATCCGGACTATCTTATTGCAATGACTGCTGCTCCCCTCCTCGTTAAGGCACTCTGGACAAGTCTTGTATCCCTTAACAATGCTGCCTGAAAACATCCCACGTGCAGAAAAATCACTGATGGTACCAACAACCATGGCATGCATCTGGAACATCTCCTGCTTGTAGGAGTCATAAGTGGGATGACCAACCTCCCAAAGGAACTTACACTCTTCAATCACCGGTCTCACATACACATAGAGACACTTCTCTGGATAACAGGGCCCCAGAATCAACAAGGTCAACATGTTGTAGTCCTTCTTCATGCACATCTATGGAAGAAGATTGTAAGGTACCAAAATCACTGGTCATATACTGTATTGAAGACTCATGTTGCCAAAAAAGTTGAACCCGTCGGATGACAGCCCGAGCCTCAAATTTCGGACCTCTGACCCAAAATGAGGGAACTCTATGTCTATATGCTTCCAAGCCTCCCCGTCAGCAGGGTGTACCATGGTGTCTTCGTCATGCAACTCCCTCTCAGCATGCCATCTCATAGCTTTGGCTGTGTGTGAAGACATGTACATCGGTGAATGCGGGTCTACGTCGGTATCTTTATGTTGAACAAGTTAATTTCTGAGTTTATAGGCTCATAAGGTATAATTTTCTCATGTAATGGTATGCATTTTTCTCATAAGGTATAATTCTAAATTATATATCCGTCACATCCCCTAACTCAATGCCTATTGGTTTCTTTATTAAACAAAAAATGCTTATTGGTTCTTGAGAAAGAAACAAGACACACAGCAATCTGGTGCAGTCAATCACCATGGAACCCGGATACGTGTGGACACCCTACTCGCTTTCGGCTCAATAAACTCTCTCCTTGAACAGAAAACGGTACGAAACCTGCTCCTTTTCCCTGTTCGAGTCACATCTGATTCTGGTTCCTTCAGCAAACAACCCCACTCGTCATTGTTGAAGCTTAAAGACTGGAGAGTGGCCATGCCCGGTGTACTCTGTCCGACACGTGCCCCCTGCACCAAATAAATTACATGGCCACGAACACAGGGACACCACACAAAATTCTACAGTGCATCCAAGTTGAATGAGTACTGTGATAGAAGTGAGAGCTCATAACTGAGAAAAGATCGAGAGACATAAACAGTGTAGGAAAGATGGGGAGGGGGAAAGTGGTGATGAAGAGAATCGAGAACAAGATAAACCGGCGAGTGACGTTTTCGAAACGAAGGCTGGGGCTGTTCAAGAAAGCTCAGGAGCTCTCTGTGCTCTGTGATGCCCAAGTTGCCCTTATCGTCTCCTCCAGCAGCGGCAAGCTCTTCGACTTTGCCAGCACCAACGAGTATGTACATATATTTTCGTCGATCTTGTTGTTTATACGTAGTTAATAGATTTTCTGGGTCTGTTTCTTCTTGCTTTGGATTTTGGGGTGTACGACTGAAGGGTAGTCCGTACGTAGCTTTCTAGGGTTTTTCTTATTAATTTTTGGGGTTTCATATATTAGCTTTGTTTTGTTGTCTTACAATTAGCTAGGGTAAGTTTCTGTTACTCTTTGGTGTCTAAATGCAGCTTTGGTTTGTATGACTTTCTGGGTTTGTGAACTCTCCCTCTATCTCTCTGATTTAATTACCGTCATTTTATGATCACAAAAGCTAGCTTTTCCTATTAGTGCTCATCGTTTAACTCAACTCAGTGTATGCATTTTTCTTATGGGATTAAGAACCTTTCAGATTTGTCTTTATAATAACATAAACTACATACAGAAAAGAATTTAATCAAGCTCTTGCCAATAATCAAGCATCTGTGTCCAGTTTTCTGTTTCTGTTTGCTTGTAGACTGCTGCTACATGTCCTTTATCATCAATTTTTAAGTGTCAATTAACAACACGAATTAATATTAATTAATTGACTGGATGTCATCGATATTTTTGCTAGTGTAAACGAAATCCTCAACCGCTACCACCAATGCTGCTATTCCTCAAAGGACAATGTTGCTGAGAGTGAAACACAGGTTGGTGTATATAACTATATATATCCCTCTCAAATCAAATGTAATTGTGGAAACTTGTTGATTACACAGGAGTTCCAAGCTATATACATACGTCTATTTTCTGAGTTTTTGTAGTTACATCTACTTGTTTCATCTAGGCTAGCTATTCAAATTCATTTGTATAGTATGTATAGTTACCTGAACCCTTCATATTGATATTTAGTTTTCCAATATTGAGTGAGATTTAGAGAGTTATACTGGCCAGTGCATCTGTCACAGCTAAATCATGAAAGAAATGATGATGGAGCAAAAATCATGAGAATGTATATTAATATCGATGATAATCGTGATAGAACTGATGATGGAGTAGGTTATTGAGTATGCTGAAAATGATTGAATTGAATGGCTTTAATCCCTAGTAATTAACTAATACATAGTTGATAATCAGTTGAGCTGTGAATCCTGTGATTGCTAACCACTTGAAATCTGTCCCAAATATAGCTGCAAATTTTTCTATGCTTTGATTCATTTGTTTTCCATTATATTGTTATTAAACATTTGATTGTTCTATTGCAGAACTCATATCAAGAGATCTCAAGATTAAAAGTCAGATATGAATCTCTTCAGAGTTGGCAAAGGTGTGTGTATGAAAACCTTGCATACATCTATGTTTCGACTTGTCAATTAATTCATCATATATGCAGGGTTATATAGCTAATCTTAGCATATTAGATAATTCTCTAGTTGTGCATGTTTAGGCATTTTCATGGAGAAGATCTTGATAAGCTTCGTCTGAAAGATTTGGAACATCTTGAGAAACAGCTTGACAAAACTCTTTCACGAGCTAGACAAAGAAAGGTATAACATTGCCACTAATAGCATGTATTTGCATCTGTACTTTATGTATGTGTGTACAGTAATGCTTAATATTGTTAGGTCGTATGACATGTTATGTTTGCTAGAAATGTCTTGCAAATTTACACTATACAATTGGTCAGAGTCTTGTTTAGTCAGCTAAAATGGAGTGAATGGATCAAGACCTGGTTAATACAGGGGAGATGGAGAAAATTAACTTGGGCAATTTGGAATTCTGCTTTTCAATTTCCTTCTTTTACTATAACATCGTGTAGAGTTAAAAGTTTACAAAAGATATATGATCAGCGGTCCTTTTCTGGTTCATATATGCAGACGCAGATGATGTTGGATCAATTAGAAGCACTGCGCAGAAAGGTACACAGATGCGGCTGCATGTTAATTAGAAGCACTTCTTCTTCTATTTTTTTGGCAATTTTTCCACATATAGTTCTGCAGAGACTAGTGCTCAAGCACCAAGTGAGATATAAGACATTTTGCATCAGAAGTTTCAAAACGGGAAAATAGTTTACATCTATCTCCATGTTTGCAGAACTGGTGAAGAGTTCCACTACACCGGCCTGAAACAAGAGGCTAATTAGAAAGAGAATTATAGATATAGATCCTTCATTTTCGAATTAACTTAACCACAAATGATAATATTAGCTTTTATAAAATGGCAGGAGATTGATCTTGAAGAGACCAATAAGCAGCTCAGATCTGAGGTACTGTGCTTGTACTTCAGTGTGTGTATGTGTACGTCATTGATCGAGCATGTGTTATAATAGCTTCTGGTACATGACATTTTTGGTTGTTTATGAAATTTTTCAGCTTGAAGAAAGAGAAAAACATCATGACAGTACTGAAGAAGATGATGTTGAAGCATTAATCCAAGGTCGTCCGGGAGGAGAGCCTATTGTAGCTGCTGGAACTTCTCAAGCGGACATTTCTACTAGAACACCCTCTGCAAATGCTAATCAAGAGCCCACCTTTTGCTTATGAATCTGGTAAAGATCGATCTCCTTTACGTTTATGAATTTGTAATTTCTCGCCTTAATTAACATGTTAATATAAGAACCCTAACCCTAAATATTTATTCCATTTTGAAACATGAACAGTTTGGGTGTGATTCTGCAGATGCAACCACTTAGGGCCGTGGCAATATGGCATATCTCCGAGATTATCCATGTATTATATCCTCGAGCAATTTAATTGATGCAATGTGGGTAGATATATAGTGTACTATGGATGCATGGTTGATCTGCTATGTAATCAATAAGAGGATGAAGGCACTGTTAATGATTTGTAAACTCGCAAGATATGACTTGGGTCATTCGAGTTTATTTCAATTATAGCATTCTGGCCAAGAACTTTGTTATAGTGGAAGAGCCAAAACGTGAGGATATGGCCGATCCTGCACTTTATCAATACCTAAATTTTATTCGAATGAATGAGATAGAGTTATAAAAATTCCTTTTCCTAAAAATTGTTCCCACTTTGAGCAATGTTTTTTCAAAAGATGGAAGTAGGTAAAACTTTTGTGTTTCAAAGTATCATTCGAACTCAGTGGTCGCATGGTGTGCCAGGAAGATTGTTTTATACACACAGAAACAAAAAATGGAAAACTCAAACGGTGCACAATTCAGAAAGAAAAATAACTGGAGGCAAAGACGATTAGACGAAAGTACGAGAGAATATGAATTAATGTTGTATACAGAAGGCAAAGACGAATGGCATTTTAAGTCAATGCACGCTTTAGTGACTAAACTACTGGTCCGGATCAATTGACCCTCCACGACTAGTCTGGGAAGTAAGCAATGCTGCTTCATGACAATGGACTAGCACTTTTTAAGTTTTAACTTACATGAAGGTTAGCTAATGAAGTATGAACCGAATAATATATATGAGATCGATATTGTAACAAACAATTTGTAGTAATTATACTTCTTGAAAAATATGATTGCTTGAATTATGAGGTTACAGTTAGTTACAATTATAACACTCGTCCTAATTTAAAGATGTTGAAGAAAATGCACGAAATGGCCTCAACTTGAAATGTTAAAACTTAAAAGTATATACTTGTCTTCTTGTTAATATATGCCTTGAACCATCCATCTGGGGGTACCAGCTATTCGGGGTGATGCATCTGGTACATCTGTTATCTGTGAGAGGATTCAAGTCAAGGTGAAGATTTGTTAATATATGCCTTGAACCATCCATCTGGGGGTACCAGCTATTCAGGAATCTCGCTGCCCGGTTAGCGAGTCGGGGACCAGGGGCGACGCGCCCTGGTTTGGGGGTTCGGGGCAACGCCCCCGAAACCCACGAAATCTGTTATGCTGGGTTCAGTTGGTTGAACAGTTTCACTCGCGCGAGCATCAGTCGCTTGCGCGAGCATCAGTCGCTCGCGCGAGCATCAGTCGCTCGCGCGAGCATCAGTCGCTCGCGCGAGCATCAGTCGCTCGCGCGAGCATCAGTCGCTCGCGAGTATCAGTCGCTCGCGCGACTGTCGCTCGCGGGAGCGGTTTCAGTCGCACTGGGTTATGGTTTTTTCTGTTGGACCTGTTATCGGGTTTAGGGTTTAGTATATAAATATTCTAAACCTAATTGTATGATGCGCGAAAACACTTTGTAGTGCGCGCCGCACTCTGTACTCTGTACTCATCGGAAGCACTTGGTGGTTGTGTTTCCTCAAGATAATAAAACTGTTCTCCTTCTGTCGTGGACGTAGCTAACATATTGTTAGTGAACCACGTAAATCTGTGTTCTTTCTTCCATCCGTTACAACACTTCTCATCAGGAAATCAGGAATGGAAGATCTCTTTAAGATTGGCTGGTATTAACAAGGATGTCTAACACAGCATGCATATCCTCATCTTGAGGGTGGCTAGCTAGTATCCCCAACTAGAAACTCGTGAGCCTTACCGTCCACCTCTATGACACTTGAGCCAGGGGCCTTCTGGATACCTCTTTTCTTCATCAACATCCTTATTCTTGTTGCATTAGCCCATCTTTGATTAGCAGCAAAAATGTTTGATAGAAGCAAAACTCCACTATCTTGACACTCAAGCTGGGACGGGACCAGGATTGGAAACTAGGGTAGGCTAACTTTCTTTGTGTTTTATGAATGGGGTGAAGCCCAATTTATTTCCCAAATTATAGCATAATTAGTACTAAAACACTTAAATTATAGCATTTGAAAAACAATAGATATATGAAATGTATAGAATTTGGAATGCCATAGAATTATAGAATTCATAATGTACTCATTTTCTCTTCTCTAATGTTAGAACTTTGAGGACAAGATTTTACCTCAAACCGCCATTTGAAAATTTCTTATGAAGGAAACAGAACTGTCTTACAATAGAACCTAGCCAAGCCCAGGTGCTAGTTAAAACAACTCTTTCTATATATTTGTATGATTGTATCGATTTGAAGTTCTGAACATAGAAAATATATGATGAGTGGTTATGATATTTAACACTTTAAGCTGGTATGATCGATGACACGATAGAAAAGACTTTTATTAAGATGTGCTGCTGATGATATAATTAATTCTTTGCAAGTTTGTAAGTTGGGGTAGGCTGCAGCACACCTTAGCCTACCCCTGGTTTCATGCCTGCACTCAAGTTACAGTCATTTCTTCAATATTTTTGAGCGCTTCTCATCCCCATGACCATGCATGGCTAAACCACCTAGCAATGCATTCCAAGTAGAGAGATTCCCACACGGCCATTCACTGAAAGTACGCAATGCCATGTTTATACTTCTGCACTTGGCATACTTGTCGATCAGAGCTGTTCCAATATGCCCATCCGATTTGATACCCCTACGATCAATATACTCATGCACCCGTGTAGCACACGCAGAAAGCACACTAGAAAGTATAATCTTATCAGGCTGTATTCCCAAAGTCTGCATCTCACAAAACAAGGCCTGAGACTCCCTCAGACGATTACATTGCACGTATCCTCTTATCAAGCTAGTCCAAGACACAATGTCTCTTTCCGGAAGCTCATCAAACAGCATATCAACAACAGCATTTCCCACCACCAAATCCATCCCAAACGCTTCAAAATCATTTCATGAACTCCCTTCCCCACATTCAAATACCCATCCTTCCACACGCCACAACCACACTCACAAAACTCGCCGCATTCGGCTTCACATCCATCCTCAAGAACTAGGCCAAAGCCTCACCATACAGCCCTGCCTTCACATACCCTGAAGCCAAACCAGTCCAAGACACCACATCTCTCATACGCATTTCATCAAACCCCTTACAAGCAAGTAGTTGGTTTTATTTGTCGCAGGTTCGTTTTTGCCATCTCGATAACCAATATCAAGAAGGATCCAAGACAATATGAGATCTACGTACATTCTGGCCAAACTAATTTATAACACCTCTTTGTGATGTTGTAAAACACGACATGGAAAAAAATGCCCATAATATAGCGACGATGTTGTCATTACTTATAAACAGATTGAGGAGAAAATAATGCAATATATAAGAACATAACTCACTATGGACTACCCTTCGATATGCTCTAGCTAGCCATCGATGATCCATCTCTCTATAGTACTATGAAATCATTTCTCCTTGTTATGAATGAAACTAGGACTTCATAATGGTGGAAACATAGATATAGTAATATATGAAAACAAAATCGTTTTGATATCCATTTGTTTTCATTTTGAAACCATTGGATGTGGCTTTTTTCACATTGAAAAAATGATTATAGGTCTTAATAAGGCTTAAGATTTGTGGTTAATATGTGACATTATATGTCACATAAGCTCATCAACAATTTAAAAAATCATGTCATATCAATCTTAAGTAAAAGTGCAATCTTATCATTCTCAAATCTAATTGATTACGTGTATTTTTATACACCTAATTACTAATCAAACATAAGAATTTAGCTACTTCTTATTTTAATTAATGTGTAATTAATTTATTTTTATTTATAAGGAATAAACAGAAATTTGAATTTTAGAATAAATTGGTGCAATATCGGAGAAAAATGAAGATTCCGGAAAATGTGGAAATATGCTTGAATTGCGATGGAATAAAGTTGAATATTAAATTAACTAATTAACCATTTAATTGACTAACTATTGAGTTGATTAATTAAACATGGTTAATTAGTTAATTAAGCAAGCCAACCCAACATCATCTGATCTTCACGTGCCATCTCATTTTTCCTCATTATTGATAAATCGGCAGCTGACATGTGGCACTTTTCTTCACACCATTTATTAGCCACACTCCCGAGCAGACCTAGCTAGCTTCACTTAAAAGCATATGTCCCCGTGGTTACCTGCAGCGGAGAGGGAGACGGGTCCTGCAGCGGTGACCGCTCATTGATCGAGCTAAAATGTTCTTGCACGAGCAATCTTTGCTCGCTCGAGAGCATGAGTAGAAAAAGAAAACGGGCACCGCTTCTGATGCTCTTATATACATTCATTATCCTCCGTGGAGAGCAGCCTCAGAGTGACTAGAGAGGGAGGCCCGGTCCACACAAACATAAGGGGTCCACACAAACATAAGGGCTGGAAGGGCTCTGCCCTCTCCCATATCATTTAACCATTCATCTCTTTCTTTTTTATTTTCATCTTTGTAGTTAGTTTATATTTTAGGAATTCAAGAAGTGATCACCTACCAGTATTGAGGCCTTATCACACAAGTGAGATTCAAAATTGGTAAAGAAGAGTTTAATTTCATGTAGGTTTATGATTGTTTATAATAATTTATGAATCTAATTTGTGTCTCTTTTTTCTAATACTTTTCTCAATTTATATGTATTTGATGATGTTATGAAATTTTTGTTATTACTCTAAAAAACCGTAGCTAATTCTATCACATATGGTAAGATATGACATGAATTTCACAGTGTAATAAAATAATATATATGGTCAAGTAGTCTATGATCGAAATATTAAATTTAGATGACATTTATTTGACGTACCGATCGAGATCCTTTAACGAGAGTAACATTTAGTGAATATATGTTGTGTCTTCATAAACTTACAAAATCAACAACTCGAACTACAAAATTACAAGAAAAAATTATTTTGAATTCTTATGCTATAGGTGTTTTTGCGCTGCAAAGAGATTTTGCTCCCAAAAAGACTCTAGCACCGCAGGAGAGAAGACCACCACCCACCAAACTTCCTGTCCGGCGGCAACCATTGGTAGCACCGGCATCGTCGTGTTTATCAACTGGGTTCGTTGCCGAACGGGTAATAATGGACCAAGAGTCCGTAGCAAGAATAGACTTCAAGTCAGAGGAACGTTCTGGGTGGCTCCATCGGTGAGGATTGTATAGATGTCGAGATGAGGTAGTGGCCATGGGCGGATGGGGCAGAGTTTATGTTGTTGATTGGGGCGACGACAGGGGTTGTAAGGCTTATATCAGATCGTTTTTTTTTCTGATCTGCCTTGGGTACAACAAATCTTTCTCTCACGTTTTTCAACCACCTTTTTGGTACGTATGAAGTGAGTCCGTGATTGACAAGGAGGTTGGTCGGATAGATGGCGAGGCAGTAGGGAGTGGAAAGCGGCGGTTGGGGAAATTTTTCTAGGCTAAGGCCTGGTGAAATTTGGTCTTGGATTTTTTTGGGCTTCAGTCCAATTCACAAAATTCCTCTTTGTAAGGAGCCAATGTGTTAGCTTTGGGTCTATGTTTTGGTTTTAGTTTTTTTAGGTTGGTTTGTTCAAGTTGGTTTTTTTAGTTTTGGTGTTGTTTGTCATCCCTTTCTTGTCCCTCCTTTTGGGCGAGGGTGTCCCTCCCTTTAGGCGAGGGTGTTAGGGTTTTGGTTTTTGGTAGGTTGGTGTCGTTGGTCGTGTCGAAGGGGAGTCATGGTTATGATGTCGTATTCATGAAGTATTTTGTTATTGGTTAGTTCTTGTCGTCAATGTAATGGGGATGTTACATGTGCATATATGTTATCAATTTTGGCATGTAGTGTGTTGAAAGAGTTGTTTTTTTTCTTAAGGTTGACTGTAAGGATGTATCGGTACTTCTGGATTTGGTTAGGTTATAGTTGAACTCATTTCGGTTCTTGTCCACTGTAATCATTGGGTTTTCAGATCGGTAGAGGAGAGTGATAAATTTATTTTCACCGTTGTTGTCTCTCATAGTTGTAATTTGTATCCCCGTTTATGAAACTCTCTATTGTTCACGCTCTAAAAAAACTTGTTTTATAAGTAAAAATGATAGATTAATTTCATGTATACATAGATAACAAATCACATGCCTGCCTACGGTAGTCGTCCACAAGTGTTGGATATAAAAGCTTCAAAATGTTTCTAGGAAAGCAGTTCCTTCTTCCTCCGCTCGGTCCCTTCAAGAACCAAGACAAGAGTGCGACAAGTTTATACACAAATAAAATACCTTCACTCTCATCCAAAAAGATAAATAAGCCATAAAGAAACGAAGTAACAAACGATGCAAAATATTTAATTAACTAGGTACAAATTACTTATTCCTACTTACCTCGATCAAAGGAGACAAGCTTGCATCTCGTTCCAATTGTACTTGGGACGATTTGACTCGAGCATCTTCGTCGTCTTCAGGTGAGGCTCTGATTAAGAGAGACTAGACTCCGTCGAGGTTGTCTATGACCGAAACATCTTCGTCGTTGTTGCCACACATGGATGATGCCGGAGCTCGTCTTCGTCGTCTTCTGAGAGAGACAAGGAGAGAAGCATGAGAGAGAGAGCGAGAATTAAAAAGTTATTTTGGGAAGAGAAGCTCATGGATCTGAGGGTATTTTAGGAATAGCATGAAACAAAAACGGGGTTAGATATTGCATATATATTCACATAAATCCAATTTATAATTAAATAAATAATTATAAATAATGAAATAATGAACATAAAAATATTTACTATGAACAACATTGGTTACCACACTTGATTAAGGAGAAATAGAACTTGTGAAAGTTGAATCACGCGCTTTGGAATACTTAGTACACAGAACACCAAAAACGTGTTATGACTCAAAACTCAAACGAATGATCTGAGGAAAGTGATGAAATCGAGTTGTGTGTTTCATACACTTTCCTTAAGACAAATTATGTCTCCTCTACCGGTGCAAAAGGCTTGATGACACTTGTCTCTCAGGATACAACGACTACTAGTGCTTTAGAGCTGCACTGCTACCAAGAACACCCGACAAACTTGTAGTACCTTCAATCTATCACCGGAATGCTATAAACTAGAGAGTAACACTTTTAGAGGAGGAGATGATTATTGAGAAAGTGTTTCGAATGATGATGTTTTTCAATCGTGTTTAGAACAAATAAAGTGTCACCTATTTATACATAGGAGAAACCATCTACTACTTGAATTGCCATGAATTTTGGTTGATATGTTACAACCCTATTAATTTCAACCTTTGACATTCTATAACCACAATCTTTCACATAAATAAGTGGTTACAACATTTCACATAAATGTGTGGTTACAACCTTTCACATTAGTGAGATTACATCCTTACATATTATGTGAAGATATAGCTCATAGAATTCAATTAGTCAATAGACTATATAAAGTTTATAACACATGGTTTCAAGTAATTATTTATCTTTAGGTGACTATTTCTTATTCACCCTATAACCTATTTAAATTCTCTAATTTAAATTGGTTAAATAAAATGATTATTTTCACTATTTTTCCAACATAGTATCCATGTAAGTTGTTGGATTTGGACCACATAATGGAGTTGCATGAACAAAAATGTTATGGTGGACTTATTAATGATAAAATGTCTTAAATAGAATTTTTATTTTTTTAATCACAAAAAATTTTTTTATTCGATTCTTGGTTTTTTTACATTGAAACAAAAGCTACTACAAAATGGTTGTAAAGTCTGGATCAATCATAGCATCTCCCATTTTGCCGTTTTAAAAAAACTCACTCGTCGTAAAACTCAATTGAGTTTTAAAATGTTTTCTTATCTGGAAACAACAACCTGAATACACTGAGAAATATGAGTGTTATTCAACAACTTTTAATTGCTAGTTTGAACTATAAATTTTGCAGCTTTAAATAGAAAATACAATATTATTGAATTTCATTTTTCTTTCTCCTTTTCATAAACTAATCGGGAAAAGAGCCACGAATAAGATTAGGCTGAAGATACGGATTTAAGAGTTCATCATGTATGTCTTGTTTTGTTTTTATTCCTTTACAGCTCTCAGACTCCTGATTATTCAACATCGCAAATTTAGTATTTACCTTCTTTAAGCTTCACCACTTCCTTACGACCAAAAAAAACTTCACTTCCTTTGTCTTCTTCCTCTCCTTCTCTTTATTACACCAACTACATCACGAAGCCGCCAAACCAATTTCTTGTTAAACACTCTGCTTTCTCTGTTCCAATTCCATTGCTCTAATGGCTTCTACTCCCAGCTCAGGTTTGTTCCCATTTCTCTTATACTGCTTGTTCATATAAATTACATTGCTTTTTGATCAGATATGTCCTCAAATCGTGTCTTTGATTTCATTTATTATCTTATTGGTGAGTTTTTCGAATCTGGATTTGGTTCCAATTTATGAGCTGAAGATTGTCTGCTTTGTCTTGGGTGTGTTTTTTCTATTTGGGTTCTGTTTGTTGAATCCTGTTTTGCAGTGATGAATCTTTCTCTGTGTATTACTCCAACTTGCAGTAGATTCAAGTCTTTTGAGTGAAAGTAGTGATTCAGAATCTTACTTTGTTCAAAAGTTTAGAACTTGATCACTTGCTCCATATGGGTTCACTAGCTTTATTATAAGCACATGAGTTTGATGGTTGATCTGTGCGAAATGTTTGGAAACTTCAGAAGGAAACTGTGGAGATTAGTTGGTTAAGGAATGTTTGTAAAGATTGATAATATTTCTCAGCAATTTGGGTATTATGGGATCAGTAAATCAATAATTTGCTCTACCAAGTTGTGGCTTATCAGAGATAAAGAGGAAAAGAGAAAGGGAATTGATTCTAACATAGTCCCCACTTGGAGTATTCCTTGGAGTATTATGGTGATTTTGATTTTGTATATTTGAAATGTCTTGTTATGGTTTATCCCTTTATCTTATAGCTGCCAACTTTTTTGCTAGCATATGTCTTCTTAATCTTGTCTATGAATATATGGTTATTTGGTCATTAGTTAGCTTAAAACATATATCTAGGTGGCACTCAAAATATTAAAAAGCTGGACTAGAAATAGCTCTGTTGAAAGACCAACTTTCTATGCTGTGCTGTTTGACTAATACTTTTTAGTTCATATGATTGAAGTTCTTGATGATCTCAAAAAGTTGGATTTGGCTAATGATTCTAAAACTCCTTCCTCAGATACAGAAATAAATGATAAAAAAATCACTGGTTGTTTGCTTTGGGGAAATGCTGATTGACTTCGTGCCAACTGTTGCCGGAGTTTCACTTGCTGAAGCACCAGCTTTCAAAAAAGCTCCTGGTGGCGCTCCTGCTAATGTGGCTGTTGGTATCTCTAAACTCGGTGGTTTAGCAGCTTTTATAGGCAAGGTGCATTTTCAGCCCTCTTTAGTATTAAGACTTCTACTTTTTTCCTTTGGTTTTGATTTTCTCTCAGGAGTCTATAATTGAGTTTCGAGAAGGATATTTATAGTAAACCTTTTCTTGCATGAATGATGCATCTGAAAATTATGAAAAGAATGAATTTGTGAGTGTTAGATGGTCCAAGAATGCATTTTCTCCACTTTTTTTCCAGCCCAATTTCACAAAAAAAATCAGAAATTTACGCTTCTCTGTTATGAGAAACCCCTATCTTTAGACAGTGACCCCCTTCTCTTTAATTTCTAGCATATATTATATATCTTCCAACCAATCATTCATCCAATCCAATAAGGTATAAGAAACTCATATTGATCTTAGTGGCTCCTTGTCTCAATCCTGCAATACAGGTAGGTGATGATGAGTTTGGCAAGATGCTGGCTGATATTTTAAAGCAACATAATGTTAACACGTCTGGCGTGCGATTTGACCAGAATGCAAGAACTGCATTGGCATTTGTAACGCTCAGACATGATGGTGAACGCGAATTCTTATTTTTCCGTAATCCAAGTGCTGATATGCTTTTACCTTGAGATAAGTCTTCTTCAACAGGTGTGCTATCTTTCTCATGTTTATTTGAGAGACGGTCCATCAAAATATAACAAGCCTATTCATTTGACTGAAACTGATCCAGAGAATACTCTTTGCAGGCAAAAATTTTCCATTATGGTTCAATTAGTTTGATTGATGAACCATGCAGGTCAACTCATCAAGCTGCAATGAACATAGCCAAGAAGTCTGGTTGCATCCTTTCTTATGATCCAAATTTGCGATTGGCATTGTGGCCATCAGCAGAGTTTGCACGGACAGAAATAATGAGCATATGGGATCAAGCAGATATTATCAAGGTAATGTCCGAAAATACAAAATTCATGTCTGGAAGTTATTACTTAGTAGCTCTTGGATAGGTCATAGGTGTAGTAATGCGATATATATATATATATATATATATATATATATATATATATATATATATATTTATCCTCAGTTTTCATCACATTCTCGTATTACAAATTTTGCAGATAAGTGAGGATGAAATAACTTTCCTGACTGGTGGTGATGATCCTTATGATGATAATGTGGTGTTAACAAAGCTTTTTCATCCTAATCTTAAACTTTTGATAGTCACCGAAGGATCAGAGGGTTGCAGATATTACACTCAAGTATGTCTATCAAGTTTTATATTTTCAGTACTCACTTATCTGTTGAACAATGCGCACTACACTGCCTGTCCTCCACCTACTCTATTTCTAGTTCATTGTTTACAATTATCTTGGCATGAGCCCAAATTCTCAGAATTTTAGGGGTCGTGTTGCTGGGATCAAAGTAAAGGCCTTTGACACAACTGGTGCTGGTGATGCATTTGTCAGTGGGATACTCAACAGCATAGCTTGTGATTCGAATCTTTTTCAGGTACCTACCCCTCATGCTTATGTGCTGAAGAGTTAATCATGCTAGAAAATGCAGTCTATTAGTTTTTGGTTCTTGAAAGTAGTTTTGAATGAACAAGATATAATTTAATATGAAGATATCCTGCTGCACATATTTGCCCTTGTTTCCCTTCAGCAATAAACAGTATTTCACCTGCAGGATGAGGAGGGGTTAGGAAAAGCTCTACTTTTCGGAAATGCCTGCGGCGCAATCACAGTAACAGAACGAGGAGCCATCCCTGCAATGCCGACAAAAGAAGCCGTCCTCCAGTTTTTAGCTCAAATCACTGATGAAAAGTAGAGGGTATACACCATTCCTAACTTCATGTATCAAGCTAAAGCTTGTTTAATTTGATTTTCCCTGTTGAGCTCTTGGCTCCTGGAATCCTATAAAATTTTCAATCTCCCGTCCAATGTACAATAGTGGATATTAACACTGCCAATAATTTTCAAGTCACTCTTGTGAATCTAGTCTGTTCCTCATTACTCTTTAGTGATGCAAATCGTCACTCTTGCTGCGGCACGTGCGGGGAGATCCAAATACCGAGGGTAGTTTCGTCATTACAATGCCCGAAAATGGTTTATTAACGAAATCAACGTGTCGTTTTAACGGAGAGAGGGCAAGGAAGAAGAAGAAAACGACGACGTATAAAGGTTAATGGGTCTCTGCAAGTCTGGGGCTCAGAAGTCGTTGCTGTCTCTCTCTGATTCAAATTCCGGCGAAGAATCCGAAATGGCTTCGAAAACGAATCCGTCTCTGATGCCGGAGATCGGACCCGACGGCCTTGCTCGCGAGGCCTCCGTCATTACCTACACTGAGAAAGTACGTCTCTCTTCTCGTTCTTTATATCGATTTCTGGTTTCTTTGGTGGATTCTTCAAGTGTGTGATGGTTTTGTGGCAGGTGATCGAGGAAGAACAGCATCAATTGAGAAAGTAAGTAGCTTTTTGAACCCAACCTCGCATTTTTCAATTCGTTCTCTATGGCCATCTGTTAAGGTTTATGATCTGTTTCTATAGGTTATAGAATGTTCGAGTAGAAACGCAGTGGATTATATTTTCTCTATTGGATGATATGAATTTAGCGATGATAGGTTTGATTACTCAAGAATGAAGGAATGTATGAGTTTCTTGATAATCTTTGAGGGGTTTAAGTAATTAAGAAGCTTAGATTCAACTTAAAGAGATCACCTTTGTTCAATAATGGGAAGCTTGGATTTAACTTGGTGAATTTTGAACTTAGTCATTGCCGATGTTATATTTGATTACTCAGAAAAGAAAGCTGTTTGACAAGATTGAATGTTGAAGTTTCTGGATAATGTTGAGGGATCCAAGACTCAAAGAATCAGCTCTCATTTGTTCAATAATGGGATGCGAGAATCTTGGCATTGTTTGTATGTTTAGTATAGGAAATCAAGTAATGGGAAGTGTGAAAGTATCTTTGTTTGTTTTGACCTTCGGCATTCTTGTGTGCTAAAGTTACAAATGCAGTAGTGCAGATGGACAGTTCCTAAGTCCTGTAACTTTTATCTTTTAATCTCTAGACATTTACCAACATGTAGCTATTGTAATTGAGTTTGTTCCATAGGATCCACTGATTCATGAATGGAAATGCTAACATTTTCAGATATATAGAAGAAAATTACTCTAAAATCCGCGATGTTGAACGAGAGTTTGCAAGTCTTTCAATGGAGATGAAACTTACAGCTGGGCCAAAAAAATCAGGTTGCTGCAATATCAATGCTAGTTCTATCATGTTGTGATTTTGTGGAATCATGTCTTCTTTGTATTAGTATTTGAAAATTGTTTCCTTTTTGTGTATTTGTTCTTAAGCTCTTGAACACTTGAGGAAGAAAATAGAGATGGCAACAGAGAGAATTCATGCTGCGAAGCTGAAGGAAGATCAAACAAAAAAGGTCCCCCTTTTACTTATAAAAATTGGTTGCCCTTTTGCAACTTGAATGCTTGAGTAAACTGACCTAGAGCTGTTAAAAATCAATTTTTTCAAAGAAACTTAGTGTGTTATTGTCTATTTAGAAGTACTCGAATTGTTTGACTTGATTCAGATTCATTGAATAACTCTAGCTATACTTAATAGATACAGATTTGATGCTTGGATACAATTATTTGAATGGTTCTCCGAATCATTCTAATTATGTGAAACATTTATCCCCTATAGTATTCGTATTTGATGTATTTCAGGCATGGGAAGCAGCAGCAAAGGTTGTTAAGGATGAGGAAGCCATCAAGCAGAAGCTATGCGAAGACTTAAATAGTCTGGTACATGATATTTTTTTAGTGTAGCCTTGAGGTTAGAGTCTTAAGTCTCAACAAATATTGTTGACAGTGTGTTTGAACTTTTAACAGGTACAAGAAAGCAGCAATACTCAGTTTTCAAGACTGGAGGAGTTAAAAAGACGACTTGAAGCTTTGAACCCAACCAGAGCATCGGCCTCAGTTTCTCTTGTAAGTTCCCCTTTCATATATGATGATATTATATTTATAAGTTGTGGATGGGATGGACGATGTTGCATTGTTAATATAAAGTCACATAGATTTCACAATGTCTGAGCATGAGAAATAGTTTCATGCATGCAGTTCAAATAATTCTCAGCGCCCTATGTGTGTAAGTTATAGGCACCAGCCTTCATGCATCTCTTGTGTTTATTAAACATAGAAAAGTTCTGTTTCTTTTGACTTTGAGGATTCAGAGGCTCTCTTTTCTTCCATTAGCCTTAAAATTCCTTAAAGTGATCAAATAGATTGCATTTTCTCTATGCACTATGGAGTGCTGGAATATCTTCACAATTGCTAGATATTGCAATAGTATTTTGATTAATGATCTAGAGGTCAATTCAAACTAGTTATAAATGTTAAACACATGGCAGGCATCTCCCCTATCCTTTCTTAGGGTACCTCTTAATTCTTTCTATTGAGAAGCCATAAATATAATCCACTGGTAAATTGTTAACGTGTTTTAAGATCGGGCTAGCCTTACAGAAGTAATTTTGTCGGCTGTAATGGCATTCGCCAAATATACCTACCTTGATGAGCCTGACCGGGTAATTCATTGCAGGGAGAGGGGAAAAGAGCGGGCCCAAATTAAACTTTTCCTTTTCCCAAACTCTTACATGCCTAGGGAACATTTCTCATGTATATCTATAGCCATGGACTTGGAGCATTAAGATGTTCTTATATAAGCATGTAGTATAGGAATACTAATAGCTTCCACTTGGAATTATGTTTAGGATGGGAACTCAATGGGACTTGCTCAAAGTGCCACCGCTCCAGATTCATATCAGGCTCCTGGTGGAGTCGCTGGCAACATACCTAATCAAGGCAATGCTGGAAACGTTCCAGTCATGAATGGGAACAATGAACAGCCTCCTGTTGAGGGTGAAGGAAGAGGAAAGAAGAAAAGCCAGTACCATGGCAGAGGGAAGGGACTTGGAGTCGTGCCTACGGGTAGAGGACCTCCTGCGCCTGGTTGGACGGGATCTGGGTTTGATGTGGATGGTAGAAATTAGAAGCATTACATCAGATTCCTCATTGCTGAAGCCATTGGATAAGCCTTAGCTCAATCACTGGATATATTCTTGAGTTCATCTTTCATTCCTTGGGTTACTTCCTGGCTCTGTTCTCCTTCCCTTGTATTCTATTAACCGTCATTAGCATTTTCATATGGGAAGAGCAATCCAACACTCCATTGCTTCCTCACACCAAGTGTATCTAGCCAGTACATCTCACTAGTCATGAATCAAGAACATATGTTAATTGTTCATCATCGTTATCAAGTGATGCAACATCGTCGTTGGAGGAACCATTTCGTAATCCATCTTAATGGTCAAGATATTGTATTCCTGTAGCTATCAATAAGCCGTTAATTGATTTTTGAGGTTATAATTGAAATCATTCCCTTCTTTAATATATCTTCGAACATAATCCCAAATGATTGAACCTCGAAGGACATGTATTAAGCCAAACTCAGATGTCAGGAACGTAAACCAAATTTTTCTATTATCAATCTAACCAGGCAAGGAAACCCGAGGACCAGAAATGTACACTGACATCTAGAGGAGAATCGCAACGAAACAACTGACACAACTGAAACTTTATGAATATATGATGTTCTGGCTTCTATACATTATTGGATTATAAATTTATTGTTCTCTGGTAATTGTTTCTATGCAGAAACGGTATCTGATATAATTGAAGTAAAAAAGGTGCACCAGCCATTAGATTCTGCACTGTCTACCTATTTTATTTAATAGCAGAAGGAAAAGTTCCCCCTCTTTGTAAATTTCAAATGGCTAGTTCAATCTTCAAGTTTGCCCTATCCTGCTTAAGTTTGGCATTGTCGGGAGCCACGTTTTTTTTTCATAATTGCTTCATATGAACCTTCCACAAATTCAAGAGTCTTGCATATGCAAAATAACAACATTCTATGTCTCCTGTGTTCTATTTAGATCAGCTGTAAGAGGGAGTTCCTCTCGGCTTTGTTTTATAGTTCTTTGTTCTTATTTTCACATTTCTAAAGAAAAAAAAAATCCTCCTGTTAAACTTTAAACTATTTCGATACCCCTTCCTCACTGAACAAATTCAAGAGCAGTATGATAATCAATAAGACTAGAAGTCTAGAATGGAAGTATTGGTTGGCTCTGTGTGTTGTATCTGCCATAGCCCATTCGGCTACTACGTTATTGTAGGCCAGAGACCAGACTCGGTGCCCTGTGTGCATGGGACACTGCGGTCAGGGGTAACCCAGCTCTGTATACCTACAATCAGAGACGTATGCTTGTTGTAGGCTGTTTGGGCTGTAGCCCAACCAAGAATTGATATATATTACAGTGCACCACCTTGGCTAAAGTTTTCCTGCGGTCCAAGTGGTTAAAGTGTTATAGTTATACATTGCAGGTCAACTGTTCGATTGTTGCTGGTGTAACTTGATCTAAATTTTTCCATTTCATCGTCTTTTTTCCCTCTTCTTTCTTTCTTCTTCTGCTATTTCTTTCTTTTTGTCTTCCCTTACAAGTTTTAATCATTTAGTTGGTAATTTTATTCCCTTTTCTTCATTTCTTCTTCTGCATATTCCTTTTTATCATCTTTCTTTTACAAATTTTCACTCTTTATATTATTTTACATAGAGTTATAAAGACATTTACAAAAAAAATTTTGGACTTCGTCCAAAAACGATGAACAACTATAATTTTAGCCTAACCCGCATCCTAATCCTAGTTACCTCCCTGGCTACAATCATAACACTGAAAGAATAGCTGAGCTAGCTAGAAGACGATGATGAAGATTTCTCAGTTGCAGTCGCTAGTGATTGGTCAAGTCTAGGTAGGCCTTCACGTTTGTTCATTTATTTTTGCATTAACATGTTTCTGCAAAGTTAGGGCGATCGTTAAATTTTTGAGCCTGCAAAAACTCTACCTTACCATCATTTTCACTGGCCACTACCCTCTTATAATTGTCAAGTCGAATTCATCTAGCTCAGTTTTGTTGGTGTAAAAGTCAAGTATATCTTACACAGAAATGTACCTTTGTTCTGATGGTGAAGCACGTTTCATCAAGCCCATTACTCGATCTATCGCCATCTAATTTTCTCGTAGCATTTACAGCAATGTGCTTTTACTGGTATTGCATATATTGTCCCATCAATCCAAACAAACCCATTGAATAGAGCAGCTTCATCATCAATTTCATCAACCTAAATATGTAGAAAGTTTTAGTGTTCCGTAGTTTGAATATTCCGGAGATGTGAGCAATGTTAGATAGTCACTACTCGAGCACTTGTGGTTTTTTGTATCTATCGAAGTAATCTAACCGCTCACGACTATGAAATCTCATTACTACGAAAACGATAAACACCTCTCTTAAGTAACATTACAAGTAAATTAGCAAAGGGTATACATTTTTCCCAAATCTATATCACACACACCTCTAGGGGGAACATAGAAAAATACAAATCCATAAGCTGCTGCAAGACTTTAATTTCTTCAATTTGTTCAAACATCATTAATTGGGATGCAGTCAACTCTCAGATTTCTACATCATGATGCAAATGCCCCATAGTTTAAACCCCAATTCAAATGCATGTCAATCTGTCATTTTGTATTGCATTGCATCTCATTTGAATTTCCCGTTCAGATTCAATATAGATCTCTAGCATAGTTATAGAATATAGATCACTGCCAATACTAATAATTAAATCTATGAGTTCTATATATGTGTAATATTAGTAATTGCTGGTATAAGTCCAACCTATAGCCTCTCCAGAAGATATGTATATTCTCTCTGTGATCATTGAGATGTGGCATGCATTGAGCCCCTATCAATTTGACATAATAAAAAGAAAGACCAAATTTGTTCATCTTTCTCTTCTAGTTCAACCCTTATGCGGCGTAGCTACTAACTAATCCACATTATAATAGCTAATCCATTTGATTTAAATTTCGTGTAGGAATCTTTGCAATTGTTTGGTCGCTCTATAATATTATGCAACTCTGGGGAAAATTATAATAAGCAGTTAAACACCGGTAAGAGAGCATGCAGAGGTAGAGACATAGAGTGAACTTACTAGCGCCCTTCTTTATCATCTCCCATATAAAATAAACCACAGTTTTAAGCCATGTTCGATCTTTCAGGACTGACTTTAATTCCAGGCTTTCCAGAAATACAGTAATTCCAGGCTTTCCAGAAATACAGTTATGTCTATGTTTGTGATTCTGGTAGATGGAATAATACACATACACATTATGTTTCTTTATTAACTTTCACAATTTATCATGGCAAAAGAGTACGTCTGTACGGGAGAGAGCGAGAGAGCTAGAGAGTTCTTACAGATCAGTCTCTACTTTTTTTTGGTCAGAAGATCAATCTCTACTTGTTTACACGTTTTTGGTATCCAGTGTCAGTAACTCGATCACTATATATAAAGATTTAAGAATTTCAATATTGCATGCATGACTAGCTATACTTTGGAATCAGGCTTTTTTCGATCACCATTCCATGGATGAACTCGTTAACGCAGAATAACTAGGCCGGGTTAGATTGATTGGTTCTGATTTTATTAAGTTTTCAAGCTGAGTCTCAGACTCCCATGATATGCAATTATGCAGTGTGGCCACCAAATCCTGCAGGATTCTCATGGCATATACCCCTCTACAATCCCAAATATATATTTAGTACTAGTTAGGTTACTGTTTAGCGCTGAAACCCAGTAGATTTAAACTAATAATGACGCTTTTATCATATATTATTTTTTCTCTAAAATGGAACTTATCCAATAAGTTCAGTGTTATATATTTGTATGGGACGGTGTACAAGGATAAAGGATGAAAGTTTGCATAATTGACTAGTTATAGTGTTTACCAACCTTTTATAATTTACCTCTTCCTTTTGTATGACAAACTCAGCAAAATTTACCATTTATATTGCAAGATCACTCTAAGCATAAAGCTCAAATAAACGTGAAATTTTGCTACACGCATATTTGTATAGCATACATACAAGTTGTGATCGTTTTAAATTATTAAACTATCAGACGATTCACGACTTGATCTATGTTATACAGATATGCATAGCATCCAAACCCCAATGGAACCAGCTAGTGAGGAGTCATTTCTAGTTCCATACATATATGCTAGGAAATGATATATCAATGTCCTCCATTCAAAATTTGAATACATGCGAATTCTAACACACAAGGTTAGCTACCACCAATACATCAGTGAGCCGTACTAGACCATATATATTTTATACTAGTCACCTAGTCTACGACATATGAAATGTACGTACTTACATATAAACGTACTTTCATAACACAAAGAATACAAATATATATGTAGAATTTCGAAATTAAACTAAGCTAAGCAACAATATACAAATTACAAAAGGCTAGAGATGGAGAAGAAGGGAATGGATTCCTCTGCGCGTCTCTCTGCCACCCCTGTCTATCGGTCTCCGATTCCAAACGTGTCGCCCTCTCGCACACTTTACAGGTCCCGATCTGCACTTTGGCTCCACCACCCCGAGCACCCCCGGACGAATAGCATCTCATCACGTGAACCACCCATGTGACCCCCTCTCTGCACCACCCAATGCACCCTGGTCTAGTCCCCTCTCTCTCTCTCTCTCTCTCTCTCTCTCTCTCTCTCATGCACTGCTACGCCGTCGTTTCTGGGAGCGAGGAAGGAAATTCAAAACCATAGGCACATTGCCGTTTCGTGTACTAGAGTGTCCAATATGTCCTTCTCTTTCTCCCTCTCCTAGCCTTCTTCCTCAAACGCCAACGCCATCACGCTTTGCACATTCGACTCCGGCAAGTCTTCGTCGATCAACGCGTCGATGTCTTCCAGGACATGGCAGACAGCGCCAGGAAAGCTCTTGAGTTTGTAGCACACAATGTCGATCAGCTTTGAACCCTTGTAACCGAATTTTGTCACACTTGTTGTGCTGACCCATGGTTTGATATTGAGATAGGGTCTTAAGATTTCGACGAGGATTTCGTCCACCACATGAAATACTAGAGTGCTGGATGCCAGTGTGGATGGAAAATTCTGTGGATGAAGAAATATTTAGATATATATGTGGGTGAAGCTTATTCAAAAAGAGTGCTCAGTGTACAGTGGGAATGCTAAAGATACAGAAGACCCAAGATCTGACTTAGAGCTTGTGATTGTGGTTTCAGCTTGCTTGATTCAGTGCACAGGTCTAGTTCCAGGTCTTGAGACACCACTGCCTCCCCTCAGCAAGCCTAGCTCCGCAAAGCCATCACCATTCTTAGGTGTTCATCTTGTCAGACATTATATATATATATATATAGCTACATATACTACTATATGTTCGTGCTATCCATGTAATCTGTATTGGGTCAAGAAAAAAGGTGAATTTTAGCGTACAAAAATGTAGCGGTGGTCATATATATGTCTCGTTGGGTCAAATAATTTTTTGTAAATTTTGTTGGTTTTAGCAATTTCTAATTTAGTTTGTGCTAGTGTTTCTGGTAACATTCAATTCAAATAACAGATAGCTTCATGGACTTTGACGTCTTTACATCTTTCAAATAACATTTATATGTCTTCTTAAAGTATTTAATAGTGTTAGCTATCTGCATAGCTAAAAATAAGTAAAATAATATTTAGCTATCTAATTTAGAAGTTGTACTTCAACAAGGATAAATATTGTTTAGTTAAATTAAATTTTAAAACATAAAATGGTTTAGCTAGAGCTAATTTATCTCTCCTCCCTAGCTAAAAATAGCTAAAGTATTTAGCTAAAGCTAAATTTAGGTTTTAAATAGGTAGTGACCGTAGTGTAGTGTGTTATAGATAAAATTTACTCTACATCTTCTTAAATTTCTAATTTTTTTTAGAAATAGATAGTCTGTTATGCCTTAATAGTATATGTTGTCTGAGATATATATCAGACGACAGACAGTGATGTTTAAATTAGTATATGAGACGACATACAGTTGCTCACTTTTTAAGTAAAACGTATATTCAACTATATTTTTATGTCGCTATAATCATTGTCTAACGACATATACTTATTTTGTTGCATATCTAAACACATACACATGACATATGGATTTATACCTTATGTTGTATAAAGTTTATCAGACGGTGGCCATTTCTATCGTTTGAGTACTTATCAGATGACACCTAGCTAGATAGATGATACAAAAAAATTATCAGATGACAGGCATTGCCAGTCCTCTGAAAGCAAAATTGACGTAGTTATAACCTTCATCGATATGACATTCTGATTTCGGAATAGTTTAAAACTGTAAAAGTCTTTGATATACACTTTACATTAATCAGATACATGAAACTGGCAGGGACTTGTAAAAACAACTTTCAAAAGACAGAAAAAACACAAATCTGGCCTTCTACATCAGTCGAATGCCCGAAGAAAGAGCCATGTTTATTTCCTTGCTAATGGCCATTATCAGCTAAGATGTTGGTGTTGGCTTTGAGAAGATGACACAAAACTGTGCTATACATTATTCACAGCGCATCGGTGGTGGTCCGATGAACAACCCGGTCTCTACCTGATCTGAATTACTAATTGTTTGGCTGCTGCTACTTTGACTACTCATCCAGTTATAAGTTGCTGATGCCCCAACTTCTTTTTCTTGAATACGTTGCTGCCAAGGCCTTGCACCACACTGTTAAGAATATCATATATATCATCTAGTGCAGACAAGAATGAATCAATCATGTTTATCTTATGTTAAGGGTTTTGGAGTTGACTCACCTCTATGTGTAGTTTTGTATTCTCTTGTAAGAGGATCCTCTCCTGGTGTTAGGGCACAAATAATGATAGATGGTGTCAGAACTGCAGAACTGAAGCACCACAAAACTAAAGCAAAGCATAACTTATTGTCTGAAAATTAGAGTATACCTTCACTTGGAGTCGTTCTATTTGCTCCATGAATAGCTGACTCTGCAGAAAGCAGCTAGCAGTTCTAGTTAGGTGTAATCATATTTGGTTGAAGAAAATGGGCAGTAAAATAAATACGCCTGTTTACCTTTCTCTCTCGTACAATGCCTAAGCTTCGCTCGATCTGGCTACTTAACTGAATGAGTTCTTGAGCAGAGCAAGAATCTAAATCATGTCCCAAAAGCCTCCTGAGAGATAGAAATTTTAGACTTTAGGAAAACCTAGTCTTAATGGAATGCCAGATGTGAGTGCAAATGTACATGAGAAGAAGATCAAACTAGCTAGCTAAGTCATAAACCGTTGAGAAGCTTCTAAGATCTCAATCTTCTTGGCCATGTCAGCTGATTCATGCTTCAATTGCTGCATTGCAAGATATTTAATCACTATCAGTCAACAAAACAGGTAACACATGAACTGTCCAAAAAATGGAAAAGCATATGGCCAGTCGGATCGATTATACATCCTAACCCAAATTTTGATCGAAATATTTTCATTTTAGAGTTGAAAATCTTGTAAACTACAATTAAAAATGTGAGCTGAAATTACTTTGAGTTATAGACTTCCGTTGATTAAGTACTCTTTGGTTCTCCATGTCGATTTGACATATCACACAGAGTCAACTAACACCTTCTCAGTAATAGTATACAAATACTAGTGTACGGGCTATATCTAATTGTTATACAACGAAGTATAAGGTTCAAAAAGGGGCTAGACGGGATTAGGCGGTGCAGTTACTGTCTAACGCCTAACAGTTTAGGTGGAGTTTAATCAGTGATTAAGCAGTAATTAGGCAGATTATTTTATATATATTTATATGGTATATTATAATATAAATTATAAAGAAATGTCAACAAAACATTTAAAACACATTGTCTCAAAATAATGTTATCAAACAATAGCTCAAAAATACAAATCCAAATAAAAGCACAGAAAAAAATAATTAGGCTGTTTAGGGTTTAATAACATTAGGCTGTTTAGGATTTAATTTTAAAAAAAAATTGCTGCGCCTAATCCCGTTTAATTACATCCTAATCGCTAGACGCCTCGCTTAATTACCGATTAATCGGCATCACCTAATATGTCTGCCCAGCACCGAAAATTAAGCTTTATACTTGATTTTTCCGCCTAGGCGCCGTCTAATCGGCCTAGACGCCCGTTTTTTTGAACAGTGAGTATAAGTAACTGCTTATGATTTTGACTTTCCTTCCACTTAGCTCACTCAGGGGTTTTGAATCGAGTCTTTCTACTTAATTTTTGTAAATATCTGTCATTCTCACATACTTCACTAAAACATAAAGAAAAGAGTAGTGATATACTATCTTTCCGCTGTACAATAGTCTTGGATTATCAAGGAGTGTACTAAATCAATCCATTAACAAGGGTCTTCTGTAGGTAATCAACTAAATGTAAAGGCCCCTAAATAGATGTTGGATGTTGAGAGGTTCTAACCTGCAAATACTGTTCCACATCAGTTAGGTTGGTCTGCGCTCCTTTTGCATGTTTTTGGTATCGTTTTATAGTCTTTTGCATGCTGATCCATCATCCAAAACACATAATGTCAAAATCAGATAGAGCTGATAAATGAATCAACTGAAACACAAAACATAATTTCCTATTTTTCTACCTGATAATAAGAAATATTCCCGAAAAACACCGTTAATATCATTATAATTATGGGGGTCGTCTATGGTACCTTGATGTATCTCATACCTATATTTTTTTAATTTTTTTATTAAATATAAATGAATATAGTTGAAACCTATTGAACAGGTTAGCAGGTTACCTAATTACAAATTGACATGTGTCATTTTAAAAAAATAAAAATAAATTTACCATGTTTACAACATATTCTTTGTTGATAGGTAATATTGTCCATATTCATGTTACAAATATTGTTAAATATTAAATTACATTTTGATGAACTACGATTACGACTTATGACAACAATTATTGTAGTTTTTGTAATTGAGTAGTCAAAGATGTAAATATCATATTTGGACAGCTTTTATCAAATTGAAAACTTTAATTACCACGTGAAGAACTTCTTTCACATAATGAGTTCTTGATATAGTTTTTGAAATAATTACTACAAATTACAAATAAATTACAACACTTACATCAAAAGTTATGAGTTGTGGTAAAATATGTAATAGTAATCATTTTATTATAATAAAAACACAGTAGTTTACTACTGTAACAATAAACTTGTTGTCTTTGTTATATTGCTCATAAAGTAGTACGTTAGTCTAAGATCGATAATTACTGCAAATTGAACAAAAGTTATTATTTTTACATCATTTGTTATTGGTTGTGGTAAAATATGTAGTCATAGTAATAACTATTTCGTTTATGATAAAAACCTAAAAATTTACTAATATACATCAAAAGCGACCAGAAATAGTATATTCGATTAAGTGGGTTAATTACTAAAAATTGAACATACGTTACCGTTTTTACATCAATTTTTTTAGATGTGATAGTATAAGTGCTTATTGTAGTAGTTGAATGACCAATACTAAAAACATAAATATTTACCACTCTAATAACATATTTGTTGTCACATTTGTAAATTATTTAAACATTAGTACATAGGTTATAGGTGATGTAACTACTACAATTAGAACAAGATTATTCATTTTACATCAAATATTGTAGTTCATGCTAAATTATGTCAATTAAAAGTAATTACTACTTTGACGATAAAATCTCCATAACATTATACTAAATCACCTATAGAAGAACATTAACGCATGAGACGTACTTGTTTTGAGTCTAAATATAGTGATTTATCTATTTGATAACGATGGTAGTAACATTTATTAAAAAATGGTAATCACAAGTTGTAAATGGAGTAATTACTATATGTAAACAAATATTATCTCGATTTGATACAAGTTGGTGTGGATGTAGTAAAATGCATGCAAGAATGTCTTTTTGACTGAAAAGGAATGTAAGAATAATAATAATCGATTAAAGAAACTATTAATGATATAATTAAAGATAATTTGACTAAAAATTTTCTTAAATGCCTAGATTAGAATATTTATAATTTTGATATGGAAATAATATAAATATCAACCATGATACTTACCAGTTAAATAGAGACAATAATTTGTATCATTAAAATTAATTAGTAATGAATAATAATCTAGTGAAATTAAGATAGAAGTTTCTTTTTAAAAAGAATTCTTTAAAAGAAAAACAACTAGTGATGAATTGCTAATTGATAATCAAATATCATTTATTATTAAATAATTTCTCTAAAAGTTTCTTTGAATGAATGCTTAGGTTAGAAAGTTATTTTGATAATATATCTAATGACTCTAAATATTTTTATTTCTTTTTCTTTCTTAGCCATTTAAATTCTCTTAGAGAATTCTAATTGAACCCTTAATAAACACACACACACAATTATTGAAAGGTTAAGGGCTAAACATGTTACATTAAATTAGAATATTTAGAGCCATTAGATATATTGCTAATCTAAGAGTCTAAAATATTCAATAAAATTAAGGTATAAGATACATCTAGGTACCATAGAAAATTCCTATAATTATGTTTGAATCTTAACATGCACACTGAAATCATTCTAACCAAGCAAGACTTTCAGTTATATATCTAATAAAAATTACCATAATAGTCAATCAATAATTAGACCATGAAAACTTGAGCTAACAAGAAGTATGACAACAAATTAAGTAGATGTATATCAATCTAATATGAGGATCAATAAACAAATGAAGGTTAAAATACCTACTGATCCTGAAGTACAAAAATATCAAATAAGCTTCTGGCATCTTTTGATGAAGTAATGTGTGACAAAAGCTTGCTCATAGTGGTTCAACATTTGGGCTTGAAGGGTTGATTTTCTTCTTCTAAATACTTAGAAATCTAAAAATGTGCACATCCAAGGATGATCTTACACATGAATGAATAGAAACTTTAGAGCTGCTTTTCAATTTTGATCATGTTTCCTTTTAGTGAGCTAATCTAGCTATATCAATTATAGTAGTCAGAAGTGTATTGGTGAGAAAGTATTGGTTATATATAGTTATATACTCGTCAGTATGCAAAGCATACGGGAAAATCGTACAAGGTGGTTATTGACCAAGGGAACTGAAAGACTCAAGCCAAGACATTCTGCTAAAGGTTGCATGTGTGCAAACTGCAAAGTAGTCCATGAAATGATGTATTAATATGTTTTTTTTGGGGACAAGATCTGTGCATAGCTTACCCAGAACTTAACCACACATAGACATTACAACAAATTTAGACTTAATGCTAGTCGAGAGCATGAAATCTGATTCAATAGTACTACATAAAATCTAGATAATTCAGTTTAGCAGACATGATATAATGTTTCTTCAATTCTCATAATACCACACGCACTAGTATGAATCATAAATTACTTCTCATATGATATATATATATATATATATATATATATATATATATATACACACGTACTTATGTAGCATGTACTTAGTCTTGATTAATCAATGTAACCAGATGCAAATCAGTACTTACGGATGCATTTTATATGGGGAAAATTTTGGGGAAAATCAATGGAACTGAATTTGCAACTGGTTCTCATAAAAACAACTGCTAACCCCCAATGGAATAGGAAATCAAATGAGCAAAATAGAGAGTGTTCTATCTCCCAAGTGAGCTGAATCAAAGAAAAAAGGGGCCAGAAAGTTTATAAAGAAGGATCACAACCTAATTAAACTACCAGAAGTTGGTTAATCTCAAATCAATCCTATTGTATCTGAGTTTAAACTGAAATCAATCATATTGTATCTACCCAGATTCAGACGTACTTGATATAGTACAAGTACACTAGCTACTGATCATATACGTACAGTGTTACATCCCTCCACCAACACCAAGTACAACACGCCCATAACTTTTTTTTCCCAACACGTTTGTGTCCTTCAGATCTTCATTTATATAGCTATGATAGCTACACGTAACGAAACACTGAAGCAGCAGCATATGGATTACAGAGAAAATATCAAAAAAGGAGAAGAAAAAGCAGTGAAGTTTTTCAAGTTTCAAAAATAATTTAGATAAATTAACTAAATTAAACATGATACGTACTCAGAGCTGGAAAACTCATGGAGCGTGCCCTTCTGAGAAAAGACGATGACTGCAACTTCGGCATCGCAGAGAACCGAAAGCTCATAAGCCTTCTTCAACAGCCCGTTTAGACGTTTGGAAAAGGTTACCTGCCTGCTTGTCGCATTTTCAATTCTTTTCATCTCAATCTTCCCTCTCACCATCTCCTACACACACCACAACATCACCATCAGATCCCTAAACTCTTTCAAAAATTTATAAACACAGTATTAGAAAAATAGACAGAAAAAAGAACAAGATCGAGTTAAAACCTGGATAGTCAAAACCCAGGAAAGGTTTAAATCAATCAACCCCAAAGAAAGTATATATCAAAACACAAATCTCGATCAGAGATGAAACCCAGAAGCTAGCAAGACCCCAGAAAAACTTGTTAGCTAATAAAGAACTGTTGAATTTTCACAGATATGGAAAACAGATCAGAAACCCTAGAGCAGTGTGCAGTGAAGGAATGACTTTTTTATGGTTTTATCCTATACTAGAAATGTTGATGATGATGTACAAACCTCTTTATTCTGAGGCCACACAACCCTATATTCATCAATCCCTCCCTTCCATTATTCTCCATGTCTTTCCCTGCTTCACCTAGTGCTTACCCCACACACCAACAAATAATTGAAACAAAATAAATACAAGAAGAAAGAAATACACAATTCTGGGTTGCTCGAACCTTTCGTTCTCATTGCTTATCTTGTTTTGGTAAAGATTTAAAAGAAAAACAGAAAATAGCTGAAGTAGTGCTTCCCTAAAAAGTCATATGAAGAAGATTTTTTTTAGATCTTTCTCTTTTGATTTTCCATATTTAAAATGTTATAATAGTTTTACATCGTACAATGATGTGCGTGACTGGCCAATTGGAGCGTGCCAGCGAGCCGTCTGTTGTCAGCAATGAGACGCGCCATGTCACGTGGCTAACATTGAGTGGCGAGTCAAGTTGTACTTTTTGTATTTTTAAATGTTTTAAAATTCGTCCAATATTTAGGAAAGGAGAGAGGTCTAATCGGCAGCAGAATATGTATCGAGGATGAAGAACCAACCAGGTCAATTTTCATTTTTGCTGGAGACAATATATTAAAGTATCTTTGGATCGGCTATGTCCCACGGTCTTGCTCCAAATTATAATATCTTATTAATTTTTAAGATTAATTTCAGTTTACATATTTAAGTTTTGAGCCTATCATTATTTCATCTCTTATATTCTTAATTTTAAAAGTTTATCTCTTAAGGTTTCATTTCATCAATCATGCATACTTGTTGAAGTTTCGACCAATTTGAATGTTAAATGCAAATATACAGTATTAGAAAAAAATGTTTTAAAAGACGATTTTTGTTATTTGATGACTATATTTACATTTAAAGTGAGTTATAAAGTTATAATAAACGTCTAAATTACACAAAATTTCAGTAATTGAGCATGATCGATTGATGAAAATTGAAAACTCTAGGGGTAAACTTTTAAAATTAATACTACAAAGGGTAAACTTCTAATTGATTAGTGACAAGCAGGTTTTTTTTGAAGAATTAGCTACCACTACCAGTAGGGCTGGCAAATTAGGGCTTGGCGAAACCAACCAACATGGTACCAACCGTACCAAGCATGTTGGTATGCCGAGAAGTTGGTAACCGAAATACCCTAATTTCGTCGGCTAAAGTTCAAAATTTTAGTCGGATATTTCAAAAAATTTTGGGTACTTTAGCCGACGAAATGAGGTATTTTATTTTATTAAACTTTAACAAACGAATTTTAATAAATTTCGTCAGTTATAGTTATTTATTTTTATTTATTTAACTGTAGTCAACGAATTTTAATAAATTTCGTCAGTTAAAATCATAAACCCTAAACCTTTAGCCGACGACAATAAATTTCGTCAGCCGACGACAATATATTTCGTTGCCTAAAAGTCCACTTTAGCCGACCAAAATTTAGCTTAACCGACACTTTTTTTTTCGTCGGCCTGTTTTTTTTCTTCGTCGGCTATAATGTTTATGCTAGTAGTGTTGGTATCACAATAGTCAATCGAACACCAAAATATCCGTAGTGCAATTTTGTAAGTAAAAAGTACTTTAGCTGAAAAAATTATATATTTCGTAAACTAAACTTTTAAAATTTCGACTGACGAAAATTTAATTTAGCCGACAAAATATTTAGCCAAAGAAAAATTAATTCTTTAGCTAAACACTTTTTTCTGGTAGTGTACTGTAGTGGCAAGTAGAAAAAGTTTCACCTTTCACCTTACTTATCCAATATGCTACAACAAAACATCATGAGCTATACAAAAGTGAGGCTATATATATATATATGTATATGTATATGTATTCAGGCCGGATCTGAAGCGCACGTCTGCATTTTGTTAAAGTGCGCACGGTCCGCGTGTCGCCATCTGCGCTGTGCGCTTAATCTCGCTTTTTCTTCCTGCTACACGGAGATGGCGACACGTGGCCGTCCACACTTTAATAAAGTGCGCACGGTGCATTCTGGATCCGGACTTTATATGTAGTTAAAGGGAATAAGATGAAAACAACAAGTGATGAATCCGATTACAATCCTTAGTGGTGCAATAAGAACACAACATACCTTAATGGAATCAACAGATAGTGAAAGATACATTATCCCATACTCAAGAAGATCGTGAAGTATGATGCATTATGAATTTAGCATCATAATATTCACATACAACACAAAAAGGTATGATCTATGATTCATGCGAGGCCAAGCCCAAGCTCATAGCCCATGAAGATGTTGAAACAAGAAGAGGTCCATATGGCTGAAGCAGAAACAAGGAAGAGGAAGATGGGAGAGAGAAGAGAAGCTGATTCCAGTTCCAGGAAAACAACACCAAACTGGCCAACTGTCAAACCAAAACACAACATTCAGATAACCCGAATCAAAGACAATGATCTTTTCACTGTAAGAATCCCATTCCATTTTTATCCTCTGTATCTATTCCAACTTCCTTTTATAAAATCAATCTTTGTCTGACTTAGCTTGTTGTTTTCAATTTGTTCAGGTACCCAATTTCTTCACATGCGCAGAATCAAAGGCTTTTGTTAAAGTTGCAGTCTATTGGGTTTGTTCACCAAGGAAGTCTAGGCCCAACACACGGTGAAGCTTATAGAGACAATGATAGAATCTCTGTGAACGATCCTGTTCTTGCTGATTCAATATGGAACTCTGGGCTCAGCAAATTGTTCGCTGACATCAAAATTCGACGGCAGGTTGCTGTTGGCTTAAACCCAAATGTCAGATTCTACAGGTTGAATATGATTGAGCTCATTACATTCATGCTTTTGAAATTGCTTCTCTGTTTGTAAGAATTGAATGTTTGAATTTCGTTGCAATTTGGGTTTATAAAGTTTGTTGCTTTTTGTTGCAATGTATTTTAAGGTACAAGGCTGGTCAGCGATTTGGGAAGCATATTGATGAAAGTGTTGATCTTCAAGATGGAAAAGGCACACATTATACTCTGTTGATATATTTGAGTGGCGGTGCTAAACCGAAAGCGAAAAATGATGTGAGCAGTCATGAGGATTCGTCCTCAGAGCCTCTGGTTGGAGGGGAGACTGTCTTCTATGGCTCAAGGAATAGTGTTGTGGCTGCGGTAGTAGGGTATCTTGTAGAGTTATAGTCATACCATATTGATGTTTATACCTTTTTAATTTATGATAAACTTCCGTATGATATATAATCTTATCAATTTTGAAGTTGTTAAGTAGAGGTTTATGGATTATGTATTGCTTGTTGATCCTGCTCAAAATTATGCAGGTGGCTCCTGTTGAAGGGATGGCTCTTCTACACATTCACGGGCACAATTGTATGCTGCATGAAGCTCGAAATGTTACGAAGGGTATCAAGTATGTGTTTCGTTCAGATGTTGTATTTGCATGATATAAGTGCTTGATGATCTCTGATATAAACTTGTGTAATGTGAGTGTTTCTGAGTTTCTTGATAACTAAAAGAATGTAGTAACAGAAATTTTAATCATCTATTCATTGCTGATCTCAATTTTCTTTGTTCTTCTGATGTTACATGCATCCAAAGAAATTTACTTAAATAAACATTTCATAAAGTCACAACTCACAACCATGCATAAAAGAGCAAACTTGGAGTGTTGACAATAGGGAAAATCTTAACACTGGTCTTGTACTGCCTTAAAGATATGATAGAAGCAGAGTGCACCACTGCCTCTAATGCACCTCAATAGTCATAATACAGTAGTTTACTGATCTTGGGGAGAGAGGGATTGTTAAGAAATACAGATGGAAGCAGTGTACAATACTAATGGGGATCTCACCATATGTGTGCTAGGTATCCATATGAATGATTGTTTCCCCAACTCCAGTGAATGATAGTGCACTTGGTTCCACTTTAGTCTCCACGAGAGCAGGTGCATCCATGCTGACATAGTAGTTTGAGTTCCAGTAACCAACATCTGTAACAGTCCTATGGAAATTTCCCTTGATTCTATTACCGTTCGGTAGAGAGTAGTTACAGTCCCATACCCTGCCAGGCTTGGTTTTCCTGCAAAGAATATTTTCACCAGTTATTCTCCTTAGTGTAGTGGTGTGGTAGCTAGCTCAGTTACAAAAAAATATACCCCAGGATCAAGTGCCTTCATTGGGTTGAAGAGACCAGATCCCCATAGGCAAATTCTCTTCCATGTCATGTAAAGAAGTTCTGGAAATCATACTGGCAAAGTAGTCAGTTGAAATCTATACCCTTGGCCATGAGTGCGGATTTAATTGCGACGCAGGGGACCAGTGTGGTTGCTTGGCCTTCACAATAGCTGCTGCTCCTGTAACCTGTGGGCAGAACATTGACGGTCAGAGTCTGAAGTATTTGACAATCGGCCAATGTTTTAAATAGCGAAAGCGTGAGGCGAGACGTTTTGTCAGAACCTTGCCTCACAAAAGCTTTGAGGCGAAAAAGGCGAAGCCTTTTATGTATTTAAAATTAAATAAAAATAATTAAATTATAGAAATAAAATCATTAAAAATATTTAAAATTAAACTTTTAGTAGCAAGATCACAGAGATAATGTTTAAAATTCTTAATGACAAACACAATAGCATAAAATCATTTACTCATGATCTGAAAGATAAGATGAGAAAAGTTGCTCAATAATGAAATGAAAAAAGTCATACAACGCTTTATTTTCTCTTTAGATTTTATTTAAAACGACGTAGTTTTATGGTATAGATTAAAACTCAACATATAAATAATGACGCTTCACGATGTCTTTGACCGCCTTAAGGCGCATTTTCCGTTTCAAGGCGAAAAAGCGAGTATTTTGTGACAAAAGCCTTTCAAAAGAAGCCTTAAGGCGAAACGGAAAAGCCACGTCATGTCTTAAGCTATAGCGTGCCTCAAGGCGCGCTATTTAAAACAAAGGACAATCCTCACGTTCTCTTTGTTATCTGAAGCTTTTGCAACAGGTGACCAAGCGGCAAGGATATCAATGAGGTCATGCTATTAATTTTATTCAAGAACCCAAAATTGTGAGAACATGTATGAATGGAGTAATGCATTATAGTGAAAAAAGTGATGGTTTTCAGTCCCAGTAAATGCATCTTTAAATTATCAGGCACCATTAGTTGAGGTCTTTTGAATGAAAAAGTGGGTACATAGGTGCCTGTTGAATCTGTAGATCCTTCCATGTTTCAGTAGCTCGAGTACGTGCTTCTGTTTAGTTAGGTTTCAGGGTACTTGGTCATGTTGCTAAAACTATAGTGAAGGTTGAATGTGTAGAAATTTATCTTCACCAACCACTTGGTTGATTTTCGCCCCAAGTGGTCGGTGAATATAAATTTCTACACAATCGACCTTCACTATAGTTTTAGCAATAAGACCAAGTACCACTGAAACCTAACCCGACCAAGTAGAAATTTATCTCACACTTGCATTACATCGGCAATTTCTTCCGGACTGATGAGTTGGAATGGGAAAAGAGAAGGCAGGATCAACACATTGAAAAATTAAAAGGCTTGGATGATACCTGTTCGTATGCATCAAGAACGCCAGCACCATTTGATGGATATCAGTCTCACAGAGAACAATTTCCCCCGTCACTTGGTGTTTATATAAATCTCAACTCACCTGAATCCATAATACCCATAGTTATAGGTCCCCCATTATATGGTTGAAAAGTGGTCGGCGGGTAGTCCCAATAAGTCCCATGATCTAGAGAAGAGATCTTTTGTTAGAGTACGTAGTGTTGGGAATAACCTAAAATTCCATGACCTGATACTCTTTCAACTTCCTCATCAAATAATCTAGCTTCAAATCCATTGAAAACAAGTCAATGAGGGTGATCTTATTCCACTATATATGTATCAGTTAACGTCTCAGCTTTGTAACCTTCCAAGAAGGCAAAAACACTTTGGAGCATGTAGTGATGCTTGGATTCACACATTTTGTTTCACTTATTGTCAATAGATTTCGAGTTTGACGTTTCTGACGAATATTGGTAGTCGTATTGTCTATTGTCTTTTCTTTTCAGTGTTTCACATACAAGCATGCTAGTAATATTTGTGTCGCCGATACCACATTTCTAGTTTTCTCCAGCATAAAAGGCCAATGCAAGCATACCAAAAAATTTAAACAAGCCTTTATTCTCATAACAAGATCAAAATTACATTACTTGAGTTATGAATGGGGAATCACACATACATGTTTGGGTTGTTATCATTACTCTCGCTTCTCTGATCAGTTCACCACTCTGCAATTCACTCTCACTTCTCCATTCTCAATCACCCCAACATTACCTAGTTTCACCATACTAGCTGCAAACTCTTTAAAGAACAAACTTTGATCTTTGGCATACGATTCCACAATCCATTTAGTCCTGAAATCACCAAACAATGCTTGGTCAGATCCAAACACTCCCTTTCCTCCTATAAGTCGCTTGTAATAGTCATTATCGAAGGTCGAGGACGTCGAGTCCAACAACTCCCCAGCGCTGTGATTCCTGTTTGGTTTATGGCATTGTTTTCTTAGCTTTAGAGCAAACTCACTGTCCATAGTAGGGTCTACATCATGGACCGGGCTAAAATTGCGAAGACGACCTTCAAAGGAAGAACAATGCGAGAACCCTAGAGTATGGCCACCGGATAGAGCTACCAATTCTTTGACTCCTAAACCTCTCTTGGCAAAGCTTTGGATCAACTGGCTTACGTTGAAGGTTGGAGCTGGGAGGTTGATGGTTTCGTTAGCCCTCGACACCCTTCCATCTTTTCTTCCTTTTAGCACAGTCCAATATGGACCTCGAGACTATCACAACAGTAAGTTTAGCATTAGCGATTTGTGTGATATTTAAACGCAAACATATATGATGGACTATATATAGTGATCGATACCTACCATGGTTACTACATCTCTTGCAGCAATGCCAATGATATCGGCACAAGAAACGATATGTGGACATGCAGCTTCTAGCTTAGCTTTGGCCTCGTCGATCACGTAGAATGATCGGACTGAAATATTGGGAGGGCCATCTTTCTCTACCTGGTTCCCTGGGGTTGAGTCGAGCAGCAACGACGCATCACAGCCCTAATAAACAAGATATTACGGTCAAGGAAAACAGTACGTAATGTATATATAAGCTCTGCAAAGATCAAAATGGAAATGAGGAATGGTATACCCTTATAAAGCAATCATGGAAGAACATCCTTAAGATACGAGCGGGGACTTTAGGGTCATGCATGGAAGCGTTGTATACCGTCTGAAATATGATCTTCTCAGCTTGTGGACATGTTTCATCATAATAGTGAGCATCGAGTGCTGCTCCTGATTGTGGAAGAGGAAGTAAAAGAAGCAAAAATGTGCAGAATACAATGGTTTTTAGTACAAATGCAGCCATTTATGCTCGGACGAAGAAGATACCAAAGATCGAGATATAGATCAAAGATGAAATTCAAGTTCAAAGATTGATGAGAAGCTCTTCCCAATCGACCAGTATATATAAGCAATGACATAGTTCATATACATATAAAATTAATGATGTATTCTACAACAAACTGTACATCTGTGCTAAAAATTTGACTATGTACTACACCAGCTGCTAATTGAAGCTTTTAGTCTATCTGTGTACTTCGAGACCAAGTCTAGTACACCTAAGCTTTTATATCTTGTACTCTTTGGAGTTTGGAGAATCAAGGTTTAATTAGCTGAGTACATTAAAATGGAAATGTTCCAAAGAAAAGCAACGTTTATATGGAAATAGTGTGAAAATATGTTAAAAGAACTGTTGGCTTGTGTCTATCAGGTAGGTTTATGCGCACGGTTGGTGAGAATGATATATGCAAATTACAAGTTGGAAGTTGAACATATATGTGTTCCTACGTGATCATCACAAACTCAAAATGTGATAGCAAGTCTCAATTGATTGTGCTCTAAGCAAGTTTAGCTAGCTTTTGCGATATTAGGAAAAGGGAGTCATTCAATATCGTACACTAAAAATCTTTCTTAGTTAGTTAAATGGAGTCATTAGGACTTCTTTGTCCTATAAAATAAAATTTTCATCAACATAAACATATCAGTATTTTTGTCAACATTAACGTATCGATACATCAATGTAGATCGTTCTCCTTAATTATAACGATGAAGATTATTTAAGTTGGCTTAGCAACAAATAGAGTGATTAGTCGGCGTATTCGATGTAATAAAATATCAAATTCTTGTCAAATTGTACCAAGCTGTAGGCAATTAGCTCTCTTTCTACTCTAAAAAGATTCTGAACCCACAGAAATCCCACATGACGTGGCGCCATCTCAACGGCTCATGCTGCCCTGGGCAGTCCCCCCACCGTTGATATGACCCCCTTCCCTGAATAAATAACTAAAGCGCCCTTAGGGGTCCCTCTCCATGGTAGGGTTGGCAAAATAGAATGAGGATAAGCGGTCTGCCTCTTCATTTCTCTTCTAGGGTTTGTTCTTCCATCCCCAGTCCCACAGCTCACTCCAAATCACCCAAAAAACCTTAACTTTTTTGCTCCCCATTTCTCCAATTAGTCCTCTA
This sequence comes from Comarum palustre, assembly GCA_951800085.1. Taxonomy (NCBI): domain Eukaryota; kingdom Viridiplantae; phylum Streptophyta; class Magnoliopsida; order Rosales; family Rosaceae; genus Comarum; species Comarum palustre. Next base: position 2,102,260 of record OX637585.1, on the reverse strand, counting down.
ATCTAATCATGACCAAGGTTCCACACCAAAACTCCCCCAAAGTTTCAACCTTTATTGTTTTTTTTCTTCATCTTCCCCCAAATCTCACCCTCTTAAATTCTTGAAATTTGTTGCCTTTTTCATCTTGCTCGTGTTCAATTCCATCTGGGCTTGCTTCAATTTCCTCAATTTCAAATCTTCGCTAAGAAAACCAAGCTAGTTTTTGATGGAAGAAAATCAAAGGCAGAGTCTTGAAGAAACCAAAGAACCCATGAATTCCGGTCAGCAATTTCCGGCGGTGGTGGTGGGGGTTTGGTTTATGTTCCCAAACCCTGGTTGGGCTATTCCTTCCGATTCAGTTTGGGGGACAGACGATGTTCAATTTGCAAGGGAGGCCAATGTCCCAGCATTGCAATCTAGGGTTGAAGTTCAAGGGTGTGGTAATGATGTGCAGGCCACTTCTGGTTCGATTTCGAGTGGTGGTGGTGGTGGTGGGAGCTGTTCGACTAGTTTGGGAGCCTGTAATAGTAATGCGGTTACTAGTAGTGACACTAGTGCTACTGCAGCTGCTCCGATTAGTCATAGTCAGTTGGTGGGGGACTTGTCTTTGGATAAGAGGGAGCTTCAGTTCTTGGGTGATCTGTGTGGAAATTCACAAGCTCAATACTCAAAGGCGTGAGTCATGGAGGGTTTAGGGTGTAGTAGGGTTTAAGCCATTTAGGCCTTTTTGTAACGTTGCAGACTTCTCTGTTCTGGTTAATATCGGAATTCACAAATGCCATATTCAAGGCCTCAAGGGTCTTGACTCGACGGGACTGCAGTTTTGGTCTCCATTGGTGCTTCTTCTGATTTTGGTTCATCTTTGCAGTTTTGGATAAAAACTTTCTGATTTGGCTAAGCGAGTGGCATTGGCAAACAAGCTCGCTCATGTCAGTGAATTGGGTGAAGCGGTGATCCCATCCCCATTCAATGAAAACTATACTAGGCTGTCTACGCAGTTGGCAATGACAAATTGACAACTTAAGCTTTCAAGAGTTTAAATTTGATGAACATGACTATAATCTGTGCTACTCTGTGCTCAAAACTTAATCATATACGAATTTCCTAGCTGGATGTACTGAAAATCCTAAACTTCCCGACTCCAAATGCAATGCACATTTGGTGAAGGCAACATATACAATGCACCACAACATTCCACATCCTCCCGAACCTCTTGGCTCGTCAAACCTCTTTTCTATATACTTCGTTTGTTTCTTTACAGGTTAGAGGTTTAGAATTGAGTATGGTCTTTCCATTTGGTAAAGTATACATGTCAAATGAGAAAACAACGCCTCAAAATGAAGAGAACGAGGGACCCTAACCCTCTTGAAGTTACATTTCACCTCATTCCAAAGGGACTCGATCAACCAAAAACACCAAACACACAAGGACCAAATACGACTCGTCGTTTAGACTTGGTGCTCAAATTCAAAGCAGTGATCCAAGCCATCAAAGTTTCTTTACTTTCGAACTGAACTCAAAGCTTCAATCAAAACTGAACCAATGTGTCTCTTACTCTTTAAATTCCCATTTCACCATTAGCTTCCGGTTTTGAGGTTCCCTCTCAGAATCTCAGCTTCACCAATCCTTCAACTCCCTCAAGATGAAAACTTCATAGCTGACACAAGTAGTACCATGCATTCTCTGAAATGGGTTCTCTTGGATTTGATTGCTCAATGCAAATCCATGTCTTGTTTCAAGCAAATCCACGCAAAGATTGCAACTTTAGGGATGGCTTGCAATGACTTGGTTGCCACCGATGCTGTCACGTTTTTGGTAAACTCTGCAACCCATATTGACTACGCTTGTAATTTTCTCAAACAACTTGATTGCCGTGTGAGCTCTTTTCCGTTTAACATGTTGGTTTCTAGCTATGGTAATGGTGAAAATTCCAGGGAGGGAGTTTTGGTTTATAGAAGTATAGTTAGAGATGGGTTTGTGCCTGATATGTTTAGTATTCCGGCTGTGTTGATTCTTGTGTTAAGTTTTTGGGGAAAGGAGAGGGTAGACAGGTTCATGGTGTGGTTGTGAAGATGGGTTTTGAGTGGGATGTGTATGTTGAGAACTCGCTTGTGAATTTCTGTAGTGTGTGTGGGGAGTGTGGTGATGCGAGGAAGGTGTTTGATGAAATGCGTGTGAGGGATGTGGTGTCTTGGACTGGTTTGGTGTCCGGGCATGTGAAGGCAGGGTTATATGATGAGGCTGTGAAGTTGTTTTTGAGGATGGATGTGAAGCCGAATGTGGTGAGTTTTGTTAGTGTGTTTGTGGCGTGTGGAAGGATGGGGTATTTGAATGTGGGGAAGGGGGTTCATGGATTGATTTTGAAGCATTCATTGGAGATGGATTTGATGGTGGGCAATGCTGTTTTGGATATGTATGTTGAGTGTGAGAGTGTGTGGGGCGAAACGGGTTTTTGATGAGCTTCCGGAAAGAGACATTGTGTCTTGGACTAGCTTGATAAGTGGATACGTGCAATGTAAACGTCCGAGGGAGTCACTGGATTTGTTCTGTGAAATGCTGACTTTGGGAATACAGCCTGATTAGATTATACTTTCTAGTGTGCTTTCCGCGTGTGCTAGTCTTGGGGCTCTTGATTATGGTAGATGGGTGCATGAGTATATTGATCGTAAGGGTATCAAATGGGATGTGCATATTGGGACAGCTCTGATCGACATGTATGCCAAGTGCGGTTGTATACATTTGGCATTGCGTACTTTCAGTGAATTGCCTTGTGCATTGCATCCTTACTTTCAGGGAATGTCTCTACTTGGAATGCATTGCTAGGTGGTTTAGCCATGCATGGTCATGGGGATGAGGCGCTCAAAACGTTTGAAGAAAAACTAGGTCTGGTATCAGGCCAAATGCAGTTACTTTTCTTGCCGTCTTGACAGCTTGCTGCCGTTCTGGTTTGATTGATGAAGGCCGTGGATACTTCTATCAGATGATTAGTCCACCTCATAAGCCGTTCTGCCATTCTTCTTGTACCTTGACCCCTTTATATTGTGAATACTATGATCTGTTCTTGCTTGCAGATCAAGACATATCAAATCTTAATCGGATCATAGAAAAAATCCTTAAGCAACTGCAAATTTTCGTCAAGCATGACCTCAAACAGAAAGGAAAAAATTTACAATTACTTAGACCGCAATAATTAATCCAATGGACTCGAGAAGTCAGCATTCGTCAAGAAATATTATTTTGGTCCAAACACCTCATAAAGTGTTTGCCATCCAATTTTAACCCAAAGGATTTTGTCGACCTTGACATGCGTTTAGTCGCCTTGAACAACTTTGGGAAGGAAACAAGGTATGATCATCATGTACATGTCTTGTCAATTACAATCAACGATTCTATGCCTTATCTATTATGAAATGCAAGTGCTTTCTTCATTCCTTCAACATGCAGCCTCTGAAAGACTTGACATTCATCAATTCAAGTCACTCTCAGTATCTCCACAACTACGTACAAATCTTGAGAAGCTAGTTCTTGATGGTTATACAAGTCTATTTGAGGTTATTGGTTTGGGATCATACAAACCTTATTCTCTTAAGTCTAAAAGGTTGCTGACAACTTAAGATTCTTCCAACCAACATCCATATGAAATCATTTTGATTGCAATGTAATAGGGCTGCCAGTCTGATAACTGCAAGACCTAACGAACCTTTAATTTTCTATACGCCAAAGAAACACTGACAGCTACATACAGTGTTCAGAGTATACACAGGTCCTGTTCTTCCCAAAATTCCTGTGTATGACGTATCACACCCTTACACCATTTCGATATGTTCATCATAGCTTCTGCATTGTTCAAAACCACATGGTAAGCTACCTTTGCAGGTTTAGTCAGAAGGAAGATGCATAAAAATATCAAAGAAAACTAGCCAAACCCATTATTGATCTATGGTTAATAGGATTACCAAGAGTCCAAGTTGAGTTGTTTAATTAGCACACTACCGGTATTGATCGAGCTGAATGCAGTTGCGACGCTATTAAGCTAAATTCAATCGCAGGGCAACTCTCCTTTGGCAGGTAATGAATGATGGTGTTTCTATATATGTTACACCAATCACCAGTTCCTGCCAATAGGGAGGAGCCCTATGACTGGTTTTGCTTAGTAATCGTAATCACACCTTCTGGTTTGAATGGTTGTCCAAACGCCAAGCTGTATATATAAACACTCCATTTTGGTCTAGGCAAGCTACAAGAGATGAAGATGGAATAAACCAGGCGACTGGAAAATAGCATATCCGAAGGATTATACTGTGAACATTCTTCAACGCTGCTTTTGGAGGTTTTTGTTGGGGCCGGTGACATTCAAATTCTGCTGGTAGATGTATTTTTCAGCTCGTTATCTGAACCTTGAAGGTGAAAGGAGATTCTCCCACTCTTATTGTCCATGCTTTGATGGTGGAAGGAGAAAAGAAAAGGCAGATGAAAGGAGATGCCTCTCCAAATTATGTAAAGAGCTGATCGAATATAGCCTATAAATAGCATATCCTCATCTTATTCCTTCTCTACGTTTTTCTTTCAGTGGTTTTTCTTTATAACGTAATTAATGTTGGAACAGATTTTGTGTCACTCGGTGATATGTGTGTGCAATGTGTGTTATGGCGGAACGTTATGGCGAATTGTGGAAGACATAGAATCTATAGTAGTTCACCTTGTCTACGGTAGGTAAAACTACGTCCACTTAACATGTATTAGTTTCGAGTGCCTTAATGGCGATTTACATGTGGATATCTAGTATCAACAGAGTCTAAGAGAGTCTCATTTTTATAGGAAGAGGAGACTCACCTTTTGTACATTTCTTATATGGGACAACTATTCAAAATGTGTTTCGTGAGGGCATGTTGGCGAGGTCGGCGGTACGACTTTCCGATGTTGGATCGACGACTTCTGGGTGTCGATACGTAGCTTGTACAACAACCTTTATGATGTTTGTCGTTGTCGAGTCTCGTTTTGGCTTGTGGGCGCATATAAATGGTGTTACTTATGCTTAGCGGTGGAGGCACATAGTAGCTGCTCCAACAAATCTTCGAAGTCCCCAAGTAAGAAAGCGTTCTTGGTTGGGGAGTTAAAACAAAGTTACCAAACATAAGTAATGACAATGTGGCGCCTAGCCCTACTAGTCTCTTAGCTCCTCAATCAAGAATGGTCTCGCTGTCTTTTGGTGCTGATGGAGAAGTCTCGACTTTTGGCACTGATGGTGAACTCTGGTCTCTCGCCTTTTTATCCTGCAAACATAGAACAAAGAAAATACTGGTGTTGCTAGATGGCGAAGTCTCATTGATGGCGCTCTATCGCCTTTTGGCGCTGATGGCGTGCTCTCACCTCTCGCCTTTTGGCGTAAATGGCGAACTCTCGCCTCTCGCCTTTTGGCGTAAATGGCGAACTCTTGCCTCTCGCCTGTTGGCGTAGATGACGAATTCTTGACTCTCGTATTTTGGCGTAGATGGCGAACTCTTGCCTAAAAATGTGGATGTTTCCCTGCATACTAATATGTAACAAAGAGAATACTGGCAGTTGATCACTTACATCGATAGGCGAGTCAGTAGATATCGGAGGCAGTATCATGTAAGGTTAGGATCTTCTTACAACAATATGTAATTCGGTGTAGAGCATTAACGTGTAAGGTATACTAAACTCTTACAGCGGTATGCATTCAATAGATGCTGGAGACAGTATCATGTGAGAGCATATTATCTCACAGCGATCTGCAATTCTGTGTAGAGCATTACAGTATAAGGTATACAAAACTCTTACAACGGTATGCATTCAGTAGATGTCGGGGACATATGGTGTGAGGGCATGTTATCTCACAACGATCTGCAATTCGGTGTAGAGCATTACCGTGTAAGGTATACAAAACTCTTACAGCGGTATGCATTCAGTAGATGCCGGAGACAGTATCGTGTGAGGGCATGCTATCTCACAGCGATCTGCAATTCGGTGTAGGGCATTACCCTGTCAGGTATACAAAACTCTTACAGCAGTATGCATTCAGTAGATGTCGGAGACAGTATCGTGTGAGGGCATGTTATCTCACAGCGATCTGCAATTCGGTGTAGAGCGGTACCGCGTGAGCGCATGTTATCTTACAGCGATATGCAATTCGATGCACTTATCCCGTAAGGTAGCTTCACTCATACGACAATAAGGTAACTGTAGAAAACTACATCGTTGCATTGTTACTGCGATTTGTTGTGTCGTTCGCCCATTGTGATGGGGCAAGTTGTTTGTCAAACGTGAGGTTTAGTCAATCGTTTGTTTGAGTAACGTTGTTTGCGACAAACATCCAGGTTGAGATATAAGATGTCCTTATTTCAGTACCATCATCCAGTGTGGTCTGAAGTCTTTATTGTCACTTTGTTATATTGATTTCACCATGCCTAAGAAGTGCTGTATGTTTCTGATTTCAATTGTCCCACTTTCTTAAACTTTACTCATGCACTGCTAAGCTGAAAGTTCTGTATTTGGCTTCGGAAACTGTACTTTTTAACTAGGATGTGCTTCTTCCTTCTTTTCTTTTCATTCTTTTGTAATAAGCCATTGCCAAGGATCTCTCAACCTGCCTTATATGACCTCAAGTTTAGCTTGTTGCTTCCAGAAGAGAGAAATTTGAAAGAAACTTAGCTTCATGTCCATGTCCTTCAGTACATATCTTATGCTCCAATTATTAGTCCTTGGTTTCTTTGAATTGATTATGAAACTATTTGACAGGATGTTGCTGAAGAAGTGGTTCAGATACGTAAAGCTATGGGAGCTGGAGTGGATGTTACCTTTGATTGTGCAGGCTTTGATAAAACCATGTCTACGGCTCTGCGTGCTACTCGTCCTGGCGGTAAAGTTTGTCTTGTGGGAATGGGGCATGACGCAAGGACCCTCCCACTGACTTCAGCTTCTGCTAGTTATACATACACTGATTCCAGTTCTTTAGCTAGCTAAACTATAATAATGAACTAATCACATGAGCAAAATGAACATTAGCGCACTATATATGAAGCCTGTAGCTTTGTTTAGTATGTGGATCAAGGTGTGAATGTGCAAAGATGGGTTTACTTGACAAATGTGGTTCCTCTTGTCACAGGGAGATAGACGTGATTGGGATTTTCGATACAAGAATACATGGCCTCTATGCCTGGAGTTTTTGAGAAGTGGTAAGATCGATGTGAAGCCCCTCATAACGCATCGGTTTGGGTTTTCTCAAAAGGAGGTGGAAGAAGCCTTTGCAACCAGTGCTCGTGGAGGCAATGCCATTAAGGTTATGTTTAACCTGTAAAGGCAGCTGCAGCATTATATACCAGATCTAATGCTGTAAAGAACATGAAAGGAGAAGAATACCAACATTATGATTGAATAAATATCTTCTCGTTCATGTTTGTAAGGTCAGCTAATATGAGTACAGACTTGTTTTCTTTCTTCTTTGTGTGTGATTGGAACATATCGAATCAAGATTGATTACATCAAGCTGGGATCAGTCTCAGACTCTCAGTAGAGACCCCAGAACTCAGCCTACCTAATTACGATCATCTAATTCATGCAGCCACCGAGGGCCGAACTCCTTGCCATACATGCTTCCACCAGAATATCTCAAATTCTCTCTTCGAATCTCTCCCAATTTTGCTCAAGTCCCAGGCCATGAGTGTCTACTGCGTTCAACACAGTATTTCCTTCAACTACAACAGTTGGTCAATCCCATCTACTTACAGTAATTAACCCCATAAGAACAAGGCTTCAGTAGCAGCCGGAGATGAAGGAACATGAAGTGGTATAGAGAGAGCTCCCAAAAGTCTACCTGCCGTGCTTGAAAGAGCTGCACCAATCCCCACTCTTCCTTTCAAAGTCTGGGCAACAGTTTTCACTAACCCGGTATCCTGATGCCATCTCGCCTTTGGTTCAAGAAAGTATGTTGAACTCGAAAAATGAGAAGAAAAAGTCAAGATTATAGGAAAGCTACCAGGATGTCACCAGATAATTTCTACCAACAGGAAGATGAAAGAATAACATGACATAGACTTCAGAACTACATTGAATTGATATAATGACCATAGTAATAATATACAAAATAGCCTTCAGGGGCATATTTCTCAATCAAAACTTTTTATGAACCTGAAACACAATCCAAAAAACTTCTCAAATCAGTTGCCCTTTATTGTTTTCTGAAAAGAAAAGCGATCAACTTTCATGCGCTTGCACAGGTCTGCTACTACAACTTTGATCGCTCACAAAGAGCAAAATGATCTAGCGACAATTACAACTCTGCTGCAAACAGCATGAACATATATGCTCACTCTTTATGGAGATCTGTTGTGCAGGTGTGTCTTTTCATGGGCCAAGAAGCTCTTTATGTCCATGGCACACAGTGTGAAGGAGTGGACAATGTTGATGCTACCGAAACCTACCTCTATATCTCGTAATTCCACTTGGAGACCAGACACAAAAACCAAGTGTCTCCCCAGACTACGCTTACTGGAGCATCCAGAATAATATGTTAAAATACAATATGGCCCAAAATAAACAATATCTCTCAGGCAGTTGCAACTGGTTCGGCCAACCACTTCCATACTCTCACTTGTCCAGTTCCATCGCCAGTGAAAAACAAGCCACCAGGGCCAACCTGGATTGCTCGTATCTCCTGTTTTGAGAATATTTTACCCCTCTCGGAAAACCTGTTACAATAGAATGACATAAGCAACTAGAGCAGAGTGATCAGGATACAGAGTAAAGACCAGGACTAGTGTTTAATAGCTCACGATGGCAAATCGTAGAGGCGGACAGTGTTGTCATTGCATGCACACAGTAAGACCGGCTTGGCTTCTGAATCATGCATCCCACAAAGCGAAAGCAAAGGCTACAGCAAAGTGAAAACAAAATCAGACTTACCTAGAAATTAAATACGACAGTCATAGATTCATATGTCAAGGAAATAAAACAAGCCATTTCAGTGAGTGCCATTCAGTATTTTGGGTATCAAAATTTATGCCTAGTTCACAATTATACTTGCTTAACAAGCTAAAGTAAACCTAAAATGCTGACAACAAATATAACTTGCATTAGAGCTTCTAAATTATTGAACTATCGGGTTCCAACCTCAATGATGCAGGACAAATAAGATGAACTCTAAATTAACGGTTTAAAAATGGAATTAAGAAAGGGATAGGTTTACTAGCATCACACCAGTAAGTTTCTAGGCATCACACCTAAGGTTAGGTTGCATCTCACAAACCTGAACAGAAAGCAAAGCTCTCAAACTTTTATTTATTCAACTCTCTGCCAAAAAAGGCTACAAAGGCCTCTATATATAGAGAGGTTAATAACCTAGATCAATTAGGATCAAGCAACCATAATATTCTAGAACTTAAAAGATTCCCTAATAAAAACACAAATCTAAAATAAGAAAGAAATCATAAAATCCTGACTTAAAATATTATACTCCTATTCTGCAATATCCTCCCTAGGTTGAAAAACTCGACTCCGGCGAGTTATGGGTGTAGAATCTTGCCACTAAGCCACCAGGCCCTTATCCCAAACGATTTCACTTCAGCATGTTAATAACTTTCTTCTTGGTTGCTGCATGTCCCCTTAACACCTTTCTGTGGGGTACCATGTCAAACTTTTTCATAGGCTTCAAGACAACCTGGTGCTTGTGAAACAGCAATGAATATGTATTTGCTTTTCCACAATGGTACACATCATGATCAAATAGCCAAGGTTTTCCTACAAGGACATCGGTTGTCTTCATGGGTGGCACTGGAATATGGGTGTTGTCAACCCAACCGACCTTGTATGGTTGTTGGTGTGGCAGTACTTGAAGTTTGGGGAGCTCAACGGCAACACTTGAGACAAAATCGACACAGTTCTCTCCATCCATATCGATATTTCCATCAGTATCCACTTGTTCAGGCTCACCAGTGGCTTCAAGGAATTCTGTGACCCAAGCCCCAAAAGTTTGTTTGTTGTGGGGCTGCTCTTCTTCGTCACTAGCGGTGTTCTCCTCAACTGCAGGTGCAGAAGCCTTCCCATTATCTTCTAGCTTTCTAAGCCGAAGATCGAATGATTCAAGTTGTTCCACAATTTGAAGTAACAGGGCGTCTCGCTTTGTGTCAGTCAGATGACCCCAGCGAATTTTTTCCGAACGTGCAGCCATTGGATCAATAGGTTTTGGTTTACAGACGGCGCCAAAATGATGCAGGACAAATAAGATGAACTCTAAATTAACAGTTTAAAGATGGAATTAAGAAAGGGATAGGTCTACTAGCATCACACCGGTAGGTTTCTAGGCATCACACCTGAGGTTAGGTTGGATCTCACAAACCTGAACAGAAAGCAAAGCTCCCCAAACTTTTATTTATTCAACTCTGCCAAAAAAGACTACAAAAACCTCTATATAGAGAGAGAGGTTAATACCCTAGATCAATTAGGATTAAGCAACCCTAATATTCTAGAACTTAAAAGATTCCCTAATAAAAACACAAATCCAAAATAAGAAAGAAATCATCAAATCCTGACTTGAAGATATTATACTCCTATTCTGCATTACTCAAGTATTTCAGGTAAAATCCTCAAAAAACCCAGCTTATTCTTAGTCCATGCCAGCAAAGAGATATAACTTTATAATCATAAATTTCAAATACGAACATACATGTTCTACTTCATGAGTATATGCTACTTCCAAGTTTCCACTTTGAGTAGCAGCCCAGATCTGTAAAAACAAAGAATTGTAACTAGGTATGATTACGGTCCTAATGCAAAAACGTGAAACAGTTACAAAAATAACATGCTCACAAACAGCCAAATAATTTATAATTGAGGTAAGCAAGATGAACCTTTAATTTTTGATCCAAAGAACTTGATAAGAGAAACTGATCCCAGCAAAGAACGGACATCACAACTGACTTATGGTCCGTTAGTGTTTGTATGCATTGCAAGTTTTCAAGGCTCCAGACCTGAAAGAATACATAACAACAAATGAAAGGAACAAGTCAAATGGCTGTACTACTCTTGAGCAATCAAAGGCCTCTAAAAACTTGACAGGAATGAGTTGGTGCTTATTACACAATTTAAGTTATACTGAACTGGACTTAACTTAATAGAATGATCCATTGAACCAGAGTAAAGCCTATTTGCTCCAACTACTAATGATACAACTGCAAGGGTGTGACCATTAAGTGATGCAGCCGGTTCGAAGCAATTGGTGACTGTATTGAATTTCCAAGCTAAGATAGAACCATCCTGTATCAAATGAAACATAAGTTTTTCATCAACATTACAAGAACATGCTGAGATGACATGCATTCACAGAAGAAAATGGAGTGAGGTAGAGGAAGTAGATGCAAGGGTGTCCCATCAATGAGATGCAAACTGTCCTCCTGCAGAATATAGTTTACAATTGGATGATGCAGCTGTGCATACAACAATAATCATTGCTTGAATCCCCAACAAGAAAGCTTAACAACAAAGGCTAGTAGACAAAATGAAACCTTAACTGTAGTCTAGGAATTACCTGCGTACCAGCAAAGAGCAAATCATTACCCACAACCATTGCATAAACTTGTCCAACAGGCCCACTAAGACTCATTTCGGAGTTAGCTTGGGTGTTCCATGCCTAGAAAACCACATCCATGAATGAATGAGGTGGTAAAATACAGAATTGTGCAGCAATCAGCTGATGTTAAAAGAGATTCTTGTCCTACCTTTACAGCATTTGGTATACCAACAAAAATCCAAGGACCTTCGCTGATCATACAACCTACTTCACCACCAAGAGGAAATACTGCCAGGCACTGTAAAAGACAGACATATAAGAGCATAGGTTATTTGTCTCATCCAACTATCTTGAAAAAAACCATGATCCTGTGACTGGTGAAATGAAAAGATACGACAATAACATAAATGCTACTATTTCTCAATAACTCTCCAGTTTCACATGGCAATAACTCTGATAAAATCAGTCCTCTGAATCTTTATGCAACCAACAATTAGAGCCAATTTTCCTTCCCACGAACTTTGCTACTTATAAGTTTACAGCCTCTCTCACTACAACTTCCATCAGTTGGACTATATAATTACAAACATCATGCAGTCACATTCAGTCATGATTCATTTGATACTACATTATACAAAAACCAAGTCCAATTATTCATATATATAAGTTTACCAATTGGAAACAGTTTATTGTGACAACAGCTTGTGATCATATAAGTTTTTCACCGTAGTTATCGGAGGACATTAAACAAAACCTTCTACTAGGCAGTTAACTTATAACTATAATTGACACAAAAACCCCTATACTGCTTCAAATTCAACTCCACCTAGGTCCTCCTTCCACTATTTAGACACTACACTTTCACCTACTAACAACTACGTAAAACTAACCGAAACCAAAAGCGAGTTTACCACTTCTTAAAATTCAGTTAAGTTTACCGGTTAGTTGCAGTTTTGGTTACAACAGTTTGTGATCATTAAAGTTTCTTGTTCGACTACGCTGTGACCTTATAATAATAATTGACACAAAAACCCTTATTCTAGTTCTTTTTCTCCACTAGTTAAACAATAAACTTTCACCTATCAAATAACCAAAAACTAACCGAAAACAGAATCAAATAGTTTCCACTTACCTGACCAGATTGGCAATCCCAAACTCTCACAGTCTCATCCTTGCTCCCAGTGTAAAGCTTATCCGACCCCGAAGGCAATGCAATTCCACTGACAACCTGTTCACAAAAAACCCGAAAACATCAGCAACCAAATTTCACACAATAAACACAAACAATGCCAAACCAAAAATACCACAACTCACATTCTGATGCCCCTCAAGCGTCGTCAACAAGCTAACACAGTCCCCAGTGCTCCAAGAATGCAAGAACTTACACCTATCACCATAGCTACAGTTCCCCTGAACCCAATAATTACACACTTTATCCATCTTCCTAACGAAAACCCTATTCCCTCCGCCGCCGCTCCGCCCCCACGTGTTCGACCCTCCGCCGCTGAAGTTATTCGGACCCCGCCCCCGCGGCCCCGAAGGGCCATCGGTGTTGGCGGCGAAGCCATGTTGCCGCTTAGACGACGCCGTCCCGTTGAGGCCGTGCGAAGGCGGCGCCGGTAGCTCGCGGTGGAGATAAGGGCAAGGGTGGCGATTGCACTTGCCCGCTCTCCAATGGTAGCATACTTTCTGGTTCTTGTTCGGGTCGGTTTGCGCCGGCCCGCCCAATCTATTGAAGATCCGCTTGCTTCCGCCTCCGTCTACATCCATTTAGCTTCGGATTTCTGAAATTGAAGGCTTCCGAGGTTGATTGGAGTGGAGTGGACGTGATTGGAAACCCTAATTAGGTCGCCGGAGGAGGTTGGAGTTTCTGGAAAACCCTACAAAAGTGGTGGCGGTTGATCTGAGACTCTCTCAGAGTCTGACAGTCTCTACCGGAGGCGGGTGATGTTATAAACCGCGTCATCTCCACGAGGAAAAAAGTGCATTACTGATATGCCCTGGTTATTAGGATACGCTGCAGTGTAGCTGAGGGATTTTTTTGTCATTATGCCCTGGTGATTAGAAGTAAAATTTCGGTCACACATGGATAAAAAGGTTTTATTCGATCCATTAGGGGAATGTATTATGTTCTTGTCGATCGTGCGATTTAAATTTAAATTTTGAGACAAAACTCCATTTTTACGAAATTTACTTATAGAAATGGCGATTAGTTCTAGCAGTATAGTCTCCTCTTAATAAGTGAAAGATTGTAAAATCGACTCACGAAGTTGTAATATTTGTTTACACGATAAAAAAAGACGATTAATTTGTTTTCTTGTGCTTCTCGTCTAACGGTTCCTACTAACAAATTAGATTTACAGTTTACAAACTAGAAATGATGATTAAGTTGTAATATTAGTTTTTCTTAGTAGGCATATTCTTTATCGCACGCATTCAATCAACAGTTTGCTCGGCATTTCTATTAGGGAGTTTCCCTTCTCTAATCTAGGTGTGCCTATATTTCGTGGAAAGCCACGTGTCTCATATTTTCGGGTCTTTGGTGGATAAAATTCGGGTGCATCTCTCTATCTCGATGGGCTCTATGCTATATATGGCAGGACGTTTACAACTGTTAAAATCGGTTTTCAACAGTATGCTTGTATATAGTTTTCAAATGTATGAGTGGCATATTTCCTTGTTGTGTCAGATGGAAGTTTAATGCGTAATTATCTATGGTTCGGCTCTATAGATAAGTGTGGGGTTCCACTAATTGCATGGAAAACTTGTTGTTCACCAGTGGAGGAGAGCGGCTTGGGACTTAAGTTCTTAACCATTCTCTCATTCTCAAACAGAGTTGGGAGCTTTTGTCACACACCGGTCCTGGCCTCGACGGGATTTAACCATCGGGTGTTGTTCTCGAGGCGTGAACGAGTGTTACCAAGCAGAACTGTAAATAAAAGCACTATCTTCTAAGCTCGTCAGCTACCATTTCCCAGCTCGGCACAAGCTAAGTACTTATCTGTAAAAAAAATATCAGATATGGGTGGATGAGCATAACCACGCGCTCAGTGAGTGAACCAATGTAATATGCCCGCAAAGCCATGTCATTTTAGGCACGCTATAAAATACGTATATCGTATACACATCGCATTAAACAATTTATCATATCGCACAATCCGTTCTTATTGACTATCCTTCAATTTAGTGATCCTCACGGGAACCTAATGACCTTCAAGTCATATACCACCGTGTGTAATATTCTTACTTCGGTATAACCGATCAAGAATTTCACATGCTCCATGACTAGTTAAACAATCGATCCAACACATTATAATAATATAAATCACCACACACTTCACACATAGACATGCTTCACTATAAAATAGAGAGATATTTCGTAAGATATTAAAAACATGTTTTTCGACTAATATAAAAACATATAAGAATATTTTAAACACATTACAAGAATTCACTCACCTCGATAGCATCGAAACCCCACCGATGATACTGATCGTAAACCGAGCCTCATAAAACGAGCAATCTAGAAATCACCAAGAATAAAATCCCAACCTCAACGGTTAGAATGAGGACATTGGTACGAACTCGTAGCCCTTCGCAGAATAAAATTTAGACTAACGGATCAAAAGTTATGATCCATCGAAATTTAGTCGTAACACGAAAAGGAAATAACGAAACTCTAGAGAGAGAAAATCTCTCTGCAAATGCCAAAGAAAAATTGATCCCGAGCTACCTATTTATAGGCGTAGTCAACCGACATAAAAATTTGGTCAGAAAATTTGGTCTAATAGCGGAGAAACAATTGTAGCAAGGGATGACAGTCTTCTTAGAAAGCTGACAGCAAATGACCACGTGTCACGATATTACTGGTCCAAACTGACACTTGTCAGTCAACAAGGAGGAAGCTGCAGTACGTGAGCTGTTCAAACATGGGGACCAAGTCAGAAAATGATCCAATAATGATACGCCATGTCACCAGTCCGAGTAAAAAAAAGAATTTTGACAAAACATTTGAAAATCATTAAAAATAGCTCGGGAGTCTGAAAATTTTCAAGAACTCCTGACACCATCTACTGTCTATTTATAAGAAGAAAAATAAATTTTGAGAAATTTAAAAATTTAGGATGTTACAAGTTTTCTCTTCTTCTTCTTCTTCATCGAGTAGTTCTTTTCTTCGAACTCGGTTTTGTCGTAATGGTATTTTGTGTCATTCATATGCTAGTTCCTCTATATGACCCGATGTGAGGCGTTTCTGGAATCAAATTCAAGAGAACTCAAGCCTCACGGTGGATCATTGGGTCAAGGGAAAAAAATTCTTTTTTACGAGACAATTTTATGGGAAAACCTCTTCTCCATTTTTTGGGCCTCACACAAATATGCCTATTGTTGTTAAGGTAATGGTGACAAATTTTTATTCAAAATAGTGCTAGGACATTCCCTGAGTACTTCAACATCACTTTCATGACTTATGTGAGTTAATTAGAGAAGTGCCTACTGCTTTGACTTTTGACAAACCTGATAAATTGATGTGGTTTCCATCTTCTTCTGGTGAGCTCACAGTGAAGAAAACTTTTCATTTTCTACGGCCTCAATCATCTTCCTATCATTGATTGGGGTAAGTTCATTTGGACAAGATTTATTATTTCTAGAATCTCTCTTCATGTGTGGAAGGTCTTAAGGGGCAGAGTGTTGTCAGAAGATTTGTTGCAACGACATGGTATTTGTTTGGATTTTGTCGCTATATTCTTTATGGCTTTAATGAAGAATCGCTAATTCATATGTTCTTGACTTGCCCCTTCTCTACTTCATTATGGAATAGTTGGACACAATTTTTAATGTCAAAAATTATGTCAGCTTCATTGTTGGAGTTATTGCAGCCGGGATGTGTTGGTCGAAGTGATCAAATAAAGGAAGTGTGGATCATTTGTTTCACCACCACGTTGTGTTTTATATGGAGAGCTAAAAACAAAATGAAGTATGACAATTGTGTGGTCACTATAGAAGCTACAGGGAGGTTAATTATGAGCCATGTTCAAGCTGCTAGTAAACTAGCCTCAAGGAGCTACATGTTTTAAAAAAAAAGGGATTCATTGTCGTCCTCGTCGGGATTCAAGAATCATCGAGGTTAATTGTATTCCTCCAATTATTGGTTGGGTAAAGGTCAATATACCGATGGTGCATGACAACGAATTTCAAGCTGGTTATGGTGGAATGATTAAGGACCATAAGGGCTCCTACATGAGAGTCTTTGCTTTTAATCTCTATCTTCCTACTTCAGTTGATGCAGAGATCATGGTAGTCATTCAAGCAATTGAGTTTGCTTGGGTTAGGCAGTGGAAACACATTTGGCTTGAAGTAGACTCAGCTTTGGTGCTTAACTTCTTACAGACACCCCATTTAGTTCAACGGAGACTTTGTGTTGCTTGGGATAATTGTTTACACCCTATATAGCAAATGCATTTCAAATCTTCTCATATTTTTAGGGAGGAAAATTAGGTGGCAAATGCACTTGCTAATGTTGGTTTGTTATCGTCAGAGTTGATTTGGTGGAATGAGACTCCTCCTTTTCTTATGGATCTTTGTCGACTACACTGTTGGTCTTCCAAACATCAGGTTTAGTTGAGTTTTAGTTTAATTTTTTTAGTCTCATTCTGTTAACGTAAAGTTGCACACATTCACAGTTTCTTTTGTGTTTAGTGAAGGGTATGAGTGTTGTCCTTTCTCCTACTGTGTGTAATATCTAACTTTCTTAATTTATAAAATGAGTTGAGAGACTTTTTCTCTCTGTCTACATGCATTTAGCTTCGGATTTATGAAATTGAAGGCGCGAGGTTGATTGAACTGGATTAGACGTGATCGAAAATCCTAATTTGGTCGCCGAAAGAAGTTGGAGTTTGTAAAAACACAAAACGGGTGGCGGTTGATCAATTGAAGATTCGCTTGCTTCCGCCTCCGTCTACATCCATTTAGCTTCGGATTTATGAAATTCAAGGCTTCGGGGTTGATTGAAGTGGAGTGGACGTGATCAAAAACCCTAATTTGGTCGCCGGAAGAGATTGGAGTTTGTAGAAAACCCTAGCGCGGATTACGTTATTTCTACGTGGAAATATGGAATTACAGATGTGTCCTATTGATTAAAAAGTGTTACTTTAACTGAGTGATGTATTTGTCTTTTACGATTCATTATGCTTACGAGGAGCTATGAATTTACTTAAAGCCGAATAGTTTTTTTAACTAGAAAATAAATCAGTAGCTCTTTATATTGATGGAATATTGGTACAATCATAGCTTAGAAGATCTCTCAGCATCATAGGAATGGAACTGATCCATTCACTCTTTCCAACTGACTCAAAAGCATGACTAGTTAATCTATGAGCCACTGAATTTGCTGTTATAGGAAAGAAGTCGATCGAAAATAGCCCTATTTGTTGAAGTTAATGGATATCATCAATGAGATTTGCATATTCAATATCAGAGAAGTCTGCAATTTATAAATCTGGCATAACAACCTTACAATCTATTTCAATGTGGTCTTCACTATGACCCTGCTGCAGTAACCATTCTAGTGCTGCCTTGATAGCTAATAATTTCACATGCTTATTTGAGTTGACAAAAGAAACATGATGCGCAAAAGCTGCAAGAGCATGTCTCTATATGTCTCTTAAGATACCTCTAATCCCTCCCTCAATTCCATTTGGCAAGTAAGCACCATCAACATTGAGTTCGATGCCTCAAGAAGGTGGTGACAATCTGTTTCTATTGTAGGGGCTAGATAGTTTAGGGCTAGGCTGATGAGCTTGTGAGTAGTCAAGCTTCATTCAAAAAATATACCAAAAAATATATTTGGTATATGTTTCTACCAAAAAATCTTAGTCAGCTTCATTCAAAAAATATACCAAGACATTTTTTTTCATTTAAAAAAACAATTAAGCAAACCACAAGAAAAACTTCTAGTATTAGCAAACAATGAAGGCTAAGTATGATCAGTGGTTGAACATCATATATTTGTTACTTGAAGTTTAGAAAAGGGGCAGTACTGCACCACCAGATTCAAGCTGTACTCAAAAGGGTTAGAGATTGACACTCTACACAAATGATTGAATTATGCATTAAGTGAATTGTTATGTATGAGCAGACTGAATAGCTAGGATATATGAATCAAGTTCAGCTATAGCACCAAAGGAAAGAAACTGTTATGTTTGAATTATGCATCAAGTGAATTGTTCATGATGTATGAGCAGACTGAGGAAGTTACCTGATTCACTAAAGACACGACTCGTGCCCATTCACTCTTGTCAAATGTCCGGACATCCTCTCCTCCAACTGTTATACGACCTCTAGTTGGCTGCAAAAGTTGGATACTTCAGCTCGGGTTGTCATCTATTAAAAATGAGTAAAATGAAATATTTATTTTTGATCATCGAAATATAGAATGAAAACCCCAAGCTTTATTCCACTGCTCTGGTAAGCTAGCACCTGCCAAACTCATAAAGAAAACTCTAAGCACCTGATGGAGTTTCCAGTGTTTATACTGACTAGTTTGTGTTATTTTACCTGTTTACCAAACATAAGCATTTGGCGCTTTTCCCCACCAAAGGATCTTACCTACAACAGCAGGTGATTACCGTGTCAATCATAAAATGTATAGAAATTCTTGAACCACATGCCGTTTCAGAATTAAGAGACAATTTATAAGGAAAATGTTATTCTAAACTTCAGATGGTGCATAACATACGTAGTCAACTACTTCAAAGAACTTACAGTACGTATAGCAGAAAAAGTTTCTGTCACACAATCGGCTATGACTGGTTGAGCCATTCCATGGGCCTTGAAAACAGGTACAGTTGATCTCTTGTACAAAGCTAATGAAAATTGATAGTAGTCAGAATCAGGGAAAACTGGAAAAATAATGTTGCAATCAATAAGATACCAAAATTTCCCACTTAAAAACTATAGTGAGCGCCTATTAAGGACCGTCTCAAAGGAAGTCTTAAAGACGAGATAAAGTACAAACTAAAACAGAAACTGTGAGCATCAGAACCCCAAGGATCAGTGCAAGTTGGGGAGCCAACACAAAGAGTATGCACAATGTCCCAGTAACCTACAAGACCAACGAAACAGGAGATATAATGGGACTACACAGATATGGGTGGTACTTTGAAAAAGTGAACTGGAAATTAAGATTCCATTGAATTGAAATACTTTTGAAGTTCCATTTTGTAGTAGCAAAATTTGATTCATACAATTTAGTTATCACATCCACAGACAATCCAATGATGTCTAAACTAAATCCGACTATCAAGAATTATTTTGGTGGTGTAGTGGTGGAAAGTGAAAAAGTGAATGCTATAAGATCAAAATCAGGTATTACATGCTTAAATGGAGGCAACTTAAAGCCCCCTTGTGCTTGGTGTAGAGTTGCTTGGTGCAAGTGCCCTGAAATCGCGGTCCCTTGAAATGTTTTCCCTCACAACATTTTCAGAGATCCCAAATCAGATGTCACAATACGAGATATTGAAAAATTGCTAGTTATGAGAAAACGAGGAAATGAAAAATTGTCAGATATGATAAATTGAGAAATGTCTAGTTATGAGAAATTTATAAATTGCCAGATGTGAGAAAATAAAAAATATTAAGGAATTGTTAGTTAAGTGAAAGTGAGAAATTTAGAATATGAGAAATTGTCAGATATGAGAAATTGAGAAATTTAAAAATTGTCAATCATAAGAAATTAAGAAATACCAGTTATAACTTAATAAGAAATTGAAAACATGATAATATATTGACTAATCCATGATTTTACAATGCTTAAATTGTTTTCATCTGTGTGGTTAATCTAATTTTCGATCACCTGTAATTTATTATTCTTGGTAATTTGTAATGGGCCCGAATAATTTTGTTTCTACACCATTAATGATTTTATGTGATGGTAGATTATCCATCTAAAAAAGAGATAATTAGAGAAAAAAATTAACTCTCTTTTAAGATAAACTTATTCACTTTTTGTTTTTAAATTTACATCCAACGCAATAATTTAGCCTGTCTTATAGATTTTATTTCAGAAATTTAAATTTATTTAAATTTTTCACTGTCATTTTTGTCCTTCTAATGTTCATTTTGTTTTCTACCTTTAAGTTCGGTTACAAATAGAGGAATTAAGTTTTGGGTATACCGTTTTAGGATAGGGGTTAGGGTTTATGGGTTAGGGTTTATGGAGGAATTGAGTTTTGGGTATAGGGTTTAGGATTTATAGAGGAATTGAGTTTTGGGTATAGGGTTTAGGGGTTCAGGTTTAGCGTTTTGGGTTTAAGGTTTTAGGGTTTAGGGTTCAAAAATTTAAATTTATTTCAATTTTTTCACTGTCATTTTGTCCTTCTAATGTTCATTTTGTTTTATACTTTAAGTTATGTTACAAATAGAGGAATTGAGTTTTGGGTATAGAGGTTAGGGTGTAGGGTTTATGAGTTAGGGTTTATGGAAGAATTGAGTTTTTGGTATAGGGTTTATGGAGGAATTGAGTTTTGGGTATATGGTTTTAGGGTTTATGGAGGAATTGGGTTTTGGGTATAGGGTTTTAGGGTTTATGGAGGAATTGGGTTTTGGGTATAGGGTTTTAGGGTTTAGGATTTATGGAGGAATTGAGTTTTGGATATAGGGTTTTAGGGTTTAGGTTTATGGAAGAATTGAGTTTTGATATAGGGTTTTTGAGTTTAAGGGTTAAGGTTTAGCGTTTCGGGTTTAAGGTTTTAGGGTTTGGGATTCAGAAATTTAAATTTATTTCAATTTTTTCATTGTCATTTTTGTTATTCTAATGTTTATTTTATTTTCTACCTTTAAGTTAGATTACAAATAGAAGAATTGAGTTTTTGGTATAGAGGTTAGAATTTATGGAGGAATTGAGTTTTTGGTATAAGGTTTTAGGGTTTATAGAGGAATTGAGTTTTGGGTATATGGTTTTAGAATTTAGGATTTATGGAGGAATTGAGTTTTAGATATAGAGTTTTAGGATTTAGAGGTTAAGATTTTTGGTTTAAGATTTTAGTGACAAATCTTGTAATTATATTTTCGAACCAGTTTTATTTTTAAGATTAAATATAAATATTTTTTTTTTTAATGAATCAACTTAATTAATAAATGATAGTATTTTAAAAGAGTATAAAAATTGTGTTTAATCACAATTTAAATTGGATGTATTATTAAATATCCTCCAAAAAAGTGAATGTGAATACGTGACACCTGACCGTGACACCTGACAACATGAAACCTACCAAATTGCCAGATTGCACAAGAATCTACTCTGATTTTTTACCGCCAGTCTCAGTTTACAGTCACCAACCTAGAAGCGTCCGTAGGATATTATTCTAATCTGGCAGCGAAGACAGAGATAGAAGGGAGCATATCAGCACGTCCAGCTATCCACGCGTCTCATCGACGATCGTCCCAAACCTCAATATCGCCTCGATCCTCACCACCACCCAAAAACCACACCACCTCAACTCGCTCTCCCCAACTCACTGAGTCTCATCCTCCTATTTCTTCACCTCCACTCGACTCGCTCACTGAGCTCAATCAGGCTTCCAATTTCCATGGGAGCGAGCATTTGTGGTCGGCAGCTCTAGAGAAACCTCGACGAATAGTTTGTTGACTTTCGAATCCAGATGGCTCGCCGGCTCCGTTGCATTCTCTTTCTCGCCGCGCTCTCCGCCGCTCTGCTTCCCGCGCTTCTCGCCAGCTCCGGCGACTCCGATCCGATTTACCGGTAACGCTTTCTTCTTTCCTTCAGTTTCCGATTCCGTTTCTCGCTTTTAAGTTTTTTTTTCGTTTTCATCGAGTTTTATGATGAGAAGAATCGAGCGCCTGATGCTTTTGATTATATGAGTTCAGTATGGTAGCGCTGCTTGATTGATGAGGTAGGTTTAGTTTTAGATACAGTAAAATTACAGAGAAATTTGATGAGGTATCGTAGTGTACGGTCAGAAATCTGGAAATAGGCTCCGTATTATTGTGTATTGATGTGATCAAAGTGATTTATGAAGGAAGTTCTATATGGATTTAATGCTAGGAGAGGAAAAATTAAGGTTAGTATTAGCTTCAATAACAGAATTGAGGTTATATTAATGACTGAATAATTAGTAGTCATAGAGTGCATTTATTGAACAGAAAGACCGAAGAGGAAAAAGATTGCATTGTGGATTTTGCGGTCCATTCTGTATTTCTATGAAAAACAGTTATTGGAGAAAATAGTTACTTCACTTTTCGGTTGGTGTGGACTGTCGATTCATTTTATGGTTTTGGCAGGTCTTGTGTGGAGCAGTGTCAGAAATCTGGATGTGTAGGAGAAAAATGTTTTCAGCATTGTAAATTTTCATCTGATGGGAAACCTATTGATGGCCCTTGGTATATCGAAGAACCTCTCTATCTGCGCTGGAAGCAATGGGACTGTCAATCTGACTGTAGGTACCACTGCATGCTTGCGAGGGAGGAGGAAAGAGAGAAACTTGATGACAAGCCTGTAAAGTATCATGGAAAATGGCCGTTTAACCGTGTCTATGGCATTCAGGTTTCCACTAAAGCTCAGTAGAGAAAGTTTGCTGTTGATCTACTTAAGCTTATTTTGCTTGCTCACATGGCCTAATCAGTTTTATTGAACATATTCATGTTATCAGGAACCCCTGTCTGTTGCTCTTTCTGCTCTCAATCTTGCCATGCAATTTCAAGGTTGGATTTCATTCTTTATCCTCATATACTACAAGTTGCCTCTGAGGCCAACTAAGAAGACTTACTATGAATATACTGGCTTGTGGCATATATGGGCGATCTTATCAATGAGTTCTTGGTTTTGGAGCGCCGTATTTCACAGCCGGTAAGTGGTTTTGAATTACTTTGCACTATAAATGATTGAAGACAATAGTTATATCTTCCAAAGTTAACTTTTGGATGAAAGGTATAATACATTGCAATTGAACAGTACCATTAGACTTTGCCACCTATAGATTCACAAATTAATGAAAGTGGAAGAAAATAGAATCACTGTTGCACAATAGAGTATTCCCTCTAATAATTGTCCCCCTATGCTCTAGTAACCCACACCACGAGTTGATATCGCGACAGCAAAACTATTGCTATAACTTGAAATATGACATTGCATCACATACAATACTTTGTGAATTGTGCCTAGAGTCAGGGGAGAACAGAACTTTCATGTGTTCATCTTAAGTTGAATGTGATAATTTTCCTAACTTTTTGGTACAATGCAGGGATGTGGAGTTGACAGAGAAGCTAGATATTTCTTCTGCAGTCGCATTACTTGGTTTTTCTCTCATTCTAGCCACACTGAGAGCTTTCAATGTCAGAGATGAGGCTGCTAGGGTCATGGTCTGTGCTCCAGTGATTGCATTTGTGACCACACACATACTGTACCTGAACTTCTATAAACTTGATTGTGGTAATACATTTTTCTTGTAGCCCCAGTATGTGAATGATAAAAATTGGTTTCAGTTAGGAATTTCGTGAATTGCAATTGCTTGTAAAGGATTGCCTTACTAAATATTACCAAACCTAAAGTTAATTATGCGGTGATCTTGCTGTTTATTGATTGCACATGCAAAATCTTTTGGTTCTTTTGTCTTTCACTGCACTAAGTCTATTCATCACAGTTTAGTCACTGAAATGCTGTCACTGGTTTTATTGGGAACAGTTTACATCTTTGTTCTGTTTTCTCTTTTAATGAAGCTCTTACTGCTCAACAGTGCATTAAATACAGTACATAGTTTCCAGTTCAGTCACTGAAATGCTGTCACTAGTTTTTATTGGGAACAGTTTACAGCTTCCTTGTTTTTTTCTCTATTATTGAAGCTCTTACTGCTCAACAATGCATTAAATACAATACATGGTTCCTAGTTGTGGGTATCATGAATGGATAGATATGTGTCTGAATGTTACAGTCCTCTTTTCTGTGTTGAGATCTAAGGGAGCAGCTTCTGATGTATACACATGCATTTGTGTATTTCCATGATATGGCTTCCATCATCAAGCCAAATGAATCCTAATTTGTTTGCTAGAACAAGCATCCTTCAATTTTAGTTTTGTTGGTTTAACTGTTTAAGACAGAATTTGCTGGCATAGTTGTGGGATTCCCAATCTTCTCGAAACTAACTTATGCAAGTTTTGCAGGTTTGAATATGAAAGTGTGTACGGCCATGGGTGTTCTTCAGCTTCTTACATGGGCAGTTTGGGCTGGTACTACTCGTCACCCATCACGCTGGAAGTTGTGGGTGGTGGTTGCGGGAGGAAGCATTTCCATGTTCTTGGAGATATATGACTTCCCACCGTATCGGGGATTTATAGATGCTCATGCTATTTCTAACGCTATCACCCTCCCTCTCACATACCTGTGGTGGAGTTTTGTCAAGGACGATGCCGAGTTTATGACATCAGCTCTCCTGAAGAAAACAAAATAGTACTCTTGAATATGAAGCGTGCTTAGATGATGGAAGTATTCAAGATATACAACATATTCTTCTCTGTTGATTCATCAATACTCTTCTTTTTCCATGCGTATGTATTTATCCGAAATGCTTACCACTGGTTTCCGTGGTTTTTGCATTTCAGTGGTAGATGTCCAATTTGTTCCACTGAAGGAATCCAAGTTTCCAGGTCATTGTGTTTGTGATTTTTTCCTGGAAAATTTCTTAATTTGTAGGCGTGAGGGTCAAGTAACTGAGTTTCTCTATTGTAGTGTAAATCTTTGTGGATACCATTTAGCATGTTGTGTTATTTCTGTCTATGTAGTGAAGGTATTTATATATATACATGCTTATGCAGAAACAATTTCGGATGAATTGACGACAAGCATCTATAAGAGGATGTAACCAGTGATGTAGCTATATAGTGACTAGAAGGGTCAAATGACTTTTCTCACAATCTTTTTATGTGTGTTGTGTTTCAGATTTTTACTTGTATATAAGAGTAATGTAAGCTATTTAGTTTATTTTGTTTTTTGACAAAGTAAAATTATTATTTTTACATAATTAGCTTGTCTAAATTGATCCTTCTTCGTATACTTTCTGACTACATCACTGGATGTAACGTTCTTAATCTACAGCCTCGTTACATTGTTAATGAACCATACAGAACTACAATGGGTTTTACAATTGCTAGCTTTATTCTCATCTTTGTGGTTTACGCCTTGGCTTTCTCATGAGGTTCGAAAGCTGGTATTGTAGTGGTGGTGTGTGTTTGTACTCGCACCTCAAACTCCAAACCTCGAAAGAGCATGCTTTTTTACCTTGATTTGGTAGAGAAGTCGTTACATAAGACTGGTAAGTGGAGTTTGTCATGGCAATCGCATAAGACGTCCCTTGGTCTCTAATTTCTTGACCTATTGGATATTTGGATTATTTATTTCTTGGTGCTCAAGTTTGAGATGATTTCTTGGAGCACAAGTTTGAGATGGTTTTGACTCTGAAAATGAACTTTTACCGAATTTAAAAGTAATGGGTTCCAACGGTTGAAATTACCATTATATATATATACACACACACTAGCGTTCGCGTGTGTGCGTTCCCTGCATTTTTATCGGACAAATGTATTATTATGCAATTTTCGGTTGTTCGATCAATATTGTGTAACAACTCTCTGAAAACTCAAATAAAAATAAACGCATTTAATTGAGATGAAGTTAGCCTTGATATTGGTTGTCTAGCCAAAAATTTTTTTTGTTAGTTCGGTTAATATTGTACAACAACTCTCTGAAACCCAAATAAAATAGCAAAATGCTTAAACCTTAAATCCGAACTCCTAACCCTAAACCTTAAATTCAATGTGTTTGAGATTTGGTCATATATTTGTTAATATGCATAAACCTTAGATCCGAACTCTAAAACACTAAATCCCTAACCCTTAAACCTTAAATTCAACGTGTTTGAGATTTGATCATATATTTGTTAATATGACTTTCAAACCTATTAGATTTAACCACAAATTAAATTAAGCGGCAAAACTGAATTTATATATAAAAGAAAAAACTGAATGCTAGACCTGGAAAAAATGACATGATGGGACACTGTTCACAAGAACAGTGAACACACTCATCCCTATATATATATATATCCATTTTTGGGGTCAATAACCATTCCCTAGCCCGTATGCTTACAGTTACAAGTTTCTCTCTTCAACATGGTAAGAGAAGGCAGAAAATGAACAATATTTTTGGCACGTAAACAAAACTATGGGAGCCTTCCAATGATGACATTTTAAGATGAAAACTAATTAAAAACTTTGTGATTAATGGTTTATGACACCTATTTTTTCAATCAGATTTTGACAATCTCAACTGTTCAGTTTTTAGTTAAAAGAATAATTGGTGACCGTTTAAGGTCATTAGAATCGATACAAGAATAACTTTGAATACAAGAAACTGAGTCTGTTGTAATCTGACCAAGGAGCATCACGTTGGTTGTTTCTTTTGTCCCTTCCAAGAAGGCTTCCATTTCCCTTTGAGCAAATTGATTTTTCAATCCAAAATACTATGTGATTAAAGAATCAAGCTATATCAAATCAATAGACGAATCAAATTTGTTAAACTATAACCGTGGAAGTTTATAATCTGTAAGTCAAAATTATGGATGTCTTAATAATTTTAAATTTAGATGAAAATATGCAAATATAACGTACACTCATATATAAAAAACTAGATCGTCTAGATATAAATATACAATTAAAAATAAAGGATATCACATATACTTCCTTTAAAAGTTTCTGACATAAATAAACTCACTTGAGTTATTGTTAAACAAATGAGAACAATTTTTAACAAATAAAGACAATCTTTTCTTTATCTTCCATGTGTCATGCATGATTTAATTTACCAAACTAACTCTACACTAATTAAATATATTTGTAGAAGTCTATACAATAACATGTTTCAATAACTTGGTGTAGTAGCAGTTAATTCCAGTAGAAGTAGTAGCAGAGGTTAACATCTCAATAGAAGTAGTATAGGGGTTAACATCCCAATTAAAGTAGTAGCAGAGGTTAACATCCTCTTAGTGTTTCGACAATCCTTTAGTTCTACTACTACTTGCATTTTTATTCGTTAATTCTGTTATTGCATTCTTACTGCCCAATTCTGCTAGTGCCTATTGAAGGTCATTTTATGTTATTGCATTCTTCAACTGTATTCTTCTGGTTATGCAGTTCTGTTACTTCTTGTATACTACTACATTAAATATGTATGACTGCTATTGTCAACAACAAAACGACCAATACTACTACTACTACTACTACTACTACTACTACTACTACTACTACTACTACTATCGTCGTCGAATCTTGTGCTACTGCACTCGTCGTCAAACCATCCATTAGTTACAACCACTGCAATCACTTAACAGTTAGCTCCTGCTAAGCTTCCAGTAAATGTAGTAACAGTTTTTTAGTGGTTCAGCTAGTGTAGTAGCAGCTTCATTAATAAATGCAGTAGCAAGTTTTCAGTGGCTCAGCTAATGTAGTAGCACTTATTTTTAGTATGTGCACTGCACTTCCAGTAGATGTAGTAGCAGGCTTTTAGTTGTCCAGCTGGTGTAGTAGCAGCGTCATTAAGTGCAGTAGTAGATTTTTAGTGGCTCATCTAATATAGTAGCACTTATTTTCAATATATGCAGTAGCAGATTTTTATTTTCAATACTACATGACAATTAAACATTAAGTAGGACGACATCAAATGAGTTATCCAATTAGCAAATTAGTATAATATCGCTATATATGTGACAACAAATCATACAATAAACCACTATGAGATACAAGTTAAACATATAAAATTAACCGAGCTTATTCAGTGCTGCTACTATGCTTTTACTCATCCAGTGCTACTATACTGCTAGCCAAGTTAAGTTATGCTACTGCAGTACTTCTCAACTTTTGATACTGCACTCGTAGCAAGTTCTACTACTGTAGTACTCAACTTCTGTTACTGTACCTTTTATTTTCAACTTCAGCTCCTATACCATTCTTTCTCAAATTTTGCTACTGCACTCATCCTTTAGTCTCAACCACAAATCATTCAATTTGTCAGCAATATTGCAAGACAACCTCTGTCTCATTACATCATCTCCAATTCAAAACCGTTAATTTCTCAATTAATCTTCATTATAGAACCTTAGATTAATCGAACCTCAAGTCGACTTAGTGACTCCTAATTACTTCACGACCACCGCCTACGACGGCGCCAACGTGATACTCAATTCATCAAATCTCACCATCACAACATCTATATTCGAAAGAAAAATTAATCTGTATCTTTTGAATGATCAAATAAACCAAGATTTGAAGAGCCCGAATTACTCAGGGAATTGAGATCTCGAGGAGATCGGGAATCCAAAATTAATCTGTCTATTTATAATTCTTCCACAACCGTACAAGAGAGAGAGAAAAGATAATAAATTGAAAAAAATGAAAAAAGTTGTTTGTAACAAAAAATAAAACTTTTAAATAACTAGTGGCAGTCTCGTAAATATTGTTTAAAAAACAATATTTTTTTTCATTTGATAAAAGCAAGTGGATCAAATCCAGTGACAGCTTTGTAATTATTATTAGAAAAATAGTATTTTTGTCATTTTATAGAAACAACTGAATTCAAATCTTTTTTTTATTAGTTTGAACTTAAGCTGTTTGTTTAAATTTTTTTAATGATGAGATTTTTATGTTTGGATATTATTTGTGACGGTGGATTTTATTCTCACCTAAACAAAACTAAATAAAAGCTGGTCGAGGCAAGTAATCAGCATCATTTGCGCGAAACCTTATTTATGCTTAGGCCCTTCTTGAGGGTTTTAGCAAAGCCGCATATCTCCTCCATCACAGTCGCAGCCGCCGGGCCCTTCCGTCGCTTCCACACTCCGCCTTCTCTACTTCAATCAGCTCCCGGCAAACCTGTAAGTCTGAATCCACCGCCAAATCACAGCCTTGGCTTTCATCGCCTCATCTAACTAACTCAGTTTAATTGTAGATGGACTCTGGAATCGAAGACCCGGAGAAGAAGAAGAAGAAGGAAGAGAAGGTTATTAGCTTTTACCGATTGCTTCTATGCAATCATAGCCTGCGATTTTGTTAGTTTTTTTTACCGATGGAGATTCTTGATTTCAGGCAAGAGAGAAGGAATTGAAGAAGCAGAAAGCGTTGGAGAAAGCTGCCAAGTTCCAGGTACAGCAGTTAGGGTTTAAATCTGGATTTGGAGTGAATTTGGATGCGATTTCGATCAGTTTGAGGTGTTTATGGATTCGGATTGATTGTTTTTCAGGCACAACAAGCCAACGCGGCGTCGAAAAAGAGTGAGAAGAAGAATGTGAAGCGTGGGAATGAGGAGGATGAAAATGCTGCTGATTTTGTGGATCCTCCGACTCCGGTTGGTGAGAAGAAGCAGCTGTCTAAGCTGATGGCCAAGCAGTACAGTCCCGCTGCCGTGGAGAAAGGGTGAGAGTCGTGTTTGTTTAGTGTGATTTTGGTGTTGATTCTTTGTATGTTGTGCTTGTTGTGATTCATGCTTGCTGGTTTTAGGTGGTATCAGTGGTGGGAGGAATCGGGGTGCTTTAAAGCAGATGCTAAGAGCTCCAAACCTCCTTTTGTGATTGTAAGTGTGTTGCCGAGCCCTGTGTTGTTTTTTGGTTGTATTGATATCAAGTGGCGGAATTAACTGGTTCTTAAATGTGTTGCAGGTTTTGCCGCCTCCGAATGTGACTGGTGCGCTTCACATAGGCCATGCTCTTACTGCTGCTATTGAGGTTGCATCTAAGATAAATTACTGCATTTGTTATGTCCATCTGTGGCTTCCAAATTTTGTCTGAAAAATTAATCTGACGTTATTTCGTGACATGCAGGACACTATTATTCGTTGGCGAAGAATGTCAGGTTACAATACCTTGTGGGTGCCTGGAATGGATCATGCTGGGATTGCAACTCAGGTCCTTTTCCATTCCATTCATCATCAGATCTAGATTATCTTCGATATAGATTTTGTTTATTTGCTGGTTGTAACTTCTATATGCTGTTTATAGGTTGTTGTAGAAAAGAAGCTGATGCGTGAGCGCAATCTAACCCGACATGATATTGGCCGTGAAGAATTTGTGTCTGAAGTGAGTTCAAACTGATATAGTATTAGAATCCATGATAATTGTTCTGTTAAAAGGTTGTCAAATTCATTCATACCTTTGGTTCTTGTTTCTGACAGGTTTGGAAATGGAAAAATAATTACGGGGGCACTATTTTACAGCAGCTACGTCGTTTGGGTGCTTCATTGGATTGGTCCCGTGAGGTGAGCATTTGAGCTTCCTGTAGCTTGTATTTTCTTGGTTGAAATTCGGCAGTTACAAATCTCTCTCTCTATATAATATTCCTTTATTTGTCTCAATTTTTAGTGCTTTACAATGGACGAGGAGAGGTCAAAGGCTGTGACAGAAGCTTTTGTGAGGCTTTATGAGAAAGAGCTCATTTACAGGTATGCTTTAACAAAACTCAGATTATATGTGATATGTTGTGGGGAAATTAGATAAGTACAACTTCAATATCTAATTGTATGGAGTTGTTTTTTTGGTCTGATAATTGTATGGGGATGCTTGCTTTATATCTGTGATTCTAGTTTGAATTTCTATGCATGGTTACTTATAACTTCAGTTTCTTGGGGTTGGGTATTTGGGTAAGGATCATAGACCTTGTGCATCCCAAAAAAAAGACCATAGTCCTTGTTGAATTAGCACAAACTTGAATGATAGAATGATTTGTTATGTTGATGCATATATTTTTGATCTGCTTTGATTGGTTGTCATCTCCAGTAACTACACCTATGAATTGTTCTCATGTCTGTCATTTTTTTGCAGGGATAACCGCCTGGTAAATTGGGATTGCGTCTTGCGAACAGCAATCTCTGAAATCGAGGTCAGCCCTCGCCTTTTTGTTGTATATTTTTTCCCATACACTTTCAGTGTCATTGAAGTTCTTGCTATGTGTAGGTGGATTATATAGATATCAAAGAAAAAACAGCTCTTGAGGTTCCTGGATACGAGAACCGTGTTGAATTTGGTGTTTTAACATCATTTGCATACCCTCTTGAAGACAATTTAGGTGAGATAGTTGTTGCGACAACTAGGATTGAAACTATGCTCGGTGATACTGCTATCGCTGTACATCCAGATGATGACAGATATAAACATCTTCATGGAAAGCATGCTGTTCATCCATTTAATGGAAGAAGGATTCCTATAATCTGCGATGCAATTCTCGTTGATCCCGAGTTTGGAACTGGTGCTGTGAAGGTAAGAGCTAAATTAGCATACAAATCATGATATATATAGTAACTGTTCCTTTTTCCTTTTCAGATTTATGCTGTGGTATATAAATAACATTGGTGTTTTGTGTCCTGCAGATAACTCCGGCCCATGATCCAAATGACTTTAGTGTCGGAAAGCGCCATAATCTTGGGTTTATAAATATCTTTACTGATGATGGAAAAATAAACCAGGAAGGTGGAGAGTTTGCGGGGATGCCACGCTTTAAAGCCCGGGAGGCAGTTACTGAAGCATTAAGGAAGAAGGTACCATCTATTAAGTACTACATATGTTTGTGACTAAATCATTTACTACTTGGGTTGAGAACTGCTCAACATTATCGGTATATGTTGTAACTCTTTTAACATTATTACCATGACTTCTCTGGCTTCCAAGTTTTATAATGTTTTTTCCCCAACTTCATATTCTTCAAACAATGAAATTGAATTAGCTGCAGTCCTTTCATTCCATAATACACAATACGTGCTTATAATTGCATCACTTACCAACATCAATTGGATTACATTCCGTATTCTCCTAGTAGTTGGTGTGGGTACCGTCTATTTACATGTTGTAATGATTGTTTCAATGACA
This sequence comes from Comarum palustre, assembly GCA_951800085.1. Classification (NCBI taxonomy): domain Eukaryota; kingdom Viridiplantae; phylum Streptophyta; class Magnoliopsida; order Rosales; family Rosaceae; genus Comarum; species Comarum palustre. The sequence continues at coordinate 2,069,845 of OX637585.1, read as the reverse complement.
TTATTCTGTTTGCATTTAGGGCCTTTTTAAAGAATCAACAGCAAATGAAATGCGTCTTGGTGTATGCTCTAGAAGCAAGGATGTTGTTGAACCCATGATTAAGCCCCAGTGGTATGTCAAATGTAGTGGTATGGCCAAGGGAGCTCTTGATGCTGCTGTAGACGATGATAATAGAAAGCTTGACATCATCCCGAGACAGTATAATGCTGATTGGAAGAGGTAGTCTCCTCTTTGCCTATACCTTCCTCTAAGACACATGTACTGTGTTTATTGATTATAATATTACAAGTTATGACATAAGCAGTTGTTTTTTTTCATATCCATTTGAAGAAAACAAAAATAAAAAAACGTATCTTTTCTTGATCATAGATGGCTCGAGAACATTCGCGATTGGTGTGTGTCCCGGCAACTTTGGTGGGGTCACCGCATTCCTGCCTGGTATGTCGTTTTCAAAGGTGAAAACCCAGAAGATTTAGGGTCATTAGATGACCGATGGGTGGTTGCAAGAAACGAGGAAGAGGCTAAAGCACTGGCTAGTCAAAGATATATGGGGAAGGAGTTTAAACTGGTACAGGATCCTGATGTGCTTGACACATGGTTTTCTTCTGGTCTCTTCCCATTGTCTGTGTTGGGGTGGCCAAAAGATACAGAAGATTTAAGAGCTTTCTATCCAACTTCAGTTCTTGAAACTGGGCATGACATTATATTTTTCTGGGTTGCCCGCATGGTGATGCTTGGAAGTACATTGGGTGGAAATGTGCCTTTCACAAAGGTGAGAAATAAATGGATATACCCATGCTATGCACAGCCTTATTTTTGGGTGCTACATGTTTACTTCATACTAGCTAGTCAATATGTTTCAGCGTCTTATTTTACTTTAAACTTCTTAGCTAATTTACTCGCAAGTTGTTATTGTATAATATAAGAGAAAATGTTCCTAATCAAAATAAGTTTAAATTTGCATGTAATTCCAACTGATACACTTATGTTTCTGCTTGTCATCGTTGGGCATGTATTGTGTCTGCTGGTGTTAGGTTCCTTTTCTAGTATAGTTGATTGTCAACCTTGTCAAGAATAGTATGGTTGATTATAATCACTCTGCAGGTGTACTTGCATCCGATGATTCGCGATGCACATGGACGTAAAATGTCCAAATCCTTGGGGAATGTCATTGATCCTCTTGATGTGATTAACGGTATCACGCTGGAAGATCTACACAATAAGCTTTCAGAGGGAAATTTGGACCCGAAGGAAGTAGCTATAGCCAAAGAAGGCCAAAAAAAGGATTTTCCTGATGGTATTGCTGAATGTGGTTCTGATGCGCTACATTTTGCCCTGGTGTCGTACACTGCTCAGGTTTAGACTTTATCTTTCTACATTTTGTTGGTGATTGTATGTTCTTATAATGGGTTGGTAACCTTATTGGTTGTCTATTTTCAGTCTGATAAGATAAATCTGGACATCCAAAGGGTTGTGGGTTACCGGCAGTGGTGTAATAAACTTTGGAACGCTGTACGATTTGCTATGAGCAAACTTGGGGATGATTATGTTCCGGCGTCATCAGTTGATCTGGATGTGCTTCCATTTAGTTGCCGGTGGATACTCTCGGTACTAAATAAAGCCATCTCCAAAACTGTTTTTTCGTTGGAATCATATGAGTTTTCCGATGCAGCCACAGCAGTGTATGCTTGGTGGCAGTACCAATTGTGTGATGTGTTCATTGAAGCCATAAAACCCTACTTTGCTGGAAACGACCCAAAGTTTACTTCTGAAAGGGCTTTTGCGCGAGACACCCTCTGGTTGTGTCTGGACAATGGACTACGGCTGCTTCATCCATTTATGCCCTTTGTTACTGAAGAACTATGGCAGCGCCTCCCATCGGCCAAGCATCACAGTAGGCCAGCATCAATTATGACATGCGACTATCCATCCATCATGGAGGTTGGTTATTTATATTTATTGTCTATTGATGTTTAACCATAGAAGTTATTGTAGTCTAATATTATAAAACAAAAGGATTGAACTATTTGTTTGGGTAGTTTTGGTGTGGTGGACACACTTATGTGCTGGTGTCCTTAACCTGAATTTTTAGTATGGGGCTTTCTTCATCCACGTCCTTGTCCTGTCATGTCTTTTATATAGCATGTTTTATGTTTATGTTATTCACTTCACAGTTTGGCAGTGTTTCTGTTATTGTAGTGGGATACGGTTTATTGTTTGTTTTGTGTTTCTTAAGTTGTGTGATGTTGCACTTGAATCATAGTTGTCAGGCCATAAGGAGGTCGTTTCTGGTTTATATAGATGACCATGTACTATCTAAAATTTTAGAGATTAACTTAGTTTGTGCAGTAACTATCTTTTTTTATATTATATTCCTCCAGTGCTGGACAAATGATAGGGTGGAGTCTGAAATGAGTCTAATTGACTCTATAGTGAGATCTCTCCGGTCACTGTCTCAAGAGAGTCGCGAAAGGCAAGTTTTTTAATGCAGTGTGACATATTTTCTTCTGCTAGAGATCTGTGAACTTTTGACTTTCATGTTGCAAATTGATTTATAGTTGATTTATGTCTCTGTCTGCTGCTTTGTTTTTGCAGGCGACCAGCTTTTGTACTGTGTCGATCGATGTCAGATGGGGAAATTATATGCAGACAACAACTCGAGATTGAAACTCTTGCGAATCTGTCATCTCTGATGGTAAATTGTCTGTCTTGCATGATTGTACTTATTTCAATCTGTTCCCTATTAAGTAAGTTTAAATGTTAAATTCTGGTAGTTAGTTGGTATTTGAATATGTTAATTTCTTGTGCCCACAGGTAATCAGTGAGAATGATCCTGCTCCTACTGGATGTGCTGTATCTGTTGTGAATGAAAGCCTATCGGTTTATCTGAAGGTTCTGGGATCTCGTTCTGCAGAAATAGATCTTGAAAAGATCCGGAAAAAGATGGAAGACATTAAATTGTAAGTTCATAAATTTAACTTAATTTCATACCTTGCGGTTCTCAGAAACACTATAATTTGTGAAAGTTAAGAACTTACCTTTGAATAACATTTGATGGAATATAGTTTTACAACAGTGTAAACAATTTTGAGATTAGATCGTATTAGTGCGCAATCTTAAGGAGCTAAATTACCTGATATATAATTGGAAAGTGTGGTATGAATAATAATCTTGGAAGACAGCTCAATCATGAATGGTTTTCGAATAAATGGGTTCAGTTTTTTCCCTGTTGGCAGCTGAGTCTAAGTTATCATAATTCTAACAATAGTTTGATACTCAACAGGCAACAGGAGAAGCTAACAAAGGTGACAAATGCTGCTGGTTACAAAGAAAAGGTCCCTGAGAAGATTCAAAAGGCCAATGCTGATAAACTTGAGTCCCTCGAGAAGGAAAGACTGTCTCTCGAAGAGGCAAGCCAACATATGGAAGCTCAGATATCGAGCAGTAAACAAAACTGACCTTGAGTATTTTGTGCAACCCAGACCTCATGGGAAAATGAAAAACTTTCATTTTGTATGCTAGGTCTGTTAATTGTTTCTGGTATATTGTGTTTGATATAATGTTTCCAATAAGCAACATTTGCTTTTTACCCAAGGACATAATTGTACTATTTCTTGCACTGTAACAGATATATTCGATTATTGATTGTATTGGTTTGATCCTATCCCTTCCGGACGAAACGTATTTGGGAGGATAGAGTGGGTCTGCAACAGCACCATAATTTGATGTAGTTTAATTTTAAGAAACGGGGTCATATGTTGGAGATTTTACAACGAAAATAAGGAATTCTGTTTATTTAACCTGATATTCATTTAAACTTATCAGTCATTTGTTTCATCTTTATACCAAATATGAAATCTCAAATTCACAATTTCTATATGAAATTGTCGATTATAGTCGTGGATTTTTTTTGGGGATCAAATGTAGTCATGGAATTTGTTTTAACAAATTGATTAAAATTACATATCTCCATTTCCGCACTAAAGAAAATAAAAATAACAAAATGAGACAAAGATAGCACTAAAATCCAGTGTTATGCAGCACAACATGCCCACACTCGATGTTCAGCCACGTACCAACCATCACGTGATGTATTGGCGCGAAAAAGATCTATTCAGTTTGTCTCGCTTAAATGAAATTAGCCCCATTTCTGATTACTTTAATTTAGTAAAACCTTGTGAAAGCAAATTCAGTTTGTCTCTACCCACTTTATTTCTCTTTGAATATCACTTTCCTATGTGTTTTTCTGGTTCAGGTTTGATTACTTTCAATTATTGTGTTATTAGCCCAGGAAGAAAATTTGTGCTGAAAGTGAATACTTTGTTGGGTAACTTTGTCTAGTTCATTGTTTGATAATTTTGATAAATTACAATGGTCGAGCTGTTGATGCTATTGAAATTATGTTAGAAAATATGAAGAATCACAGAACCCATTTTGGGTTTGTGAGTTAAATGTGTATGGAACTGACTACATAGCTGTGGAATGTGGATGCTGCCATGTACTGATCAATTATATACTCGATAGTGCATTGTTAGCTAAATCAGTAAATAGTAATATAACATAGAAATAGTTCATCGATTCCCATTCACTAGGATTTTCCTGATGGTATTGCTGAATGTGGTTCTGATGCGGTACATTTTGCCGTGGTGTCGTACTCTGCTCAGGCTTAGACTTTTATCTTTCTACTTTTTGTTGGTGATTTGATGTTCTTATGATGCGTTGGTAACCTTATTGGTTGTCTGTTTTTAGTCTGATAAGATAAATCTGGACATCCAAAGAGTTGTGGGTTACCGGCAGTGGTGCAATAAACTTTGGAACGCTGTACGATTTGCTATGAGCAAACTTGGGGATGATTATGTTCCGGCGTCATCAGTTGATCTGGATGTGCTTCCATTTAGTTGCCGGTGGATATTCTCGGTACTAAATAAAGCCATCTCCAAAACTGTTCTTTCGTTGGAATCATACGAGTTTTCCGATGCAGCCACAGCAGTGTATGCTTGGTGGGAGTGCCAATTGTGTGATGTGTTCATTGAAGCCATAAAACCCTACTTTGCTGGAAACGATCCAAAGTTTACATCTGAGAGGGATTTTGCCATGTACTTTCTAAACTTTTAGAGATGAACTTAATTCGTGCAGTAACTATCTTTTTATATTATATTCCTCCAGTGCTGGACAAATGACAGGGTGGAGTCTGAAACGAGTCTAATTGACTCTATTGTGAGATCTCTCTGGTCACTGTCTCAAGAGAGTCGTGAGAGGTAAGTTTTTTAATGCAGTGCAACATATTTTCTTTTGCTAGAGATCTGTTGCAAATTGATATATAGTTGATTTATCTTTCTGTGTTTTGTTTTTGTAGGCGACCAGCTTTTGTTGATTACTACATCAGGGGATCCTACTGAGAATTCAAGAACTCCATCATCTCCTTCAATCTACCTTGGAGATGTAAGAGTATCTCCAACCCATTAGTCAAAAAAAATTGTTAAATTTAAATTTAACTTTTGACGTGAATTTGTCAAAAATGACACATTTTTAACCCATATGTCAAATTCAAATGTTACTATATCATTTTTTCACTAGGTATTCATATATATTTACTAATTTTATGAGGAAAGAAGAAGAGAATAGTAGATAAAGAAAGATGGAGGAGAGAGAGAAACCATATAGAAAGAAATGACATTGCTAAAGTCAATGTCAAATTTGACATGCGAATGGAATATGTTAAATCCATATAAGTTTTGGCATTTCGGTTGGAGAGAATTTGAGAAGTTTTTGTTGCCGTTATGCTAACATGTCAAAAATAACTAACCGGTTAGAGATGCTTCTAGAGTTTGCTTTGTCTTGGTGAATGCCGCATTACGTCATAAGGCTTGAAGGGTAATATTCACATTCGAGGTTTGTTTTTTGAAATTGGCTTCTAGTACGACCCATGGGAGTCCTAGCATCCATATTTTCGTATAATTTACCCCTCCAAAACCCTAGGTTGATGCACCTTCGAATAGCAGTGGCCGCATGAGGACACCGCTTATCCCAACACCGGGTAAGTTCATCAAGTTACTTGACGGTGCTCGTTTCATGTGCTCATGATTTGTATTACTTTCTATTTGATCTCTTTCTAGTTGCCTTCGGTTTTATTGGTCCCAATATAGAAGATGTCAATAGCCACTTATCTATCAGTGAGAGTTGCAGATTTGCGCAGCGACTTGTCCAGTGCAAATTCTTCAGAATGACTTTCCTAAGCAAGAATTGTTTGCTCACTTCGATACCAGTGTGAGATGTAAATCGAAGTTTACAAGTAACATTTGAAAGCAGGCCGGAATTGTGCATTTTAATCAACCTTCTATCTATGAGTGAGCTGTGAAGGGGTAAGACTAGCTTGCAATATTTACAAAAGCTTGGCAAAGTGAAGGGGAAAAGACGAAAGTTTTGATTCAATTACATTTGATACCACATAGTGTGACATAGCTTTTTTTTCTCAACGACAGAAATTAAAGTATTAGTCACAATCTCTCAATTACAATTGGAAATCTATGTCACACAATAACTAAATTAAGCTAACTATAGCTAGCTAAGCTTCCTGCATAACATTCACTCCCACAACCCCTTTTTTTGTTCTTCTTTTCTCATATACATGCAAACCGTACTTCTAAAAAAAGTTACAATAAGTACGGAGAAAATTTGACTTTTTCCAAATCAAATGCTCCAAAAATCCAATACTAGGAAAGCTAAATGGAGTAACTCCATAGTGACACATCAGCATAAGCTTCCATGTCATCGCTGCCGTAGCCACCATAATGAGGAGGCGGCAGTAGCATCCCTTCCGCCATGTTGGCCAGCAACCCCGGCATTCCAAACACATCCTCCTCATCCATATAAAACACCGGTTCCGATTCCACTTCCACCGCCTCCGCCTCCGCCTCCGCCTCTTTCGACACAACTTTCGATTCCTCCCCATTAGGCCGAAACGTCTCCGCTGCCTCAGTAGCCGCCGTCTGTATGTCCTTAGCACTATTCGAAGCCGGCACCGGCAGCCTCCACGCCGAGTCAGCAAAGTTCAAACACGCAGAACGTCCCCTCAAGGCAATGGCCGCCACGTCGTGCGCACGCGCCGCCATCTCGGCAGTGGGGAAAGTCCCAAGCCAGATCCTCGACTTCTTGTTGGGCTCACGAACCTCGCTCACCCACTTGCCGGAGTTCCTCCGCCTCACGCCGCGGTACACCGGGTGCCTCGTCTCCTTGAACTTCTTCCTTCCTGCCCTCTTCTTCGGGTACGTCTCCGCCAGGATGACCTCCTCGTCTGACAAGTTCATTCGAACCCTGCCTCCGCCGTTATCGGAATGAGACGAAGAATCTAGCTGCAAATCCGAACCAAATGGGTAGCAGTGTTGGTTGTTATCATAGTACTGAGACAAAGCTGAGAAAGAACCGTCCATTGTTGAAGAAGCTGAAGACCAAGTACTGGGTATGATTGTTTGACTGAAATGATGAGTAAGAAGCTTTGGAGAGTTATAAGTGATGTCTGAGATTGTATGAATTGGGGGTGTGTCTGTATATATGTGTATAGGTAAGTGTGGTTTTCAGGGTGATGAGAGAAAACGCGAACACGGAATAGCTAGGGAGGTGGTGATAAGCCGCCAGCTATGGATGGATGTGTCTGGCTTAGTTGTGTGGGATCAGTGTTGACTGGTGGATATATTATGAGACTTTTTATATTTATTGTGTACGGCACTCTTGGAGGAGGAGATGTCATGGTCAAAGGTCGGTCTCCATCACTCGTGACTTGTTCTACTTCTTTAACATTATTTTCTTGCAACCCCAAAAGGCTTATGTCATTTTCTATTTGACTACTTCTACCTGCTAGTTGTACTACTTGGAGGAGACATGTATTACTCGCCAATTCTTGTATATTGTAGAATTGTGAGTCATTTATCGTGTTATGAATTCTCAACCCATTAATTAGCGTTTTCATTTGTTTCTCGTGTAATCTACACATACATGAAACATTGAGAAGAAATCGTCCGTTGTGAAAAAATAAGAAATTATGAAATTTTTAAATATGAGAAATTAAAAAAATTTTGGTTGTGAGAAAATGAGAAATTACCAGATATGAGAAAATAAGAAAACAAGAAATTGTCAGATGTAATAAATTGAAAATTTGATAAATTGACATATATAAGAAATTGAGAATTTGAGAAATTTTTAGATATATGAAATTGAGAAAGTGCTATGTATGAGAAATTGAGAAAGTTTCAATTATGAAAAATTGATATATTGTCAGTTATGAAAAATTGAGATATTGTCAGGTATGAGTAGATGAAAAATTGTCAGTATTGACAAAATGGAATTGCCATGTATGAGAAATTGAAAAATTATCGGTTATGAGAAAATGAGATTTTGAGAAATCGCCAGTTATGATAACTTGTCATATATGAGAAATTAATAAATTATCAGTTATATGTAAATGAGATTTTGAGAAATCGTCACTTATGAGAAATTGTCATATATGAAAAATGGATGGTTATGAGAAAATTAGAAATTGTCTGTTAAAAGAGAAAATTAGAAATTGTCAGATATGAGAAATTGTCGTATATGGGAAATTGAGAAATTAAAAATTGTCATATATGAGAAATTGGTAGGTATGAGAAATTGAGAAATTATCAATTATTAAAATTTGGGAAATTGCCACATTTGAGAAATTGAATGAATGAGAAAATGAGAAATTAAAAATTTTCTAAATTGAGAAAGTAACATGTATGAGAAATTGAGAAACTGTTAGTTAACAAAAATGAGAAATTAACAGATATAATAAATTGAGAAAATAAGAAATTGCTAGATATAAAAAATTAAGAAATTGTTACTTATGAGAAAATGAGAAATTTAAAAAATATCAGATGCAATAATCTATACATTCTATGCACATGCTTAAATTCTTTCCATACACATTAAATTAAGAAGAAAAACCTTAGATGAATTCTAGTGACAAATAATAAGAAAAACAAGCCAGAGTGTGAACATATCTTTGTAGAGGTTGACCGTCGAGGAATTGAAAAGAAAAGATCGGCCAAGAAGAAGATGGAGAAGAGGGAGAGTGCAACGCGCGTAAGAGAAGGTCGTTGGAAACTACGGCCAATACAAACGAACAAAAACAACTGCCAATACACATGGTTTGACAGTTACAATAACTGCCCTATGGATTACAGTTGGTTTTGGATTCTTTTTTCCCGCGCAAACGCGTCGACCACGTGCTCTATTGAATGTTTCTTAAACCCAACGCTTATGGGCTGCTTGTCCATCCTATTGGGCCCACCCAGTTTTGGACTTGAGAGACTATTTTGGTGAGAATTGAATCCTAATCCTTATAGCTCAAGTCAGGCTCTTCTGGAATTGACTGGTACTTTGATATCCTTTATGAGTTGATAGGATATATACATGACGAGGATGATGACGTTGAGGGGGTCAAAAGGTTTGCTGAATTGGGCTATTGGAGATTCATTTGGAACCTAATTGTTGTTTCTGGGCTCCTGCTGGAGGAAACTACAGGCCCGGTCTTTTACAAACATTGGGCTTGGAATCCATCAATGGCTTCTCCTACAGGTTGGACTAATCATCTAAGCCACTAACACTACAGGAGGAAGTTTGATGGTGTTTTTAGGGTTTTACTGTTTGACTGCAAGAGAATATTTCAGCTCAAACATTTAGGGTTTTCCACGTTCCAGTTTCTAAGTTTGAATGAGCTCCATAACAAACATCACTCTAGCTGATTGGACACTCTATATTATTGGAGAGAAAAGATAAGCATCTGATGGTGCCACTCCTTTTCGCTCGGCTAGTTAGACACGCGCTGAAACAAGCGCCTTGCAAAAAAACTCTTGATCGTGACAGGTTTTTCAAGCGGCCGCGGCCGCTCCTTTCTCCGCCATGTACGAGCCCAGGGTCATTTGCTCATGGGGTTTTCTCAGTCCCCTTTCAGATCAACCACCGACCAAAAAGTCGGAGTCATCAAAATTGCAACGGCCAAAAACTTTTGCTTCAGTTCTTACTGGTGATGAGGAATCTCATGTTCTTATTAGTAAACTGTCAACACCAACAATCAAAGGAGACATCGTCTATGTGAGAATCAATGAAAAAATCTATCAAGATCAAATTAAAGCGTGTCGGACCAATCTCATCAGGCGGTTACTCCTCCGAAAGGGAACAACACCTTTGAAGACTGAATTTCTGAAGCAGGCGCTTCATTCTCTATGGCAGCCTCTAGGTCCTTGGCGGCTGGTACCTATAGGTAAGGGCTACTTTGATATTCATTTCAACTCTGAGGCGGATATGCTCAAGGTTTGGGGAGGTGGAACATGAACCCTGGCCTTTGGTCTGTTTCGTTTATCGCAATGGCAACCGAATTTTCAACCTAGTGAGTTGTTGCCTCAAACTCATGCTCATGTGTGGATTAAGATCTATGGTCTTAGTGATACGAATCACGGCTAAGTTGTTAACTGCGGAAACGAAAACAACACGAACACGGGTATTGGTCGAAGAAATTGTTCTTCTCTTATTATTATGCTTAAAGGCTACAATCTCTGATGTCTACTCCTTTGCTACAATAACACTATGATTCGATGCTAGAACTAATGCTAGGCATCTCTATTTATAGAGTCACAAACCCTATAAATCCTTATCTAACTAGAAAACTATACATTGTCCTAGTTAGACAACTATTCCTCTCCCATAAAGGAGAAGGAATCCTAATTCCTAAAAGCTAAAGGATACACCCGTATCATGGCTCCCCCTCTTCTAGGAACTTAAACTCCCGTTTAAGTTAAAACTGGAGATTAGGAAACTCGAGAGTTCCCTTTTCCTTGCTGAACCATTTCGCCTTGCTTGGAACTTGACCCGCACGTCCAATCAGAAACGTCGTCCGCTGTCCTTTACGTGTTGTAGTCACCTTCCGCTCCAAAATGTAATCTTCGGCTAATGGATCATCTTGGTCAAACCATAAGTCTTCAACTGATGGTAGAACCGTCTTGTCGTCACTGTTGTCACCGGCATTATCAAGCAGTGGCGGCTCAAACAGCTTCAGATATTCGGCGTTGATAACCGAGTACATGCCCAAGTAAGGTGGCAAGTCGAGCTTGAAGGCGTTGTCTCCAATCTGCTCCAGTACACGAAAAGGTCCGTACCGCAGTGGCTTGATCTTCTTACCTTCTCCCTTAAGACGCTCCTTACTCAGCTTTAACCACACTAAGTCACCAACTCCGAAATTACAAGGCACTCGATGCTTGTCATGCTTAGCCTTGTACTTTGCTTGTGACTTCTGTAGTTGTGCTTCAACAGTTGCATGAATCTGACTAATCTTCTCCAGGAAACGCTGTGCTCGTAGCCTATCACTCTCTCCCTTTCTCTGGTGCCTGTCTCCAACCGTGAACACCATGTCAAAAGGACATGGAGGCAGATACCCGTAGCACGCTTCAAAAGGTGACGTTCCTGAAGAGCTATGTACTGCCCTGTTGAACGCAAACTGCAGATATGGAAGACTCTCATCCCAAGTCTTCGGATGTCTAGCATTGTAACCCCTTAGCATATGCACCATAGTCCTGTTAACTACTTCTGTTTGTCCATTGGTCTGAGGATGAAAAGCGGTGCTCTTCTTCAATCTGGTATCCATCATTCGCCACAAAGAATACCAAAAGTGACCTAGGAATCTGCTATCTCTATCCGAGATGATCGAATTCGGCAACCCGAAATGCTTCCATACATTTTCGAAAAACAATTTAGCAGCCCCTGCTCCCGTCACCGTCTTCTTGCAAGGAATCAATATCACCATTTTGCTAAACCGATCGACCACAATGTACAAGTAATCACAACCTGACTTGGCGTGCGGCAACCCTCCCAAAAAGTCCATGGAAATACTCTCCCAAGGCCGTGAAGGTACCGGCAACAGTAGGTACAACCCTCTCTTCCTATTCGCGGGCTTGGAAGTGCAACACAACTTGCAGCCGCGAATGAATCTAGACACATCATCCTGCATCTTTGGCCAGATTTCCTCAGATTCCTGCACAGTTGTGCGGTATAACCCTGAATTTGGTAAAGGACTCTCCCCTATCAGCATGATCTCGTGCTCCACACTTCTTCTCGGCGGCAGACCTGGATTCTCCTTAAACAGATCAGCAAACTTAAGCTTCAGCTTCTCCACGTCTTGGTTTTGTTTCCCGGACAAAGAAGTTAAGCATACTTGACTCGAATATTCCTCCTTGGGCCGAATCATTATCAGAACAAACTTCCCGCATGCATTAACCAGTCGTTTCGCTTGTGTTGCCGTCACCAAGCTTGCTTCAGGTGGGGAGGCCGCCGCCCGGATGACAAAACGTCGTCCGTTCTTAATGAAGGTGTCTTCTGAGCCTTCCTTTCATAGATAGCATCTCTATCCCATAAGTAAGGATTCCCCAGAATTACCTGACAAACATCCAATGGTACCACATCACATGTTACTTCATCAATGTATGCTTCATGAAGAGCAAACTTGAACGTGCATTGAGTAGTAATGCTTAGTCCTTCATCTTTCTAAATCCATCCTAATGGATATGGCTTTGGATGTTTGACTGTTTGAAGACCTAACTTCTGAACCAAGGCCTCCGAGATAAGATTCTTTTGACTTCCCGGATCTACTATGGCATCAACTAGGCTGGCCTTCAATTGCAGCTTTACAACAAAAAGCTGCTCTCTTAGGTTCTCGTCGTCCTTCCTCATCTGAGTTCCTGCCATGAGGTTGAGCTTCGCATTCGGCTCCGTCATTCCTTGTACTTCGGTGGTTTCGTTAGCAAGCAAAGCTGTTTTCTTCTTTTCCTCCTTACGCCGTAAAACCCTCGGTTTCAAGTGTGGAAAATTTACCCAGCATTTATCTGACGAATGACCTCCCTTGCAATGCACACAGGTTTGACTCCCCGCTTCACCTTTCTTCTGTTCCTCTTTCTTGGCATAGACTGACTTTCCCCCAAGCTGCTTTCCATCTCCTTTGGTGTCGCCCTTCTTGAGCTTCCATTCAATGGCGATGACCTTCACACTAGCTTCAGTAACTGTTTGTACTGTAAACAGTTTTAACTCTTTCTGAAGGTATTCATGTAGTCCGGCTACATACTTCATAAACGCCGCATACTCCACTAAGGAGATATCCAGAACCAGAGCTTGATTCTGGAATTCGGTCGTGTATTCTTGCACGGACTGGTTGGTCTTCTGGCACAGGTTGTACCACTTGAGCCATCGTTCTTTCAGAAATCCGACTGGATAGAACTGTTTTCTAAGCAATTCCTTGAACTGCTTCCACGACACTACCTCCTCACCATGATTTCTTCGGTAGGACTTCCACCAAGTCAATGCGTGAGAGGATAGTTTCAAAGTCGCACAGGTGATCTTTTCCTTCGATGTAAACCGATGAAACGTGAAATATGTGTCAAGCCGCTCAAGCCAGTCGTTGAGCTTGTCCACATTGACGCTACCATTTTACATCGGAACTTCAATCTTGAAGTCAACCTTCAAGCTACGAAAAGAACTCCCTTCTTCTTGCGCCAGCTTGCGAGAATGCTGCGAATCCTTCCTCTCAGTATCATCATCATCCTCGTCGGATTTTTCTTTCTCTTCGTCCGAATCCGAACTGCTTTCTTGCTTCTTCGTCGGCTCTCTTGAAAGCAACTCCTTGACGAGGTTGGTGAGATTCGCTATGACTGAATTCGATGCAGACACCTGCTTCTCCAATGCTGCAAATCTCTCTTCGGGATCAGTTTTACCGTCCACCATCTTTACCCTCGGCCTTGTAGTATTTTCTAAAGACACAAGAGCTTTCCCTAGCTTTTTGTACAGTGAGTGAGTCAGGACCATGCACCACAGACTCTCACAGATACGGCTAGGCTCTGATGCCAACTTGATACGAATCACGGCTAAGTTGTTAACTGCGGAAACGAAAACAACACGAACACAGGTATTGGTCGAAGAAATTGTTCTTCTCTTATTATTGTGCTTAAAGGCTACAATCTCTGATGTCTACTCCTTTGCTACAATAACACTATGATTTGATGCTAGAACTAATGTTAGACATCTCTATTTATAGAGTCACAAACTCTATAAATCCTTATATAACTAGAAAACTATACATTGTCCTAGTTAGACAACTATTTTCTCTCCCATAAAGGAGAAGGAATCCTAATTCCTAAAAGCTAAAGGATACACCTGTATCACTTAGTCAGGAATATTGGCACCATCATCACATCATGGAGATTGCTCATGGAGTAGGCACTCCTCTTCAATTGGATACTGCCACCAAAGAACAGGATTTCAGATACTATGCTAGAGTTTTGGTAGACGTGGACCTGCTTGGGGCTCTCCTAACTTCTGTTATGGTTGAAAGAGAACACCACAGTTTTCTTGTGAGTATTGAGTATGAAAATTTGCCTCCTCCGTGTAGGCATTGTGGGGTGATTGGACATGAAAGAGGGAATTGCAGACAACTAAAAAAGAAGGAACCTCTGAAGAAAGCTGTACCGGTGAAAGTTAAGGAACATCAGCTAGTCAGACAGGAGTATCGTGTGATAGTTCCTCAGGTTGATAATATGTCTTATTCTTTACAGAATGCAGCTCCATTTGCTTCAGTTGAGGATGCAGCCAACAATGTTCCGTTGAAAAGTAGTAAACAAATGGTTAATAACTCCAACAATCCTGAGTTTGGAGATTTTGCTCCTCCACATGTCATAACAGAACATGATGAGGTACATGACTTTCCCGTTGTAGGGGAGGATGTAGCGTCTCAGAAGATTGTCTCTTTTGTCAACGAAATTCTTGAGGAAGCGGGGACAAAATTGATGTACAATTAGCTGATAAGGTCTTCAATGAGGAGGATGAGGAGTAGGTTTCTGATCATGCTTCTAATGATTCCGTACATTCAGATAATGACGTTTCTAATAACAATTATACGTCGCGCTCTTGGAATGATATTGTTGTGGAAGAGCATGATGAGGAACCTGATCACCCACCAGGGTTTGCTCCAAAAGACTCCAGAGCAGTGCTAGAGATGGATGCAGTTGCTAGATTTGCCAATGGTGATGATATTGAAGGTTTTATCCTGGTGCTCACAAATTCACAGAAAAAAGCAATTGCTCTGGAAAAAAAGTTGGTCAGACATTCTTATTCGTGCTTCTTCATACCCTGCCAGGGTTTGTGTGAAGTCCAAATGCCACCGATGAAGGTATTATATTGGAACATTCGGGGGAACGACAATTGGGATTTCCAATTTGAATTTCAAATATTTGTCGTCAACATCACCCAAATTTGGTATGTATTTCTGAACCTATGGTGGAATTTCATTCTATTTCTACAACTTTTTGGGTTTCTCTAAATTTACAGTTACTCACAATGAATAATCGAGGCGCAAGTATTCCAAATATATGGCTCTTTAGTTCCTTGCAGTGTTCTGCTCCGTCTGTCATCCTCTCTTCAGAACAACATATCACTGCACAATTCACTGCAGATGGAATTCTAGCCCAATACACTTTTATTTATGCAGCAACGACAATTTCAAAGCGGAGGCAACTTTGGGACGACCTTTACAGCTTGAGGCATAACACTATGGTTCCATAGATGACAATTGGGGACTGTAATGCTATTTTAGGTGCACATGAGTGTACTGGTGGTAAACTCCATGTGAGGATCTCTTGTGATGACTTTCGAAATGCAATGGAGCGCTGTCAGTTCTCTCATCTGGACACTTCGGGGACCTTCTTTACTTGGTCCAGGGGTCGGGGTCATAAACATTTAGAAAGAAGACTTGACCGTTCTTTATGTGATGACATATGGTTAGATTCTTTTCCGAATACGAGTTGTTTGGCGCTTTCACAAGTTGTTTCTGATCATAATGGTATTCTTTTTACGGCTACTAAGTCAGTCTTTACTGAGCCCAAACCATTTCGATTTCAGTCTATGTGGTCTCTTCATCCGACTTTTAAGGATGTGGTGGCTAATTGCTGGAATTTGACTGTCCTAGTTGGGTGTCCCATGCATATTACAATCCAAAAATTAAAGACTTTGAAGTTGTGTTTAAAACAGTGGAATGTAGAAGTGTTTGGGGATGTGCATCGAAATTTAGAGGATGCCAGAGGAAAGCCTGCATACATTCAGCGACAACTTGCTTCGAATGTGATTTTTGATAAACTCTTTGAACAAGAGGTTGTGGCAAAGGTTGAGGTATTAAATGCTTTGCGATGTGAGGAGGTTTTCTGGAGGGACAGAGCTCGGGCTAAGTGTCTTACTGAGGGTGATAAGTGTTATTCCTTTTTTCATGCATATGCACGTCAGAAACAAGCTCGGGCCCGGATCAATTGTCTTTATGATGGCAGTGTCTTGTTGTCTGATCGACAAGCTATCGCAGATCATGCAGTGCATTTTTATCAAGATCTGTATGGTCCTAGTACTCCTTCAGCAGGGATTGTTGAATTTTGCAATGTCATATCTAGTTTGGTTTCAAGTGAAGTAAATAGTATGTTGACTGCAGTTCCAACTTCAGAAGAGATTAAGAATACTGTCTTCAACATGGATCCCATTAGCGCCCCTGGGCCTGAAGGTTTCCCATGTTCGTTTTGACATAACTGTGGGGATATTGTGGGTTCAGACGTCATCTCATTTGTGCAGTATTTCTTCCAACATAATTGGCTCTACCCTAATGCTAATTCTAATTTCATTGTCCTACTCCCGAAGGTTGAGGGTGCTAATATGATTTTCAGTTCCGTCCTATTGCTTTGGCTAATTTTTTATTTAAAATTATCCCAAAGATTTTGGCTCATAGCTTGAGTTCTATAGCTTCTCGTATTATCTCTCCGCAACAGACATCATTTCTGAAGGGTCGTCGCATTTCAGATTGCATTGGCCTTGTTTTTTAAGGTTTTAATTTATTGGATCGGAAGATCAGAGGTGGTAATGTTGGGATAAAAGTTGATTTTGTTAAAGCTTTTGATACTTTAAATTGGAGCTTTCTCTCGTAGGTCTTACTCATTTTGGCTTTTCTTCAGATTTCTTGAATTTTATTCATACCATTCTTGAATCAGCTCGGCTTTCAGTGCTCATCAATGGGGCTCCTCATGGATTTTTCTCATGCTCTATTGAGGTTAGGCAAGGAGATCCTCTTTCTCCCTTATTATTTTGTCTTGTTGAAGAAGCTCTTAGTCGAGGTTTGATATCTCTCTATGCATCTAGGAGTGTAAAACCTATTTCTTTGCCTCGCGGGTGCTTTCTATCACATGTTCTCTATGTCGATGATTTATTTATATATTGTAGAGGAGATGCTGCCTCCCTAAAAAACCTGCGTTTATTTCTTGAGGATTACGGTGCAGCTTTAGGTCAGATAGTGAACAAAGACAAGAGCACATTTTATATGGGAGAGTCATACTCATATCATCGTAAACCTGTGCACCGCTTATTGGAGTATAAATCTGGTGTTGTTCCGTTTACATACATGGGAGTTCCCATTTTTAAAGGTAAGCCTCGGCGCCAACATCTTCAAGCAATCGCTGATAAAGCCAAAACTAGATTAACTAGTTGGAAATGAAATCTTCTTTCTATGGCGGGTAGGGTCCAGCTTGTCAAAGATATTTTTCAAAGTATGCTTCTACGTAGCTTCTCTGTTTATCTATGGCCTAGTTCTTTATTGAAGCAACTTGCAATTTGTTTACGGAATTTTATTCGGTCTGGGGACGTAGCAGTTAAAAAGTTGGTAACAGTCCCTTAGAGGCAGGTGTGTTGCCCATGAAATGAAGCTGGGTTGGGTCTGCGTCATCTTCCAATTCTTAATAAAGCAGCACTTCTCACTCTAAGTTAGAATATTCTCACAACTTCTACATCATGGGGTCTGTTTGCACGCACTAGGTTTGCGATCTCCCGACACATGAAATATATGTATTTTGGTTCATCGATATGGCCTGGGCTACGTGTTTCTTTTCTTTTAATTTATCAAAATTCAAGGTGGAGCATTGGTGATGGTAAATTAGTCATTTTTTGGTCGGACAAGTGGTTGAATCATGTGATCATTGATAATCTTCAACTTAATCATCTCTCAAAGTTTTTTAAGTCACAGGTTGCTGCTTATATCTTCGAGCAAAAATGGGTTCTCCCCATTGGGTTTCGCACCGCCTACCCTATTTGAGCGTAAGAAATTATGAATACTCCTCTGCCCACTGTTCTCGAGCATGATGTTCTTATTTAGGAAGACTCAAGTTCCGGTACCTTTTCATTCTCTAATGCCTATGAGTTACTTCGGTCTCGCCTTGGTGAGCAATACTGGATCCCTAAAATAAGGGGGTGTAGTACTCCACCCCGGTTCTCTATGCTTGCATGGCGTCTATTTCATAATAAATTACCTACGGATGATCAACTGAGAAAAAGAGGTGTTCCTGTGGTTTCGGTTTGTCAACTATGTATGGCTTTTGGTCATGAGAAAACGCTGACCTATCTCTTTATCACTTGTAATTTTGCTCAACATGTATGGCAGTGGATTGCTTGTTGTTTTGTACCCACCTTCCTTCTTCAGGTACGCTTACTCATTTTTAGAGATCATTCATTAGTTAACGATTCTCTTCGCAATTGATGAATCTTTGGATTGCTAGTGGTCTTTATTCTCTTATAGCTATTTGGAAGACTAGAAACAAGCTCCGTTTTGAGAATAAAAAGCCTTCTCTAATGAAGATTTTTTGCTCAATTAAAGCTTGGATCTGTTTTATTGCTCCACATATGTCTGGGCATTCTACAAGGATCTTGGACAATAAGTTGCTAATGGGATTACATGTCACTCCATTGCTGAAAATTCAACGGGTTTCGCGTCTGGTTATTTGACACCCTCCTCTTTTTCCTTGGTTAAAACTTAATACTGATGGTCTTGCTAAAGGGAATCCTGACCCTGCTGCTTGTGGTGGTGTTTTCAGGGATAAGTTTGGGAATTTTATTGGAGGCAATTGTCAAGGACTAAATCATCAATGTGTTTTTTTCTCTAAGTTAATGACTTAATGACCGTCATTATTGGTGTTGAATTGGCTTATTAATTAGGATAGCACACTACCAGGATAAGCATTTTAGCCGACGAAATTTTTTCGTCGGCCTGTTCACATTTTTCGTCGGCTATAACCTTAGCCGACGACGTCGGCTATAAGTCGTCGGCTATACTTATAGCCGACGAAATAAAGTCCGTCGTCGGCTATACTCCACCACTTAGCCGACGAATTTTTAATATTATTTCGTCGGCTAAGTGTTGGAGTATAGCCGACGAAATAATATATTTTAATTCGTCGGCTATACTTCAACACTTAGCCGACGAATTTTATATATTTTTTCGTCGGCTAAGTGTTAGAGTATAGCCGACGAATTACAATATATTATTTCGTCGGCTATACTTGAACACTTAGCCGACGAAATAATATTAAAAATTCGTCGGCTAAAGTTTTAAAAATTAAAAAATAAATAGAGAATAGCCGACGAAATAAGCACAGTTTCGTCGGCTATGATATTTTTAGCCGACGAAATATGGCAAATTTCGTCGGCTATTGTCTATTTATTTTTTAATTTTTAAAACTTTAGCCGACGAAATATGGTAAATTTCGTCGGCTATAGTACTTTTTATACTAGAAACCCAAACAAAATTTATACATTACCATCCAAGCAAGCTGCAAATTACAGAAACAATTTCATAACCAACAACAACACACCATCTAAAGTAACATAAATATTTTGCATTAAATTTTCAATTCATAAATTGTTCATAAAACCTAAAAAGTAAATTTATATTTGTTCATAAACCTAAAAAACTAAATAAATAATTGTTCATAAACTTAAAAAACTAAATAAAATCGATATCGTCTAAATCAATATCTGCTCCAGGATGAGGTTGTTGGGGAAGTTGGGGAGGTTGCGGCGGCTGAGGTAAGACAATAGGCGGGGGCATGGGCGGAAGCGGAAGTCCCTGCTGCTGTGCAGCTACAAAATCTTGCATGTACTGGTACATCTGCTGCTGCTGTGTCTGCTGGGCGGCATGGGATGCTATAGTGTACTCCTGTAGAGCGGCAGTATATGCTTCTTGGGCGGCCTCTCTCGCGGCAGTATATGCTGCTCGGGCGGCCTCTCTCTCGGCATTATATGCTGCTTGGGCGGCTTGTTGTTCCCGTAACATCTGAACTTCCGCCTCAAGCTGAGTCGTTCTGCTGCTGGTGGAGGCTCCTTTTTTCTGAAACCCAGGAGTGGTTTTCAGTACCCCCTCGCCCTTCTTTCCCAGGCCCCGACAGTAGAAGTTATTTCCTCGCGGTGGGAAGGCTGTGCCCATGATCCTGGCCCCAACGCTGAGATCCGAACTGTCGATCCGGGACATGGCTTCGGACATGTCCTCCTCTTGCGTGTCAGGCCATGTCTCCCTGACTATAGCAGCCATCACCTCGTCACTAGCCTGCCTCACCCTCGCCTAATTTGATAGGAAAAAAAAATTAATTAACATTTTAAAATATATATATATACATATAATTTACTAAATTTTAAAACGTAAAACGACTTACAATATCCTCCTGGGAGTCAGGATATGCCCTCTCGTACGTATAGACGTACTGGTTGACCTCTGGATGTTCCCTGGCCGCCTCCTCCATCAACGATGCGAACGGTCTAGAACCGGCATGATGGTTCCTCATGTTGCGTTGCCGGTTCTG
Source organism: Comarum palustre (assembly GCA_951800085.1). NCBI lineage: Eukaryota > Viridiplantae > Streptophyta > Magnoliopsida > Rosales > Rosaceae > Comarum > Comarum palustre. The sequence goes on along the minus strand of OX637585.1, from coordinate 2,049,143 downwards.
AGCGTTCACCCGGGAAACGGCCTACAAAGGAATCGAATTAGTAAAATATTTTAAAACGTATTAAATATAATTCAATATAATAAATAATTATTTTTAATTACCTGTTTATGTGGGTTGTTGAATTCCGATATCAGAAGCCAACGCCACTCGTACTCCCTGAACTGGAACTCAAGGGGGGTGCCGGAACGTTCGTTCCCATGTGTAGTCCAGTGGGTCCGTAACTCGTTCTTCCACTCCTTGTACCTGTAATACGCCAAAAAAAATATAAATATTATAAATTAAACATAGTTTTTTTTTGTCCTTAACTTTGCAACGTACCTTCCCCCGTGCACAACGTCCGCCCAGGTGTTCCTCAGGTACTCGGGAACGTCAAACCACACCTGCATTTAAACATTTATTACTTTAGACGTTCATAAATCTACAATGTAATAAATAATGTTAAATATGAATTTTGTTATACTTACCGACATGGCGTTGTGGACCATGTCCTTAACCTCCTGTGGGACCTCGCCCCAGTCTGACCACAACATAGGGACTCTATCCCTAATAAGCGCTCCCACGCGGCCAGAGTACATCCTCGTCTTGCCGCCCGATACTACGTTCCCACCCTCGTCAGTATCAATGACGATCCTTCCCGATGTACTCACTGTCTTCTCGAGAGCTTTCCCCGTGACCGGACCTCTCTTCTTCCTTGTCGGCTTGGCTCCGACGGTACCTATCATAAATTGATGATTAGACGTTGGGGCGTTGGTACATTATAACATAACAAATTACTTGTATAAATATTACCTGAGGGCGTTGGGGCGGATGCGACGGACTCCGACTCTGCAGCCGACGATGATACCCTCGCAGAAATTAACTCTGTAGCAAACGGCACGTACAGATACACCGCTGATGGGGTCACCTGGGGGGGTAGTGGATAAATCGGCGCCCCTGAGTCATCGACTGCAGGTATTGCCGGTATGAAGTGCGGAAGGAAGAGAAGAGGCGGCGGCATCTGTACCCCGGAAGACCCACCCTCCGATGCACTAGGGCCCGGTGCCGGTGCCCTACGTATCTCAGGCATACGTGGTGCAGACACCTCTGCCTGAGTCGGAGGCCACAACTGCCTCGAGGAGTGAGGGCCGCTGGGCTGCCTGGAGGAGCGCGGTACGCTAGGCTGCCTGGAGGAGCGAGGGGCGTCCTGCTGGCCAGAGGAGCGAGGGGCGCTAGGCTGCCTGGAGGAGCGAGCAGCGTCCGGCTGGCCGGAAGAGCGAGGGGCGCTAGGCGCCCTGGAGGCGGGAGGGCCATCTGGCTGCCTGGAGGAATGTGTCGGCTCCAGAAGAGACGCCCGTCGGGCCGTCATTGGGCCCTGAAACGAACCTCGAGGGTTGCTAGACGTTCCCTCTGACGATTCACCCCTGCCCTTCGAACTCTTTGATCTGCTGAATAATCCTTTCATCCTAAAAAAAATAATTAATATTTTGTTAAATTAAAAATGAACAATATACCAAATTAAAAATGAACAATACACCCAAATACATCCAAATATACTAAATACACCCAAATACATCCAAATATACTAAATACACCCAAATACACCCAAATGTACTAAATACACCCAAATACATCCAAATATACCTAAATACACCTAAATACACCTAAATACACCCAAATACAGCCAAATGTACTAAATACACCCAAATACATCCAAATATACTAAATACACCCAAATACATCCAAATACCCCCAAAATACATCCAAATATACTAAATACACCCGAATACATCCAAATATACTAAATACACCCAAATACATCCAAATATACTAAATACACCCAAATACATCCAAATACCCCCAAAATACATCCAAATATACTAAATACACCCGAATACATCCAAATATACTAAATACACCCAAATACATCCAAATATACTAAATACACCCAAATACATCCAAATACCCCCAAAATACATCCAAATATACTAAATACACCCGAATACATCCAAATATACTAAATACACCCAAATACATCCAAATATATCCAAATATACTAAATACACCCAAATACATCCAAATACCCCCAAAATACATCCAAATATACTAAATACACCCAAATACATCCAAATATACTAAATACACCCAAATACACCCAAATACATCCAAATACATCTAAATACACCCAAATACACTCAAATACACCCAAATTCACCCAAATACACCCAAATATACACCCAAATTCAGTAAATACACCCAATATAATTCAACATTATCACAACATAATACAATTCAACATTATCACAATATAATTCAACACAATTCAATATAATGCAATATATTGAAAAAACAACCCAAATTTGTTCTATAATACAATATAAACATGAAATTTCATACCTAATTGGTTTGGGAGATGAGGGAGGCGGAGTGGAGGCCGGAAACCGTCGAAAATGGCGAAAGAAAATCGAGAGGAGAGGAAGAAACCGTCCGGCCGAGAAGGAGAAGTGGAGAAAGTGGGCTTCTGTTCGGCTGCATTCGAATTTATAGGAAGAACTATAGCCGACGAAATAAAAATTTCGTCGGCTATAGTCCAACTTTAGCCGACGAAATAAAAATTTCGTCGGCTATAGATGGACTTTAGCCGACGACAAAACCCTAATGTCGTCGGCTAAAGTCCAACTATAGCCGACGAAATTGTTTTAGTAATTTCGTCGGCTAAAGTATATTTTATAATTATTTAGTAAGTTCATGCACAATTTATTTGTTTTATCTTGTGAAACGAAAAACCGACCGTCAGATATCATCATTATGTTGAAACATGTGTGAGGGGAAAATTTCAGCATCATCGGACACACGTAAGGGCTCGATCCGCACGGTCAATCCCGTTGGTCAAACCCCTAAACACAAACAAACGGTGATTTGGCCACCTAAAATACGTATTCTGTCCGGACCGTCAACTACAAATAGTTTCATATCGAGGAGACGCAACTAGCGGTATAAAATTTATACGAAAAATAACCGGCGGAGATAGGGCGTCCTCTATGGCGAACGAATAGAAAAAATGCAATGACCGCAAGTATTGGCACCGAAACTTATCGGAATTACGTGAAATTTCAACCGTAGACATATTTCATCGTTCCGGGCATATCTTATCTCACGACTTTTTTTTGTTTGAAGCATCTACGTATAGTTTGTTTTTAAAACGGAACATTTACTTAACACTTAGTCAATTAGTTATACAACATTAGTAGGCATACTTTGATTGTGACAATCCATCTTGTGAAACGGAAAACCGACCGTCAGATATCATCATTATGTTGAAACATGTGTGAGGGTAAAATTTCAACATCATCGGACACACGTAAGGGCTCGATCCGCACGGTCAATCCCGTTGGTCAAACCCCTAAACACAAACAAACGGTGATTTGGCCACCTAAAATACGTATTCTGTCCGGACCGTCAACTACAAATAGTTTCATATCGAGGAGACGCAACTAGCGGTATAAAATCAAGGGTCTCAAATACACATCGAGACACTTCCCTGGATAACCGGGTCCCGGAATCAACAAACTCAACATATTGTATTCCTTCTTCATGCACATCCATGGAGGAAGATTGTATGGTACCAAAATCACCGGCCATACACTGTATTGAAGACTCATGTTGCCAAAAGGATTGAACCCGTCGGATGAGAGCCCGAGCCTCACATTTCGGACCTCAGACGCAAAATGAGGAAACTCCCTGTCTATATGCTTCCAGGCCTCCCCGTCAGCAGGGTGTATAAGGGTATCTTCGCCTTGCAATTCCCTATCAGCGTGCCATCTCATAGATTTGGCCGTGTGTGATGACATGTACAACCGTTCCAGCCTATCCCTCAACGGAAAATACCGAAGTACCTTCATAGGTTTCCTATTGCCTGCAGGAGTCAACTTATACCTGTCACTCTGACATACTGGACATGTGTCAAGGTCACCAAGGTCATTCCCTTCTGGATCTTTACCCCAGAAGAGAACACAATCATATCTGCATGCATGGATCTTGATGTAGGAAAGCCCAAGATCTTTCAGTATACATCGGACCTTATGATGAGTGGTAGGAAGACGATGACCGTGGGGCAGCATCGAAGCAGTGTACTGTAGATACTCATCAACAGCCTTCACAGTCGATTTTGTCTCAACTTTAATCTTCATAACGTCCATCACACTTTCAAGAACCGTTTTCTGACAACCGGGGTACACAGGGGTCTGTTGGAAAGCAAGTAGTTTGTTGTACCTGTCAATACCAGCAGTGTTGACAACTCTAGGGAAGGGCTGCACCGGGTCAGACATATACGGTCCTTCAGAGCATACACCCCTCTCATAAGGAAACATATCGTTGATGAAGGCCGTTGTTGGATCGTTGGATGTACTGCCCGTCTCAGAAAATTGCCCATGATCATGCGGACCCCTTGATGATGTTTCACCGTGATATATCCAACATGTGTACTTCTCCCAAAACCCATTACTTTGAAGGTGCTGCCAAACCTTGTCAATTGGAAATTGATACATATCGCTGCGACACTGACATTTAGTGCACGGACAATAGAAAATTGTATTCCCTTTAGCATTATTGATCACATATTCAATAAAACTAACAACTCCTTTAGCATATCTTTTGTCCCATTTTGGAAGCGAAATCCAACTCTTATCCATATCCTGAGAAAATAACATAATATATATGTATAAACGCTAATTAATTAAATTTACGAATCATTCAATTTATATTATATCTGAGTTAACGTACAATTAATATATATAATAATTACTAATTAATATATATATATATATCAACAACTTCATATATATTATCAAACCCAAATCGATCAACTCAATCACACTCAAAACACAATATAATCAACTCTAATTAAAACACAATATAATCAACTCTAATTAAAACACAATATAATCAACTCTAATTAAAATTCAAAATCAATGTGCATAACGAAAATAAAACTCTTAAATCAACTCAAAAACAAGATATATACATATACGTACCTATATATAGCGCCACAAACTAATTTCGGACAGATTTCGACAACACCCAACAATTTCGCCAACCCCAAAACTTTTTCTCTCGTTTTTTCTTTCAAATCAGCTACTGTCTAGATCTGGAAATATAAAGCATTTTAGCCGACGAAATTATATATATCGTCGGCCAAAGTTTTAAAATTTCGTCGGCTATAGTTCACAGACTATAGCCGACGAAAAAAACTATTTTAGCCGACGACACAACATTTCGTCGGCTAAAGTGGACTTTTAGCCGACGAAAATTTAACTTAGGCGACGAAAGTTTTTTTCGTCGGCTAAAAGTCCACTTTAGCCGACGAAAATTTCACTTAGGCGACGAAATTTTTTTTCGTCGGCTAAAATGGACTTTAGCCGACGAAAAAAAATTTCGTCGGCCTGCTAATTAAATATTCGTCGGCTATGATACTTATTCTGGTAGTGGCATTATATTTGGCTGGAGAGTGACTCCACCAGTGTACTGGCTTGTCTCTCTTCCTCTTCTTTTAATCCACCATGGCCGCTGCAGATACTATGAATTAATTGTCTTGAACGAATTCGTGCCATGAACTTTTTATATTCTCATATTCTTCGTGAGAGTAACACAGTTGCTGACAAAATAACGAGCTTTGGTTTGACATCATCATTTTTAGTTTGGTATGATTCTCCCCCATCTGCACTTCTCTCACTTCTGTCTATGGATGCGAAGGGTTTTGCATATTATAGGGAATGTTAACATGTCTGGGGCTGTTGCATGTTGCTGTATATTTTTTGTATAAGAGGTAGGTGCATCCTATTCTCTTTTTATTTCGTTTAGGTCATGAGGACGAGAGATCATGAGGACGGTTTTGGTCTAGTCTCTCGTCCTCATATTTATACTTTTTTCTTTTTAATAATAATTCAAACGAGAGGCTCAACTTTTCAATATAGAGTGGGTCCAAACCCCATTAAAAAAATAAAAAAATAAGCATCCGACCTTAAAATTAGTACTTAGTTTTCATTCCTTTCTTGATCATTTGAGTCGGTTGAGCTATAGGGAAAATCGTGGATGGTTATGACTATTTTGTCTTGATAGATGAAACAAACCTGTTGTTAGCCTCAACTCCTCGACAAGTTGTCCTCGATCGTCTTCATCTTAAAAGTGGTCCTGCAAAGCATCTTGTGTTTTCCTCTGATTCTATTACCGTTCACTTGTTTGTCCTGATATTTCTTATGGCCACTATAGCAAAAGTGGTACTGCACTGATGAAAGGAAAGGAAAGGAAAGGAAAGGAAAGGATAGAGACCACAGACACCATTGTAATAGTGTTTATAAGATCCGGCAAAATTCGGAAAGCATATATTATAGGTTGGGCGGCTTAAAGTATATATTATACATATGAATACGTCAAACTTTTTGAACCATTTTTTAGGGGTTTGTTTTAAGTCATATAAGCTCTTTTGGAGTTTATATATCAAGTCATCATCATGTGCTATAAAACTTGTGGTTGCTTCATGTATATGACTTCTTTCAAATCATCATGAAAAAAGTAATCTTGACATCTAGCTGGTCCATATATAGATCTTCAGCTTTCATTAAATCAAGTATCACCCGGATTGTGGTACGTTTAACAACCAGCGAAAATATCTCATCAAATCGATTTTCTCTCTTTGTTGGAAACCTTTCACAACGAGCTTTGTCTTGTAACGCTTTCTTTTATCAACTTTTTGTTTAATCTTGTAAATCCATTTGTTATGCAATGTTTTCTTACGTGATGGTAACTTTGCTAACACTCAAGTATTATTGGGCATGAGTGATTTCATCTCATTTTGCATAGCACCCTCCTACTTAGTAGAATCTTCATGTTGCATCGTCTCATCATAACTCACATGTTCACCGTAATCTGTTAACAGCAAATAGTAAGCACTAAGCGAGTATCTTTCAACTGGTACACCTTTTGTACTTCTCGACGATAGTTAGCACCGTAATCTGTTAACAGCAAATAGTTAGCACTAAGGTGTCACTGGCTCATCACTAAGAACTTGTTCTTCAGGTTGAACAACCTCATCAGGAGCTCAATGTTGTTGTCGTTCTTCTTTATGACTTGCCTTAGATACATCTTCATTGGTCAACTCGTCCAAACTTGCAAACTGCCGATCTTTTCTTACAAGACTTTCAGGCTATGTTGTTTGCCTATTTTTGTACATCACCTCTTTATTAAAGATGATATTTCGGCTTCTCACAACTCTCTTGCTCTGCATATTCCAAAATCTATAGCCAAACTCATCACCATCATAGCCTTTGAGACTTGGGATCCAACTTCCTTCTTGCACCGGACACGATGTGAACATACATCAGACAACCAAAAAACTCTCAAATGTGATAGACCTATCCATTTTCTGCTCCATTTTTTCTCAGGTAGCAGATGATTTAATGGTATTGACGGTCCACAGTTAATTAAATAAGCAGCAGTATTAACCGCATCAGCCCAAAACGTTTTTGCAAACCTTCGTGTATCCTCATGCTCCTTGCGCTCTCATTCAAAGTCCTATTGATGTGTTCAACTACTCCATTATGCTGTGGAGTTCCAGAAATTGTATTCTTCATCCAGATCTCATTCTCTGCATGATATTCTTTAAATTCATTACTACAATATTCTCCTTCATTGTCTGACCTTACACACTTGATTTTCAATCTAATCTCATTCTCTAAGATTCGCTTCCACTTCTTGAAAAATACTAAAAACTTCTCTTTGATGCTATAGGTTTGCATCTTCAATTTTCTTATCGATCGCAGTGCCTTCATTGTTCTCAACAACAACAATGTTCAACGTCGTATAGAGTGATCCTATCTTGATTCCATGAGCTAACATCATATATCTCTTATATACTTTCTACGTACCTTTCTCAAAGGTAGTACGACATCTTTCGTCATCTAACTGACCCACAAAAATCATATTTCTCTTCAGCTACTGTATGTGCCTAACATTGGTCAAGGTCTATGTTCCACCATACTCGAGAAAGATCTTCACATCATCATTTCCCACAATCTCCAAAGGTGCACCATCAGCAAGAAACACGTTGCCAAAATTACCAGTGTTATTTATCATGGCACCTTGTTGTGAAGTTGAGTGAAAAGGTGCTTTGGAGTCTACAATACATGAGTCTAATGATGTTTTAGTAACGCTTAGTACCAGTGCATCTGAATCAAACTTTGTTGTGTTTGTCATCTTTATTTTATTCTTCCACTGGTTACAATCCTTCTTGACATGACCATACTTCCTACAATGCCAACATCCATCAGACCATTTTCCTGATTCGGCTTTTTTCCGGTGCCTTAAACTTTGATCTTCCATGATTGTTGTTTGAGTTATTGTTGAATGTTCTACCTCTATTCTCCATAGATAGCGCAAAACTTGGAATGATCTTCATGGTTGTTTTGTCTTTGTGTTTCCTCATTCAGAAGAACATCATGCACATCATCAAATTTCAACTTCTTTGTAGTCTCAACTCCGTTACAAATCGAGTTCACAGTTGCATCTCAATCTGGAAGCATAGAAGTCAACAACACCAACGCTTTGATGTGTTCATCTGATTTAACATCCACCAAAGCTAGTTGCTCAATAATATCACCAATTATCCCAACTTGTTGGCGAACAACCAAATTCAATGAAATTTGGCTTCTCATATATGCTGGACAAACTATCCATCATTCCCTTCAACGTAATCTCCTTGATGACGAATCGCCGTACTTCATTCGAAAGCGATAGTCAAGCTGCTCCAAGGATCATGCTATCCATCACGACAAAATCTTTTTCCTCTACTCTTTTAGGGAGTTTTCCGTCTAAATTCTTTGCAAGCATTTTCATATTCAGGTAATCCTTGATATGTGACCTCCTTAAGCTAAAGTCGTGCCCGTCAAACTTATCGACCCTTTTTTCAACTTCTTCTATACTCTTTGTTTCTACTCAAGCAACTTGTGCTCTAGATACCAATCTGTTAGGAATTTGATCTAGAAATCATTTTTGTGGAAGTAGACAAGTGCGAAACAATATGAATAAACAATAAAAAATAACTAACATGAATACACAAGTTGTTTATGAGGTTCAGCAACATTTGCCTATGTCGCCGGGCTGGTGGGTTTCACTATAGAAGATGAAGAATAAAGAACAGTAGTACAAGATCTCTCACAAGAGGTTCTCACCAGCTCTCATGATCTCAATTGCTATCAACTACGATATATCATTATTGCAGCTTATGCCTATATTTATAGATATCTAAACTAAAATCCTATAAGAAATTAGAAACATATTCTCATGTCAATAGACATAAGAAATCATTACCAAGTAAGATTAGCTAGGTAAGACACAATCCTTATTTCTGGTGGAATCGGATTCACAGACCCAACACTTCCTGCACCCTAAGTATTGGCCAATTTCCTTGAAGTTTTCATGGAAATGATTGTTGCCAAGAGAAATTTAAGGATTAATTTCAGTTTATCTACAAGAGGTTTGAAGCTAACATCATTTCATCCTCCCCATACTTTTAATTTTGAAAGTTTACCCCTTAAAGTTTTCAATTTTCATCAATCATGCTCAATTGCTGAAATTCTGTGTAGTTTGGATGTTAATTTTAACTTTATAACTCACTTTAAAGACAAATATAATCATATAACAACAAAAATCGTCTTTTAGAACATTTTTAATAAGACTACATATAAACATTTAATGTCTAAATTGGTCGAAATTTCATCAATTTGGCATGATTGATGAAAATTGAAAGCTTTAGGGGTAAACTTTCAAAATTAAAAATACCGGAAGATGAAATGATGTTAGTCTCATACCTCAAATAGGTAAATTGAAATTAATCAAAAATTTAATCGTGAGTGCATTTGGCATATGTATCGTAGAACATGGTCTTTGGATATATAGAGATAGTGTGGTTAGACTTGCAACTATATTTCAAAGCAATTTATTACTTATGAGTCTTATATTTGCCTTGCAGGTATCATGTATGAGTCCTCTTGTGGGGTAAGTAGAAACAGTAAATTAAACCGACAATCTTCATATCATATGAAACTGAACTGACAGTACTCATATCACTTATACAAAGTTTCGGTTAAACTTTAAAATGTGTAACAAAACACAGCTAAGTGAGGTTGTATGCATATAATTGCATTATTCAAAACCCACTTAATTTCTTTCTTTCAAATAATTTGTTATACTTTTTTCATATGATTAAGGGAAACATTGCATTAGCTCTCTTGTCTCTCTCCCCTTGCAGTAGGAAACTTTGCTCCTGCAGTCATAGTACTAAAGCTGTCAAAAGCCATGTGACCGATACATGAGACGACTATATCGATGAGGATGATCAATAACTTTGAATCTGGAGAGTGAAAAAGTAAGAGAATTCACCCTATTGCAGTCATGAAAATACCAAGACTGTTAGCTGCCCGTTTTGTTGATTATCTTTCAGTTGAATTGAGAATTTCACTGAAATCTTAACAAAAAGGGTCGCAGGAACAACCGAGAAACACATCGTTTCTTAACATACAATTTCAGATGTGATCAGCAGCTAACATAAACGAAAACGGCAGCGGTGTGTTTCGCTAGATCGATCGAGATGAGTGACTAACTGCAGCGAGCTAGTTCTGAATACTGATCATCAGATCATCCTGTATGTTGTTGATCCGTTATTACATATTAGAGTGGATTCCAAATTTACAACAGTCTAGATGATCAATTGATTGAAGAAATGGAGCCATCTGGGTGATTCTTTGCAGTTGGCATGGAAGGGTATGCAATGATCAAGAATGACAAGACTGTCAGCGACTAACATGGTCCGCCACCAACGTTTGCTTATTGAGTGACCTTGTACCTCTGCACTGCAAATCTGCATGAATATGAACTTCTAGCGACTCCGATTTTTTCATCACTCAGATTAATGCTGAAACTAGCTACTGCTAGCTAGCTTATCACTTCTCTCGAACTCAACCATAATTCGCCATACGTTATCATGATAGCAGATAGCCTATCTGGTTCCGGCATGGGATTAAAACCTCTGCAACGTTAGGACTAAATCAAATTAGTAATTTTCTTGGATAAAAACACAAGAAGAAATCATGAAAAATCCACAGTACGTTTTACTCTTCATGATCGATCCACTAACTCGTGGCCTCAGCTTTCATCGAATTTTCCCTTTTGATTTCCAAAGATTGAACAGATGGATCAAAGCAAACAGTGACTAGCTTGTGAAGTTTATAATTTGGCAGCATGAAATGATGGGATGCCCTAAATCTTTGGCATAAACTGTGCATCTAATTGTCTGGAAATTATACTCAATAAGTCAGTAGTCATACCTTTATACCTACCGCCGGAGACCGAAAGGTCATGAGTACTAAGGTGCTATTATTTAAGTCTAATGGAAAAAAGAAGGGAGATCTTCAGCAGAGATCTGGATTTGGTTGTCGATCCGAATCGATCACCTAATTAATCCACTTCAAACAACCAGTAATTAATCCCCGGCCAACCCCTTCAAGTGATTTGAAGATAAACACTTCAAAAAAACAACGAAAAAAAAATTAGTTATAGAAATTCAGCTCAAAATTTACAGTGAGCTGAGTATAATCTGACTGAGCAGGCTGCAAATTTTGAGTTAGTATTAGGAGTGCATGCATGCAGGAGTCTGCTGAGGCATGATCTGATTTGGTGTGGTTTGAAGCTATTCAGAGTAACCATAATGGTCTGATTTGATCTAGTCACCATCTTGTAGCTATATTCATAATGATGTACTTTCTAGAGAAACAAAAAGGGGCACGCTAACATACATACACAGTGAACTGAGGGTACAATCTGAGTGTGGTCAACTCTGATTTGAATGTTTTGGATTAATCCTAAGACAACATGGATACAGTAGTCTATCTATCCTATTTTGTTTTATTTTTAAATGCTTTTAATAATTTAAAACAGCCTGCAAAAAATCAAAATAATAATTATGAAAATAATTATTTAAAATATAGCTGAAAAGTGCATTCGACTATTGCACGCATGTTGCCTTACGATTAATCCAAAACTCACAGATTAGAATCGACCACTATCAGATCGTACCTTCAGTTCACAATGTATATACCTTAACATGCCTATTTTTGCATTCTCTCACTAGTTCTTGAACGATGAGAAGTGATAAGAGCAACCTTGAAGACATGCAAGGTGATGAAGCTCGTTCCATGGCTGCCCTATTTATATATGCCTAATTTCATATCTGTACATTTTGCTTGCTATTATTTTTGATAATTGATTGTTGGCAGCCGCTTTAGCAACAGTAGTCGTCGATCGACCTCAAAACTAATGAGTGAACTGAACCTAGCTACATCCACATATCATTCATTGGCCATTATTCGATTCCGACAGCTGACAGCAGCGTTTGAAATTGGAATTGAACCGGAGCTTTTTTTCCTTTTTTTTTTTTCTTTTATCAGTTTAAAATCATCTCAGTGCCAAATGCCTTTCGAGTTTGGACCACAGTTCCTCTTCAAGCTAGACTAGTTAAACAAAAGGACAGCTTCTAACAAGAACTTTATAATAAAAAACAAGTAAAGAATTTTAAATGAACGGTTGGATCAAGATTTTCACTTTTAATTGATATTTTCTAATTTTCAAGTGCATATCATCCAATAGTTTATTTGAAAGTCCTTACTTAATCTTTATTATAAGATCTTCATTAGACGCTCTCAAACCAAAGAAAAACTAAACCTAAATTTCAAGAAAATGATGATCTATTCAGACATGCACCATCTCTCTGCCTACTCAAGAAACAGTTACGGTAGAGAAGACAAGACGTCCTTTGCCTTCAAAAAACATTCATCATCATGATCCTGACCCCGTATCTCTTATCTTTTTACTGTTATGCTTAGGATGAGCTTATTGTTTAAGCTGAAATTTACACAGGGCAGCATTACTTATGCGGTAAAAAGTTTAATTTTTCCCCTTGGAAGTGAATCTCGATCTGTTGCCATAGCATCATCTATTCAAGGCAATTTTAAGGCTCATCTGACTAACTATTTATGTACGTGGTCCTTCATTTGAACTATTGTGAGGCAACTTGGGGCAGTAGATGGAGTTAAGAATAAGACCTGTCAAACCCCAGCCGGAATCAGATCGATTTTCGATCAAGTCAGGTTTCTCGATGATCAGGTCCGGCCATCGTCATGAGAGGAAGAGTTTCGTTGCAGGATCGAATCAGATGTTAGGAGAAAGCTTGTGTCGGTATGATTGTGTTTTATCTGTCAAATCTTTGCTAGAGAAATTAACGAAAGTTTATGCATCCCTTCAAGCTTTTTTTTTCTTGAGACAAGGGAAGAAACAAGGGAGAGATATATGCCAGTGTTCAATTGAAACTTAGTTGGTTTTGGGAATTAAGTTAATTATTGAAAGAAAGCGATGGATAAAACCACAAATAGCTTTACTGGCTGGACTGTCATGAACCTGGCTCTCGCTCGTTAACCGAGAAAATAAACTTTTTCCGGCCTCTGCCTCTGCAGTTGCCGTTGGGGCGATATGTTATATATGTATAGAGGTTTGTGTGGTTAAGAATGTTCTTATTATAAATTTGATGCTGATTTTTTAAATTGGTCTACTTTTAAATTATATTTTCACATCTTAACCATTCAGTTTCTAGATATATATGAGTAGATTATTTCTACAAATTTTCAGCTCATTTGGTGTGTTAGGACATTCAAAATTGTGATTTACAAAAAATAACACGAACGGTTCCGGCTGAACTGATTCGGTTAGTTAATTGTATTTGTACGTTTTCAAGGTCTTAACGATTACCAAATCAGCTGAAATTTTATAGAGATTATTTATAGATATATATATATATATATATATATATATATATATATCTAGATTATGAAAGGTTAAGGTGAAAAAATTTGATCAAAAATTTGGTTAAAATATGTACCAAATTTATGATAAGGACATCCTTAATAAAAAAAAGTATATATATATATTATATTGATAATTTTAATGTCACGCATTAAATCTCATAAAAATATATTTATATATATAAAGTGTGTGAGTTATTAATAAAAAAATCTTTTAAAAAATACATTTTAACATATACTATGGATGAGATGACGTCATGTTCGTGATCATATTAGGGCAAAAATGTCATTTTTCTGTTTGCTTTCGGATTGGTGACCGTTGGATCGATATGTGAGAAACTCATCCAACATTCCAGAATCACTCCTTATCCTAACCTCCTCTTTCGATCGGCCTCTCGAACTATCTCACCTTATCTTTCCTCTGCTCTCTTTCAATCTTAACCACTCCTCATATTTCTTCTCTTTTTCTCAACGATCTCTCTCTCGAGTTCTCTCTCTCCTGAAAGTCAGAAACTTCTAGAGGCATCTGCATAGAAATCTCATCGTCCAATACCGGTCTCCCCTTCACCTCAACTATATAGGTGGAGAAGCTTTGCAATTTTCTTTTCTTCTTCTCATTTGGGTGCTCTCTTTCTCATCTCTCACCCGTTTTGAATCTGCTCTGAATCTATTTTGGGCCTGCTTTTTGTCTCTGTTTACCTATTCTCGCCCTTTCTCGAAGAGATTTCATTCTCATCGGCTAAGGATTCTAGAGGTTTCAGGTTGTTTTATAAAGGAGAGAGCAAACAGAGTAGACGAAGAAAGGAGTGATGTTGTTTCAGAGATCAAATTCTGAAATTCATTGCAAGAGTGTGAGCCAAATGCGTTCTAGGCTGTGATTTCTCACTTTTTCCATTGGTAGGGTTCTGTAATTTCCTGGGTTCAGTTGGGTTTGGTGAATTTGAAGCTTTAAGCTGGCCGTCGCAGGGTATTGCTCCTCAATTTGAGCCTTGATATATGCAGTTTGGATATCTGGGTTGCTTCTTAATTGATATAAATCAACTCGTGGCGTACAGCCGTATAAAACAAATCATGGTCTACAACCGTATAAAACAAATCGTGGCTTGCAGCCGTATACAACGAATCATAATTTCAAATTCTAATGAACCATGACTGAAATGGGCAAAACGAAAATCATCTGAAAGCATGCAGACTTCGATAGTTATAAACCAAATCATGGCCTGCGACCAAACATATGTTAAATCCAGTAAACCATGACTGAGATGGGGCATAAAGAAAATCATCTGAAAACATGCAAACTCTGAAAATTATACACACATGTCCATACTCCCCTCATGGATTGATCGGTCCATTTAGGGCTACTTCGCTCGCGAGAAGCGTGATCACGGCACACTACATGGGTGACCCATCGTAACGGACAGACATGAGTGTGTACTTACCCATACTCCCGAAAACAACAACACAGCGGGCTACTCCACATGCGCGAACGCAAGGGCACACAATAAAGGTATATGTCACGTTCAAAAACTTCAGAACTATATCTCACGTTCTTGTCTTGACTAAAGAAAGTTATATGAAACAGTTAGTTCAGTTAAAAAAACTAACGGCAGACTTTTTTTTGATGTAAAAAGGATGATTTACCCTTTGTTTTTAAGGACCTTTTTCTTCTTTTTATCTTCAAATAATAATAGAAAAGAAAAAAATCTTTGTTTATTCCTTTTTCATCTCTAAAACTCAAAGTTTTTAAAATTAAGAACAATAATTAATTAAATAAAATAAGAGTGAATATAACTTAGTAAATAGAGAGAAAAGAAAAATGATTGTCATCTTCGTTTCCATAGAAGAAAAGGAAAGGAAGAAGCGCCGCCGCTGAAAAAAAGAGAGAGAAGAAAGATGTGTCGCTAGATGAGAAAAGAGAAATGAAAAAATGAAAAATGAAAAAAAATGGTTAAATGAAAAAATATAAATAGACGAAAATACCATTAAAAAAGTCTGCAGTTAGTTTTTAATGGAATTAATGGTTCTATATTCCTTTCTTCATTCTAGGCAAGAATGTGATATACCGTTCTAAAGTTTTTGAAACGTGAGACGCCAAATTTTTGTTTATCTAAAATTCAAGACACTGTTGTGATTATTTTTCCTTATAGAAATTAAATGACCAAATCCTAATCTAAATTAGTTCAATTTTTAAAAATACATGAATACTTGTAACCAAAGATCGCCATCTCCCACAAATCTAAAGTGTGGTTCTAATTGGCTCCTCATAATAATCCATAAGGACTCTAAATTAGTGCAAAACAATTAAAATATATGTGTATAGTTCATCAAGGTTCACTTTCAAATCAAAAGTGTGAATGTTCTTATTTGACTCAGTTTTCGGATATATCTCTATTGTTCAGTTTGTATAACCTGATTTATAGATCACTTGTGTAGAGTTTAATCTAATTCGATAATCGTTTGAATTTATATAATCATTATGAATACGAATAGTTCTAGTTAAACAATAGATTTATGATCTTGATTTAATCTAATTAAGTATTTTAACCACAATGGTAATTTATTCACATATGAAAAACGTATCAGAATACACCGACACATGTCATGGTATCCCATGACGGGTTACCCTATCAAAAGGGACCAATTCAAGTGATTGCCCCATAATCAGTAATCAACTACTTATTTTGTCATACTAAATATGAAGATTTCAGGTACAGCATCAGACTGATATAAGTCCACACACTCGATCTTTTATCACCCCATGTATTTCTCTTTCACATTTGACAAGTATATGACTATTTCATCATTAGAGTTGATGGAGTCACTGCTTCTTATATTTTCTAACACTATGCAACAGAAACAACCTACATAATTTATAATTCTTTCAAGCACAATCTTAATCAACATGTATTTTTACGACAAAGTGAAGTATTGAGTATGCAATTTTGTGACGCGAACGAGAGGCTCAACATCTCAAGTCGGAGCCGAACGTCTCCACCGAGATCGAGCAACGAACTGTTGTTGATATTAAACTAGCTCAAATCCAATAACCAGAAGATATCAACTTCCATATTGGAGCTTGGAATTTTTCAAAATTTGGATGGATGTGTGGAAGAACAACCAGGTCATCATAGACAAAATCAGAATTTTAAAACAGTCTGGGTTAAGCATCTAAACTTTTTTTTGATAAACAAATTTAAAATGTAATAAAAATAAAACTTTTATAATTCAAAATCAAAGGTAAGTAGATTTCATTACTACATATCTAAAAAATAAACTAATATCTAAAAAGAGAATGAGAAGCTTATTTAACTTATTATAGACACTAATGATTATATGCGACCTAATTTATATATATATCTAAAGTATTTGAAAAGAAGAAAAAATGTCACTCGGCTACAGCGGCGTCCCTACAGGCCACAATCAGAGTGTCAGGCAGAGGCCGCCGCACACGTAGCAGCTTGTTGTTTCTTTTTGAGCCTTCACGTGGCAGCATCGTGTTCTTGTACATATATATCCTAGCTTCTTCGATCAGGACCTCTAGTCCAAAAAAAACTACTACCACATCGGAAAAAACACTCTCATATTGAGCACTGCTCATCATCACATGAGTCTAGGTCTAACACTGTTTACACACATGTAGGGCACTGGCACTGGCACTGGCACTGGCCCCGACTCCTCCAAGTTCTCTGGACTAGACAAAAACCTTTTTCAGGTTAATTATGCAAGAGTTGAATCATATTATGTTTAAGTTTATATCGAATTCAATGGAATTAGTAGATGTTACGCACTGATTACTACAACTTTGAATTCTCATTTGTGAATTGGCTCTACATCATAATTCAATAAACAATAACGAGAGAGAAATGTAATAGCTATGACACGTAATCAATGTTCTAAAAATCTTCGTCTAGAGTCGATTAATCTATGTCTGGACGTTAGGTGGTGCTTCACCATTTCCGTCTAGAGAGCTAGAAAACCGATTAGTCCCCGATTAACTCGCCTAGACACTAGTCACCGGCTGTCCGCCCGACTAGCGCCTAGCGTTTTTTTAGAACATTGCACATAATAAGTATATACATATGTTAAAATTCAGTTTACTATCTTAAACTTTAAGGTTAAAATCAGTTTAGTCCATCTTTTTAAAAATTTATTTTTTTAGTACTCTTAACTATTAAATGTCTACACCTTTGTCCAAATTTTCATCTTAGACTCTAAATATGACGTTAGATATTAATATGCAGTCGGTAAGGAGACTCTACATATTAGCGTTAGTTCTCAATATGTATGAAAATGACCAAAATAAGTCTTACGGGTCATAAGAGAAAACGGTTAAAAGAGTTATTTTTGATTATTTAATACATTTTGAGAGCCAATATACTAGTATGTACGGTCTCCTTGTCAGTTCTGCATCAGCATCTGATATTATATTTGAAGCCTAACATGAAAATTTGGACTAAATTGTGGGCATTTAAAAGTTAAAGATACTAAAATGATGGATTTTCAAAAAGATAGACTGAACTGATTTTAACCATAAAGTTCAGGACATTAAACTGAATTTTATCCATATATGTAATCTGCTTATCTAAAACTCAACCAAAGCTATTTCCGCGGATTGAAGATGCTTGCACATTGCAGATCACATCTAAGTCGACTCACCTTATCTGCAAGCTACGTAATCGATCAGTCGACCTAAAATTGGTGTTTGTGAAAGAATCAACTCATTCGAATTTCCACTTTCAGACAGTTTATGTCTTTGCCATAGATAGAGTCACCACCGCACTAGCCAATTCACACATAAGATGCTAGCTAATCGTATCAGCCTTGTTTCATACATACAGTACATATTAACATTCAGATGATATATATGTTTCCAAGTTTTATTTCTATCCACATCTGGACTACGTACTGTACACTTTCAGTTATTCAGTTTCCCCATCTCTTTCACAGATGATCAACAAATCCAGCAATTCGACCAAGAATTATATATATCAATATATGCCCTAGATCCTGGGCACAAAATAGCCTCTAATCCGGAAACATTGACTTCTTACGGTGTAGAATAAGGAAATGTAAGATTAGAAGGAGCTAACTTGGTCTGGATTAAGGCATTTCGTCAAGAGAATTAAGCACCAAATTGAAGCACACACAATCAACTAACCAAAAAACAACAGCAAAAGATCCATATCAGATCTAGAGATACGATAAGGTGGAAGCAGATAGTATGGCAGCTGCTGCAAATGATAAAGATATAGATTTTCGAGAACTGAATCATAATAGGATAGCAGCAAAGCAATAATAGCTGCCAACAGTAAAGACTAATCGATCAGCTGCAAAAAAGCATTACATTGGCAGCAGCTGACTGCATATCGATTTCAGATCGACCCGCAGTGATCGAGCATCATCGATCAACCAACAAAGAACACACAGAAAGAAACTGAAAACTCCGACATAAATTTTCCATCTAGCCAAAGCCAAAAAAACGACTGCAGACACCCAGTTCTTGATCAGCAAAGAGCTGCTTATTAATAATGCAAATCAATCATATGTATTCATACCCCCAATTTCGATCCGTTGATTACTTGAACAAGAGTGACACCTTCCATTTGAATGAGATATGATGATTAATAGCTCCACAGACTTTCTCCGTCCGAATTTTCCGGCGAATCATTAGCGGGTCCTCTCGGCGGACTCACCAGCATTCCCTCCGCCATATCCGCCAGCAAATTCGGCATATTCAGCAGCGCCTCCTCGTCCATAAACTCATGAATACCACCACCGTCATCTGACGTCACATCAGTACGACAACTTCGACCAACACCACCACCACCTGATGACCTATCCACATTCTCAACCGCCGATGAGCTCTCCTCCGCCCTATACGCGGCTGCCCTAGCTGCCGCAGCCCTTATGTCACTGGCCGCCGAAGAAGCCGGGATGGGATAGTGAATTAGGGCGTTGGGGAAATTCAGGGCCGTGTCAGGCCCTTTGAGCTCGATAGCCGCCACATCGTACGCGGCGGCGGCCATTTCAGGCTTGGCATATGTGCCAAGCCATATCCTCGTAGACTTACGTGGCTCTCGAATCTCGGACACCCATTTCCCGCTCCGGCTCCGGATCCCTCGGTAAATGGGGTGTCTGCTCCTCGGCGAAGAAGAAATGGATCCACCGCCGGTCGGAGAATCACGGAGGCCCTGATGATCATTGGCAATGGAGGAGCTGCTGGTGCTGGTTGGAGGAAGTTGAATAAAGAAAGGTGGGTTGGAATTGGATGGCTGCTGGTCACTTTTGGGCACGTTGCCATACGGATCAGCCATAAAAATTCACATACAGTTGCTGATCACGTACGTAGTATTATATATAATATATGAGTCAAGTTTGGAATTGACTGGCACAAAGTTTATATAAAAATGGAGGATGTGGGGAGGGTTTGGTTAAGATATCGTACAAGGGAGGAGTTTGAAGGGCAACGGAGGAGTTTGCGTGGGAAAGTCTCAGGAGATAGCTAGCAATTTTTGCTTTGATTCTTTCTTATTAAGCATGATTATACTCTCTCTTTTTCGATGAGGCTACAAAACAAACACGTATTAACCGGTGTGAGGGAAAAGCTAAGAGAATTAGCTAGTGTGCTCTAGTGCCACCAAGAACACGTTTTGGGATCCTTTTTTAAAATCGGGTTCTTTTTGACAAGTGCAGTGAGGATGATTTTGTTTTAGCCAAATGGGAATTTGGATCTTAGTTTAATTCTGGTCTTCTGCTAAGTGCAATGTTTGAGGATGATGTTGTTTTGCCAAATGGGGGATTTTTATCATAGTTAGTTAGATCGATCATGCTCGCTGTTGGATCCAGAAGTAAAAAGCCCATTTATAAAGGCAAGTGGACCGATGCCTGCGGTCAAGAGGGTCAGAGGACGTTTGGAAAGTCAAAAGCGCTCGCAAGGAGCACAGTAACAAAGTACGCTCGCGAAAGGAGATAATTTGTTCGCAGGGGGAAACGCGCTCGCGAAGCGGGACGTGTGTTAACAGAATACGTTCGCGGTTGGAAAAGCGTTCGCGAGGGTATTATAAGAAATTAGACACGTGGTTGCAGGAGGTTAAGTTACCACTAGAATGGTTTTGGGCTTACATGATTGGGCTTTAAGAACTAGTCTTGCACTACAAGAAGGATTATTTGAGGCTATACCCTGATTCGCAAGGAAACATCTACCCTAGTATTCACTATATAAAGGGTTGAGGTGCAAGAGAAAAATACAACTACATCTATCAACAAACAGACAACAACTTCGCCACGCGAAAGTCTTCAAGCCTCTCCGGAGCAACCAAGCCTGATCCGTCAGCAACCGTAGCCTGATCCGTCAAGCTGCAAAAGGGACTTAATCCGTTAAGTCTGACAGGTTTCAATCCGTTGAAATCTCTCTACTCCCCTGTTCGATCCGTTGAGCAGTTTTTACTCCCGCAATCAGTTCTGGAGAATCCGTTCGCCAGTTTATATCTTGATACCCGCTGCTTAGTTTCCTTGCATACTAAGTAAGATTCGGCCATCCTCAAAGGTTGGAGAAAAATCCTAGAGGGACTTTTCCCTTGTAGGTCTAAGAAGAGAACCTAGCACAGAGGAAGAAGATCGGCGTCTGTCACAGTCGCTGTGAGAAGAAGTCAGAAGAGGGACGCAAGTAGCATCCAACTTCAAGGTTGTACCTGACCCAAAGGTACTGGCACGCCTAGCACAAATTTACAAGCCGGTTGTTTGAAGGACTGCAAACTCTAGACCAAACATCTGGCACGCCCAGTGGGACCGTGTCAAGATTACAGGCTTCGGCGAATATCAAAAGGAATATCCTTCGTGTTCCAAACCAGAACACGTAGTCGCAAGACCACATAATTCGGCTTACTGTAGGAAGCTATCTGCAGAACAAGCTATTAGCAAGTTCGGTGCCATGACTAACGGAGGACAGTCACAGAACCTTGCTGAACAGGTAGGAGCATTAAGCTCATCATTGGATAACCTGACTAAAGGTTTCCAGGAGGTCCGCGACCGAGCCCGGCAACAAGACAAAAAGGCCGAGATTCAGGACCTAAGGTATGCAGACCTAGCAACTAAGATGAATGAAAATCAGCAAGCGCTGAATAAGAGGATGGATATGTTCATGGAGGCTTTAAATGCCATAAGAACTGAGCAGCTTATCCGCCAACAGCCTCCAGAAGAAGAGTTGCTAGAAGAGGTCGATCACCAGGTGGATAGAAGAACCGTGCACCGGGAGGGATTTGGTCCACTTCGTGTGGGTGATGACCAATTAGCGGTGCACAATAATCAGAACCCTGTAGGGGCTAGAGGACGACAGAGGGCTCCAAGGCAGCAACCACGTCGTTCGCCAACACCTAATCAAAGGAGACCTCAGCTGGACTGGGATGCAGTCCAGAATATGATACAGGAGGCCATAAGGGCAACTCCCGTTGTTGCTGTGAACACTGCATACGCACACCCGTATCCAGAATGGGTAGCTGAGAGCCCATGGCCGGAACATTATCGGCAGATTAGATTCACTTCGTTCTCAGGAGAGGGATCCGAAGACGCAGCCACCCACATCGCAAGATTCACAGGCGAGTGTGGACCATATGGTGCGGACAATGTTTTCAAGTTACGCACATTCGGTGCCTCATTGTCAGGGTCAGCACTGACATGGTATACCAAATTGATACCAAGATCGGTCCCTGACTGGAACGTGATGGAAACCATGTTTAGAACCACATTTGGAACTGTGGAACCAGAGGTTGACTTGTCTTCTTTGACAGCGATGTATCAGCAACCTATGGAGTCATCTGTAGAATTCCTCAAGCGGTTCAAGATTCAACAGGCCAAGTGCAAAACTCCAATCCCGGAGCCTGACTTGATCAAAATCGCAATTCGTGGGTTGGAGAAGAGACAGAGAGCAAAACACCACGATGGAGTGTTCTCTAGCATGGCTGACTTAATGAACAGGGTTGGCAGTTACCAGTACTTCCTGAATGAGCTGGACGAAGACGCTAACAATTCCAGGAACAACTTAGCTCTCATCCCAGGAACGCTGAGGCCCAGAATGCCTCCAGCAAGGCACAAGACTGTGGGGGCAATATATTCCCATATGGATCCCTACTATTCGGCCCCACAAGCTATGCCCTATGCAGACCCATACATGATGGGTTATGAGGAAGAAGTCGCAGCAGTAGAGTTAGCAGGCAGACAGCCTATCAAGTCCCAGGTGTTGAAAATGTCTAAAGAGCCAGTAAAGATCTCGTTCGCCGCGTTCGCTAAGCCGGAGTACGAATCCTATACATATAATGCACACAAGGCACCGGAAATTTTGGAAGATCTGACGGCATTAGGGAAGGTAAGGAATGACTTTGGACCTCCCCCTACACAGGAACAGCTCAAAGGAAAGAAGTACTGCAGGTTCCATAATCTTTGGAACCATAACACATCGGAGTGCATTCGCTTGAAGGACACTATCCAGACTTGGATCAACGAGGGAAAGCTCGGAGCGAATGAAGAAAAGACTGCGGCTTGGGTGGACATCGATCCTTTTCCCACCATCAATATGATTGATTTAGCGCCCTGCGAAGGGAAGAAGGAAAAGCCACTGCCAACAAGGCCGAAGTTCAAAGAATACACTTACGATGCCAGTAGGGCTCATATTATCCTGAACAAGCTGATCATGGCCAACGAGGTGGCCATCCCTTGGGGAGTCTTTCCCCCAGAAGAGGCAATAGCTGGTAAGACCTATTGTAAGTTTCATAACTTGTGGACTCACAAGACTTCTCAGTGCATGCAGCTCAAAGATCAGATACAACAATGGGTCAATGAGGGGTCAATCACCTTTTGTGATCCAGCGGTAGCAGATGTGGCTGTGGTTGATTTGGCTCGGGGTAGCAGAAAACTGACGCTTGACCTAAGCACTATAGCTGGAGAAACAGAAGTTGTCAAACGGAAAGAACCAATGGCAGGTACATCAGCAGTCATGTTGTGTGATAGGTGCAAAACTGAATGTGGCATTGCTAAAGAGCCACAACACAAGCAGAAGAGTGCGGTTGCTACACCCCCTGAAGCATATCAGCTACACAGCCCGAAGCAGATGAGGAGATCAGCAAGCCCTAGTCAGAGGGATTCCAACCTCTACTTGCGTTTACGCCAGGCAAGAATGGAGCAGAAGAAGCCAGTGGTCTACCCGCAGGACGTAATAACTAAGCCTTATATACCACCAGCTTCATGGAATATCCTCAAAGACAACGTCTGGATGGTCAGAGAGAGAGGAAAGGTGGTAGAAGCCACACCCACTCAGACTAGGAACGTGCAGCGAAGATATGGCAAAACCAAGAGGCTTTTGGAGGCATTGGATAAAGGCCTAGTCAGCCCAGACCAGATCAGGGAAACTCCGGAACAGTTAAGGCGGAAGCTGGATTTATTGTCAGCTAGACCTTATTGCCCTATCAGAAACGTTCGCGATACCACCGAGACTTCTACCACGAAACATAGCGGACAGAAGAGAGTCTCGCGAGAAGGAAATAGCGGCGAACGAAAGTCTGTATGGTCAAGGGTGAGCATTGACAAAAGTCAACATACGCGAGAACCAGTTTTGTCACGGGTAGGTAAAAAGGTGGTGGGTGAAGTATCTATTTCCACCTTTAGTAAGACACCTGAGACGTCTCCGGCGAAAAGGGTTAGGATATCAGAAGTCCCTGAGAGCGGAGACAATATCAAGACGTCGAAAACAAAGGTCGAATGGAGACCAAAAGTAGTTCAGCGTCAGGATCCGGTGTCCCAAGAAACAGATAAGGTTGGACCTATGATTGAGGTTGAGCAACAAAGACCTGTTCCAGAGGTTTCTTTAGTAAAGCAGATGGCTGAAGCATTTGCCCGCGTAGAAGAAGAGTCAGAAGTCGATATACCTCGAGTCATAGAAGATGATATGGAGGAAACTGAGGAAGATGAAACCGGGGGTATGGACGAAAGTTTGCCGTGTAGCATGCTTTATGTGGAAAACGAGCATGGTGAGATGATTTCAGACCAATCTGAATCTGCTCAGGTGTACGTGACGACCGAAGCTGTGATACCAGTTCCAGAGACAAACACTTATTGCAATATGGTGTATGTCTTACCTTCTATGTATGCATTGGATGAGCCAATTTCGTCTGAAGTTTTCCTCAACATGTCAGAAGATGAGACTGGAGTGGAGTCATCCGTTCGCAGAGAAGAGTTGGCTGTAAAGAAGGATAAAGAGGACATGGACCCTGATTTGAGAAGAAAGTACGTTTTGTTCTCCAAGCCCACATTCGCCATGAGGCAGCATTTGCGTCCATTATACGTATCTGCTGATATGATGGACAAAAGGGTCAGTAGGATATTGGTGGATACAGGGGCTGCTGTAAGTGTCCTTACCGTACAGACCATGAATTTCCTTCAGGTTCCGAAGGAGAAAATTCTAGATAGCAAGATGAAGGTGAAAAGTTTTGCTGGAAACATAGCTCAGACACTCGGTGTAGTGATACTAAAAATTAGGGTTGGCCCATCTGAGATGTATCAAACTTTCTTCGTAGCTGAGTGCACTGCTCCTTATACTATGATTCTGGGCAGAGATTGGCTTCATCAGGCCGGTTGTGTTCCATCATCGCTCCATCAAGAGCTCGCTATCTGGAACCCAGAAACTGATGAATCTGAAATAATCAAGGCCGATCCTAGACCGTTCTCAGTAGCAGCTTGCTTTGTTGATGCAAGTTATTACAGTGAAGACATGAGGCCTTTAAGAGTCAGTGGCATCACAAAGAAAGGACATCCATATGGGGTGACCTCCACTGAGCTTACGCAATGGGGATTGGCGCAACTTCAAGCAGACGCCAGTAGACCAATCTCCATGGTTTTACCCCGAAACAATCAATGAAGCCACAACTCAGCAAGGAGGAGTTGGAAGCCTACGCTTCCCTGCATCAGAGATTATCTATTTTTAGGCAGGAGCAAGAGGCTTTCCAACAGGTGGCGGCAGTAGAGTGCGTTAACGATGATGTGTTGGAATATTACGAGGAAGAGGAGGAGATTATCCAGGCAGCTCCGGCAGCCTTGGATGATACTCCACCTAAGGTCAAGGATCCAGTAGAGAAAGTCAACCTGGGGACCCTAGAGGAACCAATAGAGGTTGGAATAAGTGTGTATTTGGAGCCTGAACAAAAACAGAAGCTCATTGAGCTACTCCACGAGTACAAGGATTGCTTCGCAGAGAAATACGAGGACATGCCTGGTTTAGCACCAGAGCTAGTTTGTCATAAGCTACCAATCATGGATGGTTACAGGCCAGTCAGACAAGAACCTAGGCGAATGCATGCCGACACAGCGGCTTCAGTTAAGGAAGAGGTGGAAAAGATGCTTAAGTCAGGAATTATTCGACCTACAAAGTATGCCAAGTGGTTGTCTAACATAGTACCAGTCAGGAAAAAGAATGGTAAGATGAGGGTGTGCGTGGATTACAGGAATTTAAATACTGCCACACCAAAGGACGTGTATCCTATGCCCATGGCGGACATGCTGGTAGATGCAGTGGCAGGGCATGAATTGTTATCGTTCATGGATGGAACCGCAGGATATCACCAGATTCCTGTGGAGGAGGAAGACAAGCACAAGACGGCTTT
Organism: Comarum palustre; assembly: GCA_951800085.1. Classification (NCBI taxonomy): domain Eukaryota; kingdom Viridiplantae; phylum Streptophyta; class Magnoliopsida; order Rosales; family Rosaceae; genus Comarum; species Comarum palustre. The sequence continues at coordinate 2,022,616 of OX637585.1, read as the reverse complement.
CAGATGTCCGGGATTTACAGGAGCATTCGAATACCAAGTCATGCCTTTTGGGCTTAAGAATGCTGGTGCCACGTATCAAAGGGCGATGAACCTTATCTTCCATGACATATTAGGGAAGATATTGGAGGTTTATATTAACGATGTGGTAGTAAAGTCCAAGATTAAGGCAGACCACATAGAGGATCTACGAAAAGTCTTCATAAGGATGCGAAAACATAAACTCAGAATGAACCCAGCTAAATGCGTCTTTGGGGTTCAGTCAGGCGATTTCCTAGGGTTTGTGGTCCATCAGCGGGGGATCGAGATTCCAGCGGACAAGGTCAAGTCAGTCATAGAAGCTCCTGCCCCAACTAACAAGAAGGATTTGCAGCAGTTACTAGGAAAGATTAACTTCTTACGTAGGTTCATCTCGAATTCAGCAGGAAAGATTCAACCCTTTACATCTTTGTTAAAATTGAGGGCAGATACGGAGTTTCGTTGGGAAACAAGTCACCAAGAAGCGTTCGACAGAATAAAGCAGTACCTAGTTTCACCGCCAGTTCTGATGCCTCCACGGCCGGGTCACCCTTTGAAGCTCTACATTTCAGCATGCGAGACATCCATTGCTGCACTTTTAGCACAAGATGAACACCAAGAGGGTGATAAAGTGGTTGAGCATGCTGTGTATTACCTTAGCAGGACGTTGATAGATGCAGAAACCAGGTACAGTGACATGGAACGGTTGTGCCTCGCGTTGTATTTCGCCGGTTGCAAATTACGCCATTACATGTTATCTTTCACAACGGTAGTGGTGGCACAGACGGACTTGGTGAAATACATGTTAACTAGACCTATTCTTAGGGGTCGAATTGGTAAATGGGTGTTAGCTTTGTCGGAGTTCTCACTACAATATACACCTTTGAAGGCACAAACCGGACAAGCGGTTTCAGATTTTTTGCTTCATCATCCTGTGGAACAAGATTTACAATACAGGGAGTTAGATGTGGTGGCCATTCTGATGCAGCCTTGGGAATTATACTTTGATGGGAGCAGTACTGAGAGTTTATCTGGCGCAGGGATATCTCTAGTAAGTCCGCTCGGGGTTCGTCATGCATATTCTTTCCAACTAGAGTGGAAATGCACCAACAATCAGGCTGAATATGAAGCACTCATAATTAGATTGGAAATGTTGCTCGCAATGGGGGCAACAGTGGTAAGTGTGTTTGGTGACTCCTTGTTGGTGATCAATCAGCTTAAGGGGTTATACAGATGTACCACCTTTACTTTGGTTCCTTTTTGGGAAAGGGCTACAGAGTTGTTGGAGCAATTCAGTGATGTCACTCTGGATTATATCCCAAGAGCACACAACGTCGCGGCGAATGAATTAGCCCAAATCGCCACTGGCATAACTTTGGCTGATGGAGTCTGCGAGCGGATTTTGAAGGTGGAAAGAAGGACGTTACCTTCTTTCATGGCTCGAAGGGTAGACGCGGATGAATGGTACGTCGCTACGATAGAGGCTATCGATACAGATTGGCGTCAACCACTCATTGATTACTTGGATAATCCGTCTACTCCAGTTGATAGACAAGTCAGATACTTTGCCACTAACTATGTGATACGAGGTGGCGAACTCTTACGCAGAGGAGAGGATGGAGTTTATCTTAGGTGTATCTTTGGAAAAGAAGCTAAGCGAGTAATGAGAGAGGTACACTTAGGAGTGTGTGGTTCGCACCAGGCTGGACCAAAGATGAGGTGGCTTATCCGTCGTTATGGTTACTTTTGGCCTTCAATCTTGAAAGATTGCATCACCTTTGCTCAAGGTTGTCAGGAGTGTCAAGCGCATGGACCGGTGCGGCATGTTCCAGATGTGCCCATGCAACCCATTATTAAGCCTTGGCCAGCAAGAGGATGGGCGTTGGATTTTATAGGAATTATTCATCCAGCTTCGTCTCAGCAGCATAAGTTCATCCTATTAGCGACCGATTATTTCACAAAATGGGTGGAGGCTGTACCCTTAAAAGATGCATCTGCTCGAACAGTTTGCAGCTTCATCTTCAGCAACATCATTAGCAGGTATGGTATCCCAGAGTGTTTAGTTGCAGACAGGGGGGCAGCATTTCTAGCGAAAGAAACCGAAGACTTCATTGCTGACTATGGGATTAAGTTTCTGCATTCCACACCATATTATGCTCAGGCGAATGGACAAGCTGAGGCTAGTAACAAAGTCATAATCAATATCCTGCGAAAGATGCTGATTGATAATCCTAGAGATTGGCATAACGAGCTTGATCATACTCTGTGGGCATATCGAACATCTAAGCGGTCGCCTACAGGAACCACACCCTATGCCTTGATGTTTGGGCATGATGCAGTTTTACCCATGGAGGTAAGTGTTAATTCTTTAAGGGTTCGCGAACAACATCAGTTAGTAGGAGAGGATTATGTTCAGGCCATGTTTCAGGAGCATGAACAGTTGGATACTACTCGTATGGAAGCCTTAGATCATATAATGGTTGAAAAACAACGAGTCGCTCGCGCATATGACGCCAGGACACGTGGCAGAAGTTTTGGAGTTGGCGATTTGGTTTGGAAAGCAGTACTTCCCTTTGGCGAACACGTTCGCGGCAGGGGTAAGTGGTCGCCTACGTGGCAGGGGCCTTTTGTGATTGACCAGATCTTGGGTAAAGGTGCTTATTATTTGCGAGATTTGGATGGAGAAGTCCATAATAACCCTATTAATGGGAGGCATCTGAAACAGTACTTTCCAAGTGTTTGGGCTTCTGATGATCCTTCGTCGCCACAGATGACAGAACAGCCTGTTTGCCAGCAAGGGGGGCAGAGTTTAGAGCCTTAGGATCTTGTTTGCAGAATTGGGATCTTGTCAGTTTCATTCATGTTGCTTAACGCCTAACCTGGTTGAGGTTTTCGGCTTTTTATGCACATGATAAAACTGGGGGGCACCATAGATATACAAACCAATTAATGTGGTTTTTCGATTATTTTCGAATTTTTTGACAATTTTTGGGAAGAACAAATTGTGTTTTTCAAGCCCTAATTTAGTTTGAACCAACGCCTGTGGTTTATACATAGAACATAAACAATGTGTGTTTATTGCATAGTATTCATGGATAACAAGTACAGTGTTGAACAAGAACTGGTTGCAACAAATACAGTGTTGAACAAGAACAAAGCTGCTTAAAGAGAGAGCTATTGCGACTCCTTTCATAAAGTCTCTCTTCAAACTATTGCAGGTTTTGCTTCATCTTCCACCTTGCGCGGCCAGCTTGTTGAAAGCAAGTCGACGGTGATGGGAGTAGAAGCAACTTGGTCTGACCTGGCGCGGAAGAGGCTCGGCAAGAGGAATCATGTCGGCACAGAAGCCTTCTTCGGTCCAATACCAGAAGTCAATCCCCTCATCAAGTGGAATTTGGTTCCAGTGATGCACTTCGATGCGACTTCAGGGCTGGGCGCATCAGATCTTATTCCTGAGGTTAGGTTGTGAAGCCTACCCAGGATTTGAGGTTTGGTTGTGAAGCCTAGAGGACAGAAAGGTTGAAGAAAGAGGTCTGGTGGAATTGCTTTGAGACTGAAAGGAGAATACATGTTCTTGGTTGTTGAAGGTGATGAAAGGAATTAATTGATATTTATAGGCGAAACGCTAGGTTTTCACCAAAGGGAACTGAATGGTTTGCTATTCGTTCATTGGTCAAGCATTTATCACGCGTGCTGTGTTAGTTGAATACGGTAAATGCGCAAGTTAATGGTGCGACGTTGCAGTTAAAGTTGGGAACAGTTTTCGAGTGGTCAAGGATATGGAATTAATTTGAAAAGATCTTCTGCATTCAGAATAATATGCGCGAACAAAGTCAGAACAGATAAACAGTTAAATAAATTTACTAATGTGCTTAATGTTCGCTAAAGCAGAATCAAGGGCGTTTTGGGTATTTTCTTCGTTGATCAGGGAATCTTCGATCCTGTCGTCCACCTGGTTGATCATTTGTTGAAGAGTCTGATAGGAGTTCTTCTCTTGCTCCAAGACGTTTAAGTTGTTCTGGGTTTCCTCTTCGACAATTGCTAGCTGGGCCTCAATCTCAGCTTTCTGACGTTTAAGCTCAGCAAGTCGGTTAGGAAATAACTGGGTCGCGTTATGGACAAGTTTGGCAAGATTGGTGGCTTTGGCAACCCGTTCGGCTTGGAACTTCTCTTTCTGTTGATGGTACTGAGGAGCCTCCAATCGCGTGGCTCTGACACGTTCAGACAAAGTCGCAGCTTTGGTTGTGAATTCCCACAGACGCTGCAATTTCTTCAAGAGTCTTTCATCAGCTTGAACTCGAAGGAGACGAACAGCATCTTCAATTTGGACCCTAGTATGTGGGTGGAGAAGATCTTCATGCTCTAGGTTGCGGAGGAATAGTGTCGCATCAGCGATGGATTGGTTTGCTTGAAAAGGATCCAGCATTAATTGAACTTGCTCGATGAGGGAAGGCGTAGCATGATCAGATGGGGAGGTCATTGGGAGGTTCTCCGGAATCTGTCAAATAAAGAAATAATAAGTGTTTGTGAGAGTACAAACAGAAGCTGCAAAATAAAAATGGTTACCTTTGGGTCAGTCTCAGTTGGGATTACCGGTTGAAGCACTGGTTGAACAATATCAGTCGCGCGATCGGCATTCGCGACAGCAGTTTCGTTCGCCGGAGAGACTGTGTTCGCGGGAGGGATTTCATTCGCGCGAGTATCAGTCATTTTTCTCTGAGGCGAACAGGAAGTTGCCTCGCGGGGAAAAGGCTCATTCGCAGCAACAGTTTGAAGTGGAACGAGCTTGGCGCTTTCACTAAAGATCTCTCCCATCATAGTATCCAGGATCGGAGAAGCAACTGACTCGGAGGAAGAGCTAACTTCAAATACAGGAGTTGGTCCCTGAAACGACAGAAGCACAATTGAGCTCAAGATCATTGAAACATCGCCAATTGAATGGTTTATCAAAATAATACCTCTTGTTCTGTTTCAGCAGGAGTCCCAGTGTCCAGGTTAGCTCTGGGAGGAATCGCCTCTTGGGCCACGGCAGAGGTTACTTCAGCTAGAACAGTTAGGTTGGGGGCACCAGAAACAGCAGGATGTTGATTGCATTCTTCAAGGGATGGTACGTCTTCAGAGTTAGACTGCATAAGCTGATCCACCTAGAAGGCAATTATATGATTAATTGACTTGGCTACATGAGCATACGAGTTTTCAAATTAAATGAACCCATACCTGGGGTTGGAGAGCATTTCCTTCTGTAAAAAGATTTGGTTTGAGCCTCTTGAGTGGATGATCTGCATTCTTGTTCGCGCGCTTCTTGGTTCTTTGAGGACGCTGCAAGGAAGGAAGATGGTCGGAAAAAGGGATACAGATCAGAAAATTGATAAACATAGTTAAAGAGTTTTAAATACCTGGGGGGCAGGAAGCACTTCTGTGCGCTCCTCAGGAACCAAAGAAGATTCAACGCTTTGGCGAGGGCCGTCAATGGCAAAAACAGCCAGGTCTTCGGCATGACGGAATTGTGTCTGATATGGCTGGAAGATTTGTCTAAACACAGATAGGTGGTTTGGCTTCCATTTTGATGTCCACCACTTAGTAAACTCATTAGTGGCCTCGAAGCTCAGACGTACTCCGCCAAGGGGATAGGTGTTGACAGGCTGAGCGATGTCTTTAAAACGGGAGGGGATGGAATCAGGATCAATCCCAGCATTATAGGTTTCTCGCCACGAAGTGAAATGGTTGCGACTAGCCAATGGGGGATATGGAATTTTTTGGCACATTCCAAATTGCCTCGTGAAGAAGTTGGGGGCATAGATTTCTACTCCGGCTCTCCCTGGTAGTTTAAGGTCGCGATTGGAAAGGAGGCGTAGAAAGAAAAGGAGCTGCAGGACGTTGTGTTTGTTGCTGAAAATAAAACCTTCTTTAACGAGAGAAGGGTATGTGCGTCTGCAGATAACGAGAATAGAATCTGAAGGTAGGCTTTCCATACTATACAGATGGTGGAAACAACGCGAATAGCTAAGGGCTGGAGGATGTGGAGCGGATACGATGGTTTGGCCTAAAACCTTATCTTTTAGGAAGCTGGTGACAGAGGAAGAGCGAAAAGCAGGGAAATAGGTTTGAAGCCACAAGTCCAAAATCCAAAGAGGACCGCTAACAGATCTGTGTTTAAAGGGCTCTAAGGATAGAAAGTGTAGTGACCTATATAGTAATCCAGTGGCTAACTCCAAAAGATTGAGAGGAATACCGTTGTAAAGTAACTCAGCCGTTCTGGCCCAGGCGAAAGTGGGTTTGTTGGTGGCGCTACATTCAACATATTTGAGTAGCCAGAATTCCAGAAATGCTAGGCCACTCAGATCGTCGTCAGTGCTCCCATAGTGATTGACCCACGCGGCGTATGAGTTGGGGCGAGGCTGATCAGAGGGGATTTGATGTTCCAGAGCAAGGTCGTTGAGAGGACTCGGTGCGCAGGCGAATGGAAATCCGGTAATTGTATACATATCTAGGAGGGTGATACCCATTGGGCCTGCGGGGAGATGAAAGGTGTTTGATGAAGTGTCCCAGAAGCAAATTGCTGCTGCCAGGGGAGCTCTGTTACAACCAGACTTCAAGGAGAAGCAGAGGTCGATAGGGTCGGCGATTCCAACGGCTTGCCATCGTTCAAGGTCCTTACTACGGCGTTGTTGGTACCACTGGATCTCGGCGTCATTAGTATTCGGCCACTGCCCAAATCTGGTCTGGGCGTCTGACTTCTGCCAGTCGACGAATGAAACTTCTTCCTCGCGAAAGATTAAAGGGGGAATTCGAGATGCATGTTGACGGTAAGGCATTTCAAGTGGGTGTGGGAAGACATCAACCCAGGGACCTAGGTCGCAGGTTTGATCAATCTTAACTCTCAACCAAGAACCCTTGGGTTTTGGAGCAGGTCGGAGGCCAACCATGGCTTGGACAAAGTTTAGGGCTTCATGCTCAGAAGGGGTTCTGGGTGTGGTTTTCACAGCAGAGAAGGTGTGTTTGGGTGCCATTGATTTGGAAGTAGGAACGGCGGCGGATTATCTCAGGAAGGTTTGAAAAGAGTTGCAGAGGGAAATGATGGTTGAGTGTTCTGAGGAGTTTGACAATGAAAAGACGTTTGCTTTTGGTTAAATCAATGCTAAGGTATAGCTCTTTTCGATTTTCGCAAACGGGCTTAATCTCAAGAACTGGGGGGCAATGTTGGATCCAGAAGTAAAAAGCCCATTTATAAAGGCAAGTGGACCGATGCCTGCGGTCAAGAGGGTCAGAGGACGTTTGGAAAGTCAAAAGCGCTCGCAAGGAGCACAGTAACAAAGTACGCTCGCGAAAGGAGATAATTTGTTCGCAGGGGGAAACGCGCTCGCGAAGCGGGACGTGTGTTAACAGAATACGTTCGCGGTTGGAAAAGCGTTCGCGAGGGTATTATAAGAAATTAGACACGTGGTTGCAGGAGGTTAAGTTACCACTAGAATGGTTTTGGGCTTACATGATTGGGCTTTAAGAACTAGTCTTGCACTACAAGAAGGATTATTTGAGGCTATACCCTGATTCGCAAGGAAACATCTACCCTAGTATTCACTATATAAAGGGTTGAGGTGCAAGAGAAAAATACAACTACATCTATCAACAAACAGACAACAACTTCGCCACGCGAAAGTCTTCAAGCCTCTCCGGAGCAACCAAGCCTGATCCGTCAGCAACCGTAGCCTGATCCGTCAAGCTGCAAAAGGGACTTAATCCGTTAAGTCTGACAGGTTTCAATCCGTTGAAATCTCTCTACTCCCCTGTTCGATCCGTTGAGCAGTTTTTACTCCCGCAATCAGTTCTGGAGAATCCGTTCGCCAGTTTATATCTTGATACCCGCTGCTTAGTTTCCTTGCATACTAAGTAAGATTCGGCCATCCTCAAAGGTTGGAGAAAAATCCTAGAGGGACTTTTCCCTTGTAGGTCTAAGAAGAGAACCTAGCACAGAGGAAGAAGATCGGCGTCTGTCACAGTCGCTGTGAGAAGAAGTCAGAAGAGGGACGCAAGTAGCATCCAACTTCAAGGTTGTACCTGACCCAAAGGTACTGGCACGCCTAGCACAAATTTACAAGCCGGTTGTTTGAAGGACTGCAAACTCTAGACCAAACACTCGCCACTCAGGTAAAATTATTTGTTTTACAACTCAGGAAATGTAGGACTGAAAATGAAATTGGAATTGTAAGCTAGATTGAAGAAATGAAGTCATGATGATGATGCACTCTGCATACCAATTATGTTTATGACAATATTGGTGAGCTTTAATTGAATTGATTGTAGTTCCGAGCTGCTCGAAAAGCCTATGAAGAAATTGGTGCTCAAATTGTGGTGAGGGATCGCCCAATTGAGATTACTGTATATTGGTGTCGATTTCTACATTAACGGTCAACGAGAATTCCGTTGACATCCAACGTGTAAAGTAATAGAGTTGTTCTCTTGTGGTGACCATATCTTCCTTTTTGGTTAGCTTAACCACAAGAGTTTCCTTGACCGTTCACCTTTGGGTTGCTGAAGGTATGTCTCAGTGGTCAAGGATGGTGTCTTGGTGGTCCATTATATGTGACTTGAAGGCTTGGCCTTGATGGTCTTGTACATCTTTAGTCCTTGAATGAGATTGGATTCTAGATCATAGATACTAGATCTCCTCTTCTTAAAGTTGACAACTTAGAGTATTGTTGTCGTTGTTTAACGGAGGTAGTCATATAGATTTTGACATCTTTCATCACTCGACGATGATCTTCTTCTACTCGATGTTGAGCTTCATTGATTTCTTTGTTAGGTATTAATTATAGCACAACCTCCTGTGTTGATGGTGGGATACCTTTGGTTGACATTGAGCCTTTTCATTCTGTTGAATGAACATCATGGTATTCTCCTGAACGTCGTGCACTCGATGTTGAGCTTCATTAGCTTGATGATGAGGTTTCTCGTTCCTTTGTTAGACGAAGCTGATACTTTCCTCTTGGGACTTGCTCCACTAGACGTTGAGATTCCTTTGCTCGATGGTGAGTGCTCCTTAGCTGGATGAAGCTGATACTTTTCTCTTGAACTTCCTTCACTAAACGTTGAGCTTCCTCTGCTCGATGGTGAGCGCTCCTTAGTTGGATGATCTACAAAAGTGAGAGAAGAAAGGCCATCAGATGACCAGCCTATGGCCGGCTAAACACTCTCTGACGCCCAAATCAGTAGATTTTTTGACCAATGAATAAAAACATAAGAAGTGTATGATGCTTTGACATTGTGCTAAAACATCTTTGACATGTCAAGGCAGAATGAGAAAGAGAGAGAGATTATGCATTTTGGCATAATACAAGGAGAGAAGAGAAGAAGTAAAAGTCATCCTTCAGCCTTGGGAATGCTTGGTATTTGTAAAGTTCGGGTTTAGAAACCTGGAAAGTGAAGGCATGGGTTACTCACTAACTTACCCTGATATACTAAGAATCTGAGAAGGAATGAGTCTGATTGATCAAGTGGCTAGGTTGATAGGATATTATGCCGACCTAAGATGAGGCTGACAAGCATGTGCTTGATTGATTTGGTAGCTGGCTCCATCATGTGGTTTATTAAGGTCATGACATCACCTTTTGGTCATGCATTTGATTGTAGCCATCGTCAGTGAGTGACATGTGTTCTAGTGGGTGATAGCTGACCCTTATATCACTATTCACATGTCAGAGGCCCATAACTGATGTTGGAGCTTGACACGTGGAAGAGTTGGTGAGAATAGATCAGCTGATTAATGCATGTCTACGTGTGACCTGAGGGTCGAGGCCTTAGCCTTGGAGGTTGTGGTCATGACATTTAAGGGTCGAGGCTTAAAGCCTTGAAGGTCAAACTCTTGGTCTTAGAGGTCGAAGTATCAACCTTGAAGGTTGAGGCTCTAGACTTGTGTTAGACTAACTAAGGTTAAGTCATGATATTCTTTAGCCTTGTCATGTTAGATGATCAGTCTTGACATGTCAATGGTTATCACTTGATGATTGTCGAAAACACTTGGTGGTTGTCAAAGGTTAAAGATTTAAAATGCTAAGTTAGACACCTTAAAGGTTTAAATGCGTTGGAAGGTCAATCCTAAATGGCTCTTTGGCAATTCAATGCGTCCTACGTGAAATGAGTTAAAAGGTCAAATTTCGTTGTTGAACCAAATTATGACATCAACACTGTATGCACAAATTTAGACCCTTTTCAATGTTTTTTTTTCAATGCTTATGGTTGATGCTATATATAGTAAATCCTAAATTCTGTATCTTTAATGTGGAAGTTGGATTAGCAGTACTTGTTGACGACATCTAACAACAACATTGCTTCATTTGGTTGCATGAAATAACTTGTCTCTGTAGCTTGAAAGGGCTTGGAATTCGCTGACATGGACAGTGAAACTGAGCTTAGTGACGTCGGTTTTTCGAGGTATAACATCTCCATCTGATATGTCCCAGATGAGTCTCAAGGTGAATCTCTTGCTATTCTTGAATTAGGGACGGCCAGTAACTTGCGGTTTCATAGCTAAGAGAAAATTTTCGTTTTACAACTAATTGTCGACACAGTGATACATGAGAAGCATGCATGAACTTATAAGTTATAACTTATTAGTACTTTATAGTGAATTTTTTGGTTGTGTTGTATTGTAGGAATCAAGTACAAGTGACAGCACCTTTCAGCTGTATGAGCAACTAAGTTCCTCATATCCCTCCCTCCTGCAACCTCTTATACATGAACGATATACCGTAAGTACTTTTCGATCGACAACAATACCTCTGAAACTTCCAACATGTACGTACGTACATGACACATATCTTTATGATCAAGTCTGAATTGTAATGAGTAACTATTTGATTGTGAAAACTGAAAACATTAGAAGTTATGTGCATTCTTTTGTTCTATTGTTTTTCTTTTCAGTACCTTGCATGGTCTTTAAAGAGGAGCAAGGCTGTCAATAAGAGTAAGAGAATGGTGGGGGTTATCGGAAAAGGCCACATGAATGGTGTAATCTATGCACTCCTGGCTGACTCAGGAGACTTGCGGTTTCGAAACCTTGTAGGAGGACAGAGGCCTTCATGGAGTTCTAACCATGCTGCTTCTAATGGCTGGGCTGTGAAGTTTCTCAAGGACTTGGTTAGAGATACTATCATTGGCATTGTCTTGTGGCATTATATGAGCAGATAAAAGGTGGATTTATAGAGTAAAGTATAATTTGCTGGTGTTAAAAACATTTCCATACTGCTCAAGGTTGTTTTGGAAACAGAAGTTGGTGAAAACATCTGTCTTGTGTAAACAATTTTTCATGAAACAATGGGAGGGGATTGATTGATGCTTCCATATATACTTATCTGGTAAATAGATTCGTTTAAGCTTGAATCCATGGGCGGATTGTGGCTTTCCAGTTTAGATTTTGGCCAGCCACTGGTATTATGTGAGGTATAATCCAATGAGCCATGTAATTAATTTTGGGATAAGGATGTAATAAAACGATACCTGTGACAGTTTTCCATCCAGGTAACAATAACATAGTTAAGCTTAGAATGCAAACAAATTAAAGGTGCTGGATTTCATGTGACAGGGCATTTTTGGTGTGTTGAGAAATATGCAGATTCGTGTTGCTTCTCTATGACAAAAGCAAGAAAGAAAAAGTTCATGCACGTAATTGGATCTTTAAATTTAGCGCGTTTGATAATTTTGTGCTTATGTGAGTATGAACGATTGACGCTAGTATTGAGATTAAATAGTGGACTCTTCTAAACCCTGTTGTTTTTGGTTTAGTAACTGTGGTTTTGATAGAGCCAGCCAAACAGATTTTACCTACTAGATGCCTAGATTCAACATTGAGAAAACAAAAGGATAAGTGTAATTTTGTACAAAAACAAAAGCATGCTATACTGGACTTCATTTTCAACTTTTGCATTACGAATTACTATGTGAAATTTAGTTGGCATTCAGTTATCTTTCTTGATATGAAGATGTAATATCGATTGTAATGAAAATTAACGGTAAATTTGATTATACTTTGGTAATAACTTTCAGAAACTCTAGATTGCTGGTGATGTGATGATTGACATTATGCAATATTTACGAAATGTAATAGTTTCTTCAAAAAATAGCCTGTTGACTTTATTAATCTAATGTACGGTTTTTAATGCCAGCGCACTTGTGTACGAGTTACTTCAACAGACTAGTCATTTTAAGTTCTTAGCTATTTTAGAGACCGAATTTAGTTTTTTTTATTATCAATTTTACTAGCTTCAACAGACTAGTTATTTTATGTAAGTGACTACCAATTTTAATTTTTAGCTAACTCGCAAGCTAAATATACAAGGTCTTACAAAAGACAAAAAAATGAGGAAACAGAAAGCGATAGTCTTGGGATCAACAAAGTTATGTCTGTTGAGTCGTTAGTTATTGTGATAATGTTGGTAGTTATCAATACGTTAAATTTTGTTAGGTTATTGAACTGATAGTCTCGGGACATTCTCTTATGTTTTACTCTCATTTGTCAAGTATACTGCTTCATTTTGTATACATTGATGCAACTTATATGTTCTGGTAATATTAATCAATACATTCGTAAATCCAACAATCAAGATGATTTTAACTCAAACACTAGCCACTAGAGTTTCAAAGTGACACTTATGAGTGATTTTCTAAATAAAGTAGCTAGTTTGGATAGTTACATGTGTAACAAAATGCAGACACGTTAACTCGATATGCAAGAGTAACTAGTTTGTCCGTGAAGATCATTCATATTTTCTTCAATGAAACTAACAAAAATGCTAAGCTCTTTAGTTCTCTACAAATCCTGCCACTGTTCAAATGTATAATGGAACTCGAAAACATGAAAATTGTACTCCTACATTGGTATATTAATCCTATATGGAAGAGTTTAAATTAGAAGATTGCGAATCTCTGAGGATAAGAACTCTATGCAAGAATCCCCTATCTTTGGTAAAAATGTAATAATTTTTATTTCACTCTAAAATTCTCCATTAATTAGTGTGAAATGTGAAGGGGGGTAATTCATGGATATCCTCCCTGTAATCTTTGCTGCATGCAATCTATCTGGGAAATACAGTAGAAATAACTCAGATCTGATTTTTTTCTTTTTCAAAAGAAAAAAGGAGCAGTGACCTCTTAACACTTGTAACAGCTTCATTTGATGTGGATTGGACCTAAGCATCCTCTTGTATTATATATAGCCCATTTGAGATGAAGGAATGCACCAAAATCATACCATTTAAGCATAAAAATGTATACAGAGGGAGGTGTTGAAGGGACGCAGTACTCTGCCAATATCAATATCTTGCTTGTCGACGATGATATCACCACTCTAAACATAGTTTCTGCAATGCTCAAAACATGGAGCTATGAAGGTATCAATGTTAGCCATCGAGTCATGAGGACTCCACGATTGGCCTTTTGTAGATCTGGATTTTTTATGAGTTTCTCCTTGGCCTTTGATACTCGATTCAATTTTTGCTTCAGATTTTGATTTAGCTAACCCTTAATTTCCCCTCGCACATGAGTGGACTGAGACCTTATGTCATGAAAAAATTATATGTTTTTTGCATCTAGCTAGTTCAATTCATGAAAGTTTCATCTGTAAGCAAGATTTCAATTTGTATTTGATGTTTTTCTTAATTCTTTATAATTTGAAATCGGTTTTCACTAGAGTTGTTTGTCAATTGTGGTGGTTTTATTAACCAATTACACTTTCCTCTTCATTAGATCTTAAATCCCTAATAGATATGTTTGTGTGCGAGTGGAAATTGAGGATTTTAGCACCATCTAGTCCTTGTTTTTCAATTGACTAGGTTGATGGCTCCAAATATATTTTCGATCATTTTCCACCCTATATAACCAATTCTTGATTATTTTTAAGTAGAACTCCAATTTCTTTATACTTTTTTATCATAAGGTTTTGGCCGCGAGATGATAAAGAGGTGCAAAAAATTAGGGGGCGAATGTGATGCATCTTATGAGACATCATTCAATGTATTCTGTTCATATACAAATATTCTACTGCATGTTGTACATGCATGCATCCGACCCTTACACAGATTATATGCATATAAAATCCTTTTTTGCTTCTAGGATGTTTAAGTGTTTAACATAAAAATAACGTTCTAATATCAGTTGTGAAATTTGATCAACTATTTCACATAGTAATATGTTTTGTTTGCCATAAATGATTCCAGTTGTGACTGTTCCAAATCCTATCGATGCTCTTTCCATTCTTCGAAAGGGAAAATGCTCCTTTGATCTGGTTGTCACAGATCTCCACATGCCTCAGATGAATGGCTTGGAGTTGCAGAAGCTAGTACATGATGAGTTTGAGCTACCCGTAATTAGTGTGTTCATGTCTTTTGAACTCAATATGTTGAATCCATTTCTTATTTTGTTTGATCGATATATTAATTTTCCTACTCAATGGGAACAGTGATGTCTGCTGATGACAAAGAGAGCGTGATACTGAAGAGTCTAGAGGGAGGAAGTGTGTACTATATAGTAAAGCCTGTGAGCAGAGAAGACATACAAATGGTGTGGAAGTGTGTTCTTCAATCTAGGAAGAGCAGATCCCCCAGTGTCATCCTCGAGGAGATAATGGACGTCGGCGCATCGGGAGAATTTGCTACCGGCCAGCTGCTGCAGGGTCCTGGTGAGCTCGAGGACTTAGATTGCATATCCATCAACAATGACGTCAATCACAAGGAGGATCACAAAAAGGGACAGTCCGGTAAGAAAAAAACGCGTAAGAGGGATAGGAATATGGACGATGAAGAAGATGATGACGGTGAACATGATCGGCGTTTGCTTGCCAGAAAGAAGACGAAGATCGTGTGGAGTAATGCACTTCACAATCACTTTCTGCTGGCCATCAAACATATAGGCTTGGACAGTAAGTTTGTATCATACTTTTCACTCTTTGATTAATTTTTGGTCCATTAATAGCTATATATTGTTTACATACGTACAGAGGCTGTGCCAAAGAGAATCCTCGAGTTCATGAATGTTCCTGGCTTGACTAGAGAGAACGTAGCCAGCCATTTGCAGGTTTGTGTTTCAAGAAGTCTATATATTAGTTGATTGATGAAAACATATACATACATACATCGTTTAACAATGGTATCCATGAAAACCAATTTGCAGAAGTACCGTATGTTCTTGAAGCGGGTTGCGGAGAAAGCTAGATTGTCAAAGTGCTTGTCTGAGAGGCTATTCAGGTCAAGCTTGGCATTTGGTCTTCCAACCACAGCATCTTTCAACCATGTCCAACGAGAACAATATGCCGAATACCTGAAACAACAACTGCAGATGAATGAAATGGGACTCGCACCATCATTGCATAATACCCTAGCTTCTCTTGGTACTTCCCACCTTGGATCGAGCTCGTTCCAATATCCGCTGCATTACAATCAGCAACCAGCAGCTCTAAACCTAGCTAGCAGCGACCCTCAATGTCACCAACTCTTTGGTTCGGGGCAGTCGCGTCTCTTGATGAACAATACTCTTCAGCAACAACGTCCTGTTCAGCTTGGTAATGGAATGAACATGTTTTCTCAAGCAAACCAGGGACCCGGTTTTGGGATGCAGATGATGAACAGCAACGATGGACACATCGGAGGCTGTGGCAGTCTGATGAATAATGGTGGAAATGGCCTTATGAATGGCGGTAACAACTGGTTGGACATTTACTCACAACAAAGTCAAGCCAAACAGCTTCACAAGGCACTAACTTTCACCTCTAACCCATTCAATTTTGGGAACACACCCAGAGTTTCATCTCCAAGCATTGACAACATGATGACTCCTATGAACAACGCTAATTGGGGGCCAAGCTTTGGCGGCAGAACCAGTCAACCTGCCGGTGGATTCAACAATATATTGAACGGTGGATATAATGGATTGGCCATCAACAATGAAGTTGTCAATGGAATTACGAACGGAGTTCGTAATGTCAACCTAAACGGTACTACTTGCAATGCACCAACACTAGGGAATATTGGGAGTAATGTTTCTTCTTCTAGGTTTGAGACTAGTACTGCAAACCCATTTGCACCAAGAAACATTCAGCAGCAGCAAAATGCTTCACTATTGTTGTCACCAAATGGGTTGCAGCCAAATCAGTATGGTATGTCATCAAGTGCTGGTGCTGGAAACAATGATTATTCCTTTAGTGCTATAACGAACAACTCCACGAGAAATTTCAACATTTCTCTGGCCAATGACAACGATGACATCATGATGATCAATAATCTGGTCTTGCAGCAGCTCGAAAACTGCCAGCCTCCTTCCCATCAGGTACATATATGACGATGACAATATTTCTCTTTTTTAGTTTCAAAAGGCTTGCATTGTATTGAATGCATATTGTTTAATCTTGTCATATTCATTGCTGTGTGTAGAAACAAGGTGGGAAAGAAGTTCCTGTCAACTTAAGTAGCATGCTATATCATGACAATGTTCCTGCACCTAATCCTACAATCGATGCACAAGTTCAGCTGAACCCTAATCATGCTGCCTATGGTCTAGCTCAGCAGACCCCTAATCATGTTGCAAATAGTCGAGTTCAGCTGAACCCTAATCCTTCTGTGAATGGCGAAGTTCATCTGCTTAACATGGCGAATCCTTTTGCGAATGGTCGAGATCAGCAGAAGCCTAATATTAATGCAAATAGTCAATTTGAGCTGAACCCTTCACCTACTCCTACTGTCCACCCCCAAGTTCAGCTTAATTCTGCTGTGAACAATGAAGCTGAACTAGACCCTATCCGTTTTTTGAACAATCTAAACTCTAATCCTGCTGCCAACCAAATTGGTAACCCTAACTTGAGCTCTAGTTCTGCTTCCAACAGTCAGCTTGGTGATCAGCTGAACACAACTGCCAACCAAGTTGGGAACCCTAACTTGTTTGGCTTTGGTTCGTACCATAAGGAAGATAATTATGCACCTGATGATGAGCAATCTTGGAGCCTGGTAATAAGACATTGCACCCGCCTAGCTATATAACTAATTTGGGGAATCCGAACCCTTATCATGTATCCATATTGTTTATGATACACTAATCTGGGCAAATATACTGTAACTGTGTGCAGGGAGAGCAAGGAGGTAATCAACATATGCTCAACTCGGACTTCACTAGCAACATGTTTCAGTCGGATGACTATTCTAGTCTACTTGATCAACAGTTTGCTTCTCAGGCAAGTAGTCAAGGACTCGAACTATAATTACCAAGTCAGATGATCCTCAGTGGTAGATTAAGAGTATGAGTTCGACACGTCTAACCTGATCAATTTTATTTGGCATATATTCCACAACATCGTTTTTAGCCAACTTCGGGTTTGTGATGCCACATAGAGGCACAAAAACAAGAAAGCAGTTGTGGGAGCTTCTATATATATATTAGAACTTGTGAATTTTGCTAATGAGGATTGTGGTTTCACTTGCAGGATGGAGATGATGATTTCCTAAATGCTCTAATTGGATTTGGTAGCTATTGAAGGGAGATGTATGACGGAAGCATGTATGGATATGGGTCAAAATTCAGTATTAACCCCCCTTTCTTTACTATTCGCTTGGATTTGGATTATAATGCTTGAACTACAGAATTAAGGACGTATGTTGAAGTATAATGTTATATACATGTACTAATTATTATAGTTATGATGATGATCAAGTTGGTAGAATAATTGAATTTGACTATCCTATGATTCCTATCTCGTTGAGACTTGATTAATAATTGTGCTGAGATTGCTTTTGAAATGTAAAATATACATGACACGGAGGATAAACTAATGCATGCCTTTGTATATAAAAAAAATTATGCCTTGTAAAAAAAATGTTTGCTCTCACTCTTGCTCTAGCTAGCTCTCCCTCTTTATGCTTGGATAATACATATATGAAATAGAGCATATACTTATGCCTTGTAAAAAATGTTTGCTTCCCCTCTTGCTCAGTGCTCTATCCCTCTTTATGTAAACTTGGAACTTATAATGGCCAGGGTATAGTTTTCTAAGTTCGTTGGTAAGTCTTTTGATGTACACATACGTTTTGTTTTGGAGATCACGCTTATTACTACACATTTTGTATGGTTGGACACTTCGTACCGTAATCCTTATCCCTTTCCGGTCCTGTACCAAAAATTGGCGGGACGAGACAAAATTTTAAAATGACGGTACCGTACCGTCCTGATAGTTTAAAAAGGGGATAGAAAGGGACAGGACCGTCCCGACTCGAATTAGATTTTGAGTTTTGACCAAGTCAAAACGAGTTAAACGACGTCGTTTCCTTTTTTCTTCTTATTTTTGGTCTAATCCGAGTTGAGCCAACTGGACCGACTAGGCCGATTTTTCACCGACTAGCCTAATTTTTCCTGACTAGCTTGATTTTTCCCCGACTAGCCCGATTTTTTACCGATTTTTCTCCCCGCCGACTACACCAAAATCGCTTCAGTGACTAGCCGACTAGTTGCCGACTAGGCTGAGTGTTAGAACATTGATTGCAAGTTCTAATTAGACAAACTTACCCAACAAATCTTCAGTTTAAAAAACTAGCCGTTGAAATTTTATCTCCACATCTAACACAAAATCCATACATGTACCATATTCTTTTCTTCTTTATAAACCAACACACCACAAAAGCTTTCTAAGAGATTCATTTATCAAGAAAAATAAGATCAAGAAATCTTTGTGAGTGGGATTTTGAGATCCATTCTAGATTTAGAATCATGGTTGTTGGTCGTTCTGTTGCTTGCAAGTATTTGAGAAAGGCATGTCCGGAAGATTGCATATCCGCTCCTTATTTTCCCCTAACAATCCTCAAAGAATTGAGAATGTCCATAGAATCTTTGGTGCCAAGAATGTTCCCACGCTGAAGGTACTATTCATGGAACGTTATGTATACATACTTGTGTCAAGTCATCACCAATATATCTCACTAGAGCAGTGTACTTGGGAAGTAATTTAGATGTGTAAATTTTAGCGTTGGTACTCAAACTCTTGTGACACGGTCAAAGTGATACCAAAATTTATAAAACTACTAATATGGTACCCAAACTTCATTTTCGCTACCAACGAAATGTCTGAGATCATTTTTCATTACGAAGTCGTTTGTTTGATGACGCGTCTCGTATGAGACCCGCCAAAAATATTTCTTGTCAGTAGATAACCACATCATAGTCCCTGAACTCTTCTAAAATAATCAATGTGGTACCTAGAATGAAAACTCAAATTTTTCATGTTCAAACTAAGAAAGAAAATAGACCCGCAAGATATAATTTTGGATATTTTGAAAAGAAATGGGATATATGAAAAGTTTAAATGGCATCTAAACCCTTAACGAAAAATCTTTAAACCATAAACTCTTGAAAAAATGAGATATGCGAAAGTCTGAAAGTCATCTAAACTCTAAATCGTCGACGAAAAATCTCTAAACCCTCAACGAAAAATAACCTTCTGCCTATCCTAGATCTTATTTCCTTCCAAAATCTCTAAAATTAAATCTTGCAGATCCATTTTCCTTCTTAGTTTGAACATCGAAAACTTGGATTTTCATTATGGGTATCACATTGATCATTTCTAAAGAGTTCAGGGACTACTGATGTGGTTATCTACTGATAAAAAATATTTTGTGTAGGTCTCATACAACATACGTTATCAAACAAACGACGTTGTGATGATAAATGACATCAGACCTTTTGTTGGTAGCGAAAATGAAGTTTGGGTACCGCATTGATAGTTTTGTGAGTTTATGTATCACTTTGACCATGCCAGAAGAATTTGAGTACCAGTGATGCTAAAAACTCTTTAGATATACTTTAACGTGTTATTTCATATGATTTATAAGGATTTGGAACCATTACAATTGTATTTTTGAGCTCAAGCCGCCTTATGTTATGAGGCTGAAACTATAATACCAAATTTTGTGTAAGTATGTGCTGTGATTATTTTTCACTTGCAACAACAAATACATAACATAGAATCTGAACTAGCCAAAATACGTGCTGAGATTGCCATGCTTAACTATAATGGACAGGGACAAGCATATAAGTACTAATCAAGTTCATGAGGATCAAGTTGGTTCTTCCTCCAAAGCTCCTAATTGGTTTATTTGATCAGATCACTTGACCATAGTAATCAAATTAAGCTATAAAGAGCTTGAATTATATATTTCTTTTATTTTTTCGGTTTCTCCTTTGTTTTATTTCGGTCACTATGTTTGAATGTATTTCAATGTAGTTCAATAAAATATAATAAAGTTAGCTGATAATAAATATTGATTTTTTTGAAATATAACCATAGGTTTTCATTGATAGACAAAAGCCATAATGACATCATACAAGTGCCTTGAAAAAAGGACAATCAAGCATCATTACATTGAAACCTTACGCTCATTTTAAATCTGGGGATCACAGGATTCCGCTATCATCTAACGTGATCTGGACCGCCCACTCGTTGTCGTCTGCTCTATCACCATTCTCTTAGAAAACCCTAGCAGAGAGGGGCCGACAATTTATTGTACAATAAATAAAGAAACTGAAAATATTCACTAGGACCCAACAATGAAACCCTAGCCCAATTTCCAGCCTAGCTACCAGCCACACTGATAGGTGCATTTTATTCCGTTACTAAATGTGTTTTTGTTCTTATAAATGCAAGTTTTCAATAATATCTTGCATACTTTTTGAGTGATTTAGCCAGAGAATCTGAATGAAGATTGAGTGCATACCTTATGAGAATTGATTCATATTTGTCTGAAACATGCTGAGCTTAGCCATCATCATTGTTCTTTCATGTCCTACATGTAAATAGGTGATCTATACATTACAATTAGCTTTTGAACTTCATGGAATAATTTTTGATTGAATGCTAATTTTGATGCCATAAGATTGGAGATCCTAAAACAATAGTTATGGGCAATAGAGTTGGTTGTGTGTATTTAGTCGTTTGTTTGATTTTTCTAAGGGACTAGCAAAAACTAAATGTGGAGGAATTTGATAGGCGCAATTTATGTAACGTTTTTAATGTGTTTCCTACCCTATTTAGTTATGTAATTCCTTTAACAATATTCATTTTAACTTATTTTATGTTGTTAGGTTGCAAATAAAGTCAAGTAACATAAAATAAGCCAAAAAGAGAAATCTAGATGGAAAAGGAGTCCATGTTGTTCAAGGAAAGAAATCCTAAAAGCTGTCAGAAATTATCCATCAACTTCGACAGAAGATTGTGATCAGCTCACAATGATCTAGGTGATGAGCCTTATATCAATAGAAAGCTTGAAGAGTCTAGTTTCCAGAACGTTTCTCGGCTCGTCAATACTTATTTTGGAAAATAAGTTATGATCATTTTAGTGACCAAAAGTCAGTCTGCCTGAATTTCAGATTTGGATCGGAACTTCAATTTCAAGACTCAAATCATATAGACAAGTCCATGAATGAAAATTAGGGTTCCCTAACCCTAATTGAAACTGCTCATACGTGCACTATATATAGAAGGTGTTGGAGACGTGAAAAGTATCTATCTTTTGTCGTTCAACGACCGAGACACAGCTCTGTCGTCTCTTCTCCTAAACACCTTCTCGAAAATCATCTTTAGTTCTTAGGATTTCTTGCTGTAACTTTATAGTCTAGACTTCTTCATCGTGCTGTGACGTTTCGATTCATAATAAAAAGTGTAATCTATTCTTAGACTCATGTATTTCGTTTCTTATTTACATAATTCTCTTAGTTTCTTTGTTCTTTTCATGTTTTTGAATTGGAATTTTGGGTGAGATAAACATGTGTTTTGAGTTTTCAGATTCATGTTAGTTTTGTTTTTAGGTCACCTAAAACTGAAACAACTTGATTACATGATTACATGAGTTTGAAGGATGTGCAAGAGAGATAATCACATGTATATAGTAGCTTATGATTTGTTTTTTTTAGTTTAAGATTTTCGTCACTATTCTGTCCCTCGCTTTCTTATATTTTATTTTTATATCAAATGAACTCTGAATCTCTTGAAATTTTTTTAGATGTTCATATTTGTATGCAATATATCTATGTAAATTTTGGTAATTTTCTGAGTAGTTTAGGTTAGGTTTTTATTTAGGTTTTTGACTGCTATTCGTTAGGAACAATTGTCACTTTTGTAATTACTTTTAAGTTATAATACTTGTTTATAATTGTTGTGATTTTTACTAACGCTTATTTTGAAGGTACCCTCAATTCCCAACCCTATACGATACCCTACTTGCTCAATGCTACTAACGATAAAAGGCTTTATTTGATGCAGGCTTAAAAATCCGTTGTCACACACCTAGGTTGCATATCCAAGGACCCAACCCAGAACAACCCAACATAAGAATAAGGGGAGAAAAACTGAAGGGCCAAACCCTGAGCCTAATAAACGCAGCCTAGGACCCAACCTCTAGGCCCAACTCCCCTTCTTCCTCCCCTAGTCCTCTAACGTCGGGTCCACCTACAGAACGACAATCCGGTGGTCTCCACCGGCCCTCCGCCATCAACCAGGTACAAAGGCCCAAACCAAGGTTGCACCCTCGATCAGAACTTGCCATGCACACAAATCAGATTCGTGCTCGAGCAGAACCAATCAAACATATTAGGAGGAAGCCGGTCTTGAACAACCAATCGACTGCCGTCCTTCACGATCAAAGCAAAACCATTGGATCTCTGAGGGTTCCAGATCATCAGTGCTCTTACCTCGCTGCCATAAACCAACGCCAAACAAGACATGCTGCCATAGTTGAGATCCTCTCCACGATCTAGAATCAACTCAGTAAGCAGGGAACCTAAGAGAGTCCTTGCTGCCACCATAATCGTTGTCGCCAAACCAGAATCGCTGTCGCCGAACCGGAACACAGCCAAAGCTTGTCTCCCTGCCGCCATCGTCGTTCCCCTACAAAATCCAGAGACCTTGAGATCTCCTCGCCGCCAAAGAAACCCTAGGGTTTCAGTTCTCAAAGCAACTCCGAAGGATAATGAGTTTTGTTCGACCACACCCAGAAGGCAACGGTGTGGCCGGAGGCCAGCAACCGCGCCACGGTGGAGTCAGAGGGAGAAATATATTCTTCTGAAAAACCCTAGAGTTTCTCTCTCTTGAAAGTCAGAGAGTTTTCACTTGTGTTGTGATAATAATTATTGATATGAAACTCTATATGTATTATAATGTGTTTCGATGTCCAACTAAACTCACTCGTAAAGGCCAAAACCAATAGAGTGACGCTAGTGTATAAAGTGTATTTAACTATTTATACTCTTCCCACAAGCTCATTTATACCCAATTTCATCAAACAAATTGCAGCTATTATATCAATTATAACAGAAACCCAAAAAGAAAATGGAAAATGTAGCGGAAAAAAAATTGATAGAGGACAGAAGGTACGAATAAGCGAAAGTACAGGGTCTTTTTGGACAATATCCAAATTTCCAAAACTCGGGGCTTTATATTTCGGTCAAATCGAAGATACTATCACAAACAGACGCATCTCACAGCGCTAGGGTTTGAGCTCCGTCACTCTCGAAATCTCCGGCGTCTGACTTGAGGTAGGAACCCACCGGAATCCGATCTTTATTTCCTTAGCTGTAATCTTTTAGCTGCTCTTGGTTCAAATTCGAAATGCATCGCTTTTCATATAGTGCTTCGTTGTTCCAGAAATGGGGATCTAGCAATTAGGTCATGCGTAGTTGTAGATCTGGCTCTGTTGTTTCTTGATCTGGTTTTGAATTGATGTGGATTTTATTTTGGAGGTGTTTATTCTTGGATTATGGATTGGTTTTGGGGTTTTTATTAATTGAATTGTAGTTGCTGTGTGTTTTGATTTGGTTTAAATGAATTTGGAGGTCGGGTTTTGGTGAAGTGTGTAATTTTCAGTAAATCTTGAGGCTCAGCTCAAGAAAGATTATGAAATTAGTCTTGTAGTGTAGCAGTCTATAAAGAAAATGGAATGGTGATGCGATTCGGTGAATTAGGCAGTGTAATATGATATGCTTCGGTGATGGATTGGATGAAGAGTTATTTTGGTCTTATTTGAATGGTGTATAATATTGTTCAGCATGTTTATTAACTGTTCATCTTGCTTGTTCCAGGAAATGAGGCCCATTTTTTGTGGGAATTTTGAATATGATGCGCGACAGAATGATCTGGAGCGGCTTTTTGGAAGATACGGGAAAGTTGATAGGGTCGATATGAAGGCTGGTGAGTTCTTGTGCTCATCTTGGGTTGGTTACCTTTCCATCTGTCTGAAGCTTATAATTTATTAACTGTTGGGTCATTCTCGTTTCCACGTGCTGCTTATTTTTCCACAATCACTCTGTTTTTCACTTGCAACACAAATTATAAGTTGCAACTCTTTTTAATTAAAAAGGAAATGAGACATTTTCATTAAAAATATATAGTTAAATTTGTATTTTTGGGCTATTAGCTTTTATCATTAACGTGTATGAGCTTCCAAAACCCAGCATTTGTTTTTAATGAGTTTTAATTTGCCTAAACAGTTAGGAAGATTATTGTGTGTTGATAATTTAATTGGACATTTTCATGTGTCTCGTTTGCTATTCAATTCCAAAACAAGAGATCCAAATCTGTGCATATGCATGTATTCTGCACTGATTGTCCACTGATAGTAAGGATCATATAAAACTGGCATGCCCTGGAGGTTACAGAAACAAGGAAATGCATCCGTGCCTTATCCGTGCGTCTCACCTATGCCCCTGCTTCTTCGGCAGCCCAACCGAATAATCATTCCGAGCACATGCTCCGCGGCATCCGTCTTCCGTTGTTGAGTTCCTGTGGGGGTTCAGGATACGTTTAAGAAAGAAGCATGTATTATATGATGCATATACCCCCATACTCAACATTTTCTTTGACGCAGGATTATCTTGGGATATCCATTCTCTTCCAGGCTAGTGGATGGGCTCTACAGAACTCCGTTTCTTGCCTGTGACAAGATCCCTCTTATTGTTTTGAAGAAGAGTCATTCTGACCTGCAATGGCACTACCACCATTCCTCTTTCCACAGTCACCATTGCCTTTCATTCCTCATGACTTTCGCCCAGCCTTCAATTTCAGACATGTTTCAAGATTGAAACTGTCCTGATTTGACAGCAAAGGCAGCAGATTAGATGGAGAAGGCACCATCTTTACACTGACCCACCATGAGACATTCACTTTTGGATTCTTGTCCCTTGACATCACTTAGTTCATTATAAAAGGTCTGTTACTAATTTTATTGGTCACTTAGTTTTTGGATTTCCGGGAGGTTGCCAAACTTTTAAATTAGGATAGACTTCAGGGTGGCTTGTTACATTGGCAAAGGGTGGAATGCTGTCTCTTCTTGAAGCATCCTTGTCGAGGGAACTCTTACCTTCGTGTCGTATGACAGATATGGGATTTGATTTCAATCTATTTAGAGTATTTTACCTTACTGTTTTGTAGGTTTTGCTTTCATTTACATGGATGATGAGAGAGACGCCGACTATGCGATACGGGGACTCGATCGGAGAGAATTTGGTCGGAAAGGACGCAGGCTTCGTGTTGAATGGTCGAAGGTATCCAGTGTGAGTACCCTTTTATCACTCTTCGCTTTGTAACTGGTTGTGTGGTTTGTTTCAATTGTATACAGTCTTAAGCACATTTATGTATATTGCAGCATGATCGTGGCTCTAGAAGACCGGGTGCTTCAAGAAGGTCTTCAACTATCACAAGACCATCAAAGACCTTGTTTGTCATAAATTTTGATCCATATCACACCAGGACCAAGGATTTGGAGAGGCATTTTGATCCATATGGGAAGATAATAAGTGCAAGGATCCGAAGGAACTTCGCATTTGTTCAGTATGAATCACAGGAGGATGCTACAAGGGCACTGGAGGCTACAAACATGAGGTGGGTATTTGATAATTCAACTTTTTTTCCGGCAATTAGACTTCCTGCTAGGTTTCAATCAAAACAGGTTCGTTTTTCTTCCCTGTTAACTCTTTACTTAGTTTAACATTTGCTGGATTTGTGTTTTCTGCAGCAAGCTGATGGACCGAGTTATATCAGTTGAATATGCAGTTCGTGATGATGATGAAAGAGATGGTTATAGCCCTGAAAGGAGAAGTCGTGATAAGTCACTAGAGAGAGGCCGAGACAGAAGAAGATCCCCAAGTCCCTACAAAAGAGAGAGGGGAAGCCCTGATTATGGCCGTGGCCCTAGTCCTGGTCCATACCGAAGGGAGAGGAGTAGTCCTGATTATGGAGGTGGGGCAAGTCCTGGTCCATTCCGAAGGGAGAGAGCAAGTCCTGAATATGCCCGTGGGCGTAGCCCGAGTCCTTATCGGAGGGAGAGATCTGATCATGGGAGGTTCTCCAGTCGTAGTCCCCGAAAAGAGAGGGTGAGTGCTGATCGTGGCCGTGACCGCAGCGGCAGTCATAGCCCTTATGTTGGAAGAGATGTGGCTGCTACTGAAAATGGTCACGCTCCAAGCCCTAGTCCCCCTCATAAGAGAACTAGAGCTAGCCCTGAAAATGGTCATGGTCCCAGCAGTAACCCTTATGAGGGAGACGGGGTCAACAGCCCCGAGGAAGGTCGCATTACAAGTCCCAACTCAGTGCCTGATGTCAAGGACAGCCCCGATTATGGTGGGCCTGAAAGCCCCATGCATGAGAGATATAACAGGTTTGAATATGAATCCAATAACTGCAGTTTTAATTTATGCTTGCATACTGAAGTACTTATTTGCACACTGTTTTTAACTGCAGCCGGTCACCCCAAGCTGAGGAGGAATGATCTTGGTGGTCTGTACTAGTGTGTGTCTGGTGACGACTGGAGTCGGAGCTATGTCTGTTGCAATTTGTAGTTCCCAGGACATCTTATGTGGTTTCGATCAAGAGATCTGTAGTTTCATGTAGCCTAGTATTTAGCATTTAGATGCCTGTGTTGTAGCTTCTGCTTAAAACCTTGAAGGAACTTATTTCGATTATTGTTTCTGAGCATGACAGATTGCCCCCATTTGGCACCAGTTACATTTTATGTTGGATTTGTTGAGTTTTATCTTCAGCAATATGATGCTTTTCGTATTCTGATCATGTTATAGCCAAGTGTCCTAAACATTCTACCCTTTGAAATGCAGAATCAAGTATACCATGACGTGAACTGTAGTATCATAGCACAATTTTGTCATCAACATTCTACCCTCACTGTAAGCTCCTTTCGGTTTCCACTGTTACCTGCGCAGTGCATCTGGAGGCCTTTGGAGAGTGCCGCTCTCTTCTCCGATTGATACCATACTTGTTTCGGGTTCTTTTTCGATCTCGGTTTCTCTAACTTGGACACGGTTGCGGAGACCAGGTAAACCAAGTTAGCGGAAGTACTAGATTGACTAGATTCCACTCGTCCTGTTATTACCATGCGTCTTATCCAAGTCGGTAAATGATTCTGCGTTAAAGAATATGACCGTTTTACGCGTTTCGATCAGATATTTAAATATGAGGCCAAAAATATTACGGACACGTGCGAATCAGCACATGTGTGAACAACCAAATTCTTATCAATCCCAATCATATTTCCAAATCCTAAATTCACACCCTGTCTGAGGGGTCTGTCTCTTCCCTCACACTAGCACCCAAATGGGAATGGCTTTCGGTGAAGACAATAAGCTACAAAGTGGCAACAACAATGGCTGTTGTGGAGGTGACAAAGTCAAAAGAGGAATTCTAAGATGCTTCTCTTCTAAGTGCTTCCCTTCTAAGTTGCAATGAAAAAGCACTAGAGTTTAGTTTTATTATAAGCTAGATATAATCATATATACACAGCAAGAATCTGATATGTACTTTAAGACATTTGATCTAGATAACATCCCTTGCTAGCTTCTTTGACCAATCAATGTTAAAGCAATCAAGCTCATCAAGATTCTAGCTAATCAGATCTTGACCCCTCTGGAATTTGGAACTTTATTACAGTTTAATTGTTTTGTTAATGATGGATTCGAAACCGATTACGAGGTTGTAATGACTCATTACCTATCGTTAAGCTTATCTTTTGCTCACTATCTTTTAAGATGTATAGCTTACTTATCTTTTTATCTTTTAAGAATGACAAGACTAAGAGAGTTATGGTTGGATTAGCGGTTAGCTTACTTGTAATCACGCTATTAGTCTAAGACTGTTTCCCTACGTAGCAACGTTCTCCTCCATTCTTAAGATTATAATTAGGGCTGTTGCATAGGATTTAGTTGATTATTACAACTTTCTTGGATCATGTTGAGATCATCATCTTTCGAAACCAAAAATCAAAAGTTTGACAGAAATTTCAGTCTATACTCCGGAGTTTTGTCACTTGGTAGTTTCTGTTGCTATCGTTCCGGATCCCTTTGATTTATGAGGATCGATTGCTTGACATGGTAGTCAAGAAAGTAAAAGAAATGCGACAAACGATTGCTCTTAATACATCATTTTCACCATGTGTCTATTTCTACTGTATAAACTATAGTTTGCGTAAAGTCTTTCTGAGGTCAACAAAGAGTTATCAAGGATCTGAGAAATTCTGAAATAGAATGAAACGAGTGCAGTTGCTTTTCTTGTGGCATGCATGCTTACTGTCGGCAAAGATTCATCATAACATGTATGCATTAGAGGTTTTAGTCGGTGCTGAATTACTTGAATCTGTCATCTTCATCATCACTAGTGTTAGAAACGATCGAGCTGATTTTATTGGATTCCTTTGAGTATTCCACACTGAAGGCATTTCTGTCTTGAGCTTCGATGACAGAAACGACTCCGTGTTCATTTCTGTCTAAGCTGTACGTGCTTATTATTGGCTTGGTCCGTAGTCTTTTCAAATGTTTGAGATAATACGAAGCCAAGCTTTAACTGCAGGGGATTTGGTTTTTTCTACTTTGATGTTATGGTTTTATTAGGGCTGGTTTCGGTTGGTATACCGTGATTTTTTGTCTATACCATGTACCAATTAACTTCTAATTGGTAGACAAAATTCTGTACCAATACCAATCGTCAAAGTCGGTATACCAACTTTGTTGGTACAATTGGTATTGATCATGTACCAAGTTGGTATAAGCTCTTATTTAGAATCTCTTATTCATCCTTACTGGTAGCAATTCAACTTCAAACAAAGTCCAAGAGACCACCAATTCAATCATGAAGTTTTGCACACCAAACAAAGTAGTAATGCATCAATTCAACTCTTAACAACTGAGTATAGAAACCTGGTATTGTACTCAAATGAGAAGGTGAGAAGTGAGAATAGAAGAAGAAAAATATAAGAGAACAAAGATGGTATACAAATGGCACATCACTTTGTATGTTGTTTTGTCAAAAACTCGAAACTTGGTACATACCATGTACCGATGGTATACAAAAATTTCTACCATGTACCAACCGAGTATAGAAATTTGATACGGTACTACCGTACCAAGTTTTCGGTTACCAACTTTTCAGCATACCAACATATTTGATACGGTTGATACACGGTTGGTTGGTTTCACCAAGCCCTAATTTGTCACCCCTAGGTTTTATAGAAGCAGCAGCTACAATTTTCCCACTGTCATTTCCTTCTTTGGGCATTGACAGTTGTGTTGATTTCGACTCATTTTTTGCCATATTTAGCAAAACTCCCATGTCTATCGACCCATTCTTCTTTCCCAAACTTTGCTCTTTGTATACTTCTGTACATTTCCTTTTATTCCCTTGCTTTTTATCGCTATCTTTTTTTGGGGAATGCTAGCTAGGTGTTAGAGGAGTTTTCTTCTTTTCAAGCCTTTATTTTTCCTTTCAATCGAAAAGTGAAATTTAACGTGTTCGGCTTGTTTTCTAAGAACACCTTTTAAAATTTGTTTCTAGCAAAGATACGTAATATCCGACGTGAAATTATCAAATAAGAGACACTACTTGAATAAGAGGGTAACATCAACCGCGTTTGTCAATGATATAGTCATGTGACGAGTTAAAATCATGAACTTTGATCGATGATCTCAAGTGAACTTCAAATCAAATTAAAGTATGAAAGTATATGTGAGCCCTTATATTTATAAATACCAATTATAAATCAATAAGAATTACTAGAATATCAGTACACAAGATTTGTTGACTATAGTGTAAACATTTCTCAAGGAAGTATCAATGCGAGACTTTATAGTATCCTACACTAAATCAATCCACTATAAATAAATAGTTTTCTAGTTTATCAAGCAGTGATATTCATCAACATTCATATTCATATTAACTAGTACAATACTAACCTGATCTAACAACTGATAAACCTATTCCACTCCGTCTGAACTGATGTCTTTAAAAGAAGACTGCACAAACCTTACAAAACAAAGTATCACTGATCTCAATCACAACAATATGACAGATGCAATGATGTATGAATGACAATGAGTTTTTCTTCAATGAAGTCTGCAAAAAACAAATAAATCAAGAAAACACAAATAACAACTCAAGTGCTTAAAGTTGTGTTTGACAGGTATATATATAGGGAGAGAGATACGATCTCCCCTCAAATAAATCTCTAATTAATTGTGATTGAAACACAAAGAAATCCTATAGAAAAACAAATCATTTCCTAACAGATATGTATATCAAATCTTATCACATCCTAATATATCTCTACATCTCAACTCAATCTTTTATTTTTAATCAGTAAAGAAACGTGATATGCATGAAATGCATTTATCTTATGTGATCGAGATCAGTTTCATATGATGAATGAGCCTTTCATATAGAGAATAAACATTTCATATGGCGAATGACGTTTCCATAAGGCGAATAAGTTTTGCATATGACAAATGGTCCTTGCATATGACGAATGGTCTTTGCATATGACGAACAGACCTTGTATATGGCGAACGGCGTCATTCTTCATACTTATGTGCTCAAAATCAGTTTTACTGTGGTAAAATTGTCCGGATATTTTTTTCTAGTCAAACAAGAAAACTCTTTGAAACTGACAGCTTTCAGAATACTTCTTTTCTTGAACCATTCTTTACTTCTTTTCATATAAATATGGATGTCATTATTCTTACAAAGTATGATGAAAGATTGTAAATATAAAGTATCCATATATGATGTGAAAAAGAAAAGGTTGTTATTTTTTATATTAATTATCTATTTTTCATGACCTTTCACTTGGTCAATTAGGGTATCTTCTAAACCTTCACACTAGGTTCAACCGAAAGTTGGACTCATACAATGACAAAGAAAACATGAAGAAACATTCTCCTAATAACTACAAAATGAGGTCGATCGAATGCACTATTGCTCATATATTGACACCAAACACATTCAAAAGCATGGAACTCAAATCTTGGGGTCAAAGTAGATGTTAAAGCCACCCAATATGAAGCATATGAAGAACTTTCTACACGTTTTTATGACTTAAACCAGCGTCTTTGTCTTAAATAATTTGACTCAAAAAAGAAGGCTAGCTTATCACTTGGTTTTGCATGCCCTTTTCATTAGGGATTTAGAATCGAACCTCCCTTGGATTATCTGAGTTTCATAAACATCTAGAAACAGTGAAAGACCAACCCACTCAGCACTCAATTTATGCGTGTTGAGCGATAGATGCCATCCACTTGGCAGTGTTTCTCTATAGAGGAGCGACTTGGAGCAATATATAGGACTTTCAACAGCTTCATCAAATTCATATAAAAAAGACTTCAGAGAGAAAACCCAACAAAAGCCGACTTTTCTATTTTCCCATATTCTGATATTCATCAAGAACCTTCATTATTCTCACAAAAAAAAACAAAGAATCTTCCCATTTTGGTAATGGGGTTGAACCAAAAATGGTGTCATTCAACCCTCAATATTGTCCCATCTCCCAATGGGGAGATGAATTAAGATACCCAATTTCGACAAGGTTTTGAATGGGAGGTTCCGTATTAAGACCCATGTACTTGTGAAGTTATGGTCTGCCCTTGCTTCAGGTACTTCGATTGTTTACCCTTGTGTGCCTGCAGTTGAGAGTTGGCGAAGTCGATAGTGATTTGGGTTCTTACACGGAATGTTAAATATTTATTACTTTTTTTTTCTAGAAATAGGGCCAAATATATCATCTAGATTGGAGTGGTGGTTCTCATTCCTAGCTCTTTATTAATCATAGTAGGTAAGTATATAGAGGGAGCGTATACCTCGCATTACAGCTTACTCATCCTCTAAAAGAAGATCATGAATTATATCAGGCATCTCCTCCATCCAATATTCATCCAACATGGATGTACTAGCAAGGTGTGTTAACTTATGAGCAACACCATTTACTTCTCTATAAATATGTCTGAAAAGAATCAAATCAAAAGAATCAATATAACGCTTACAAACAAAGATAATATTACCCACCTCATACTTCTCCGAGATCACCAAAGCACAGTCATTTTCCAACTCTACTTCTCCCCATTGCTGATGTATAACGACTAGCATCCATGCCCTCAAAGCTTCTGCCTCCACTTGTATAACTGAGTGTGCATATAGAGCAGACTTTGCTAATGCAGTAACACAGTGTCCAAGCTCATCTCTAATCACAACTCCAATACCTCTTCTTTGTTCTTTTGCACTAAAAGCTCCATCTACATTCATTTTGAGCCTTCGTCTCAAAGGGCACGTCCACTTAGCCTGCTTTCTTTTCTTCCTTGTTACAGTGGATTTCGGGTGCACTTTCTGATAATCATCCAAGAGCTTCAAAGACCAGCATGTCACATTAGAGGGGTTACAACTTCCTTCTTTCCACACAATGTGATCAGAAACAAATCCACTTTGTGTTTGTCTAATCCTTCAAACATATACCTCAACCAATCAGACATAGAAGTATCTGGAAAAATCTCATGCTTCAACTGAATAAGGCTGCATTCCCATATGCACTGAGTGACTCTACATTATTTGAAGATGTGTAATCTGGTTTCAACTTCCTTATGACAGAAGCTGCACTTTGGACTTGAGAGATGTACTTTGCGCATTATCGCTGCCCTTAGGGGCAATATATCTCGTGTCAATCTCCATCCAAAACTCTGACCTTTGGTAGAACACGTGCACTCCAAATCTTGTTCCAGAAATCACATGTTGAATTCTCACTGCCCCGAGAGGAGCGTGCTTGATGTTCACAGTTTTGGGCACTCCATCCAACATAGTAGCCACTTCTGACGTTATACACTCTCTTCCTATCAAAATGCCATATAAACTTATTTAGTCGAGACACCCTACTCAATGAAATGTCTGCAATCAACTATGCTTCCTCTTTAGTGAACAATTCCTCCGGTAGTGGCATAATCCACTCCCTATCTTCTTGAACAATGCCATCTTTGACCCTCCAGTCTTCAGTGCCAAACATTGATAGTGAGAATGGTCAAAAAGAATGTGGTAAAGGGATCCATGGGTCATACCATAGTGATGCAGACTTACCATCTCCAATTCTATATCTTCCTCCCATCTCAAGAACCTTCCTTCCACTCAAGATACTTCTCCAGGCAAAAGATGCTTCATTTCCTACACTTGTTTCCATGAAGGAGGAATCTGGGAAGTACTTGGCCTTCATCATTCTTATAGCTAAAGAGTTCGGACGCTTCATAAGACGCCAACCTTGCTTTGTTAAGAGAGTTTTGTTAAAACACTGCATATCTTTAAAACCCATACCTCCTTCTCTTTTCAGCCTGCACATCGTCTACTATGCCAACTAGTGAATCTTTTTCTCCTCTCCCTTGTTTGATGCATCACTGAACACAAATGTTGGGGCAGTTCAAAGCATGACATAACATAAGTATGGATAGATTGTAAAACAGACTATCAGAATTTCTTTCCCGACAAGGCTAAGAACCTTGTCCCTCTATCCATGTGTCTTCTTGTCCATCTTTTCTATTAGGAAGCGAAAAGCTTCATCTTTGGAGTAGCTTAATTTTGTAGGCGGCCCCAGATATTTGTCATGTTTGGCCACTCTAGTCACTCCTAGGGCTTCTACAAGTTCAAACTGAACATCTAGGCTCACATTTTTGCTAAATGAGATGCAGCACTTCTGAAAATTATCTTCTGTCTCAAAAACATTGCATACTTTGAGAGAATGTCCTGCAAAACCTTACATTCTTTTACTTCTGCCTTGAAGAAGATGAAGGAGTCATCAACGAAGAACAAATGAGTAATACATGGAGCCTGAGAACATATGTGCACCCCATGTAGGACCTGCTGTTGTTCTTCTTGCACTAACAGTTGAGAGAAGACCTTTGCACACAACAGAAATAGATATGGGGAGATAGCATCACCCTGTCTAAGACCTCATTCCGGAAACAGTTTTCCTCTCGGTTCTCCATCCAATACAAAAGAGTACGATACTGTTTCCACTGCCGCCATAATCCACCCTATCCATACTCGACAAAACCCTAGATTTTCTATTACCGCCTCTAGAAACTTCCAATCCACTCTATCATATGCCTTGCTCATATCGATCTTCATAGCGCAATATCCACTTCCTTTGTTTCTAAATCTTTTCATATAATAAGAGTTCTCGAAGGCCATCAAAGAATTATCTGATATCAAGCGTTCCGGGATGAAAGCTCTTTGTGTTTGTGAAATCAGGTTCTCTAACATATTCTTCAGTTTATTTGTCAATTACCTTACAAGGTAGAGATCCGCGTGTTTCTGTGGTTAGTGATGTCCGTTATTGACTTACCTTAAATGCTTTTGTATTGAATAATTGATACTAAATTATAGATAGAGTAAATTTCAGCGTCGGTACCTAAACTCTTGTGACACAGTCAAAGTGATACCCAAACTTACAAAACTACCAATGTGGTACCCAAACTTTATTTTTGATACCAACGAAAGGCTTGAGGCCATTTTCCGCCACCGCGTCGTTTGTTTGATGATGTGTCTCGTATAAGACCCATCATAAATATTTTTTGTCAGTAGATAACCACATCAGTAGTACCTTAACTCTTTTATAATGATCAATGTGATACCCAGAATGAAAATCCAAGTTTTTTATGTTCAAACTAGGAGGGAAAGTGGACTTGCAAGATTTAATTTTGAAGATTTTGGAATGAAATGAGATCTAGGAAAGATAAGGTTATTTTTCATCGAGGGTTTACAATTAAGAGACTTTTTATCGAGAGTTTAGTGTTTAAGATTTAGATGACTTTTTTAGACTTTTTCTAGATCACATTTCCTTCAAGGGTTTAGGGTTTAGAGATTTTTTGTTGAGAGTTTAGGGTTTAGATGACATTTAAACTTGGGTTTGAATATGGAAAACGTGGATTTTCATTTTGGGTATCACATTGATCATTTTAAAAGAGTTCGGGAACTACTGATTGAGTTATCTACTGACAAGAAATATTTTTGGTGAGTCCCATATGAGACACGTCATCAAACAAACGGTGTCGTGACGGAAAATGACCTCAGGTCTTTCTTTGGTATAAAAAATGAGGTTTGGATACCACATTAGTAATTTTATAAGTTTGGATATTACTTTGACCGTGTCACAAGCATTTAGGTACCGGTACTGCTAAAAACTCTTATAGATATTCACACACACAAACTGAGATCCGTTTGCAGTAGCATTGATCTTTAAGCTCGCTAACACAGAAAAGTTGCGAACTGAGGTCCACTTGGAGGGACATTGATCTTTTTCTCACTCACACAAAAGTTACAAACTAATATCCACTTACAGTTGCATTGATCTTCACTCATTTTAGACATTGACCATGTGTGAGATTCCTTCTACTCTATAAGTTAATTCATTTACCATGAGTTCTTGATGTACTGAACCATTGCATTGTTTGTTGTTTAACCTCACATAACATACAGATAAAGAACATTAGTCCACTGTGGAGAACATATGTTCTTATGTGGACGATTGCAATTCTAAGTGTCAACAATATCTTCATGTAATTGAAACAACTCCATAAGCTAATACATGACCTGATGATCTCTAAAATGTAAATTGAAATACATTTTAACTCAACTGAAATGCATAAAGGAATATCCTCATATATGATAAAATCTAAAATAGTTATAGTTAGACATATAACAAAGTCAATATCAAAACACCAAAACAAACCCCCAAACTAAAAAGAATTTGAGATCGAATAGATAAAAGCCTTACCATCCCTAAAGAATGCCCCCATAATATCCAAAGAACACATTTTCTGTATAAGTTAACCAAATTGAAGGCCTTTATGTATGCTCCTGCATCACTTCATCCAATTTCCAAGAACTTTTCTTAACAAAATAAAAGCCAATCCGAAAACATGCAAAAGAAAACCATTGTCTTGATTGTGGTTTTCATCGAGTTAGGAAGTTTATAATGCAGAAGATAAATGAACGCTGAACATTAAAGCATAGAAGAAGTACCAATGATTTCATTTTCAAAAATAGCTGAAGTACTACTGACAGGCTTTACATATATACCGATAATAATGTATACCGTCAAACAATAAATGAACACTGTTTTTTGTTTTTGAATAAACCTTTGCCACCATTAATACCTCTAGGAGATAACCAAGTTGCCACCTTCACCCAAATCACCTTCTCATTATATCTCACATAATGTTACTGTCCGTTAGTGTAACCAAAGCAATTCTTCAAATACACACAAAAAATTTGAAGTAGCATTGATCTAAACTTGATATAGATATTAGACCGGTGTGCAGTGCTCATTTCAGGTACCTGTCTTCCTCTAGATAATCAATATGATGTGATCATTTGAGAGCCTAATGTCTCTCGAGAGTTGTCATTTTCCGATAGTTACAATTTACTCAGACGACACTTTATCGTGAGAGAATGAGCTTCTACTATTTAGTTTTCTTTTATTCCCCCACGCTACTCTTTTTTAGCATGGAGAATTCTCTCTAATCGCTTACCTACTGATGATCGGTTAAAGAGATGGTATTACAATTTTGTCCATCTGCCAATTATGTAACGATTCAGCAGTCAGCTTTGCATCTATTTTTACAATGTCTTTTTTCCAAACGGCTTTGGGAATGGCTGGCAGCTCAGGTTAGTACCTCACTCTCTACAAATTGCTCTTTATTAAAGTTTTGGGCTGGTTTTTGTCATAAGCCTTTCTCCCGACAACTTTATAATATAGAGAAAATGCCCATTTAGTACAAATTTAGCGCATTCTTAGCCCATTTCAATGATTCTAAAAAATATGCACATTCCAATACAAGGTTTCATGAGTTGTGCCAAATGAACAAATCTTTATTAAAGCTCTAAGGAATCTATATTATTTTAGTACTATTTTACCCTCACCCCTTAAACATGTTTTGAGAGAGAAAATAAAAGAGAGAGAAGACTTGGCTGGACCCTCACCAGCTCTGGTCGCCGGACTCTGGTCAACGGTCGCTGGAGTCCAGTCACCGGCCGCTGGAGTCCAGTCACCGGCCGCCGGACTCCGGTCACCGAAATCTTTAAAACATCACCGGAATATCTTTAGACCTTCCCCGAACCATTTTTGTACCTTCGTTTGATGTTTTATTGGGGCAGTAATAAAATTGAAAAAATAATTTACTAAAGGTAATAAACTTTATGAAGATACTTTATTAGGGGTAGTAAATTTTATAGGAGAACTTTACTGACGGCGATAATGATGAAAAATGTCTATTTAGGGGTAGTAGACTTTATAGAAAAACTTTACTGGAGCCAGTAAACTTTATACAAACTTTATTATGGGTAGTACACTTTACTGAATGTAGTAAACATTAATTTTACCCAAAATAAACCAAAAAGGAATTTACTACCCCTAATAAACTTGTTATTGATCTTCAAACTGAATTTACTAGAGGTAGTAAATTTTAAGAAGGAATTACTGCATCTAATAAACTACAAATCTGCTGTAACCAAAAATAATATTGCCAATAATTGCAAATCTGCTACCAAAAAATAATTGCAAATCTGCTGTAACCAAAAAATAATTGCAAATATGTTGGATGTTCTCGAGTTGAGGAGATGGCTGGTGTCGACTGGGCAAGAGAAGGTAGAGAGAGTTGCTGATCTGAACGGAGATAGAACAGAGAGAAAAGAGAAACTGAATGGGAAGGAGCGGCGATGACGACGACACTGCTGGGCGAGCGACGACGACGATTGTGCTGGGCAAGCGATGACGACGGTGCTAGGCGAACGACGACGATGCTAGGCGAGCGACGACGATGCTAGGCAAGCAACGACGACGCTTGGCGAGCAGTGACGGCGGTTGGATCTGATGTCGAGAGAGAGAGAGAGTGTGTGTGTGTGTGTGATGGGGAAAAGAGAGCAGAGCTAGGGGAAAATTTAGGGTTTGTATAATTTTAAGGGTAATGTAGTCATTTTCATCAAAATCATTAGAATTGGCTATGACAATATTTTTTTTCATTGGAATAAGCTATCAAAAACTTATTTTTGACTAAATGAGCATTTTTCCTTATATATATGGTTGGCAGCTGGTTTGTTTACCCTTATTACAATCTGGAAAACACGAAATAGACTCAAGTTTGATGATTGGAGTCTTGTTTTTTCTATAATGTGTTGTTCAATTACGACATGGATTAGACATTTTGGTCATCTAATTCCTAATGCTCAGTTACTTTCAGTGGCGGAACTAGAAGCTTGTCATTGAGGGGGTCAAAAATAAAATGTAATTTTTTAAAAAAATTTATTATAAAAATAAATAAACACATCTATTGAAGATGTTCACAAAAAGAAACTTAATTGTATTTCTTCATATTCGAAACTAATATTTCTCCTTTAAATGCTTCTTTAATATTTTATAGTGCATTATGCTTATATTAAATTATTTTAAATTTTGGTCTACATATCTAATTACCAATAAAATATTTTAACAATTTTCTAAAAAAACAAAAATATTATGTGAACTCATAATACACAGATGAGTTATGAATTTTACAGTCAAGACATAACAATATTCACTCAAATATTATTCATCCACGAACAACTACTAAACTGACCTGATATGGGGTTCAACCCTTGACAGGATTGGTCCTTGAAATTTTAGCTTACATGAGTAATCTCCATTCCCTCATAGTAATCGTTGTTTGGTCTAGAGTTTGCAGTCCTTCAAACAACCGGCTTGTAAATTTGTGCTAGGCGTGCCAGTACCTTTGGGTCAGGTACAACCTTGAAGTTGGATGCTACTTGCGTCCCTCTTCTGACTTCTTCTCACAGCGACTGTGACAGACGCCGATCTTCTTCCTCTGTGCTAGGTTCTCTTCTTAGACCTACAAGGGAAAAGTCCCTCTAGGATTTTTCTCCAACCTTTGAGGATGGCCGAATCTTACTTAGTATGCAAGGAAACTAAGCAGCGGGTATCAAGATATAAACTGGCGAACGGATTCTCCAGAACTGATTGCGGGAGTAAAAACTGCTCAACGGATCGAACAGGGGAGTAGAGAGATTTCAACGGATTGAAACCTGTCAGACTTAACGGATTAAGTCCCTTTTGCAGCTTGACGGATCAGGCTACGGTTGCTGACGGATCAGGCTTGGTTGCTCCGGAGAGGCTTGAAGACTTTCGCGTGGCGAAGTTGTTGTCTGTTTGTTGATAGATGTAGTTGTATTTTTCTCTTGCACCTCAACCCTTTATATAGTGAATACTAGGGTAGATGTTTCCTTGCGAATCAGGGTATAGCCTCAAATAATCCTTCTTGTAGTGCAAGACTAGTTCTTAAAGCCCAATCATGTAAGCCCAAAACCATTCTAGTGGTAACTTAACCTCCTGCAACCACGTGTCTAATTTCTTATAATACCCTCGCGAACGCTTTTCCAACCGCGAACGTATTCTGTTAACACACGTCCCGCTTCGCGAGCGCGTTTCCCCCTGCGAACAAATTATCTCCTTTCGCGAGCGTACTTTGTTACTGTGCTCCTTGCGAGCGCTTTTGACTTTCCAAACGTCCTCTGACCCTCTTGACCGCAGGCATCGGTCCACTTGCCTTTATAAATGGGCTTTTTACTTCTGGATCCAACATTGCCCCCCAGTTCTTGAGATTAAGCCCGTTTGCGAAAATCGAAAAGAGCTATACCTTAGCATTGATTTAACCAAAAGCAAACGTCTTTTCATTGTCAAACTCCTCAGAACACTCAACCATCATTTCCCTCTGCAACTCTTTTCAAACCTTCCTGAGATAATCCGCCGCCGTTCCTACTTCCAAATCAATGGCACCCAAACACACCTTCTCTGCTGTGAAAACCACACCCAGAACCCCTTCTGAGCATGAAGCCCTAAACTTTGTCCAAGCCATGGTTGGCCTCCGACCTGCTCCAAAACCCAAGGGTTCTTGGTTGAGAGTTAAGATTGATCAAACCTGCGACCTAGGTCCCTGGGTTGATGTCTTCCCACACCCACTTGAAATGCCTTACCGTCAACATGCATCTCGAATTCCCCCTTTAATCTTTCGCGAGGAAGAAGTTTCATTCGTCGACTGGCAGAAGTCAGACGCCCAGACCAGATTTGGGCAGTGGCCGAATACTAATGACGCCGAGATCCAGTGGTACCAACAACGCCGTAGTAAGGACCTTGAACGATGGCAAGCCGTTGGAATCGCCGACCCTATCGACCTCTGCTTCTCCTTGAAGTCTGGTTGTAACAGAGCTCCCCTGGCAGCAGCAATTTGCTTCTGGGACACTTCATCAAACACCTTTCATCTCCCCGCAGGCCCAATGGGTATCACCCTTCTAGATATGTATACAATTACCGGATTTCCATTCGCCTGCGCACCGAGTCCTCTCAACGACCTTGCTCTGGAACATCAAATCCCCTCTGATCAGCCTCGCCCCAACTCATACGCCGCGTGGGTCAATCACTATGGGAGCACTGACGACGATCTGAGTGGCCTAGCATTTCTGGAATTCTGGCTACTCAAATATGTTGAATGTAGCGCCACCAACAAACCCACTTTCGCCTGGGCCAGAACGGCTGAGTTACTTTACAACGGTATTCCTCTCAATCTTTTGGAGTTAGCCACTGGATTACTATATAGGTCACTACACTTTCTATCCTTAGAGCCCTTTAAACACAGATCTGTTAGCGGTCCTCTTTGGATTTTGGACTTGTGGCTTCAAACCTATTTCCCTGCTTTTCGCTCTTCCTCTGTCACCAGCTTCCTAAAAGATAAGGTTTTAGGCCAAACCATCGTATCCGCTCCACATCCTCCAGCCCTTAGCTATTCGCGTTGTTTCCACCATCTGTATAGTATGGAAAGCCTACCTTCAGATTCTATTCTCGTTATCTGCAGACGCACATACCCTTCTCTCGTTAAAGAAGGTTTTATTTTCAGCAACAAACACAACGTCCTGCAGCTCCTTTTCTTTCTACGCCTCCTTTCCAATCGCGACCTTAAACTACCAGGGAGAGCCGGAGTAGAAATCTATGCCCCCAACTTCTTCACGAGGCAATTTGGAATGTGCCAAAAAATTCCATATCCCCCATTGGCTAGTCGCAACCATTTCACTTCGTGGCGAGAAACCTATAATGCTGGGATTGATCCTGATTCCATCCCCTCCCGTTTTAAAGACATCGCTCAGCCTGTCAACACCTATCCCCTTGGCGGAGTACGTCTGAGCTTCGAGGCCACTAATGAGTTTACTAAGTGGTGGACATCAAAATGGAAGCCAAACCACCTATCTGTGTTTAGACAAATCTTCCAGCCATATCAGACACAATTCCGTCATGCCGAAGACCTGGCTGTTTTTGCCATTGACGGCCCTCGCCAAAGCGTTGAATCTTCTTTGGTTCCTGAGGAGCGCACAGAAGTGCTTCCTGCCCCCCAGGTATTTAAAACTCTTTAACTATGTTTATCAATTTTCTGATCTGTATCCCTTTTTCCGACCATCTTCCTTCCTTGCAGCGTCCTCAAAGAACCAAGAAGCGCGCGAACAAGAATGCAGATCATCCACTCAAGAGGCTCAAACCAAATCTTTTTACAGAAGGAAATGCTCTCCAACCCCAGGTATGGGTTCATTTAATTTGAAAACTCGTATGCTCATGTAGCCAAGTCAATTAATCATATAATTGCCTTCTAGGTGGATCAGCTTATGCAGTCTAACTCTGAAGACGTACCATCCCTTGAAGAATGCAATCAACATCCTGCTGTTTCTGGTGCCCCCAACCTAACTGTTCTAGCTGAAGTAACCTCTGCCGTGGCCCAAGAGGCGATTCCTCCCAGAGCTAACCTGGACACTGGGACTCCTGCTGAAACAGAACAAGAGGTATTATTTTGATAAACCATTCAATTGGCGATGTTTCAATGATCTTGAGCTCAATTGTGCTTCTGTCGTTTCAGGGACCAACTCCTGTATTTGAAGTTAGCTCTTCCTCCGAGTCAGTTGCTTCTCCGATCCTGGATACTATGATGGGAGAGATCTTTAGTGAAAGCGCCAAGCTCGTTCCACTTCAAACTGTTGCTGCGAATGAGCCTTTTCCCCGCGAGGCAACTTCCTGTTCGCCTCAGAGAAAAATGACTGATACTCGCGCGAATGAAATCCCTCCCGCGAACACAGTCTCTCCGGCGAACGAAACTGCTGTCGCGAATGCCGATCGCGCGACTGATATTGTTCAACCAGTGCTTCAACCGGTAATCCCAACTGAGACTGACCCAAAGGTAACCATTTTTATTTTGCAGCTTCTGTTTGTACTCTCACAAACACTTATTATTTCTTTATTTGACAGATTCCGGAGAACCTCCCAATGACCTCCCCATCTGATCATGCTACGCCTTCCCTCATCGAGCAAGTTCAATTAATGCTGGATCCTTTTCAAGCAAACCAATCCATCGCTGATGCGACACTATTCCTCCGCAACCTAGAGCATGAAGATCTTCTCCACCCACATACTAGGGTCCAAATTGAAGATGCTGTTCGTCTCCTTCGAGTTCAAGCTGATGAAAGACTCTTGAAGAAATTGCAGCGTCTGTGGGAATTCACAACCAAAGCTGCGACTTTGTCTGAACGTGTCAGAGCCACGCGATTGGAGGCTCCTCAGTACCATCAACAGAAAGAGAAGTTCCAAGCCGAACGGGTTGCCAAAGCCACCAATCTTGCCAAACTTGTCCATAACGCGACCCAGTTATTTCCTAACCGACTTGCTGAGCTTAAACGTCAGAAAGCTGAGATTGAGGCCCAGCTAGCAATTGTCGAAGAGGAAACCCAGAACAACTTAAACGTCTTGGAGCAAGAGAAGAACTCCTATCAGACTCTTCAACAAA
Organism: Comarum palustre; assembly: GCA_951800085.1. Taxonomy (NCBI): domain Eukaryota; kingdom Viridiplantae; phylum Streptophyta; class Magnoliopsida; order Rosales; family Rosaceae; genus Comarum; species Comarum palustre. The sequence goes on along the minus strand of OX637585.1, from coordinate 1,979,419 downwards.
TGATCAACCAGGTGGACGACAGGATCGAAGATTCCCTGATCAACGAAGAAAATACCCAAAACGCCCTTGATTCTGCTTTAGCGAACATTAAGCACATTAGTAAATTTATTTAACTGTTTATCTGTTCTGACTTTGTTCGCGCATATTATTCTGAATGCAGAAGATCTTTTCAAATTAATTCCATATCCTTGACCACTCGAAAACTGTTCCCAACTTTAACTGCAACGTCGCACCATTAACTTGCGCATTTACCGTATTCAACTAACACAGCACGCGTGATAAATGCTTGACCAATGAACGAATAGCAAACCATTCAGTTCCCTTTGGTGAAAACCTAGCGTTTCGCCTATAAATATCAATTAATTCCTTTCATCACCTTCAACAACCAAGAACATGTATTCTCCTTTCAGTCTCAAAGCAATTCCACCAGACCTCTTTCTTCAACCTTTCTGTCCTCTAGGCTTCACAACCAAACCTCAAATCCTGGGTAGGCTTCACAACCTAACCTCAGGAATAAGATCTGATGCGCCCAGCCCTGAAGTCGCATCGAAGTGCATCACTGGAACCAAATTCCACTTGATGAGGGGATTGACTTCTGGTATTGGACCGAAGAAGGCTTCTGTGCCGACATGATTCCTCTTGCCGAGCCTCTTCCGCGCCAGGTCAGACCAAGTTGCTTCTACTCCCATCACCGTCGACTTGCTTTCAACAAGCTGGCCGCGCAAGGTGGAAGATGAAGCAAAACCTGCAATAGTTTGAAGAGAGACTTTATGAAAGGAGTCGCAATAGCTCTCTCTTTAAGCAGCTTTGTTCTTGTTCAACACTGTATTTGTTGCAACCAGTTCTTGTTCAACACTGTACTTGTTATCCATGAATACTATGCAATAAACACACATTGTTTATGTTCTATGTATAAACCACAGGCGTTGGTTCAAACTAAATTAGGGCTTGAAAAACACAATTTGTTCTTCCCAAAAATTGTCAAAAAATTCGAAAATAATCGAAAAACCACATTAATTGGTTTGTATATCTATGGTGCCCCCCAGTTTTATCATGTGCATAAAAAGCCGAAAACCTCAACCAGGTTAGGCGTTAAGCAACATGAATGAAACTGACAAGATCCCAATTCTGCAAACAAGATCCTAAGGCTCTAAACTCTGCCCCCCTTGCTGGCAAACAGGCTGTTCTGTCATCTGTGGCGACGAAGGATCATCAGAAGCCCAAACACTTGGAAAGTACTGTTTCAGATGCCTCCCATTAATAGGGTTATTATGGACTTCTCCATCCAAATCTCGCAAATAATAAGCACCTTTACCCAAGATCTGGTCAATCACAAAAGGCCCCTGCCACGTAGGCGACCACTTACCCCTGCCGCGAACGTGTTCGCCAAAGGGAAGTACTGCTTTCCAAACCAAATCGCCAACTCCAAAACTTCTGCCACGTGTCCTGGCGTCATATGCGCGAGCGACTCGTTGTTTTTCAACCATTATATGATCTAAGGCTTCCATACGAGTAGTATCCAACTGTTCATGCTCCTGAAACATGGCCTGAACATAATCCTCTCCTACTAACTGATGTTGTTCGCGAACCCTTAAAGAATTAACACTTACCTCCATGGGTAAAACTGCATCATGCCCAAACATCAAGGCATAGGGTGTGGTTCCTGTAGGCGACCGCTTAGATGTTCGATATGCCCACAGAGTATGATCAAGCTCGTTATGCCAATCTCTAGGATTATCAATCAGCATCTTTCGCAGGATATTGATTATGACTTTGTTACTAGCCTCAGCTTGTCCATTCGCCTGAGCATAATATGGTGTGGAATGCAGAAACTTAATCCCATAGTCAGCAATGAAGTCTTCGGTTTCTTTCGCTAGAAATGCTGCCCCCCTGTCTGCAACTAAACACTCTGGGATACCATACCTGCTAATGATGTTGCTGAAGATGAAGCTGCAAACTGTTCGAGCAGATGCATCTTTTAAGGGTACAGCCTCCACCCATTTTGTGAAATAATCGGTCGCTAATAGGATGAACTTATGCTGCTGAGACGAAGCTGGATGAATAATTCCTATAAAATCCAACGCCCATCCTCTTGCTGGCCAAGGCTTAATAATGGGTTGCATGGGCACATCTGGAACATGCCGCACCGGTCCATGCGCTTGACACTCCTGACAACCTTGAGCAAAGGTGATGCAATCTTTCAAGATTGAAGGCCAAAAGTAACCATAACGACGGATAAGCCACCTCATCTTTGGTCCAGCCTGGTGCGAACCACACACTCCTAAGTGTACCTCTCTCATTACTCGCTTAGCTTCTTTTCCAAAGATACACCTAAGATAAACTCCATCCTCTCCTCTGCGTAAGAGTTCGCCACCTCGTATCACATAGTTAGTGGCAAAGTATCTGACTTGTCTATCAACTGGAGTAGACGGATTATCCAAGTAATCAATGAGTGGTTGACGCCAATCTGTATCGATAGCCTCTATCGTAGCGACGTACCATTCATCCGCGTCTACCCTTCGAGCCATGAAAGAAGGTAACGTCCTTCTTTCCACCTTCAAAATCCGCTCGCAGACTCCATCAGCCAAAGTTATGCCAGTGGCGATTTGGGCTAATTCATTCGCCGCGACGTTGTGTGCTCTTGGGATATAATCCAGAGTGACATCACTGAATTGCTCCAACAACTCTGTAGCCCTTTCCCAAAAAGGAACCAAAGTAAAGGTGGTACATCTGTATAACCCCTTAAGCTGATTGATCACCAACAAGGAGTCACCAAACACACTTACCACTGTTGCCCCCATTGCGAGCAACATTTCCAATCCAATTATGAGTGCTTCATATTCAGCCTGATTGTTGGTGCATTTCCACTCTAGTTGGAAAGAATATGCATGACGAACCCCGAGCGGACTTACTAGAGATATCCCTGCGCCAGATAAACTCTCAGTACTGCTCCCATCAAAGTATAATTCCCAAGGCTGCATCAGAATGGCCACCACATCTAACTCCCTGTATTGTAAATCTTGTTCCACAGGATGATGAAGCAAAAAATCTGAAACCGCTTGTCCGGTTTGTGCCTTCAAAGGTGTATATTGTAGTGAGAACTCCGACAAAGCTAACACCCATTTACCAATTCGACCCCTAAGAATAGGTCTAGTTAACATGTATTTCACCAAGTCCGTCTGTGCCACCACTACCGTTGTGAAAGATAACATGTAATGGCGTAATTTGCAACCGGCGAAATACAACGCGAGGCACAACCGTTCCATGTCACTGTACCTGGTTTCTGCATCTATCAACGTCCTGCTAAGGTAATACACAGCATGCTCAACCACTTTATCACCCTCTTGGTGTTCATCTTGTGCTAAAAGTGCAGCAATGGATGTCTCGCATGCTGAAATGTAGAGCTTCAAAGGGTGACCCGGCCGTGGAGGCATCAGAACTGGCGGTGAAACTAGGTACTGCTTTATTCTGTCGAACGCTTCTTGGTGACTTGTTTCCCAACGAAACTCCGTATCTGCCCTCAATTTTAACAAAGATGTAAAGGGTTGAATCTTTCCTGCTGAATTCGAGATGAACCTACGTAAGAAGTTAATCTTTCCTAGTAACTGCTGCAAATCCTTCTTGTTAGTTGGGGCAGGAGCTTCTATGACTGACTTGACCTTGTCCGCTGGAATCTCGATCCCCCGCTGATGGACCACAAACCCTAGGAAATCGCCTGACTGAACCCCAAAGACGCATTTAGCTGGGTTCATTCTGAGTTTATGTTTTCGCATCCTTATGAAGACTTTTCGTAGATCCTCTATGTGGTCTGCCTTAATCTTGGACTTTACTACCACATCGTCAATATAAACCTCCAATATCTTCCCTAATATGTCATGGAAGATAAGGTTCATCGCCCTTTGATACGTGGCACCAGCATTCTTAAGCCCAAAAGGCATGACTTGGTATTCGAATGCTCCTGTAAATCCCGGACATCTGAAAGCCGTCTTGTGCTTGTCTTCCTCCTCCACAGGAATCTGGTGATATCCTGCGGTTCCATCCATGAACGATAACAATTCATGCCCTGCCACTGCATCTACCAGCATGTCCGCCATGGGCATAGGATACACGTCCTTTGGTGTGGCAGTATTTAAATTCCTGTAATCCACGCACACCCTCATCTTACCATTCTTTTTCCTGACTGGTACTATGTTAGACAACCACTTGGCATACTTTGTAGGTCGAATAATTCCTGACTTAAGCATCTTTTCCACCTCTTCCTTAACTGAAGCCGCTGTGTCGGCATGCATTCGCCTAGGTTCTTGTCTGACTGGCCTGTAACCATCCATGATTGGTAGCTTATGACAAACTAGCTCTGGTGCTAAACCAGGCATGTCCTCGTATTTCTCTGCGAAGCAATCCTTGTACTCGTGGAGTAGCTCAATGAGCTTCTGTTTTTGTTCAGGCTCCAAATACACACTTATTCCAACCTCTATTGGTTCCTCTAGGGTCCCCAGGTTGACTTTCTCTACTGGATCCTTGACCTTAGGTGGAGTATCATCCAAGGCTGCCGGAGCTGCCTGGATAATCTCCTCCTCTTCCTCGTAATATTCCAACACATCATCGTTAACGCACTCTACTGCCGCCACCTGTTGGAAAGCCTCTTGCTCCTGCCTAAAAATAGATAATCTCTGATGCAGGGAAGCGTAGGCTTCCAACTCCTCCTTGCTGAGTTGTGGCTTCATTGATTGTTTCGGGGTAAAACCATGGAGATTGGTCTACTGGCGTCTGCTTGAAGTTGCGCCAATCCCCATTGCGTAAGCTCAGTGGAGGTCACCCCATATGGATGTCCTTTCTTTGTGATGCCACTGACTCTTAAAGGCCTCATGTCTTCACTGTAATAACTTGCATCAACAAAGCAAGCTGCTACTGAGAACGGTCTAGGATCGGCCTTGATTATTTCAGATTCATCAGTTTCTGGGTTCCAGATAGCGAGCTCTTGATGGAGCGATGATGGAACACAACCGGCCTGATGAAGCCAATCTCTGCCCAGAATCATAGTATAAGGAGCAGTGCACTCAGCTACGAAGAAAGTTTGATACATCTCAGATGGGCCAACCCTAATTTTTAGTATCACTACACCGAGTGTCTGAGCTATGTTTCCAGCAAAACTTTTCACCTTCATCTTGCTATCTAGAATTTTCTCCTTCGGAACCTGAAGGAAATTCATGGTCTGTACGGTAAGGACACTTACAGCAGCCCCTGTATCCACCAATATCCTACTGACCCTTTTGTCCATCATATCAGCAGATACGTATAATGGACGCAAATGCTGCCTCATGGCGAATGTGGGCTTGGAGAACAAAACGTACTTTCTTCTCAAATCAGGGTCCATGTCCTCTTTATCCTTCTTTACAGCCAACTCTTCTCTGCGAACGGATGACTCCACTCCAGTCTCATCTTCTGACATGTTGAGGAAAACTTCAGACGAAATTGGCTCATCCAATGCATACATAGAAGGTAAGACATACACCATATTGCAATAAGTGTTTGTCTCTGGAACTGGTATCACAGCTTCGGTCGTCACGTACACCTGAGCAGATTCAGATTGGTCTGAAATCATCTCACCATGCTCGTTTTCCACATAAAGCATGCTACACGGCAAACTTTCGTCCATACCCCCGGTTTCATCTTCCTCAGTTTCCTCCATATCATCTTCTATGACTCGAGGTATATCGACTTCTGACTCTTCTTCTACGCGGGCAAATGCTTCAGCCATCTGCTTTACTAAAGAAACCTCTGGAACAGGTCTTTGTTGCTCAACCTCAATCATAGGTCCAACCTTATCTGTTTCTTGGGACACCGGATCCTGACGCTGAACTACTTTTGGTCTCCATTCGACCTTTGTTTTCGACGTCTTGATATTGTCTCCGCTCTCAGGGACTTCTGATATCCTAACCCTTTTCGCCGGAGACGTCTCAGGTGTCTTACTAAAGGTGGAAATAGATACTTCACCCACCACCTTTTTACCTACCCGTGACAAAACTGGTTCTCGCGTATGTTGACTTTTGTCAATGCTCACCCTTGACCATACAGACTTTCGTTCGCCGCTATTTCCTTCTCGCGAGACTCTCTTCTGTCCGCTATGTTTCGTGGTAGAAGTCTCGGTGGTATCGCGAACGTTTCTGATAGGGCAATAAGGTCTAGCTGACAATAAATCCAGCTTCCGCCTTAACTGTTCCGGAGTTTCCCTGATCTGGTCTGGGCTGACTAGGCCTTTATCCAATGCCTCCAAAAGCCTCTTGGTTTTGCCATATCTTCGCTGCACGTTCCTAGTCTGAGTGGGTGTGGCTTCTACCACCTTTCCTCTCTCTCTGACCATCCAGACGTTGTCTTTGAGGATATTCCGTGAAGCTGGTGGTATATAAGGCTTAGTTATTACGTCCTGCGGGTAGACCACTGGCTTCTTCTGCTCCATTCTTGCCTGGCGTAAACGCAAGTAGAGGTTGGAATCCCTCTGACTAGGGCTTGCTGATCTCCTCATCTGCTTCGGGCTGTGTAGCTGATATGCTTCAGGGGGTGTAGCAACCGCACTCTTCTGCTTGTGTTGTGGCTCTTTAGCAATGCCACATTCAGTTTTGCACCTATCACACAACATGACTGCTGATGTACCTGCCATTGGTTCTTTCCGTTTGACAACTTCTGTTTCTCCAGCTATAGTGCTTAGGTCAAGCGTCAGTTTTCTGCTACCCCGAGCCAAATCAACCACAGCCACATCTGCTACCGCTGGATCACAAAAGGTGATTGACCCCTCATTGACCCATTGTTGTATCTGATCTTTGAGCTGCATGCACTGAGAAGTCTTGTGAGTCCACAAGTTATGAAACTTACAATAGGTCTTACCAGCTATTGCCTCTTCTGGGGGAAAGACTCCCCAAGGGATGGCCACCTCGTTGGCCATGATCAGCTTGTTCAGGATAATATGAGCCCTACTGGCATCGTAAGTGTATTCTTTGAACTTCGGCCTTGTTGGCAGTGGCTTTTCCTTCTTCCCTTCGCAGGGCGCTAAATCAATCATATTGATGGTGGGAAAAGGATCGATGTCCACCCAAGCCGCAGTCTTTTCTTCATTCGCTCCGAGCTTTCCCTCGTTGATCCAAGTCTGGATAGTGTCCTTCAAGCGAATGCACTCCGATGTGTTATGGTTCCAAAGATTATGGAACCTGCAGTACTTCTTTCCTTTGAGCTGTTCCTGTGTAGGGGGAGGTCCAAAGTCATTCCTTACCTTCCCTAATGCCGTCAGATCTTCCAAAATTTCCGGTGCCTTGTGTGCATTATATGTATAGGATTCGTACTCCGGCTTAGCGAACGCGGCGAACGAGATCTTTACTGGCTCTTTAGACATTTTCAACACCTGGGACTTGATAGGCTGTCTGCCTGCTAACTCTACTGCTGCGACTTCTTCCTCATAACCCATCATGTATGGGTCTGCATAGGGCATAGCTTGTGGGGCCGAATAGTAGGGATCCATATGGGAATATATTGCCCCCACAGTCTTGTGCCTTGCTGGAGGCATTCTGGGCCTCAGCGTTCCTGGGATGAGAGCTAAGTTGTTCCTGGAATTGTTAGCGTCTTCGTCCAGCTCATTCAGGAAGTACTGGTAACTGCCAACCCTGTTCATTAAGTCAGCCATGCTAGAGAACACTCCATCGTGGTGTTTTGCTCTCTGTCTCTTCTCCAACCCACGAATTGCGATTTTGATCAAGTCAGGCTCCGGGATTGGAGTTTTGCACTTGGCCTGTTGAATCTTGAACCGCTTGAGGAATTCTACAGATGACTCCATAGGTTGCTGATACATCGCTGTCAAAGAAGACAAGTCAACCTCTGGTTCCACAGTTCCAAATGTGGTTCTAAACATGGTTTCCATCACGTTCCAGTCAGGGACCGATCTTGGTATCAATTTGGTATACCATGTCAGTGCTGACCCTGACAATGAGGCACCGAATGTGCGTAACTTGAAAACATTGTCCGCACCATATGGTCCACACTCGCCTGTGAATCTTGCGATGTGGGTGGCTGCGTCTTCGGATCCCTCTCCTGAGAACGAAGTGAATCTAATCTGCCGATAATGTTCCGGCCATGGGCTCTCAGCTACCCATTCTGGATACGGGTGTGCGTATGCAGTGTTCACAGCAACAACGGGAGTTGCCCTTATGGCCTCCTGTATCATATTCTGGACTGCATCCCAGTCCAGCTGAGGTCTCCTTTGATTAGGTGTTGGCGAACGACGTGGTTGCTGCCTTGGAGCCCTCTGTCGTCCTCTAGCCCCTACAGGGTTCTGATTATTGTGCACCGCTAATTGGTCATCACCCACACGAAGTGGACCAAATCCCTCCCGGTGCACGGTTCTTCTATCCACCTGGTGATCGACCTCTTCTAGCAACTCTTCTTCTGGAGGCTGTTGGCGGATAAGCTGCTCAGTTCTTATGGCATTTAAAGCCTCCATGAACATATCCATCCTCTTATTCAGCGCTTGCTGATTTTCATTCATCTTAGTTGCTAGGTCTGCATACCTTAGGTCCTGAATCTCGGCCTTTTTGTCTTGTTGCCGGGCTCGGTCGCGGACCTCCTGGAAACCTTTAGTCAGGTTATCCAATGATGAGCTTAATGCTCCTACCTGTTCAGCAAGGTTCTGTGACTGTCCTCCGTTAGTCATGGCACCGAACTTGCTAATAGCTTGTTCTGCAGATAGCTTCCTACAGTAAGCCGAATTATGTGGTCTTGCGACTACGTGTTCTGGTTTGGAACACGAAGGATATTCCTTTTGATATTCGCCGAAGCCTGTAATCTTGACACGGTCCCACTGGGCGTGCCAGATGTTTGGTCTAGAGTTTGCAGTCCTTCAAACAACCGGCTTGTAAATTTGTGCTAGGCGTGCCAGTACCTTTGGGTCAGGTACAACCTTGAAGTTGGATGCTACTTGCGTCCCTCTTCTGACTTCTTCTCACAGCGACTGTGACAGACGCCGATCTTCTTCCTCTGTGCTAGGTTCTCTTCTTAGACCTACAAGGGAAAAGTCCCTCTAGGATTTTTCTCCAACCTTTGAGGATGGCCGAATCTTACTTAGTATGCAAGGAAACTAAGCAGCGGGTATCAAGATATAAACTGGCGAACGGATTCTCCAGAACTGATTGCGGGAGTAAAAACTGCTCAACGGATCGAACAGGGGAGTAGAGAGATTTCAACGGATTGAAACCTGTCAGACTTAACGGATTAAGTCCCTTTTGCAGCTTGACGGATCAGGCTACGGTTGCTGACGGATCAGGCTTGGTTGCTCCGGAGAGGCTTGAAGACTTTCGCGTGGCGAAGTTGTTGTCTGTTTGTTGATAGATGTAGTTGTATTTTTCTCTTGCACCTCAACCCTTTATATAGTGAATACTAGGGTAGATGTTTCCTTGCGAATCAGGGTATAGCCTCAAATAATCCTTCTTGTAGTGCAAGACTAGTTCTTAAAGCCCAATCATGTAAGCCCAAAACCATTCTAGTGGTAACTTAACCTCCTGCAACCACGTGTCTAATTTCTTATAATACCCTCGCGAACGCTTTTCCAACCGCGAACGTATTCTGTTAACACACGTCCCGCTTCGCGAGCGCGTTTCCCCCTGCGAACAAATTATCTCCTTTCGCGAGCGTACTTTGTTACTGTGCTCCTTGCGAGCGCTTTTGACTTTCCAAACGTCCTCTGACCCTCTTGACCGCAGGCATCGGTCCACTTGCCTTTATAAATGGGCTTTTTACTTCTGGATCCAACAATCGTAACCATCTAATTTTTCCTTATTTAGTTCAAATAAGACGATCTTCTGTCTTCACAGGGAGTTTCAATCAACCCATCAACATGCGAACAAAAATAGAGAAAAAAAATCATTGACCTGTACCTTTAGAAGCCAGAACTCCCAGAAGCAACCCAAAAGTGTCGATTACACACCAAACCCGCCACGCCGAAGACACCGCTTTGCATGACAATTAAGAACCCGAGTTGAAGATAATACTTCTGATTCAAAAGGAAAATCACAAAAAAACCAATCACATATGGCTTTAATCAATTGGAAGAATCTTGAAAAAAAGGAATTGAAATCAATTACCCAAATCCATGTTCGTTTGATCGGAACCGGTAACCCTTTTTGTTCGTCTTCGGTGTTGTGAGCATCAGATTGCTGAGACGGAGAGAGCGAGCTAGGAGAGCGAGACAGGAAAAAGAAAATACCATGCAGACTCCAATGCGTTGAGAATGGTTTTAACTTTTAACCTCTGGTTGAGGTAGCAAACTCAATGACAATTTTACAATTTAACTCAAACCGGGTCAAAAACACAATTCTGTCAAACTTAGGGTAAGAGCACAATTCATAAAAGATATAAATAGTGTTTTTTCCTTTATTGTTTTAGTATTCAGATCGAAGATATGAATGATGTAATACAAGATTCTGACCGATTTAAACAATGATTCACAAAAAAACCGTGGTCACGTTAAAAAAATAATTTGAATAGCGACAATTGATATTCATATCAATAATTCGTAAATTACTCTTTTGGATGCTTGAGAAAAATCTGGATTGAGATTCTAATACATATTTTCATAATATTTTGTTAGTATCTATATATGATCTTATTTCTTCTTATTATTATAATCAAGTTTAATTAAGTTTCTCGTAGTTCATTGAACAATACTAATGGTTTCAAGTCCTGGTTTATGTTATGTGTTTTAAATAAGGTATTCTCTAAGATTGTAATATCTTTCATATCAATAAAAATCAAATTTTAGATAAATCTCACCGTAATTGTTATTAGATTCTGATTTATTGCTTTCAACGTTTTACAAATACTATTTCCGTCGTACAAACTTGATTCCGTATTATGGCTCTTGACGCTTTATAAATTATTATTCTGTTGTGTAAATTTTTTGCATCACGTTAATTAGAACATTTTATCTAACACATTAATTTCACACCTTAGAAGTATCACGAATCGTTTTGCTGTTACTCACGAATAAATAAAAACACCCCTGTCAAAGGCCAAGGCGGTGGAGCACTGCAAGCATACCATTGAGCCAATTGTACAAGGCATTATATATTAATCCCCTTGATTTTTGGACTTAGCTAGCTCAATATTTTTCGAAAATTTTCCTTTGCATCATAATTGGGTCCCTAGTCCGTGGGCGTGTTTGGCTTCTATGTAAAAATCAAGTCCAAGTATAACTGGCCAAAGAGTCATTTTTGTCCCATTTCCTTCCTGTCTAATTCCTTCCTAATCGAAAACGTTACGAACTTTGACTTGATTAATCAAAATCAAAATATTAATGCGTGATTAAATGTTGGGATTTGAAGACGTAAATTCCGAACAAGAAACAAACACACACACCACCAGCTTTATAAATTATAGATCTTCCTCACCAAAATCTTAGTTCTGCAGAATTTTTTCTTTTCCTTTTTTGCTCTCTCATGGTGCCTTTTGAGAAATAAAAGTGGATTTTACACCAGGTTTTGCTTCGCCGGTCATAACAAAGACCCAATAGTCCCCTCCAAACAAGCACCCATCACACTCATATTCAAAGTTCAAACTCTCCTCCCCAACCGCTATATAAACCCCTTCACCTCTTCCCTTACAGACCCTCACAAATCTCCCTCCTCCCCTCTTTTTCTCTCAAAGCTTGATTCCAATTCATCATCCTCATAATGTGCAAGATGACCTCTCCTCCTCTCTCCTGCTGCTGCAATGAAAGTCCAGACTTTGTGAAAGACACAAAGAAAGAAGAAGACCAGAAACCCCTACTCACCACCCCATTGATCACCAAAACCAAACAACAAAAACCCCAGAAACCTCAGAAATCCCATTTTTCCTTGGCTCTGAGAGAAGCGTATTCTATTGCTAGTATTGCTTTCCCTATGATCCTTACCGGCCTTTTACTCTATTCCCGGTCCATGATTTCCATGCTCTTCCTCGGCCGCCTCGGCGACCTGGCCTTAGCCGGCGGTTCTTTAGCCGTCGGCTTTGCCAACATCACCGGATACTCCATCCTGTCCGGTCTCGCCATGGGAATGGAACCCATTTGCGGCCAAGCTTTTGGTGCCAAAAAACATACTCTGCTTGGTCTCTGTTTGCAAAGAACAGTTCTTCTCCTTGTTCTTACCTCCATACCAATCTCACTTCTCTGGCTCAACATGAAGAAACTCCTAATCCTTTGTGGCCAAGATGAAGCTATTGCCATTGAAGCGCAATCGTACCTCATCTATTCACTTCCTGATCTTCTTGCTCAATCTCTGTTACACCCTCTGAGAATTTACCTAAGATCTCAATCCATCACTCTGCCTCTGACATTCTGCGCAACTCTTGCAATCATCCTTCACATTCCCATCAACTACTTTCTGGTTTCGCACCTCAATTTGGGAATCCAAGGTGTTGCCTTAAGCGGGGTTTGGTCGAATTTCAATCTCGTGATTTCATTGATACTCTACATCATTATCTCCGGCGTGTACAAGAAAACTTGGGGAGGTATTTCCCTGGAGTGTTTGCGAGGATGGAAGACTCTTCTCAATTTGGCCATACCAAGCTGCATTTCTGTTTGCCTAGAATGGTGGTGGTACGAGATCATGATCCTGCTCTGTGGTTTGTTAATAAACCCAACAGCAACTGTTGCGTCAATGGGGGTTCTAATCCAGACGACTTCTTTAATCTACATCTTCCCTTCTTCTCTGAGCTTCAGTGTGTCCACACGTGTTGGGAACGAAATCGGAGCAAACAACCCAAGAAAGGCGAAACTCGCAGCCATTGTGGGGCTTTGTTGCAGCTTCATTCTAGGCCTAACAGCTCTCATCTTTGCAGTGATAGTGAGGAACACATGGGCCAGCATGTTCACTCAAGACAAGGAAATCATAGCCCTCACATCAATGGTCCTGCCCATAATTGGACTCTGCGAGCTCGGAAACTGCCCGCAGACAACCGGCTGCGGCGTGCTGAGAGGCACGGCGAGGCCGAAAGTTGGGGCCAACATAAACCTGGGGTGCTTTTACATTGTGGGAATGCCGGTGGCGGTGTGGCTGGGATTCTTTGCCGGATTTGACTTCATGGGACTGTGGCTTGGACTTTTGGCGGCTCAGGGTTCCTGTGCTGTGACCATGCTGGTGGTTTTGGGTGTTACAGATTGGGAGTATGAAGCCCAGAAAGCCAAACAGTTGACAGGAGCTGCTGGAGTTGTGGATGACAACGGAGAGTTTGAGGAGGACAAGCCAGACAAAGCTGAAATCAAGGGAGAAGGCTGTTTAATTCTGTTAGGTGATGAGTTAGATTACGCAAATGATGATGATGACGACAATAATGAGAGTAGTTATAGTGATTCTAATGTTTAGTTTAATCCCCTCGTTTTTGATTTTTTTTTCTTTTGGGGTCTTCTCTTGTTTTGTCCTAAGGTGTATAGTAGTCTTTGGGTGCGTGCAGATGAAGAGCAGGAAATTCTGTTAATGTTTTGGAGGTTATTATTTTTCAGAGTTCCACTTTTTTATTTGAAATTTTATTCATTGAATTTGTTTAGAGGATTTAAAATTTTTGAATTAAGTACAATATAGTTTTCTGATGTTATATTTATTCAATCTAATGGTTTCAAGTAAATCCAAATAAGAAAAATTTAAGTAAACAAACATGATCCATTCATAAATTGACAAGACTAATTGTCTCCATTAACTTCTATAGTTGCAGTGAAATTTAATTGTAAGCTGTAAAATGTTGAGTTTTATATGTAGCTAGGGAATGTACATGATCTCCATCCGTTTCTGTATCGAATAGTCATTGAAGAAGAATAATTTCTTTGCAAATCACATCCCTTGGTTTAAATTTGATTAGAACGAACAGAGAAAGCTGCCAACTGTTTATAGTTGTTTTCTTGCACAGTTTGATAGCTGATGTAGTGGTAGTAGACCAGCTACACGAAGTTGGCTTTCAATCACTATATATAGGGTTTTGATAGTAATGTAACTTACTATCGTTGTGATGAAGATTTGAATTCAATTGATATATCGGTCTATTAATGCATTGTAGGATTTTCACCAACTAAAATGTAGGGACATATGTTATTTATAAAGTGAAATCAGACTCACAGATTAAACACGTAATTTTAGACGATCATTGTTTTCAAAATATTTGAACTATTTTGAGCTGTTTAATTGACCAACAATGCTATATATGATGCAAACTACAGCACATTGTATCCAATACATATATTTGTTTCTTTTTCAAAACATAAGTGGCACAAAAATCAATGTTCGGAACTTTAAGGTTACCAAATATTCAGAGAAATTAGTTGCCAAAAAAAATATTCAGAGAAATTGTTTATACCAAAACCGATTTTTAATAGGTGTTGATGAGGAGTTCTTAATACTTAAACCCAATCAGATGAAGGTATCAGATGTTTGTTTTGTCAAAGCCAGATGATACCTTCTGAAGTTGCAACTTGCAACTTGCAACTTGATAGCATCGATTAGCCAAAAGGAGCAAGATGCTCGATCATCAGAGAAAGAAGTTCCAGTTGTACCTCAACTTGCAAACCTTCCTAATCCAGAACTATAGAGCCATATATTACTCCACTCCTTTACAGATCGATCAGTTTCAAGACTTGACATGGACCTAACTCTTCCCCACCCCGAAGGGCTTTGATATGATCTGTTGCTTTTCTCTTTGTTACTAATCACAATCAGCAGATCGCACACATACATACATGGGCACATATGCTATTATTCTATACAAAGCTAATCCCAGAACTCATAAAACATTTTTATCACCAGTTAAGCTCTCTAGGAACTCGAACCTTGACATCCAAGACATCAGAGTATAGTATTCATTGAATTATTTCTAATCCTAATAAATAGAGTCACCTATCTATGAATAAAGTATATCTCTTTCACGATTCACTATTCGCATTATTCTCATACTTCATCATGTTATCAGCAGCTCTTGAGTTGATAGCAACCATAAACCCTAAAACATAAAACAAAGTCTTCAAGCCCCATCGGCTCCTCCTCGGATTCCTCTTCTTCTCGACTCCTCCGCCTGCCGCTGCACCGCCGCCGCTTTCCAACCGCTCATCAGCGGCCGTCGGCTCCGAGATCATCTCGTCCAAATTCGAGACCCATCTAAGGCCACATTCTCAAGTCCTCTTCAAGCAAATTCTGAGATAAGTTCAAAGAAAATTTAAACTTTTTTCAAGTTCAATAACCTCGGGAAGGATAAATCGGGTTCCTCCCTCCTTCTACACCGTTCTATGCTTGGAGGTGTGAAAATTACAGGTTTTTAAAATCTTCAAATCAGGGTCACCTTTTAGGTCTACCTCCCTTGTGAGAAGTTCGGATATTCGAATCCTTAAGAGAAAAATATATTTAGACAAGCCATTTAGCATCGTACCCTTTTACAAGGTCTCGAACAATTGCTAACACCTTAGTTTTTCTTGTTTTTACAGATGGATTCTGCACGGGTTGAATTCGACGTCTTTAATGCTGATGGCACTGAATACCCTAGGTGCGTTTCGGATGTCGAACAGACTTTCATCGGTAGATATCTCATAGGGACGATCCACCATGATCCTAAAGCTGCTCTGCCTGAGAAAAAGATGCAGTCACAGGCGCTAATGTTTCTAAGTCGGCATATGTGCCCGACTCTACGTTGCCAATATATGAAAAAATCAAATCCGCTTGAATTCTGGACAGCGCTGGCTGAGCGTTTCGGCAACGTTCATGAAACGCTACTGTCAATACTATTAGCTAAATGGGATGACATACGCCCATTGTTCTAAATATCAGGATATATCGGCGATATATCGCTGATATTTAGAATCTGATATGATAAGTACCATATCGTCTCAATATATCGCTCAACTCAAAATATCTGGTCAACTCGTGATCTATCGGGTCAAACTCGGTTTGACCCGATATTTCGGTGATTTTTTTAAAAGGGATATTTCGGTGACGTTTTGCAAATTTCGATCTCTTCTTCAGTTCTTCTCTCTCGAAACGGGTCGGACTTGGCTGAAGCACAAGAATAAGGGAAAAGAGGTACTACTTGCCAAAGAAGCTAAAGAAGCACAAGAATGGCTTGTTGAAGGTAATGTCATTGAAGATATGGAACGGCAAGAAGAAGTGTCTGAAATAGGTAGTGAAATGCCACCCTTGAGTGAAATCCAAGACGTAAGAGAGCTTTATGAAGATGATTTTGTCTTAAAAGATGAGGAAGAAGATAATGGAGATGATGAGTTTGAGTTTGAATCCGATGTTGCGAGAATTTATGATGCATGAGTATCTCAATCTATCTTGTAAACACTTATTTTTATTAGTTTGTACTTAGTAGTTAGTATTATTTATGTATTTTCATTGTCAAAACAATCAAATATTTTTCTTTCTCTAGTTTAATCGGTACATTTTGTAAGTTTTAATTTTGTAAGTTTATTTTGTATATTTTGAAGTATATGTTTATAAATATATTAAATTTAATTAAAAATTAGCAAATCCAATAAATCTGATATAATCCGATATATCTTAATATATCCCTGATATATCCTTATTTTACAAAACTGATACTATGTCGATAACCGTTATTTAGACCATTGCATACGCCTACTAGACTACAAAACTGTGGAGGAATTCAATAGCGACATGCTTCACCTTCACCTTCAAGCTCAACTCAGTTTTTATGGTGTCGAGAAGTCTGTAGATGATATGATCACAAAGACGTTCTTGACTTTTCCCACTCAATCTAAAGTATTGATGAACCAATATCGCTATGATCACCAACAAAAGAGACTCACTACCTTTAGTGGTCTAATGTCACAAATAATGACCAAAGAAAAGAGCAATCTAGTCCTTGATAAAAACAATGTTCACCCCCGGACTGCACCGGAGAGTAACTATAGTAATGGTCGTGGTGGAAAAGCTCCTAAAAACATAGTACACAAACGTCATGATCCATATGCGCATGAGAAAGCTCCTCAACGTTTCAACAATCAGAAAAGATTTGGTGGCGGCAACCAACGCCGCCCCAATGTTTGACAACGAGATGGTGGTGCCTCCGGCCCTAGTGGCGACACACCAAATCCCAAGAATCCCGCCAAACAACATACTTGTGCTCCCTCAGTTTGTAACCGATGTGGGGGCACAAACGACCGTGCAAACTCAAAGGTCGTTGCTGCTTACAAGAAATATAAGGAGAATCTGTAATTCAACTATATAGAGACTAATGATGCTGACAAGAATGTCAAACTCAAAATTAATGACTTTGAACCTGATTCTAGCTTGGATGCACCTGACTTCGATGTTGTCGATTAGAAAGTCTTTACTCTTCTATTTTTACCAAGTTTGTTATGCAATAAGGTATCTTAATGCTATGCTTAATTTCGAGACTCTTGATGTACTCAATTTTTCATTAGTGCTTATGAATGACATTTCGTTTTATCAAAACATTCATCTTTGTCTCTTATGGTTACAATAACATGTACAAGTCCTTACATAATGGCATGCATCACAACCTACAAGGTTAGGTTGTTGCGCCGTCTTGGTCCCTCCCGAAGGGATGGTGACGCACGGCCCTATGCACACTCATGTGTGTTTTCCGGCTAAGTCTTCTACTCTAGTAGATTTTTCATCATCGATTGTATCAAATAAGTTCATCCAAGTATAGTGTGATGTCTTAGAATTGTCTGAAATTAAGGATCTAGTAATTTTAGTGTGCCTCGCACTATCGACCCTCCACAGATATGTCTGGTCATATTACACTTGGAGTTACCGAAAGCTTTCGATTTTGGATCTCCCTACGCTATTAAACCAAATGTCGTCTTTTACTAGACGTTGAAGACTTCTTATGCCGCATCTTTAATAAGAAAACACATCACTTATGGCCTAGGTAACGGCCTACACGCCTCTTGCAAGCTCCAAAAAAACTTGCATATGTCAACTCTGTAAAAACAGCAAATCTGTCTCTCCATGGACAGCAACTTCGAACGAGCATTGTGATATGTTCCAGACAAACTAAAATGCCTATGTTATATCAATGGAAGACTCTACGAGTCTATTTTCCAGAACAGTTGGTCTTTCGTTCATATCTATCCTAACAAAGAAGTTATAGCTGTTTGAATGCGCATAGGTCATCCTGGGCGGAAATTCTTTTACACTCTAGGGATTGATGATCTTATAAGTACTTTCTAATCTTTTTTAAATATTTCCAAAATGAACTATTTACTCATATGTCTACTCTCTTTTGTAGGTATGACTATTGGAGAGATCGAGTGGCTCGCAGATAGTGGAACTACCCAAACAATCCTAAGGAACCGACAACTCTTTATTGAGTTAGCCTTGTACAACCTCTGTGACAACAATGATTGGATCTTCACCTATAATTCGAGGACGTGGATCTGCTCGATTCTTATTGCCTCATGGAAATTTGATCCATGTTGCGGATGCGTTGTATGCATGTAAAAGAAACCGAACTATATAGAGCTTTAAAGACATACACGCTAATGGTTTTCACCATGAAACTCATTATGAGAATGGACAAGAATTTTTGTGTATTACTTTTCATGAATGCGGACGAAAACGTAAATTAGAGAAATTTATGAGTCAGTCTAGTGAGTTTTATCTCAATACTATTCTGATTATTGAATCTCATGCAGTCGTCAAACAAGAACTGTGAGACTCTGACTCATACAAGCTTTAGCATGACCGTCTTGGTCATCCAGGAAGAGATATGATGATCCAGATTTTGCTTAATTTGTATGGAAATCCCTTATTTAGATAGAAACGACGGCGTTTGAGGCATTCATCAAATCAACAATTTCAACAATTTTTATCGAACTCTGATAAAAAAAATTAATAAAATTTATATAAAAATTATTTATTCGACTAAAAAATATACTTAATATAAAATATCAGTATAAAAAATGTTTCAACGTACTATTGCAATTTCAGTAATGATAAATCGTGTGGTGGAGTGGCCTAGCTAGCAGTGGATGCTTTGCAGTGAGTAGTTGACTGATCGAATTGTGTTATGTTGGAGCCGATGTCCATTATTCTAGTAGTGCCTTGCCTTGTAATCTTGCACACACACACACACACACACACATATATATATATATATATATATATATATATATATATATATATATATCTGTATAGGTTGGTCAAACTCAAATGAATTATAGATATCCATCCCCATGCAGAAATAACACTGCTAGCTAGCAAACACTACCAAATGCATAAGACAGATCGATAATATATAGTCCCCATGCCGCATATGGTCGACTTTGATTTAGTGTATGTTTCATATATATTATGATGCTACTTGTTTGTAGCAGATAGAGAATATATGCGACATATTAATATACAGTAGTCGCCATGCGTACAATTGGTTTATACAATAATACAATACTTGAGTTCATTACTGTTGCGCCATTTGTAATGATCTGGAATATTTAGTTCGAAAATTATGCTCATAATCATCAGCTTCCTTGTGATTAATTATGTTGTTAACTTGTTATAGATTAACTTCAACAGCCTGCCCTTGCGTTTTTGTAAGTGAACAGTTGATTATGTTCATGTTGCTGATAAACAAATCCCAAGCTAATTCCTTTTATTCTAGAGTGATAGTACCTCTAAATACGTTCCATTAATCCCGAGCTCACTATAATCTCCATATAATATCCCTAAGATCTCTCCTAATGTTCTTTGACTCGACTTATTCTTGGTAAAATTGAAAGAAGATTTACGTTTCAGGCGTACTTAGATCAGAGAACGGAAGCGCGCGCAGATTGTGCACAGTCCCTACTACCCAGATCAATACGATCCCAAGTGTACGTAAGATCATATAATTGGAAAATACATAAAATCTTCAATTGTCGATGATATGTTGCACACAGGACTTTATCGTTATCTCTTACTCAAGAGGAAGGGACAGTCAGACGTACGTCTCAGACCCAATGATGAAGTGGATGATAGAGTAGTGGGCATGCATCTGTATGCAGAAGCCACAAATTGAAGTGATCGAAGGGCATTGTCTATGGTAGCATAGGTATGTCTGTGATTGCATATACCCTAGTTTGTCCTTATATCAAAGACAGTGGAGTCGAGTATAATGACCTGGACAGTGCAGCTCTTCAAGGGCATGAGTTAGCAAGTATATAATCCATGCATATACTATAAATTAATGATCTCGGTTAGCTATTAATCATATAAATGAATTGCATGCATGATATGCAATTATGCATGGGGCGGTGGTTAGTCTGATATTGACGTCAACAAACAAGCCTGAAGAGAATTAAAAAGAAGAAGAAAAGAAAGAAATTGAGAAGGACATAGGATATGAACATGCATGTATGCCTGCATGAATGTTTATCGAGGATTAACATATATATTAGAGGTTGCGTGCTGCCGCCCTGAAGTCGTGAACGTATTCGAACATGAATCTACCTATTTTATGTTTCTGTTGTTTTCGGTTGTGCATACTCAAATGAGCTAAAATGTTTGAGATGTCCACTTGAGATCTCCAGTGCGATCGTAGGTGCGATTCAGATAAACTTGTAAGCTTTTAGTTAAATTTTGCAGCATTCGATCCAAACACTGTCTTGGTTGAAGTCCAAGTCATTCCCCATTCATGATGACATATTCAAGTAGAGATAATTAGTCGTTGTCCCACTACAGCCTCTACATGCATGTTAGTTTGTAGAAATGATTTATCCACAAAAAAAGGAGCAAAAAATGGAATGAACCTGCTATGCTGACATGCTTGTCCAAATTCAAAATGAAAATGAAAGATGGTGTGACTAACTCTGAATACAACTTTCAACTTTAAACTTAGTAAACTATCTCTTAAACTTGATTATTTATCCATGATGGTTTAGTAACTATGACGTTTACCACTAATACTAAGGTAGGACAATGATACAGGAAAGATGTGTCCACAATCGTATTCTTTACTTTTTAAGATTAGGTCATAGTTTTTCAACTTTTAGATACAATATACACAATTAGAACTCACCTTTAGACGTTAAGAAGGTCTATGAAGGTTACGTTTTGCTCAATAATTAGATAGACTAAGCAATTCCCAGAGTTATCTC
Source organism: Comarum palustre (assembly GCA_951800085.1). Lineage (NCBI taxonomy): Eukaryota > Viridiplantae > Streptophyta > Magnoliopsida > Rosales > Rosaceae > Comarum > Comarum palustre. The sequence continues at coordinate 1,958,304 of OX637585.1, read as the reverse complement.
AAATTATCAAAGGCATGATGTATGAACAGTCAAGATAATGTTGATGACATGCGACTCAATAGTTGAGAAGCACACAATCAAGTCCAATTTATTCATCTATATATGGGAGAGAATCACACCGCACACACATAATACCTCATCTCTTAGATCAGTTACCTATAACTCATAAATAAACGACAATAATTAGAGGGAATACTGGGTTTGCCGTCCTTTGACCTCCTGATGTCTAAGTCAATCATGATGATAGAGATAATATATGAATAGAGCGTAGATAGAGACTTACCTTAAGAAGAATATTTATAGAGGTATGTTGAATCTATCCTAAAAGTATTGTTTTGTCCTCATATGAAAGCTTATTATCAATATGTCCTTATGTAAGTGTGTAGGTTTCTTATTTTGATAAAAATCTCTAGTCTAAGATGTGTTTTAGTGAGAAGTGTTTTTTCCACAGAGGGATTTGCACCCTGAGTTAAAAAAACTTATATAGTGGACCGAACATATTGAAGGGCGGTGGCATATTACTGAGGTGACAATTTAGAACGATGAAATCTTAAACCAATTAATCATCGCCATGCAGGGTTCATGGGATTAGCTCCCCATAAACCAACCTTGAAAGATCGTAACACGTAAGGATAATGTTTTAACACCAAGTGTCTTGATCTCATTAGTTAATATGTTTCATAATGCTGCCGCTAGCTTATTATTGCATGTTGGTGAATCTGAATGGACACATTATCCCGTGTCAACTTCAACTAATTCATGGAAGCAATCAAAAGCCAAATGATCTTTCTATTCTTCGATCATACAGATTTCCGGTACTTAATTAGCTCGCTTTCCCTTAACAGATTCTACATTTCTGATCTTGTACCCAATATAATTGAGAATGCTGGCGCTGCTATGCCCTCCTTTGAATCTTTTTTCGTTATATATATAGGAAGTTTCAGGTGCGGACGTCCGCACCAACTTTTTGGTGCGGATTTTCATTTTTTGACTACTTTTCGATCGAATTTCCTCAAACTTTCTTTTAAACATATCTAAATCATCTTGTGTAGATCATCACTACAACATTTCAACCAATTTGATGATCGGAAAGACCCTCAAACTTGCGTTACAAAACTGAGGGACCTAATTTTGTCCTGTTTGTCCGTCAGTTTTGTAACGCAAGTTTGAGGGCCTTCATGATCACCAAATTGGCTGAAATTTTGCAGAGATGATCTACACAAGATGATATAGATATGTCTAGAAGGAAGTTTAAGGAAATTTGATCAGGAAGTGGTCCAAAAAATCAGAAATCCTCACCAAAAAAAAGGTGCGGACGTCCGCACTTGATCCTAACTGTATATATATATATATAACCCTTCTATTGAGTGATCTCTATTTTTGGTTTATTTATAGGGATAGACATTTGACAAACTTTTTAATCACATAACAACATCTCCACCGTTCAATATGTAGACGTATATATATATAGATCATTTCTGTAAAATTTCATCAAATTTGGTGATCGTTAAGACTTTGAAATAACTGAAATCATTTGACGGATCAAATCTGTCAAACTTGAACCGTTAATGTCTATTATTTTAATTCGCAGTTTTGAACATCTTAACGATCATTGATTTAGATGAAATTATGCATAGGTGATCTATATATTAGAACCTAAGAATTAACCGATTAAGATTGAAAAATATGATTGGAAAGTTTTTCGAATGTCTATCCCTATAAATAAATTTAAAATAGGGAGCAGAAAGTTCATTAGTTCAGAAACAATATGCATGTTAATTGTGTTTAGGGTAAATTACATATAAAAAAACTAACCAAATTTAAAAACACAAAAAAATCCAGTTTCATAATTTGTTATACAAATTATGACATTAACCTCTTATCCAAAACCAACAATAGCAAGTCTGACCCAAAATTAACTATAAAATGATCAATATGCCCCATTTATAATAAAATAATGAAAATGTCATTTATCTTCTCTCTACCATTCATGGATTCTCTTTCTCTGTCATTCTTCTTCTTCTCTTTCTTTCCTAGACCTATAAGGAAATAAATCAAGAAAGCTAGAGTTTCGATTCCACTCTCTTTCTCTCGCCTCATCTCCGACTCTAGTTCTTGAATTCATGAATTAGGGTTTGTGTGCAGATTAGTATTGATATTTTTTGACAGATCGGTCGTTGGAGCCACGGATCGGTCGCTGGAGCCATGGGCGGCTTACTCAGTTGCTTTAGAGTCAAGGTCGAAAGCCACCTCCGCTTCCTTGTGTCTCACTCCTCTCACTTTACAACCACCACTTCTTTTTGCGCGAAGGGATTGCGGCCCTCTCTCCTATCTTAAACATGTGTTATTGCCTTAAGTAGGAAATTTGGTACTCTTTCTCTTTCATTTGGATAGATCTGGGCCTCTAATGCATTTTTTTTGGTGAATCAGACTCTTAGTTTGTAGATCTGCTTTTATTTCTGCTGGATCTAATGTTCAACAGTAACAGAATGGGTAGTAACAACATGCTCGCATCAACTTGGACAGTAGTAGTATGATCGCATTAGCTTAAAAATAGCAACATAATGACTATTGAATTGAGGTTGGGATTATGGGGCTTTTGGCTGCGATCTCATTCAAGTTCAAAAATTAGATCTAATGGGTTGTGATAATGAGTGATGCTATTGTTCATTCAGCAGTAGCAGACCAACAGTAGGTATTCAGACGATAGTATCAACAGAAGAATATGTAGTCGCTAGCATTAGAGTTTGTAGTAGCAGCGAGCTAGCATCAGCATCTGGTAGTAGTAGTGCACTAGTAATAGAATCAGGCAGTAGCAGTGTAACAACATCAAAGAATTGCCTAAAAAAATTAAAATAGTGCCGACAGTAGCATATTAAAGTCGACAGTAGCAACGCGCCACATCAACATCAGAGAATTGTCAAAACAAATTGCAATATCGCCGGCAGTGGTACCTTTCAACGTACTCAGGCAGTAGCATTTTTCAACTCGCAGTAGCAGCGTGTCATATGGAAAATTCTAGGGTGAGTTGATGCATAGTATGCATCAACTTTGTTGTTAAATTGTAAAATGAGTTGTTAAAGTAGTAATATTTGTTCTTAAAGTGGTAAAATGAGTCCTTATAGTTGTAAATTTATAGTTACAACATTAGTGCTTATATGTTCTTAAAGTCGTAATTGAGTTGTTAAAGTTGTAAAATTGAGTGTTTATCCCATTGAGGACTCATTTTATAACTTTAACAACTCATTTACCACTTTAAGAACATATAACCATAAATGTTGTAATTACATCTTTAAGAACTCATATTACAACTTTAACAACTAACATTACTACTTTAACGACTCATTTTACAACTTTACGACAAAGTTGATGCATGGTATGCATCAACACATCCTAGCCTTACCCGTGTCATATTAGCAGAGAGTTGAATATGCAGTGAAGGGTAGTTTGGTAAAATATATAGTGACAGATGACATGTGGACATCAATTTGTCTTGATTTGTTAATATGTGTCCTTAAATATGTAAGATAATGTATAAATGATGTATTTATAAACTGAATTTTGATTGATAACTAAACTGTAATTTACTGTTGTGTTTTATAATCAATAAAAGGGATTAGACATGTTATTTTGATGCGCCAGCTTCATGCGGTATTTGGGATAGCTTGTAATCCTAGTATCTAGATATACAAATCATAACTGATATATGAATCTCCTTAATTTACTTTGTGTTCTAACATATACAAGTCTATATATAAGTTGCTTATGGTATGCATGACATCAATCACAAGCACTAGCATTTCAAAACCATGGTCATATAATGAAGTATGGTATATATATAGAAATAATAGAATAATCCTCTTGTATAAAAATAATCAAATACAACCATCCGATCCATAGTGTTTCAATTTTCTTGATGATCTGAAAAGGATCGACAATGCGGTAATGGCATTTTTAATTTGATCCCAAGCTCCAATTGAGACATAAAATGTTAATTATACAACAACCAATACAAAGATATATGTGGATTTTTCATTATTAGAAAGAAATAACGGTTTCAATTTTCAAGCATGTGTATTTTTTTTTTGAGAAATATAGAAATTTAATTTAATAATAACAACTATTACAATCATGAGAGATCTCAGTGGTGTACAACAAATCCCCACACTCTGAACCCACTCCTCCATTACATGACTATGAACCGAAAAATGTTCAAATGCAACCTACTCTAAACTCTATCTAGAAGTCTAGATACCTCCTCACAACCAACCTCAAGAAGAAACAACTCGTCAAACACTACATCCCAAAACTACTAGCATATATACAAGGCCAACCTCCTCATTATATTAACATTAAAAAAACCGACTTTAACACCGATCGTCCCTAGACATGACACCAACAATGGCCAAACAAAAACCACCAAATGACACCTACTGAAACCCTAACACCCTCGTCCAAAGGAGGGACACCCCTGCCCAAAAAGAGAGGGACAAACCCTCGCCCAATAGGATGGACACAAACCAACCAAACTAAAACTATACCAAAAAATGAAACCAAAAAACAAAAAACAGACCTAGGCCCACGAGTGCTCAACCCTAAACCCACTCATAGGATCTCAAAAGTGGGCCTCCCAAGACTAGGCCCAACAAAGACTACATGCATCGTAGAGGCACACATTCTCCAACCCGTCGCCAGCGTCGATCGCCACCTAAAGAAATTTCGTCTAAGACAACCACGGATGAGCCGGGCTTCCAAATCAGAATGGAAGTCGAGGCATGAAGACCCACCCTAAACAGGGCAGATCATTCCCGCCCCGATCTCCACGCCGCTGCTTTCACACCCCGTCCCACCTACATGGTCCGACCAACCGCTCTTGAAGCTAAGATTAGACTAATTTGCCGAAATAGACTTTGCAACTCAATCCACTAAACAACACCTTTGACAGGAAGCCATGAAGAGCCTCTCTCTATTGCTCCACCACCACCAGTCTATCATGCCATGGCCACAAGACGACCAACATTGACTCTCGTCCGACAACGTCGTCAATGGACACTCCGTCGAACGAAGAACAAAGAAGATTTTTGAAACTCTAGGTCTCCTTGGTTTACGGAGCCACTCTCTTTTAATTACCTCTGGTATCTCATTATTTATAAATTACAGTGTTATGTGTTATAATATATGGTAATTATATTGTTTATAAACTAACAAAATGAAATAACAAAAATTAATTCTAATTAATCAAATTGCATGAACATGAACAAAATCATAAAATGACAAATTGAGGATTTGAGAAGAATAATTCAACCAATGAAAGTTTTTCGAGTCTCGTGTATCACACGATGTCCTTAAGACGAATTACGGCATCACAATTGGTGCAAGGACCTTAATGTCGCTTGGTCTCCCAAGATAAAACGACAATCTAGCTCAAATTGTTGCACTACGAACAATAGTTTCAACGAATTAGAAAGTGTCTTCAAACTATCACCGAATTTTGAGAGAACTGAGTAGAAGTAGATAAGCTTCTTGGAGATTTTTTTGTTGTTGGTGTGTTTATACTGAAGGATTGGTGGTCTTTATATAGTGTTAAGAATCATCTACAAATTGATGGTTTTGTGTCTGTTACATACCAATCATAAACAACCTTAATAAGTCTGTTACAAAACGATTACCAATCATAACCAGACTTAATATGTCTGTTACATGTTGATGGTGGTATTGAATTTTCGTAACAGTTTGCAGACATGTGAAAGGTCAAAAAATAAAATCCGCTAGTTCAAAAATAACATGGGCTCTCAGACCACAAATTTGAGCTGCATTCAAGTCCGCAGGTCGCTCGGGCCCAAGTGAAGAAATTAGGTTTCCGATTTAGGATTCATGCCCCCTGCGCGTGCAAGAGAGAGCATGGGTGGTTGTGTCAAGACCCACCCCGAGTTAAACCCATTTAACTCGAAGTAAATCATGCGGGGACCACCTCAAATGAACTTTTTAACGAAACCCCCTTAAAATGGACAACCCTTCTTACGAACCAACTAAGCACTTTCGTGAAATCAAAGTTTGTGTGGGGTCCTGCGAGGTACCATCTCCATCCAGAAAGGGTTCATGCTAGCTAGCAATACACATAAATATATCCTTAAAAATCCTTAAAAACCTCGTGGTAAATAGATCGAAATCCAAGTCAAAACACCCATGACTTTTCCCAAAATACATTGGATTTAAAACATTTCCAGGCATCCGAAACCGGTCCCCTGACTATACTTTAAAATTATTAAATCCAAGAGCCAAGTTTCTCCTTTTAAAAATATTCCCCCTCCATAACCCAAAATGGTGATAACAATTGAAAACCATAATCGGGAAAAATTCCTTTAAAATCACGGAAAAGGTAAGAACCTCTTTCCCGGCTCACTTATCTTAAAACAAATTCCCAATTTTTCCAAAAATCACCATAAACACAATGTGGAGGAAATTTCATAAATAAAAGAGAAACTTAATAAAATCTATTGCATGCATTATATTTAAAAAAATAAAGGTCCACTCACAATACTTAATGCGACTTCCTACTGCTCGGAAGGCCCCTCGAGCGCAACCTCGAAATAACCACAAGGACGAATCCGTCTCACGTTCAACCATAAACTGTACAATTAAACCAATGTATCAGTCTTTAATACCGTTGACTTTTATTTCCCTAGTTTGACTAGGAAGTCCTAATTTGGCCAAGAGTTGACCAAACTCAACCCCTTTAACGACTTTTCAACAAATAGATTTATTTTCGATTACCCAACCGTAACATATCGATTTTTCTTAATAATTCATTTGACATTAGGTTCACACATAGTAATTTGTGGAATTACTATGGACACTCAATCAACCAATTTACTAATTGTGAGTCGATATTTCGAGTATGAAATTATCCGAATTATTACAACGATCAACTTGATTTTGACCAAGATTCCTAAATTGACCAGAATCTCGTTTAAGATACGATTGTCCTAATTTAACCGGTTAACTAGGATTGAATTTTCCTTTCATCCTTTTTATCGGTCAACTTTCCATAAATGGAAATGTTCCAAAAGGGAAAGTTTCCTAATTACGGTAAGCTTTCTGTAATTACTCGATTTACGAATTAACCGAAACTTTACGAACTAAGGCTTAACAAGGAAATTGATTTCTACCTCTTCGGCTCTCTGCCGGAAATTTTGCTATTTCGCCATATTTCGGCAAGTTGCGGCCATATTCTGCCGGTTTCCGGCAATCTTGTCAGAAAATTGGCCATAGCTTCCCTGCTTTCTCCATTCACCAAGTTATCGACATAGCAGCAGAGAACGAAACAACAACTAGATTTCGAGCTTTTACCTTCAATCTGCTCATCTAGGAATCTAACAGCCCTTCCTCTACCACCGCAGCCGTTACTTCACTGGTCTCCAAAGCTGCTTCCGAGCTTCACCCAATTCTCATCTTCTTCTCCAAGAAACCCATAATCTTCTCCTCATCTTTAGTTTATTAAAACATCATCTTCATCATCATCATCTTCGAAGTACATAGTGGCCAGACTATGCCAAAATCCCAAATCAATAACCAAAAACTCCAATTCAGCCACTCATGCCCTTTCTCAATACCAATATACGAATTAAAGTCAGAAACTAACACAACAAACACAGCCAGCGCTGTGCACAGCAACACTCATGGCGATGCTCCACTGTTTTAAACCAAATACTCCTAAATCTCAATCCACACTTACATCCAAGCAAACAAACACCTAGACTCGATAAATAAACCAACTTGATACTTTAATCGAAACTAGAAACTCACCAGGAAGAACACAGAACATGGTCTGAACCCTAGAATTTATTCTCTTCGATTCTCCCACCTCAGAGCTTCTCTTTGAAAACTAGAGCCACATAAAGGTTCTCCAAGTCGAGACGAAGCTATCCATACCATTCAAGCTTGCCATCGTGGCCTGACTCGCAGAGATTCGCCACTGGACCGCCATGCCTCTTCCCGGTCCATCTCCTTCCACAGTGGACGCTGGCTGGATTTGGTTGAGGGGTTTTGAAATAAGGAGGAAGAGGGATGTTTTGGTGGTGGTGCGCCAGTGTGGGTTGTCCGGACGCAGCTAAGTCAAGCGGAGGATGCCGGAGAGGAAGTAGAGTCGAGAAAGGGAGGGGAGAGGCTCGGTTGACCCGAGTCTGGTTTCTTTGACTGGGTTGACCGGTCTACCCTTTATATAGGCACACGAACGGCCAAGATTTAATGAGGAAGAGATCCGACGGTCCAAGTTAGTTGGGTAAGAATTATTTACCACAATGGTAATTAAAGTTTACTAAAACATTAATTAATAATTAACATAAACTTTGGAAATTAGTAATAAATAGCTTGATGCTCCGAAAAATAATCTGAAAATACTGGGAGACTCGTGTCAACACAAACTACCACGTCGAGTCATTAAATGGGGAATTCGGAGAGTTTAGAAAAACTCAAAAATAAACTCGAGCCATGACTATATAATTTACCAGTTACAGTTAAAAGCTCTCGATAACTCGTAACCCCCTGTAAAAATGTAACTTTTAGGTATGGGGTGTTACAGGTTGTCACGATTACACCTTTAAGGTATGTGATTCTATTTAAAGTCTTATTTCTCTCCCAGACTCCCATTTTTACAATTTGAGACAAAGTTCATTTTCTCATTTGAATTAGCCATCTTTAGGTGACAATTTCTCATTCACCCCACAACCAAATTATGTATATGAATACATGATTTTATATCCCTCATTACAAGGATTACAAATTCATGCATGCAATCATCTAATTAAAAGTGCAACTCATTTTAATTATTTGGTTTAGTTAATGTTCCTTTAGACCATTTTTCCAATAATTTCTCACATAAATGAAAATTGGCCACCAAAAGACTCGATAGACTTGATGATAGTTTTCTACGGTTGAGACTTATACATGATAGGTATGTTATGAGCTTTTGAACCATCCCTTATGGAAACATGCTTACTTTACAAACTAAACAGTAGACACGATGCCTTTTAACTTTACGTCATTTCTGTAAATGATGACATGTCCTACACATGAATCTCCCTGGCACATTCTAGTTCTCATTATTGTGTCCATTTTGGTCTTGGACATGCGCCTAGTTCTGCAAGAGTTTGACAAGAGTTGTGCCCTCTACAACACACTTAGAAGGGGCCTCACTTCTCTCTCACATATGTAATTTCTTAATTAAGAGTAACCCGCATTACTACGCTCGATTTGACCGACGCATAAGAATCATTAAAAGCTTTTAACTTAATCTCATTTCGTACGAGCATCACTGTTTTCAACATAGAAATGAACATGAGGCGAATCCCCATAATGATCCATCACAATCTCTACAATTTAGTTGTCTTTTTTGAACCTAGTTCTTGAGATCTCCAGTCAACTAGCTTGGGTATCTACTGTAAAGATTTTATTCTTTCATGGGCTTTAGTCTCATTTATCTCGATGATTTATCAACTAGCTCTCTGTTCAACCTTTTGGTCAGCAGATCTGCAATGTTTTTCTTAGACTTCACATAGTCTATAGAAATAATTTCAGTTGAGATTAGTTGTCGAATGATGTTATGTCGTCGTCGGATGTAACGAGACTTACCATTATACATCTTGTTCTATGCCCTGTCAATAGTTGATTGACTATCACAATGTATGCATATTGCAGACACAGGTTTCATCCACTTTGGAATGTCCTCAACGAATTGGTGTAACCATTCGGCCTCTTCCCCACATTTGTCTAAGGTGACAAACTCAGATTCCATTGTGGATCTGGTTCTGATCGTTTGTTTTGAGGATTTCTATGACACTGTTGCACCACCTAGTGTGAACACATATCCACTAATAGACTTTGAGTCTTTCATGTCAGATATCCAGTTTACATCAGTAAACCCCTCTATGACAACTAAATACATTGCATAGTGCAGCCCATGGGTACGAGTATATCTTAAATATTTCAATACTCTTCTAATCGTTTGTCAGTGCATAGCCTCTTGATTACTCGTGTACCTACTTAGCTTACTCACCTCATAAGCCAAATCTGGTCTTGTACAACTTGTTAAATACATCAGACTCCCAATCACTCTCGAGTATTCTAACTGAGAGAGACTTTCCCCTTTGTTTTTGGACAAGTGTAAAGTTACATCTACCGGTGTCCTAGCAATTCTAAAGTCTTCCTTATCAAATTTCCTAAGGATATTATCCATATAATGTGTTTGGTTCGACACATGACTATCTGACGTTCTTGTAATTTTTTATCCCTAAAATCACATCAGCAAGTCTCATATATTTTATCTCAAACCGAAATCGTAACATATCTTTAGTGGATTTGATCACCTTCTCATTGCTCTCCACAATGAGCATATCATCTACATATAGACAAAAGATGACATATTCGTCTTGTGTATCTTTCACATACACACATTTTCACATTCGTTGATTTTATAACCATTGGTGATCATAGCATTGTCAAATTTCTCATGTCATTGTTTTGGAGCTTGTTTCAAGCCATAGAAGGAATTTACCAATTTGCACACTTTCTTCTGTTGACCTGGGGCGGAAAAACCCTCAGGTTGTTCTATGTAGATTTCCTCCTCTACATCCTCATTCAAAAAAGCAGTTTTCACATCCATTTAATGTACTTCTAGCTTACGCAAAGCCGCGATGACAAACACCATCCCAATGGAGGTTATTCTCGTCACAAAAGAATATGTGTCGAATTAGTCCAGACCTTCTTTTTGCTTGTATCCTTTTATGACAAATCTTGTCTTGTATTTGTTTATGGTCTCATCTGCTTTCATCTTTCTTTTAAAGATCTATTTGAAACCTAAGGGCTTACACCCCGGTGGAAGATCCACCAGTTTCCAAATATGATTTTGCAGAATTGAGTCTATTTCACTTTTAATCGTCTTTTTCTATAACGGCGTATCAGTGGACCTTATTGCCTCTGTATATGTCTGAGATTCATCCTCAAACATAAATGTCAAAAAATCAGAGCCAAATGATTTTTCTATCATTGCTCTTTTGCTCCGTCTAGATTCTACATCTTCAAGCTCTACCTCTTCAGGATTTACTTGTGCCTGATTTTCATGAGTATTTGACTCAATTCTAAAAGAACTTGATTCTTTCTTAGATTTCTATGGAAATATATTTTTGAAAAATGAAGCATTTCTCGATTCTATGATCGTGTTCTTGTGTATATTTTTAATTTCAGATTTTTGCACAATGAACCGATACGCGTTGTTATTTTCTGTATATTAATTAAACAAACAATCAACCATTGTTGATCTATTTTTTACTGTCTTAAATGAAGGGATAACTACTAAACATCCTCATACTCACAATTAAACTGAAGAAACAACCTAAACCCTCATCAGTGTCATGTTCTAACTACAAACCGTGGTGTCACGTTTGAATGAATAGTAGTGGAAGCTTCATCTGTTGACATTACAATGCAAGTCATTGATAGACCCAGTAGGGTGGAGTGTGAGTGTAATCCATTTTAGTAGGTAAAACCTGGGGTTTGGGATTCGAACACTTGGAAATTCAGGGGACTTTGCATGCAGGAGAAGACATTTCAAAATCTCCAAGCCATTGCAAGCAGCTAGCTGCAAACATTAAATGTTAAAATAAACGAACTACAAAGTCCCACGTACGTATATGATGGAACCCTCACAAACTGAGCCTGGGTGACACGATACCCACCCAGATCCTAGCCAAACTTGCGAACATTCTACGGCGCGACGTCTCTACTTTTCCAGAGCAAACAAGATAAAATGGTGCGCTCTGAACACATCAGAGGCTGCTGCTGTAGTAGCTTAGTTGCTCATGCCGTTTTTAATTTCAGTTTGCATCACTGAATGACTCGACTAGACGATATATGACCCTTCCCTATCAACCCCGATTAAAGTAAACGCGTATTCTTATTCGATCAAATCACGAGATATATGGATGAGGTATATATCGATCGGCTAGCTAGGTTGATACTGGGGACGTGCAAAGTCATTTTTATACGTTAGGATTTGCGGCACCTACTCGTATATCTTCTTTGATTTCAAGTCAAAGATGTGTTGGGAATTTCCGGTTTGAATATTTGATCAATCACTCACATGAGTGCTTTAAAGTGAGTACACAGCCAATGATCGGATCTTACATTATCCCATATTTAAAAAAATAATAATTTAAGTGATTTTTTAGAAAAACAAAACTTTAGTGTCTCACGTTTTAAAAACTTCAGAATAATATCTCACGTTCTTATCTCGACTGAAAAAAGTATCTGGAACCGTTAATTCAGTTAAAAAACTAACGTCATACACATGTTCCAGATATATATATCGATCTTGTACATGTTGTCTATCGTTAATTATGTCTGTGACATGTGATACAAGGATTTGGTTTGCCTAATAGAAAGATTGAAGAGCCAATTTAGTACTCTTATACATGTTGTCTATCGTTAATTATGTTTGTGACATGTGATACAAGGATTTGGTTTGCCTAACAGAAAGACCGAAGAGCCAATTAAGTAGTACTACTATCTAGCTATAAGCCAATAATTTAAGTTTTTGTAATCGGGAGCTATAATTCAAGTTGAAATAAATTTGTAGAAACTAATAAATATCCACTATAACATAAATTATTCACAAATATAGCTAGCCATTTTTTTGATCAAGTAAGATAAGCATTTCATTCCAGATTGAAAAAATGGTAATTACATACGTGACCTGCTCTTAAGAGCTCGATAATAAAGCCATGTTAGGCAACTTGAGAGCTACATACTCACAACTATCATAGAGTTTAAATCAGAGCAGAAAAACAACTGAAGGAAAAACAATATACAGCAAAAACAAACCAATCCGAAAGCAAAATAAACAGACTAGGGGAGGACAAATATAACTAGACCTGAGTCATTCCAAAAAACAAACAAAAAATATATCATAGTTGAAATTATTACTTCGCATACTAAAAAATTATTCACAAACTAATGCTACTTAGGGTTAGTCGAGAAAAATGGTCATGATCAAAGACGATGTCTGGCCATGGATAATGGTGGGGAAGAATGAAAGATCAGGTCCGATCCTAGGGCAAGACAGGTCATGTTGGGGTCTAGGACCTCAAAATATGAAGGGCCACAATTTTTTTCTATATAACCCTATATTTAAAGAAAAAAGGTCTAGATATATTTTTTTTGTTCATCATTTTAATTTAATTTTGTGTGTTTTAAAAACCCTAGCTCCCTCTTCTCTCTCTAGCACACCAACTAGCCTCCTTCATCCTTGTCCGGCGACAGTCTCGCCCTGACTGGCTTTAGGGCTTTGCCGACATCGAGATTTGCTGCCGGACGGGAATTCCTACATCTTATTTAGTCTCTTGGAAGGTATTGGCTCGAGGTGAAGGGTTCGATTCGAGATTTCTTTTTGGGTTTGTGCAGGTTGTTGGGATGGGCGTTGTTATCACTTTCAATCGTTGAGGCGGCGAGGGTCATCGAGGTGTACTGGACTGTGCTGAGATGCAAGTGTCTGTAACGCTTTGAGCCGGCTCGGGAATGGTCGCAATGGTTGTCTGCAAGTCGAAGACGACGGAGGCAAGTGGTGGAGGGGGGAAATGGATCTTGGGTCTTCTCTATTGGACCTTAGGCTGGGCCTATTCCTTATTTTGGTTGTTAATTAGATTGTTTTGTTTTGGGTTGTCCCTTCTCTTTTGAGGGAGGGTTTAGGATTTTGGTATGGTGGTGTTGGTCGCCCCTTCTCTTTTGGGCAAGGTTTAGGGTTTTGGTAGGGTGGTGTTGTTGTGTCTTGGGATGAGCCATGTTTTGGTGTCGTTTTCAGAGACTATTTTAATGTCGGTTAGATCTTGTTGTCAATGTAATTGGGAGGTTACATGTGTATATATGCTGATAGTTTTGGCATGTAGTGTTTGAAAGAGTTGTTTCTTCTTGAGGTTGGTTGTAAGAATGTATAGATACTTCTGGATTAAGTTTAGGTACAGTTGAACCCTTATCGGTTCTTGTCCACTGTAACCGCTGATGTTTCGGGTAGGTAGGGTGGAGAGTGGAGAATTTATTTTCACCACATGTGTCCCTCATGGTTGTAATATTGCATTCCCGATTAATGAAATTCTTGATATTCTTTCTCAAAAAAAATTGTTTGTGTTTTAACTTTTCAAATTAGTTTCATACCAAACAAATGTTTAAATGACATTCCATTATGAATGTTAGTCATACATTTTTAGTTATAAATTCATAAACATTTCCATAAAATCTTTAATTTTTAATTTAGGTCTGAGGCCTCAATAAGCACAGGACCCTGTGAAAGATTAGAATCTGGAAAAGTGAATACTACGTTAATTAGCGATGATATTAGGTTAAAAGAGATTAGTTATGTTAATGGTAATTAAAAATGGTGTTTAACGGGGATAATGGCAACAACAGAGGTCGTGGCACCCTCTGTGGTGACAAACACCATACGACACGAGCGTCACCTAGCCAGTTTCGGAGTGCGAAGCAGGGATCCGATCCCGAGGTTCCGAGATCCAGGCTTGGTCGTCGTCATGGAATTCTCAGACAAACTTTTGAAACTCGATCAACCATGGCCTCCCTTTCTTTATCAAAACCAAATCAACTTGCACCGGCCTTATCTCAACCTTCTTTTTTTCGTTCTTTATAAATATTTCAACTTGGTGATCGGATTAGAATGTTCTTTTGGGAAGGCTTTAATTTAGGATCGACTATGGCTATGTTAGCTAGCACTATACATGACACGATGTGGTGTGGAAGATAGAGGATGGGAGATCTTTTATTTATGTGATATGAAGCAAGTGTAATGGTGTTCAGAACATATAATACTGTTTGATCGAGTCTCATAAACTCTAGTATCAAATGATATAATACGAGTTTCAAACCTTGAATATATTAATTGACACTAGAGTGTTGTGTTTAATGTAACGGTCGTTTTATAAGTTTTAAACTTTTAATATATCAATTGACACTAGAGTGTTCAGTTTAATGTAAGGGCCGTTTTATAAATGATGTATGTCCGCAATTTGGCACCGACACTATTCTACATAGTTTATAGGTCAATTCGAGTTTGGATAGTTTTTTTATCATGGGATTTTGTTCTAAAAGTCTTAAGAAGAGATCTTCTGTTAGAGTCTGTCTCGAACTGTGGTTTATATAAGCGGAAGAAGGAAGAAGGAAGAAGGAAGAAGAAAGGACATACATGATCTTCATATATTACCCACGAAAAACAGACTACAACATTTGAAAAGAAAATTCAACAGTTGAGAATAGCTAGCAGATCAGAATGAATTTAGATAAATATCAATACCTGAAGTTTTAATTTTCAAACTTTGCATGTATATAATAAGCAGCGAATACAGCACTGTCAATCTCTAGGATATCCAAGATAACAGTGATAAAGACGTTGAAGAGAAGAAGTTGAGATGCATAGGGATCAGGGGACATTGATTTCTGGAAACAAGACTTGAGGGATCTACAGAGACACTCATGGTCAAAATATGTTTGCTGTTTTCGTTTCACAAGCAACAGATTTCCCTTTCCGTTAAGTTTTACCACCACACCGATTGAATCCGCGTCGTTTCATCATCATTTGAAACTTCGAATTCGATCGACGATCTCTATGTGCTGCGATACTTCATATCATTAAGTCGTTGTTAGTTTCCTACTGCCTCGATCATGCATGACAAAACAACCACCTCGATCAATATTATATTGCACTTGCTTAGTTGCTTAGCATATCTAATTACCTGAGGTAATAAATCATCAGCATGCATTATCGCTTAGTTGCTTGATGGCCAATACATTGTAATTCACGGTAGAAGCACAGGCAGGTTCTAAAGTCCAATATTCTCATACATATTATGGAAGCCAGCCTAATCAAAAGGGCTTTACCTACTACAGCAATGTAGTAAAATCTTACTTCCCCAAAGTAGTCACTCTCCAATAAGACTACGAGTCGGTAAGGAATCGATCAACGAGTTAAGTCTGCGGGCAACGTTGTTCATATAAATATCATGAAAAAGAGGCGGTGTGTCAGCTACCTATACACTGAAACTCCGAAAGTGAAAGATAATGCACTGCATCGTATCAATTTTGAAATGCCCTCTGCTACTGGATGAAAGACACACACAGATTAAGAAAAACGAATTTCACATGGATCTAAAACCCTAATTTCTTTCACGGCCTGCTACTAGAAGGTAGGTGCAAAGCAAGAAATAATTTACAAGAGCTATGTATGAAGACCAAATCCTAATTCATTAGGGAGCTGCATACCTCTTTGGTTTGGTCAGTTCCAATCACAATTTCTAGTTCAGCTCTAGCTATCCATGATCTTTGTTTATTTCAAAATTCAAAATTCAAAATGTATGTGTTGTGACATAGAGCGAAAATATCCTTCGGAAAGTACAACGCTTATAAATTTTATTTTATTTTTGGTTACAGACATCCACAGTTTACATTAATTGTCGAATATGATTACATTTGTAGCCTCTATTGGAACATACAATATCGATTACTATTACAAGAGCTTCCTGATGAGCTAGAGCATTAGCTATAAAGTTAGTTTTCCGAAACACATGTTGGAAAGATATTGATTCAAAATAAACCGAAAGAGCTTTGATATTGTGAATAATCTTTCAGTCTCCAAAGAGGTATATCTACCTTTTGGACATTGATGAACTTGTTAATAAGAAGGTACTAAACATCCCAATAATTGTGGAGCCTACTCATTAGCAGGCCATCGAATACGGCTTTTGGGCCTTAAAGTACTCTTACAAGTCCAGTTCAACTTAAAGCCCGACGAATCGAGCATATCCATGTAGTTGAACCCACCCATATCTCGATCGCTGCGACCCGAAACTCAATCCGTCCCTGCGTTGCACACGAGTCCTAACCTCATGCATCTATAACACCAAGCCAAGAACTATTCAGGTCTCTCATTACTGGATTGCTAGCTAGCTTCACAGTTCAGGTAAGCTCATAAAACTATCTATCTCCTTCCTTTAGTTGTTTATCTTCAATCGTCTCTGTGATTCTATCGCCTTTATCTTCTTTATCTTCAACAACTTATAATGTATGCAACTGTAAAACACAACTCGGAGCCTTTCAGTGTGGCACACATTTTCTTCTGAAGATAAATCTATATCCTAAAGAAGAACGTGTTGAGATATATATCTCACATCGGAAAAATGAGACCTTATATGTGAGCTTATAAGAGTTTGGGCTACTCTCTTCATCGTCAATTGGTTTTGGGGTTGAAGCCTAGACTACTTTATTATGGTATCAGAACGGGTTACCCACGTACATGTGTGAAGCCCAACTGCCACACAAACTCCACGTCACCCCATATGTTGTTCACGTGTTAGGCTTGAAGATTCGCCACAAGTGCGGGAACGTATTGATATATATATACATCGGAAAAATGAGACATTGTGTTACTTTCTTCATCGCAAATTTATTTTAGAGTTAAAACTCAGACTACTTTATCACAACGAGCATGTGACTAAACCGATTACTATGGACTAATCAGTTTGCGGTTTAGTTGAACACTTGCACGCTGTGAATGTGGAGATATGCAGCGGCATTGGTAGCAAGCTACTTGTATAAAAATTTGCAAAGAAACAACTATAGTTAGGTCAACTGTTTTTCATTAGTACTATGGCCCTGCATGAGTGACTTTATATCTTAAGAGTAGTAGTTATGACAGTGAAACTTTATTTGGATTGGAAAGGTGAAGTCTGCAGAATAATCATGACCAAGGAGCACAACTTCTCTAATCCAGAATAGTTTAAGCAATTCACTGAAATATTTGGAAGGGTTGATTAGTTAACTATTTCATTACTAGTGTATAGCTTTCATCAAAACCTTTCTTTTTGTCAGTTTGTAGCCTGTGCAGGAAGCAAGGTATAATTCATAAACAACCACCAAAATTTGAACTGCTATCTTGGATTTCAAGGAGCCCTCAAATGTCTGAGACTAATTGCTCTAGTAAGGAATATACAGAAGGCCAAGTTTATAGTGTGGAACACCAAACCACAGAGGATGTAATTCAAAGAAAAAAAGAACAATATTGATATTAATAATCACTATTGGAGTACCCCATTTATTTCTGGTGAACAAAGAGAGTAAAAGGGGTTGAAAACATTTTCCAAGTAAAGAGAAGAATGTAGAAGAGAAGGCAAACCATTTAGGATACAATATCAAAACACATCCACAACCACAGACACAGACAGACTCAATCACAAACAATAGGTATATGGCTTACTCGAACGACTCCCAATTAAATTTAGGGTCGGCAGAACCATTGGCTGCTGAGGTTGTGGATGTAGATGTTGAGGAGATTGGGATCATTGGTGGCATATTATCAAAAGTCTCCCAATGAGTGGTAACGATTGCCCCTGATGTTGAATGTCTCGATGGTTGTTGTTGTAGCAGCTGCTTTTGCCCTTGCTGCTGGGGTGTAGGTAAATTCCCAAGTGAATGCCTTGGTTGGTGCTCTTGGATTGGTGTTAGGATACGCTCATTGCCATTGGAATAATTTTGTCGATGACTATAAGCTTGTTTTGGAATATGACCTCCATTGCTACTAGGCATGGAGTTTTTTATTTTCAATACATCCAGAGTTTCAACATATTTCTGAACTCTTTTCACCTGCAAACCATCCATGAACATTCTTCAAATTGGTACTCGAAATTTTTTACATTGAAACAAACAAGACCATAGGTCCATAACAATCAAACTCACCTGCATTTTCCTCTGCAACTTCACATCTCCATCCCCCATAATCTCGTCTAATTTGAGCAACTGATTCATCAGCTGCTCAATCACTTTAAGCACATCCTGTTCTGCAACTTTTGCGCCTTTAGTAATAATTGTTTCAAGAGCAGACACCTAAAAAATTCCCAATTCCAAGTTCAACTTCTGTAACAAGATGATTACAGTACTAGTTGTAATTTTGTAACAAACTGAACTGAAATACCTGACCAGCAAGCCGGTCTACTTCCAAGCTGATCTCCGAGATAGACTTTGATGCCTTCTCCATCTTGGCATTGCGCCTCATCTCAATCAACCGCTTTTCTTGGCTAAGAGGGTCTTCAACACACACGATCTTTGATCGGTCTTTGACCCCGGAAATGTCAAGAAACGCCTTTGAATCCCTTTCCATGTCTTTGAATATCAGCTTCTGATCCTGGTGGTGCAGACCCGTCGGTCCAACCAGCATTTTCTTCAACTCACCTGCACACAAAATCAAACACTTCAACAACACACATTAAAGCACAACAAAACAAGTTTTCGATCAAACTCACCAAACGAAGCCCGCGCACTGATACAGATTTCATGGTACACAGACCCGTGCTTGACTCTCACCCGAATTGTCGGCGGAGGCGCCACGTTCCGATCAGAGTCCGGATTCCGTTTCTGTACCAACATTCCTCCTGGCCTGACCTCCCACTCCCCGGCCGGCCCAGACTCTGCTCCTCCTCCCACACTTCCATTCATACGCGACAACGACGACACCTCCACACCTGAACTCGTCTTGTTCTTCATTCTCATCATCTTCAAAGATCTCCTCCAATTCCCTCGAAGATGTGCTTCAAACTTTGCCCAATTGAGACACACACCTCCTCACACCACACACAAAAAAACCACCTCTATTTATTCCACCCAACCTCGGCATATCACGCCAGCAGCCACGTGCTGTGCAGAGACACGAACGAACAAAGAACCTGTCTTTTGTCTTCGCTTTCCACCAGAATCAATGGCGTCTTACAAAAGAAGCTACCTATTCACCAAACTCCAAAGCTTCCCTCTCAAATACAAGAAACCCGCTTCGGCGCAAGAAGAGAGTCTAAGCCCTTGCTGAGATCTCTCCGGCAAAAATAATGAAGTACACACAAGTCTAGCAGCTGCGACAACAAAGCTCCTTATTTGACACCAGTGAAAAACGCTGATGTCAAAGAAGAGGGGAGAGCTTGAAACCTGTGATGAAGTAGACAAAGATATAGCTAGCCGGGAAAACAATGAGAATCAAAAAGGAGAGAAACTATGGCTCTCTGTTTTTTTCTGGTTCTGGAGAAGAAGAGGAAAATAAAAATGGAGTTAATATAGAAGAAGAGTGGCTGGTTGGAACCGTCATTGTTATATAGGAATAATGGAAATAAATTTAATATATTGCTGCTATAATTATGCCGAAATTATTATTTATGAGTTATGACGACAGAAAATTAAAAAAATGAAGCCGTAGAAGCCGCCAAAAGGTTAAAAAAGCACAGACGGAAACTGGGGGTGTGTTCCGGTGTGAGAGCGTTACGCGTGGAGAAAGGGGCGTGTTGTTTCGATGGGTTTGACGCGTGGCGGGGGTGAGGGGTACTTTGGGAAGTGAAAGGGCGACTAATCATTGACTTGAGGGTGGTTGGCCAGTTTTGGTTCCCGCCGCCACACGTATTTCTGTTTTTACTGTTTTTTTTTTGGAAATTTAATTTTTCAGTAATTAGATTTCCATAACTGATGATCCATAAAAGGAAGTAAATCAACCTAGGAATGAGCAAAAAATGAAGAGTATATAGATTTTCAACTCATTTGGATATTCCTAATTTTATGGTTTAGCAAAATCATTCGATTCACATCTAACTGATTTTTATTATCATTATATAAAATGTAAACAAAATAATATTGAATCATCAAACGATGATTTTTTGTTCTCTATAATGGTGTGTTAATTGTTGATACAATATTGTTGTTGAACTAATCGTACGAGGTCATGATTGTATTGTCAATTATTTGTGCATTAAAACTCTCCATACTTTTTGAAAATGAAAAAAAAACTAGCTTAATACTACTACGCATACCATTATTCCTCCTATAGAGAACTTGGATTGTCGGTTCCTAGCTTGGCATCTTTTGGTAAATCTAGTACTGCTGCTTTTGAAAGAAAGAATAAAGCTCTTTATAGTGTAATCGATATATTCCCAATTTATTAACACATGGAAAGTTAATTTTAAGTCATTCGCACAGGTAAAAAACATATCAAAACAAAAGTATAGTAAACACTGCCCGAACCAAGAAAAAGACCAAAAAGTCCAGCGTACTCTCCCACCGACAAATCCCACATGTGCGACGATATCAACACGTGGCGAAAGGCAAAGCCATAGAGATTAGGAGGAAGACACCGCCAAACAGGAACCGTCGAGAGTTCGATGGAGATGGTGCAACCATACATATCATCACAATTTTCTTAATTTTAATTTTATAAGTAGCTCTTTTTTTTTAAAAAAAAAAGGATGATTAGCTAATTAAGCTTACTTAGTCAAGGTTATAGTTTAATTATTTCTGGATTTTTGAGAGTAAAATAGGTGGATCTTGTCATCGGGGACAGGAAACCGACCAATGGGTAAAATATATATAGAAATAAAGAAAATGTAGTTCATTGGGTCAGGGCATTACAGTGGTTCTTATAGAAATTCTGTGGGCTAAAAATATATATGAGGCACGTGAAAACCAGGACAAGCCGTACTTCTTGCCCTGGACGACTTGATGTTCTTGTTTTTGTTTTTCTTGTTGTTATGGAGTGTGAGGTAGGCCTTTTTATTTGATTCTTTGATCCTAGTTTATTTTAAAACCCGTCTTATCCGCTTTTCTATTAGGGCGGGCTGGCATTAGCCTTTCTTGAGTATGGTGGGGTAAGGGTTGCGCAAATGAAACCTGGTCCTACCCTATAACCCTGCCCTAATGAGCTCTTTAGGGCTGAACCTGGCCCGACCCTAAAAACCCGCCCTTTAGGTCCTAATAATTTCTTATTTTTTTGTATTGTTTTAATATGTTTCTTATTTTTCAGATACGATACAACTAATCTTCTCTTTTACAGTTAATTTGCTAGCTTTGTTCATTTGATTTCATTTTGTTTTGTTGATTAACGATTATATTTTGATGATTTAGAGCATTAGTTCGTGAGATACATGAGTATAACCACTTAGTTTATAGATAGATGTCTTAAATTAAGTATAATGTGTATGCATGCATGTTAAATATAACACAAAAAATAAGGTTCATTACATGTAATTCTAAAACTAAATTGTGAGAAAAAAACAAGTTCATCTCGGCCCTGTTTAGCCATATTTAAAGGGTCGGCCCTGCCCGACTCTATTAGCCCTAACGAAATAGGCCGCTAGGGCGGGCTAAGGCTTACATATTCAAGTCTCGGCCCTACCCTACCCGGTCCTAAATTTTGTTAAATTTGATTGAGCTCTATCTTACCCTACCCTAAGTCCTAAAATTTAAGGTCAGACCGACCCTAACCCGACTCATGATGAGGTCTAGTGTGGGGTTTTCTACAAAGAAAAGGGTTTTGGACTTTTTATCATGCATGTCCCCTTGTGAAAGGACTCAAAGCTATATACTCCATGCTCGAGTTGAATCTTGATCATTTTAGCCATAAAGGATTAATATGAATGAATTACTTGAGGTATGAGGAGGATTATTTTCTAAAGCAAACATAGTCGATGAAAGAATAATGCAATATCATCGATCGTTGATCAGAAATTATTCTGTAAATTTTGCCTTAAACGTATATCAAAGGAAAACGATTAAAACATAAGCTTTCTCGAGTTTGTATATGCATAATAAGGAGCTATGGAGGTGAGTTGAAGATCGTTTATGTACATTTCTAGAACAATTTTTTCTTGCTTGTTAATTCCATTTATCTTGTTTTTGAAGAGTTGCTTTGAACTACTTCTTCATTTGGTGGTAACGGCCTTCTGGACACGTTTCGAAACCTAACTAGGTTACATATAAAACTTAAGGGGCAAGGCAAAAAAGCTAGGTTATCATAATAGTTGCTAAGATATAAGGAATAAGAGGAAAATTCACCATCAGTCATTTAACCCTTGTGGCAAGGCCAATATGATACTTAATCTCTAAACTCTATCAATGTGATACCTGATCATTTGTTATGATATCAATGAGATGTTTCCGTCAAATTTTTGTAACGGTACCGTCAAATTAGTGACGTGGTAAACAATTGTGGATAACCACCAGTGTCTCAACTCTTGTGGCAATGTCAATGTGATACCTAACTTCTAAAACCTATCAATGTGATACGCATACTTAATTTTCGCTATTAATGTGAGACCGGAGACCATTGGCCTTGACATAAGAGTTAAGGGACTAATGGTTATCCACAGTTGTTTGCCACATCACTAATCTGACGTGGCCTTAAGGAAAGTGGACGGAGGCATCTCATTGATATCATAACAAAAAAATCAGGTATCACATTGATAGAGTTTAGAGTTTGGGCATCACATTGGTATTGCCACAAAAGTTGAGAGACTGATAGTGAATTCACCTCAAGGACTAATGAAGCGTGTATATATTATATATGGGATAATGACCATTTGCATAAAATAAAAAAAGTCAAACCCCAAACCAATGAATTAAAAAGTCGAATGCCCATTTCAATACAAGGTGTACTTACTAATGCTCAAATACACAAATCTTTATTAAATTCATAATAAAATAATATTTTTGAGACAATTTTACTCTTGTTCCTTATACATACTTTGAGAAAAGAGAAAAGAGAGAATATTTTTTCGGAGCATCTCCGGTCGCCGGATCCGGTCTTAGGTTACCAACCGTAAGACTCCGGTCACCGAACGTCGGAAAATTACTGATAGCCGAAATTTCGTCAGACTTTTTTCTACTAGGGATAATAAACTTTTACAAAAAGTTTACTAGGGCTACATCTACATCAAATCCAAGTCTACTAACCCCAGTATACTCCAAATTTAAGTCTAATAACCCTAGTATACTACAAAATCAAATCTATTAACTCCAGTATACTCCAAACCAAGTCTAATAATACACTGTATACATCAAAACCAAGTTTACTAACCCCAGTATACTTTAAAATCAAGTCTACTAACCCCAATATTTCATCAAATCTAAGTCTACTAATCCCAGTATCGACGTTTCCTAGTGTCGGCGTGTAGACGACATGACCAGATCTGAATTTGACGCTGTTCTTCAGACTCAGTGTTACAGCGACCGGCGAGAACGAGGCTGATATTAGGTGGAGGAGAGGATGAGCTCGTCGGAGATGGTGGAGGCAATGATTTATGAGTGACAGTTAGAGAGAAAGGAGAATAGAAAAGAAAAAACAACTTAGATGTGAAAAATAAAATTTACCACCCTTAGTAAAATTTTATTAGGGTAGTTAACTCGAGCAGATGAACAATCTCGGGGCATTGGTAGTAAATCATAAGTTTACTACCCCTAATAAACTTGTACCAGAGGTAGTAAACGTACAAAACAGTATCTCCAAAGCACATTATACACATTAAAAACAGAGAAATCAACTTAGATGTCAAAAATAAAGTTTGTTACCCTTAGTAAACTTTTACTGGGGTAGTAAACTTGAGCAGATGGACAAACTCGATGCATTGGTAGTAAATCATAAGTTTACTACCCCTAATAAACTTATACCAGAGGTAATAAACTTGCAAAACAGTATCTTTAAAGCTCATTACACACATTAAAAACAGAGAAAAATCAACTTAGATGTGAAAATAAAGTTTACTGCCCTTAGTAAACTTTTACTGGATAGTAAACTTTACTGGGTAGTAAACTCGAGCTGATGAACAAACTCGATGCATTGGTTGTAAATATAAGTTTACTACTTCTAATAAACTTGTACCAGAGGTAGTAAACTTGCAAAACAGTATCTTCAATGCCAATTATACACATTAAAAACAGAAAAAAATCAACTTAGATGTGAAAATAAAGTTTACTACCCTTAGTAAACTTTTACTGAGATAGTAAACTCAACAGATGAACAAACTCGAGCGATGGCGTCGGAATCCAAAGGCCGAGACGGAGAACATCAATCTATTAATCTCGGTCAGTGTGGCTAGTCGACGCTGGTTGTGGGAGGATGGACGGTTGGGAATGGCGCTGAATCTGGATCGTGCAGACGACATCGAAGAAAGATCAGCTTAACTCGGCTTGGAGATCAGAATCAGAATGCTTGTAAATCGGATCTTATCCTCGAGGCTCAGATGAACCACCACAACAGGCGACGGTGCTAGACTGAGCGGCAGCGTTAAGCTGCTTGGAGATCAGAGCTGCATCGCATGGCTTGCCGGCAACGATGTAGTGCTGGAGATCAGGAAGAGAGAAAGAGAGAGAGAATAGATCTGAAATGTGTGGAAGAAGGCCGAATCACCATCGATGATTATGTGGAGAGACAGAGAGATGAGAGGGTGAAAGGGGGAAGAAGAGATAGGAGTATATATAATAGGTTAGGGGTAAAAAGGTAATCTCAATAAAATTAATTGAAATGGGCAGGTTAAATCTGTTTTATTAGAATAGTCAATCAATCCTTATAACTTGTCGCATCCCGAGACTATTTCTAGCCCCGAAACACGACGGTAACCGTCGTAATCCCGGTCTAGAGAGAAATCAATACGTCATTTGTCGTATTAATAACCCTCCAGACCGAAATTATAAGGCTATGAATAAAATAATCAGCACACAAATTATATGAATGTCAAATATGAAATGACAAATGTGCAGAATAACATACAAATATTTTACAAGCGGAAGGTATCAAATGAAAATACTCGAGACAAATATAATACAAGGAAAAATGTCTCGGAATAACAAGCTTGAATGATGTCTCAAAGTACGCAACAGATTAATAAAAACACCAAATACGGAAATCATAAGATATGAAGCCCACACTAGAACGGGTGTCCCCGAAAGTAGAAGTGCACGATGACCGACGTCGCTTCATGAGCTCCTAGTCCAGCTCCTCAAAGATGAGTGCTGAAGACCTGAAAAGATGTAAGGGTGAGCAACTCGTCCTCGCTAACCCAAATGGAGGCCAAAGCCAACCAAGTCAGGGTTTAAAACCCATGAGAAAACATATAGCTTATATATGTACATATACGTATAGAAATACATTCAGGACATTTGAAAACATATGCAATAGCCACGCACGCAAAGCTCGAGTAAAACATGCTAATCACATAAGAAAGAACTCTCAGGATCCACGTGGCCGAAATCCCGGGTTTGTCTTCACAGCAAACCGGGGTCAACTACCTATGCGTCTGTAAATGAATAGTAGCGAGAACGTCCATTTACAGCTAATGCCCAACACATCTCTTGTCATCGACAAGGTGGGAAGCGTAGTCTAAATATTAGGTCCCGTCTCTCTCAGGCCAAGCACCGAAAATCAGGACAACTGTACTGCTCTTTGATCCAAACACACACACACACACACCAAATGCTGTGGTCATATCTTAAAATAATGCAGCTATACTTTTATATGTAAGTACATAAAAAACCACCAACCCGGGAGGGTTTCGGCTCACCCATTGGGCGTGCCCCCTACTACCTAATATGATGATATAGTTGGCTGCCCTCCAACTCCCGGTCATTCTGAAGCCAACGTCGGTGTGCTCCTGAGTCTGTGGGTGAGATAATAATGACATAGTCAGATATATGTAATTCGAGGATTTACTATCTATAACTACGACTTAATAAACATTTTCTGTTTATCTTTCCGACATTAGAGTCTAATTTATTTGACACTCCGATTCTCAAACCGACGAGAATTCGAGATTATTTCATATTCGGTACTTACGACGTTTCGTCATATTTTTAAATCAAAAACCTTTAAAACATTTAACCGTAGTGATCAAAACCGTAAAAGTAAGCGTTCTACAGTAAAAGTCAAAAGTCAACTTTGCAATAGTGAAAGTCAACGGTCAACAGTAAAGGCAACCAGTGTCACCGGTCAAAGTCAACTGGTGAATAGTAAACGTCAATGGTCAAAGTCAACTGATGAATAGTAAAGTCAACAGTAAAAAGTAAACAGTAAAAGGTAAAACAGTAAATGTAATTAGTAAAACAGTAAGTGTAAAATAGTAAATCTGTCAGGGGTAATTTGGTAACTTTACCTCTCGGTAAAACTGTAAAAGTAAAACTGACACGGTAAAAACCAGAGTTCCTGACCGACTGTGTCGCCAGAAAACGAAGCTTTTCTGACCAAATCGAGTCCCTAGGTTTCTCTTTTCTCCTTCTACACATCCTAAACTATCCAACAACTCCAAAATCATAAGAAATGGTCGAGTTTTGTACCTCGAAAGTTATCCTCTGTTTTTCCGGCAGACCTTATCCGACGGAGCTCCGCTGGCCTCCTCCTTGCTCCTAGGCAGCTTCTGGTGGCGTCTGGGAGCTTCCTTGCTTCTCAAATGCACTGGATCGACTCGACCTCCTTTGCACAGTGCTTCCTCATCTTCTCCCTGCTGCTGGGCGGCGCTGACATCGCTGGTGGTCTGTGCTGGGTATCCCAGGCAGGGCGAGGTCGATGGCGGTGGCGGTGAGGGCCGACGCACGACTGTCGCCTCGTCCTTATACCTCCTGACCCTTGAGTCTCAAAACCTACCCTTAAGCTGAAGGTAGGTCACAAAACCTACCCTTAGGCGACCTTCGCACTTTAGCAAATACTTGGGCAAAGGTCTAATAGCTTCCCTTGTTTGTCTTGTTCAACTGTGAGGTATTCGAGAGCTAGCTTCCGAAGTTGCTTAAAACTGGCGTTAAGTGCCCAGACCAGGCCGGTGGAATCCTCATCATGGACTTGGTAACACAGTCCAAGGTTAAGCAATCTCGGGGCTAACTACCTCTGTTACCCAAGGATACCGCGGGGAACTCTGGCTAACCCTCTACATTCATAAAGTAGCATGAGGGAACCTCACACGACGCATTGTGCCCAGATAAAACTTTGTCTTAGGTCCAGTGTAATGCCTCAGCCTTGATGCGGTACAGAACCGACTCTAGACAGTTGATGGGACCGTCGTTGGCTCTTTTTTTCATTTCTTTGAAAGGCTGACTCCAAGTGAAGCTAAGAAACTATTGTTTGTTCTTCTTTTTATTTCTTTTGTTCCTAACCACAAAGCCGTACTTGTATTCGAAATATAGGAAAAAATGAGAAGATAGGTGAACTTTGAATATGTAAACCATATTTTCGAATATACTAATTTTTATTATGATCTTGTATTTTGTAACATGGTTATGTGGTTTTATTTTTTTATGTCCTCGTATAAGCCAAAATATTGCACCAAACTCTATAGTCTAGTATGATTACACAACTATCAATGTTCTAACCATAAATGTCTTGAACACTTTACTACACTTGTTTCAAACTTTTTATCTGTGTTGCCTCCTAGTGCGAGGCAACGAAGTAGTGCATGATCACAGAGCACTAATAGAGGTGTTTGCAGGCGAAGGCGGGGGAGGTGGCGGATCAGCCCATTCCCACACACTTGGGATATGTTTTTTTAAATAACGCCCATTGATGGGATTGCGGTGCATTTTGCCGTCTAAGTCCCGCATGTGATAAGGGCCCTCATGAAGGATGAGGTGGATTACAAATGGTCATTCTCACCGTGGGAACCACTTGACGCTCTCCTCTACCTTATAGCCCAATGGTAAGACCGAGTGTCATACTGCTTGACCCTCTGCGAAATTGCGGCCTTTAGTAAGCTCATCATAGGAACGCGAGATCCGCTGCTTCTCTAACATCATCTTGTTAAGGGCCACTACACGTTCTTCATCAATGTTCTTTTTTTCCTGCCACATTGCTTGGACGTAATATTCGCCCAGCAACTGGTGCTGCTCCTAAACCCGCAAGGAGGCAATGTTGATTTCAATAGGCAAAATCGCGTCATGGCTATACATTAATGCATACGGAGTGGTGTCGGTAGGGCCACATTTAGATGTCTGATGCACCCACAAAGTATGATACAATTCCTCATGCCAGACACGTAGATTAAACTCCACCATTTTAAGTAGGATACCCAAAATGACTTTGTTGCTAGCCTCCAACTGCCTGTTGGAATGGGCGTAATAAGAAGTTGAATGGAGGAAGGAAATGTTGTATTCAGTCAAAAAGGTAACCATAGAGTCTGCCATGAAGGTTGTCCCCCGGTCCGTAACAAGACACTCAAATATATCAAAGCGCGAGATAATATTGCAAAAGATGAAGTCACGGGCCGCATTGGCCGAAACCATCTTAAGCGGCTCCACCTCCACCCACTTGGTGAAAAAGTGAGTGGCGACTATGATGAACTTATGATACTTGAACGAGTGCGGGTGCGGGTGACTTTTTGAATGTAGAGGGCAGGCCTGAGTTCCACGCGGTGTAGTTGGGTGACAGAGGTAGTTGGCCTCGAGATTGCTTACCCTTGAACTACTCTACCAAGTCCACGATGAGAGTTCTACCGGTTTGGTCTGGGCACTTAACGTCGGTTTTAAGCAACCAGTGATGTTGGCTCTCGAGTACCTTGCAATCAAACAAAACAAACAAGGGAGGCGGTTAGAGGCCCAAGTATCCATTCAAGTGCGAAGGATGTCTAAGGGTAGGTTTTGTGACCCACCTTCGGCTTAAGGGTAAGGTTTGAGACCCAGGGGTCAAGAGGCATAAAACCCAAACAGCGGTCGTTCCTAAATAGAAGGCATGAAGATGAACAGAAGAAGAAAATAACTCATGTCTAAGGTAAAAAAGGATTCGAAGTGCCTTTGCCTAAACCCGGCCTTACGTTTTTATAGTGGGAAAAGGTGAGAACTGTTTTCCACGCAGCAAATATGCAGTAGAGTGCTTCGAGATTCGTGCCCTGCCTTGTTGTGTTGGTTTGATCTCCCCATGAATTTGTTGTTATATGCCAGTAGCATAACTCAATCCAACTATACTCCATCAACATAAAGAAACCACCCATTAGGCTGCACTCATCACCCACCGATGAGGCCATAGGCCGCCTCGACGTGGTTAGCCGCCAGAAGAGAGCACAGGTAGAAGATGAAAGCCCTAGGTTTTTTCTCTTTCATAATGTTTGGAAAATCATAATTTTAACCTTTTAAAAGTTTGATTAACCAATACAGATCATCTCAACAAAAAATTATTGTAATAAAATATGGTTTGCTCAGTCAAATGTATCAAACATATGAACGATTGATCATAAGACTGTTAGTTTTCACCAGAACTATCTATTTGTTTAATGCAATCACTGAGCAAACAAATTTAATTATAATGATTTTTTGTGAAATTTTTTTTATTAGTTAATCAAACTTTTAAACGGTATTTAAAAAAGTACATAAATAATAGAAAGTCTAGTCGAGAGCTGAATATTTTCCTATTCGAAATTTGGTTTTGTTGCTCAGTCACACGAGGCCTTTGTTCAGTCCACGTGCTAATCAGACGGTCCGTCTGTATCCCTCAACCCCTTATATAGTAAACCCAATCACCCAATCTTAACAAACACGTGCCATGGCTCCTCATTTTCGACTGTCTAGAAGTTGGAACGATACGACCGTAGACCTACTCTTATAAAACCAACCGCACCAGATCCCTCCTCCTAAAGGCTCATCTATCATAAGTAACCTAGAGATCCTCCAATACCCTCCCGCCACCTCTCCCTGGTCTTCCCCCGTTACACCGACACGTGTCCCCCGATCCACCCCCGCTTAGCCCAAAGGCCCACCGAGGCAGCCGGTCACTCTATTCCCGCTAGGTCCTGCTCCTCTCTTCCTCTGCAAATCCTCGTTTCCAAATTACAGCTCCACTTTTTTAGCTCTCTCCCGACTTCTGAGGTCAGTCGCCGCCTTACATTTTTATCTCATTCCCCCTCAATTTTAGGTTTTTCATTTTCATTTTTCTTTTCGCCAATTAGATTAAAATTTAAAATTAAAAATAGTCTTGCTCCGATCGAACTGGTTTTGTTTTTGCTTAATCTCTCCGTGCTTCTCGATCTTCTGTATTTTTGCTCAATTACGACTTCATTTTACCTCGAATTGAATTACTGCGGTCATATCTTGGTAAATTTGTGTTCTTGATTCTCAGTATAACGTCAGCTGAAACTTAATTAATCTGATTTCGTTTGAGTTTAATTGCTAATTGAGTTTAGCTGGGTTGCGTTTTGATTTCTCGCAATGTTGGGTCGGAGGGGTTTGGGAATTGTTTCTGGAGTAGCTCAGCTAGAAATTAGGGTTTTAATTTGGGGGTTTATTAGAAGCTGTTAGCTTGGGGATTTGTGTAGGTCTCCGGTTTTCGGGTAATCTTAGTTTAACAGAATTTAGTCCAGTTTATGTTTTCGGATATTATTATTCCGACTGCTGATGCTGTTGTTTTTATTGCTTGTTCTAGGATATTAGGGTAAGATAAAACTAGTGAGGGCTGGCTCTGGAGAGCTACTGACTTTGGCCACCAAATGACAGGGCCTCCTATGGTGCCTTCACGGGTGGCTGGAGGATTAACGCAATCTTCGTCGAGTTCTGGGATTTTCTTCCAAGGGGATGGGCAGTCTCAGTCTGTAGTTAACTCTCACTTGCGCTCGTCTTTTGGGAACTCTTCTAATTCGGTTCCTGGAACTGGGCGATCAAATTTGGGTCCGGTTTCTGGGGATATGAACAATGCAGTTTTAAGCGGTGTGGCGAATTCAGGTCCAAGTGTTGGGGCAAGTTCTTTGGTCACAGATGCAAACTCGGTACTTTCAGGAGGTCCCCATTTGCAGAGAAGTGCAAGCATCAATAACGAGTCCTACTTACGCTTACCGGCTTCCCCTATGTCATTCTCGTCGAACAATATTAGCATGTCAGGATCATCAATTATGGATGGCTCTTCAGTAGTACAACAGAATTCTCAGCATGATCAGAATTCTCAACAGCTTCAGCAAGGTCAGCACCACCAGCACCCACGCCAGCAAGGGGCTTCTAGTGTTACATCCTTACCCACGTCCCAAACTGGCCAGGTTTCCCTTCCCATGGGAGCACGTGTCCCTGGAACTTTCATTCAAGATCCAAATAATTTAGCCCATATCCAGAAGAAACCGCGCTTGGATATCAAGCAGGAAGAAATTATGCAGCAGCAGGTGTTACAACAACTACTCCAAAGACAAGATCCCATGCAGTTCCAAGGACGGAATCCTCAGTTACAAGCCCTGATTCAACAACAGAGATTACGGCAACAGCACCAGCAACAACAACAAATTTTGCAGTCCATGCCTCAATTGCAGAGAGCACATTTGCAGCAGCAGCAACAACAGCAACAGCAGTTGCAATTGAGACAGCTTCAACAACACGCTCTGCAGCCAGCAACTTCCGTTAAGCATCCATATGATGGTGGTGTTTGTGCTCGTAGGCTGATGCAGTATCTATATCATCAGCGGCAACGACCAGCTGTGAGTTCCCTGTCATTAATATCATCGTTCACCTCTCCCTCCCAGATCAGATCGTCATTGAAATTTATCTAATGATGTGTTGATTTATATTGTTGACAGGACAATAGTATTGCATATTGGAGGAAGTTTGTGACAGAGTATTACTCTCCTCGTGCTAAGAAAAAATGGTGCTTGTCATTATATGACAATGTTGGGCATCATGCGCTTGGTGTTTTCCCTCAGGCTTCTATGGTCAGTTCTATGCTTTTGATTAGTGCTTTCTATTATATTGAAATTGTCTTGTACCACAAAAATTTAAATTTATGCTAGCATATACCCACCATAATATTTTGTTCAGTTCCATGACATGTTTCTCAAGGGATTCTATTATTTAATGAGTACATCTACTTAGAAATGTTTTCTGTTTATGCTATTTACCAACATGGTGGTCTCACATGTGTATTGCTCTTGTTTTTCTTTTTGGCCAGGTTGCTTGGCAGTGTGATATTTGTGGATCTAAATCTGGAAGAGGCTTCGGTAAGCAGATGTTGAAATCTATGTGAATTGTGTTACCTGCATATCATGGTTTGGGATATCTTATAGTGGGTTAACTCAATCTGGTTAAATTTGCGTAGTAAATTGTCTTATGTGTGGATACCCGTGGAATTTTTCACTTCACTTAGTGAAGTCCTTTTCTATACACCTGTGATCATAAACTTGAGTTAGTTGCTTTCTGGAACTGACTCTGGACTGAACCCTTTAAATTTGGTTTAAAATAAGTATCTCGTTAAGTACTTTTTAACACCAGAGGATACAACGATAGTTGTGAGAAGTCTCTGGATGTAGCTCTTTTACTTAGGAATGTCATGTAGCATCATCTTTTGTGACATTTGTTGTATGCTTAAGTTATTAGATTAAAGTCCTAATTATCTTCATTGGATGTCTACAGAGGCGACCTTTGAAGTACTCCCTAGACTTAATGAGATCAAATTTGGCAGTGGAGTCATCGATGAGCTTTTGTTTCTAGACTTGCCAAGGGAATGTAGATTTCCTTCTGGAGTAATGATGCTGGAATATGGAAAGGCAGTTGAAGAGAGTGTATACGAGCAACTTCGTGTTGTTCGTGAGGGTCAGCTTCGTATCGTGTTTACACAAGATTTAAAGGTTAGAAACATTTAGTTTTGTTACTGTGTTCTGATTCTCACAAAAAAAAATCTGCTTCTAATATGTTACGGTACATGTTGTCAGATATTGTCTTGGGAATTTTGTGCACGACACCATGAAGAGCTTCTTCCTCGTAGACTTGTAGCTCCACAGGTACTACTTTTCTGTTCCTTATAAAGTTTTGGCTTTTATTGTGCAGGGTGTGCTTAGAAGTATTTGTGTTGTAATAAGTAATCTTAATTCGGACTTCTCTATTTGGCATTTCAATAATAGGCGGTGTTTAATTCATACATTATAAGAACTAAGCAATTGCAAGACCTGAAAGTAAATTATCAATTACACTTGAGATGGACTTAGCCCTCTGTTGAGAATACATTAAACCACATTAATTTGGAAGGTAGTATCTCATTCTTTGCCTCTTTCAATGAGCCGTCTTAAGTGACACTTTGATGTAATTGTGGTAGTTTACTATGACAATTTCCGTGTTTTTGAAAGAAATTCCTTTATGGTATAATTTCAAGTGTACGAAGTGATGAAAACTGATTAATCAAGTAGATAGAAATGTT
The DNA here is from genome assembly GCA_951800085.1 of Comarum palustre. Lineage (NCBI taxonomy): Eukaryota > Viridiplantae > Streptophyta > Magnoliopsida > Rosales > Rosaceae > Comarum > Comarum palustre. The sequence continues at coordinate 1,924,328 of OX637585.1, read as the reverse complement.
AGCTAAGAAACTAGTAGATAAGGTTACAATAGACTCAACTCCCCATTATGGTATAATTTCAAGTGTACAATTAAGTGATGAAACCGATTAATCAAGTAGATAGATCTGTTAGCTAAGAAACAAGTAGATAAGGTTAATTACAGACTCATGTGGTGAACTTGGAAAGCTATGATATTTTCCAGGTCACTCAGTTGGTTCAGGTTGCACAGAAGTGCCAGAGTACGATTGCTGAAAGTGGATCTGAAGGGGTTTCTCCACAGGATCTACAAACGAATAGCAATTTGTGAGTCTTCTAGGCAATCATCTTACTAGTTGGGTACTCGGTTTTAATTGTTCATAAAGTAGAAAGGCTGCACTGATGTTGTTTGTTTCTTTCAGGGTTTTGACAGCTGGGCGGCAGCTTGCAAAGAGTTTGGAGTTACAGTCACTGAATGACTTGGGATTTTCCAAAAGATATGTGAGGTGTTTGCAGGTATACTTTATTGCATTCACAGACATGATTTTTTATTTAGACTTAAATCTTCAGTTTTCTCATGCAGGTATATGTCTTTATACTTGAGGTTTATTTCAGTTGCTGACTTTCTAACTATTAACAGATCTCAGAGGTTGTGAACAGCATGAAGGATTTGATCGACTTCTGCCGGGAAAGCAAAGTTGGCCCAATTGGTATTGTCCTGTTTTTCTTTTTCTCCGTGCATTTTTGTAATTCTGTACTTTGCATGTGATTGTTTGTAGCATCTTTTGCAATTAGTCTTATATCCGTATTCCAGCTCCATTTTATACATGTTCTTGAACAAACCATGACATGGTTTTGACACTGATGTATGCTCGATACTGTTTGCATCGTTGCTATAGTCATTCCATGAGTTAATTATCTGCTGGTGAAATAGTTAGTGTTCATTTGTAGCTAATAGTCATGCTTGTGAGTATTATGTTTACTTAAGTTGATGAGATTTCGATATGGTGCATCTGGAGTTGACTGGAATCTTCCTGTTGTTGTCTTCATATCTTTCTTGTAGGAAGTACTATTCCTCTTGTTTCCTTGTGTTCAATATATGCTGCTGTGAACTGGGTGTGTGGCTATATGTTTTCTTTCTCCTTTCTATTGTTGTGCTAAACTTCTCATGAGCTCTTGTATGGTTTTTGTTGCTTGTTTCAGTTGGTTCTAGTTTTTTATATTGATATGTTTGTTTTATCTTGTGTTGATATTTGCAGAGGGGTTGAAAGTTTATCCTCGACATGCGAGTGCAAATAAGCTCCAGATGCAAAAGATGCAGGAAATGGAGCAATTAGCATGTGTTCAGGGCATGCCAACTGACAGGAACACTCTTAATAAGTTGATGGCATTGCATCCGGGACTAAATAATCAAATGAATAACAACCAGCAAATGGCCAGTCGAGGGGCTCTGAGTGGTTCAGCACAAACAGCTTTAGCGTACCAGAATTTACTCATGAGGCAGAACTCGATGAATTCAAATGCAAATTTGCTTCAACAGGAGGCATCTTCGTCTTTCATTAACTCCAACCAAAGTCCATCATCACCTTTTCAAGGTGCTGCTGCTTTAATACCAGGCCCCATGCAGAATTTACCCGGAAGTGGCTTTTCAAGTCCCCATTTATCCTCACGACAGCCACATCAGACACCACAGCTGCAGCAACGCTCACTCAGTTCGAACAGCTTGCTACAACAAACCAATCCGCCGAATTCCCAAGGAAACCAGGGATTGCAGCAACAGATGATCCAACAACTGCTGCAGGAGATGTCTAATAATGGTGGGGGACAACAATCTCTTCCTGGACCAAATTCTAATGGGGGGAGTTTGACAAGGAATGGGATGAGTTTTGGAGGCAATAATTCAGTAGCCGCTAATGCTACTCCAACTGTGTCGGGAAGTCACGGTCCTGCTCCAAGCAGGAGTAACAGTTTCAAAGCTGCTGCAAACAGCGACTCTTCAGCAGGTGGTGGTAGCAATGCATTCAATCAGAGAGCACAAGATTTAACCTCCAACCTTCATTTGCAAGAGGATATGGTTCAAGACATTGCTCGTGAGTTCACAGAAAACGGTTTTTTTAACAATGATCTTGATGATAATATGGGATACGGCTGGAAGGCATGACTAACATAATTTGGCCTGATTATTGGCTCCAATCTGGTAAGTGGCAGCATATATCTTTGTACAGCACATTTTTAAAATATCTGTTTTCCCCCCTCTCCTCCCCTTGGAATTTGTCATGACATCGCACACTTGTACTTGGGTAGTTCAGTTGAGTAGGACTAGCAAATCCTTTTTTTCATTGTTCGGAGGGTTTCTATCTCCATGTCTTGCTAGTGTAAACTCCGAGAACTTCTCTAGTTTCTGAGTATTCATATCTACATGTTTTCACTCATGTGTTCGTCATAGTTATATTGTATGCTCAAGATGGATTATTGTCTTCAGAATCAATATTTGACGATGCATGTTGAAATAACCTTGGGTTAGGAGGGTGCTCAAAACATTGCATGTGTGGTCCCGCCCTTCTAGTGAGTCTTGTTTCATCTGTTTTCCAAGTGAGTTGGGTTCGGGGATATGGGAGTTTGACTTTATACCGACTGACTTTGTGTCTTAGGGAAAGACTAGGCAGATTACCCGCGTGTTCCTGCGGAAATAATCATTGTCACATTGATCACTAACAATATATTTACATGAAATGTATTTTTGTTCTTGATGACATCAGGTATATACAAAGATATTCTAGCAAGAAATAGATGTAGGCTACTAATTTAAGGACCTAACTGATGTTAACCAATGCATTCTTTATTGTATTATTAAACTATTTACTCTAAAAATAAGAAGGTTAAGGCTAGGTATGTAAGCAAGAATGCAGGGAAACCCACGAAAGTAAGAGTTGTCCACCAACATTACTCTTCTCATTTTTTTTCCAACTGGTTGTTCATTGCCTGAGGTAAAGATAATGCCACTTCTTTCTCGTGCTCGTATATCAAAATAAGTTTATATTTTATGTTGATCTGTTTCTATATGCAAAATTGAAGCTGGTTGTAAGACAAAACAATGTTAAAAGAAGAAAGTACGTTTCTCCATCAGGTTGTAAAATAAGCTTAATCATTGTATCCGAAGATAAAAAAAGGAGCAAAAATGCATATTCAAAGTGGAAGGAAAAGAAATTGAATAAAGAAATTGCCTTCTATTTATTGAAACCTACAATAAATAAAAATTTTGTTAGTATCCCATACAATTTCATTCTATCAATGAATGTGATAGTATAAATGAATGTTATGAGATAAGGTAAAGAGCCTTTTCAAATTTATGTAACACCGCTGATTTTCCATTTAGGAGTCTGAGTGAGGACAAATGAGTTTTGAATTTTGACTTTTGGCAGCTGAATTTTGGTCTGCAAGACTTTAAGGTGACTACATGTAAAAAGGTTCTACAATAAAAAGGTTTTGATGCATTCATAAAAATGAAGTGCTAGTTTAAGCCGTCTGAATTCATAACACAAAGAAGTTAAGATTGCAACACAATGAAGTGTAACAAACTATGGATAATATTTATCTAATAATCATGTGAGACTAAACGAAAGCATGACGAAGATAACTATATCTTGTTCTTTATTCCTCAGTAATCTAGCAACCCGAAAACAGCACTCCTACATAACCAAAATGTCTTCCTATTTTTGTTCCATTTAGGCCAACCAAGCTAAGAGAGAACTATATATTCATTGCATTTTAAAGAAGAATTTAAATTTTCATTGTTTCATATTCAGATAAGTGAGATGATTCATAAGTCGATGATAATACTTAAAAGAGAATAACAATGTATAAAGAGAGAATTGGTGTTCTCTCAACTTCTGTTGAGTTTATCATAGGATGATCAGTACTTTCTTCGTGTTTTGCAAGTTCTAAAAAAATCTTTCTTATAAGATATTATGCATCTATATTTAAAACCTGTATACTTGCGGCTCCCCATGAATCCCAATTTTTTAGCAAACTACAGTTTAGTGATCAACAAAATTATAGTTTACAAATACATCATTTGGATAATATTTTACACTTTTAAGGACACAAATTAACAAATTAGGACAAGTTGACATTTAATTGTCATCTGCCAGTTATATTATTTACCATACTACCCTTATTTTAAATCAGTCAAAACAAACGTATGTAGCACTTTGTTGCTGCTAATGTCGCCGACCAGAAGTTTACTGCTACTGCCGAAGATCAGAAATCTGCTTCTACTGTCGCATATCGAAAATCTTTGCTACTGCTGTCCGTCAACTAGAGATCAACTGCTACTGGCATTGAGTTGAGATTTGGTGCTACTACCGTTGGTTAATACTTACTGCTACTACCAAACTTGTCGCATCCCGAGACTATTTTCGACCCCAAAACACGACAGTAACCGCTGTGATCTCGGACTAATGAATAACTGATACGTTATCTGACGTATTGACTACCCACTAGGCCGAAACCACAAGGCTAATTTAAATAAAATGACATAAATATGAGGAGCACATGAATGAATAAATAAGTTATTATACAAGTGCGGAAGGTAGCGTACAAGACTTAGACTACAAGATACATGAAAAGTCCAAGTCAGTAAATATACAACATGTGCCAACGAGCATAGTACACGTGGATAAAAGCTCGATAAGTCAAAGTGCGTCAAATGCGTCCAAACCAACAGTCACGGAGATGGAAAAGCTGAAGTACCACGAAGGATGAAAAACTCATTCAGGGTGATCCTGAAATACAAATGTTGAACAACACACACTGCCGAGCCCCTAGTCACCGATCCATCTCTTCTAAAATAAGTCTACCGGGTACCTGCAAAGTAGGAGTGAGCACTCGTCCTCGCTAACCTAAAAGGGGTCGAACCCAACCAAGATAGGGTTTGAAAACAAAGGTGTAGTTCTCATAAATAGATACTACATATAGCTTTCACCGGTGATTAAACAGTTCGTAAAACATGCAACAACCAAAAACTGTATTTGGTTTTAATAGGCAGATTTAAATAAATTTCTTTTCCATGTGCCAATGCTAACATCAAAATAACTGAGCGTTCAAAGTAAAACATCAGCCTGCCCCTTCACAGCAAACTGGGGTCAACTACTTATGCGCCCGAAGTCGCGTAGTAGCGAGAGTGTCCATTTACAGCTAATGCCCAACAGATCACTCATAACAACACACCGCACTTACGACTCGCATAACTCTGTGCGAGACGAGAGTAAGCGGGAAAATAAAATAAACAGAGCATTGCCCATCTGGAGGTTCACGGTCACCGACACCGTGGGAAAACATAGTCTAAACACTAGGTCCCGTCACTCTCAGGCCAAACACCGAAAATCAGGACAACGGTACTACTTTTCGATCTGAATCATCACGTGTATCTAACCTCGGTTTTCTAAACATTTTATGAAGCGATAAAGTAAGAAAACATATATCGCGAGACATCGACTATGCATAAACAAACATCATATAACTTTTATATCGTAGAGCACTACACAAATTTAAAATGCCACTAACCCGGAAGTTACGGCTCACCCTACCTGCTATAACGAAGCCGAAATCCTCGTGCTCCAAGCCTCAGTCCTCAAGCTCTGAGTGTAGGCGAAATCCTGAATCCGTCTAAAGACAAGTCAACGACTAAACAAGTCGAAAATAGAAACGTAACGGTCATTCTATGGTCAACTACCCACTTTCCTAGTTTGACCAGGAAAGGTCAAAGGTTTACTTTAAGGTTGACCAAGTCATTCCTGGATTGACCAAGAAATTGACCAAGTATACTGAGTTGGTCAAAGTTGACCAAAACGCGGTAAACTCGACAAACTTTTCGTTTATTTTTCCCGACACTAGAGTCTAATTATTTGATGTCTCGATTCTCGACCCTGGCGAGAATCTGGATTATTACTCATTTGGTTTTCCGTCGTCTATTTAATTTTTAAAACCATTAAACTATTTAACCGTACCAGTAAAACGTAAAAATTGGTCTTCTACGGTAAAAGTCAAAAGTCAACGGCCAACAGCGAATAGGTAAGTCAAAAAGTCAACTGATGAATAGTAAAAGTCACATGTCAACGTGTGAATAGTAAAATTTAACCGGTAAATAGTAAAAGTCAACTGTTCAACTTGTAAATAGCAAAAGTTAACCGGTAAATCGTAAAAATCAACCGGTCAAACTGTAAATAATAAAAGTCAACTGGTCAAACTGCAAATAGTAAAAGTCAACCGATAAATAGTAACTAAGGTGAAACTGTCAAATTGTAATAGTTAGTCAATAAAAATGATAGGTTGTAATATTGAAAATTAACAAGGGCATTTTGGTTAATTCACCTCATAGTAGAACTGTAAAAATGTAAATCTACCACGGTAAAAACCATGGTTTTTTTCCCCTGTTTACCAATCGACTGGTTTGCCAAAAAACGAAGCTTTTCCGGCCAAACCAGTCTCAAACACCTGCAAAAACAGCTTCTATACCATCCCAACAACACAACCATGTAAAAATCGAGAGAAAAGAAAAGATTTTATACCTCCAAGTTGAAGAACACAGTGCTCCATCCACCTCCTCCGACAAGGCGTTCAAGGGCGTTTTCCTCCTCCTCTGAGCTCTGGACAACTCCTCTAAGCTTGCATGAAGCTTCTTGAGCTCCTCCGGTCCAATTTGACATATGGACAGTTTTCTCCGACGAGTTCTTCCCTCTGCTGGGCGGCGGATACGGCTGCGCAGGCTTGGCTAGAGGTCAGGGTGTGTTCACCGAAGCTTGGCGAGCTCGATAGTGACGGCGGTGAGGCAGCACGCGCACCAGCGGTGGTTGGCTGGGGGTGGTCTCCGTTGAGGAGAGAGAGGGAGAGGGAAGCTGTCGAAGAGGAAGGGAGAAAGAAAGAGGAAAGAAAAGAAAGTGGAAAGAAGAGAAAAACGGAAAGAGATAAGGGAGAGAGAAAGAAAAAGGTTTTATAAAACCTTTTAATGGCCACGATTCGTCGAACGAATCTAACCGCCACGATCTCTTCTGACTTTTAAAATAATGAAAAACTCGAAAACGTTTTCTGCAAAACACACTTGAAAATAAATGGTCAAATCACGTCCGTAAGGCAGGATAAATACGTAGAGTGTCAGAAAAACATTCCGTAAATACTCATACATAAGTGGCGACGTTTGCTCTAATATTAAAATATTAGAATGCATTCTCGACGTACCAAAAAGAAGTCGTAAATAAACCCTAGATGTGTCGAAAAATTAATAAAATAAGTCGGGGGTCTCACAAAACTACTGTCATTAAGTAGAGATATGCTACTACTACCACCGATTAATATTTCCTGCTACAACTAAATGCATAGTAGCATCGTGCATCACTGCCGCACAGTAACAGCCTGCATATGTGCAGTAGCATACTAGTCCGGTGAATTGTACACATCCTTCAAAAAGCTTGTCACCATCTGCAAACCCGACGACCTTTTTCGCCCTCTCATAGTCCCCTTGCTATGACCAAAGCCCCAAAATCTCTACAACAATTCAACAACCATATGGTCACTACTCATTTTTTTCCCAATCACAATTCACAAAGTCTACACAACTATTCAATCCTCGCAGATCTACAAAAACTTACTTGTGGGATTCGGGAGTCGTCATCGCCCATTAGATCCAGTTAAGAGATGAAGGGCGGGCATCGGAGCACATAGGCTGTTGGATCCTGGCGTGGGATGACGGTGACGGTGCGAATGTGTGATCCTGAGTGTCATCGAGCTCCCCCATCGATGTTATGTCAGGCATCGTCGACGTTGAGGTGCTAGGCGTCAAACTTCGGCGTCCATCATCGACGTCTGGCATCATCGTCTATCATTAATCGTCAGCACCAATCATCGTCGTCGGTCATCGATGGGTGTTGTCACCAAAGCAGCGCCACTTCTTCTTGCATTAGTATATGAGAGAGATAGAGAGAGTAGTAGATCTGTTTTTAGAAAGGGAGAGCAACATATCTAAAAAAGAACGAAGAAGAAGATCTGAAAAGACAAAGAAGTGAGAGAGATGAAAGATGAGGATGAGAGGGCATTAGGGTAATTGATATGTGAAATTTGGATCAAACCTAATGCAATAAATTTTGGGCTTGGACTCATGGGATAATTTGTATAACAAATTATGAAACTAGGGTTTTTGTGTTTGCAAATTTCGTTGGTTCCTTATATGTAATTCTCCCATTTTTTCACTCTTTACTTCTATTTCTTATTACATACCAATAATGCCTCCATTCTTTAGCAATATAACTGTAAAAGGGTATTGAAATACAGACAGTACTTACAAAGCTCAAAAAGCTAATAACAAAATTAAGAAGGATCTCTACCATTCTTCAGCAACCACTACACACTAACCACAACAACAACAACGTACACACACATAAGCAATGAACATAACAAATTGAAACCAAAATTCTGTAGCAATGTTTTCAAAGGCCAAAGCGAAGACGAAGGCGATTCGTGAAAGCCCCGCGAGGCGAAAGCCTCGAGGCGATGTGGTGACAGTTTTTCCAACAAAGATTAAATAAATACATTATATAATCTGAATACAATGCAAAATATATGTAATTGTCAATTAAGACAAAATTCATCATTAGTTCTCCTCAAGATTCAACAAGTTTCTAATGACATTAAAGTACAGTTATACTAACTTAATTAACAAGATACACTTCAATTTTCTAAATCCTCATCATCATATCCACTAACAACTTGAATATCATCACAATCATCAATGTTCAATGCATTAAAATAGGGAGACAAAGTAAGATCTTCTATCTCATCCTCTTAATAGTAGATTTACATACTTGACTATAGAAAACACATCTAAAATATCTCTCCACTTCCGTTTTTTTTGCATAATTTCATGCTTTATCTTTTCCATCTTCCCTTTCCTCACCCATCACTAATATGATCACCAAACATAGTTCAACACAATCCACAAACAAACAGAAAAACAAATAGTCAATTTCATACTTACATCATCAAACCCAATCCACCACAGACAATAGAGATCGAAACATATACAAAGTTCAAAGAAGTTACCATAGATGGGTAACTAACCGAATTATGAGATTGATTCGATAAACCCAATGAATTGCAAATTGAGGGTGGGGAGGCGCGCAAGAGGCCGTGGAGGCAGAGATAAGGTAGATCTAGAAATTAGGTCGATGAGTGTCTCTCAGCTGCGTTTTGTTAACAAAAAAAACAAGAAACGGCGTCGTTTTGACGCAAAAAAAAACGACGACGTGGCAATCATCTTCTTCCTAATGTGCCCTGCACCTGCATCGCTTCGCTTTTTGGGTCGTCCTGTCGCTCCGGCACTCGCCTTTCCAGCAATATGTCGACGTTTCAGCCGGCGGGGTTTTTACCCCTCGCTCCGCATCAAGGCGCGCCCCGACATCGCCTTTGAAAACATTGTTCTGTAGTCAACAGAGAAAGGGGGGAATACTGAAACCTGAAATTGTCTTTTAGCCTCACAGAGAGGGGGTACATTAGCAAAAGCTTAGAAAGGAGTGAAAAAACTGATATAATCAACAGAAATAGTTGACGGTGATTGCAGGATCAATTATTGGGATTGAGTTAAGGGCTGAAAAGCCATCTGAAAAGCCAAGATTAAAACCCTATAAAAAAACTTCTGTAAACTAAGAAAATTTCAGTTCACTAAGAAAATTTCAGTTCACGAAGTATTCAAATAAAAAAATCATAGAGCAGAAGTATCCTATAGGAAAGCAAACATGAAATGCAAAGGTCACAAAACAGATATATTCCTTGGCAATTTGAATAGAATGTATTATTTGTTTGCAACCTCGAACATATGTTGCAGGCAATATTCAAGCACCACGAAGAATTGAACACCATTCATTGTTTGCTCTACAGCCTTAATTAGTTGTGAGAAAGGCCATGTTTAGGGTTTGAAAATCAGACCAAAACTCACTACAGATATAATCATGCACGTTTTAAAATTTTCTTAAACACTCGATTAAACCACGAATATGGAGCAGAACTGCAGAAGTATGTTTGATCTCTTATTCTTTTCTCTATTATTATTATACCTGGTACCAAGCATTTCCTTCACTGGAGGTCTACGCAAACGATACGTACGTTGTCTACCGGACTAGAAAGTTCATGTATTGTAGAGGCGTAGATATACCCGTACAAAACTAATCTAATGCATGTAGCGTTTCAGGCATGGTATTGTTATTGGTACGTACGTACCTAAGTAGATCTAAGTTAGTACTCCAGTAGTAGACTTTCCTCAAGTTTGTAGTCCTTGCACGATGGTGAACTCACATGAACACCACATGGTTGACAACTCGATCTCCGATCGAAATGGATTGAAATTATAATTGACCTTATATATATATATATATATATATATATATATATATATCAGCTTAATTTTCCAAGGTTGATCGACAAACCAACTTCACCACGTTAAAGAGGGTCGATCTACATATATACTGGCTCCAAGTTGCCCGCACCCACGACGGTCGATCATTCATTTCTCGTCTGTGATGGCTGGTTTCCCGGTATATATATGGTCGGAATTAGCGGTGTTCACGCCAAGATCTTGTTCTGCCTGTTTAGCCCTGCCTAGCCTGCTTGGATTCGTTTTCGCTTTTGATCGACCATTTCATGCATCTGGGTCGATTGGCTCGATGGGGGATCAAGAAAACCGATACTACATTGTTTCAGTTTTTCAACTTTTAAAAACTTTAGAGTTAGCTTCAAGTAGGGTTTGATCCAAGATTTCAGAGAATATATATATATATATATATATATATATAATGTACAATATTCTCATATATGTATAATTCAATCAGAAACGACGGTGCAAGAACTAGTTAAAGATTGCGTACGTCTTCGTCGTGCATGTGGCTTAACAAAACCATCTACTATATATATAAGAACCAACTCTACTAATTACACATAAATAATATCTCTATATGCAGTATGTCACCACGATCCACCGACAGTTCTGTTGGGATTAAGAAGAATCTTTAATTCAGATTGGGTAATAAGCTTATTGTACGATCCTCCTAGTTAAGGAAAGGGTTTAGTTTAAGCTCTTAATCATATATAATAATACGAGCTTACAATTCCCGTTATGAAAAGTTAAAAACTGTTTGTTCTGGGAAAGGTTTAAGGCAGAAGTATTGTTCATCTGGCCGGGGAGTAATATACTAGACAGGAACACTTCTGATTCCATGTAAAACTAGCTATAGCTAGCTAGATTATTAAACAAAAAGATCATCATGGTTTGTTTACCTAATCATTTAATTATTTCCATAATCGATCTTTTGTTCCCGAACCCTTGTCAGGAATTTCACTCCAATTTTTCACTTGGCATATTGGATAATACTAGACAGGAACATTTACCTAATGATCAAAATGCTCGGTGATCGATCATCCAATTCTAATGACAGAAAAAACAATGTCTGAGGAGTGTGCTGAGAAGCTGGGGCTTTCTAGCAATTCTTATATTCAATATTTGTTATATTATCTACTATTTATAATTATTAGTATATTTTAGGATTACACTTCAAGCATTATCTCTGGAAAACTATAGAATTGAGGCAATCCTGCAAAACGATTTTTATGAGAATTGATTCTATAATTGTTTCGAATTATACTGTACTAGAAAGTACCATATGTATTTACAAATGATAATCAGCCATAACTAGCTCCCGAATTCACTAATTCAAATGCAAAGATACTTTTCTATTTCCAATTTTCCAAATTAAATAAATAAAAGAACCATAACTGGGATTTTGGTTATGACTTATGAGCTAGTAGCTGATCGACTTCTTCTCAATTACAGAAAATTATAAATAGAATGTATACCTCATATATATTATAATTTGTTGTAAGATATTTGACATGTGTATGTGTGTTCTTGACTCATGTCGATCCATGAGCTTTAGGTTTTCTTTATGCAATAGGATAACTGTATGGGTCTAGCCCAATATGTTTAGGAATCTTTATATAAAGGAGCTTATTCCTATCAATAAAGGTGATCTTATTGATTCCTCTTGAATACGTTAGAAGCACGAGCACTAATCCTAGTGAGTTAAGGAGCCATCGAAAAAACAAAACCCAAAACACAATTTTTTTGAAAGCCTTCCTCGACCGCTCCTACCGTCGCCGCACCTGCCGCCACTACACTATCGTCGCAGCCTCACCTGCCGCAGCTGTCACATACTGCTACTGCTTATGACTTAGTTGCTGCCGCTTTTTCTTCCCGGATTTCAAGTCGAATTCTTCACTTGTTTGTGAAGCTTCATTCGACAAGTATGTTCTACATGAACCCTAAACTTTTCAAAGTTCAATAACCTCGGGGAGAATAAAGTCATTTTCTCCCTTATTCACCTCCATTTTATGCTTGGTTCGGTTTATATGTAGGTTGTTATATGAAAATCCTACGATGATAGGTGTATGGATGCCAACGTATGTTACGCTACAGGCCTCAGAGCTGTTACTGGCTTCTACTAACAGCTACCGAGTTCTAGCGAGACTGGCTACCGAGCTCTGCCTACCTAGCTGTTGACAATTGCCGAGCGCTGCCGCTTGCAGCTGATGATATGTTGTTGACTTGTCTGGGGTGACACGTTTGTAGGTGCCGCTAACCTGGTTGCCGATGTGATCGGTCACAGCTGGCTGCAGTTGACGACAGCTGCCGAATGCGCTGACATATGTTGCTAACGAGCGTTATACATCAAATATCGTCTTTAGGTCCGCGTTGTGTTGTATCAACGCTGGTTTAAATTTAAGCATTGAAACCACCTGATCTCGAAGAACTAATTTACTTGAATTCTTGTATGCAGAGCATTATGGACAGCTCACATGCGGTAATTGACCTCTTCGATGCCGAAGGTAAAGAGTACCATCGATGGGTGTTAAATGTCTAGCAGACTTTCATTGGCAAGGGATTCTTATCCGCCATCATTCCCCCTTGTGTCCCTCTTTCTCCACCACAAGGAGCGACACCTCCAAAGAAAGGTGAACTTGCACCACATGAAGTGGACCCTGAGCAAGTCTTGAGAATTCATTCCAAGGCGTTCATGTTCATGAGGTGCCCTCTGCACCCCAAATTGAGGTGGGAGTACCAAGATGCTGATGACCCGCAAACACTTTGATATGCTTTAGAGGACAGGTTTGGTAATATCCATGTGGCCCTCTTACCAAGGCTTCAAGCGCAATGGAATAATATGTGGTTATTGGATTACACCAGCGTGGGGAAGTACAAAAGTGACATGTTGGGCCTTCGAGCTCGCCTTCGTTTATGTGGTGTACACAAGTCTGAAGCATATTTCATTAAGAAGACGTTGCTCACTTTCCTAAGGTCAGCAGGACTATAAGAATTAATGGCCGAACTACAACATTCAGTGCCCTTGTGACTCAGTTGCTGACAGAAGAAAAAGATCTCTAACTCAATACACAAAATAATGTGAGGCCTGCTGGGGCACTTGGTGTTCTTAAAAATAACTATAGCAGAGCTAAGAGTGGAAGGAATGTTCCTCAGAAAAGAGGGAGAGATCGTTCTGAACCTTATGCAAATGAGTCTAACTCAAGGCATGGCACCCGAAAGAGGGATAGAGGCACTAGAGGATCTAGAGGCCGCCCCAATGTCTGGAAAAGAAAGGATGTTGCACCTGTTTCGAGGAAAGGTGCGCCCAAGCTGGTTTCGAAGTCTGCCAAGCCTAGCTACCAATACTAAGGCTAGCATCTGCCATCATTATGGATCTTCGGATCACTGGATGAAGCAATGGTGAGCTTCTCCTAATGTTGCAGTTGCATACAAGAAGTACAAAGAGATCCTTGAATCTAATTGTACAGTGGAGAATGTGAATGAATCGACAAACACTCATCTCGCGATTGAGTACTTCCAGGATGATAAAACTGCTATAGAAACTGCCGGCTTTTGATGTCGTACACTTTAGTTTGTATGTTGCTTCTCTATGGTCTTTCAAGTTTTGTAACATGGCATCGTGAACATGTCAGGACCCACCCCGGATTAACTCCTTTAACCCGAAGTAAACCCTGCGGGATGCACCTCAAGGGAAATTTTTATCGAAAGCTCCCATTTGAAATGGACAACCCTATGGGCAATCCAACGAAAACACTTTCACAATCGAATACATCTAAACACTATACTGGGTTATTCAGAGCATTTTACATGGAAGCAATACCTAAAAAGACTAAATAGTGACAACGGAATAATTTGACTATGCCTCGTCTCCAGTACGCATGACCTTCTCTCAGCAACCATGTAACACTGGGCATTTGAAAACGAAGGGCCGAGGGAAAAACATTTAAAAACACAACGTTAGAGTGAGTGGATAAAAAATAAAATTCAGGCGGGAGAAAATAACTTTATTTAACGTTTTCCCTTTTTCTGTTCCGAGAAATATTTTATGCATGCGTCCTTGGAAAATAATCCTAAAACATCCTTTCGAAAAACAATACAACACTTGCCAATCTTATTGGCTTAAAACTTAGTATTAAAATAGCGGAAGAGATTTCACCATGACGGAGAGTCTCCCAGACTAGGGTCGGAACCTTTAAGGCTACTAAGTAATATGACGACCCTTAATGGCAGAAAGATTCTACCATGACATTGAGTCTTTCAGGCTAGAGTCGGAACCCTCTAGGGCTACTATTGCCCCTCTCCACTTCCAAAGTGAGGGGGCCGTATGGCTAGCTAGCATCTTTATATATATATGACGATCCTTCATGGTGATGAAAACAAGCAAATACAAAAAGTCATTATTATATGACTCTTCTCCCTTATATTAAAACATGCATCTTATGTATAAGGCACGGTTCCCCGACCGTCCTCAAAACTATGGTCATAAAACAATGCATTCTAATTTAATCAATATAACAAAGATTTCAGCCGATATAACATAGGAGCTTACGAAAGGGGAACAACCCACCTTCCCGGCCCCACCGGCTCATTAAATTAATAAAAACATGTTTAGTATAAAAAAACAGATCATGCATTAATTAAAAACAAAGGTCCACTCACAGTACTTAATGCGATCTCCTCACTGCTCGGAAAGCCCCTCGAGCGCAACCTCGAAATAACCACAAGGACGAATCCGACTCATGTTCAACCATAAACTGTACAATTAAACCAATGTATCAGTCTTTAATACCGTTAACTTGTATTTCTCTAGTTTGACTAGGAATTCCTAGCGTGACCAGGAGTTGACCAAAATCCTTTCTTTTTAACAACTTTTCTACCATTACGCTTACTTCCGATTAAAGACTCAAAATTTGGTTTCCAACTTCGTAACTTTAACGTATCGATTATCCTTACTATTTCATTTGAGGTTGGATATCGTATAATAATTTCTGGAATAACTATGGACACCCAATCCATAACTTAAATCGATTTACTAAATGTGAGTCGATAAATCATATTGTCCTTTATCCAAATTATCTACAACGATCAACTTGACATTTTCATTAATTGTAGATATTATCCTCTCAGCCAAGTTTTCACATAAACTTATAATTTCAAGGTTCACTAAATCTCCGATTCCTTTAACTTGAATTTCACCTTTTCACTAGCCTTACTTCAAATTTCCCAATTCCAATATCAACTTTCCATAAATAGAAAATTTCTTAAATTGGAAACTTTCTTACTCGCAACCCTATGACTCTGATGTTATTTCAGGAGTCGATTTATATCTCTTCGGCTCTCTGCCAGAAACTTAATTGGCTGGAACCTTCGTCGGTTTTCCGACGACTTTACTGAAATTTCACTATAATCTCCCGGTTTGCTCCAAATCCCCAAGTTCTCAACATTTATGTAACAACACAACAACTCCAATTTAGCAATAGAGCACAACAACAACATCATCAACAGTAGCCATAACAACACAACACAACACCACCCTAGTTCTAAGTCTCACCTGTAATCCTTTAACTCCATGAACCAGATGCTTCTCCTCAGTCATTATAACTAAAGAACAGAAGCTTATCCCACACCGGATTCATCTACAACCCTCCTGCAGTCACCAAAACACTACTCAGCTTGAATGAAATATATATACAGCCTATTTACTCCCTGAGCAACAGATTAACTAATATTCACTCGATTCCTCTATTTCTTGAAATCGAGCATAACCATTCACTACTAGCTTCTTTCAATATCAATACAGCAAATCAAATTCTAAAATCATCATAACTTGCACTAGACCTGAATTGAACAGAAAACCCAAATTCATCAAATCCTCCAATCTCAATCAAAACTCAATAAACTCTAAAAAAGTAAACCCCACAAACCAACTTCAAAGTTCAAGGACAAAACTTCCCCACATTATCCTCGAAGCCTCACCACCACCACCAACGAGCAGCCTAGCAGTAGCGACAGCTGCGACACCTCCAGCTGTTGTGCAGTCTCAACTCGACATCCAACTCCATTTCCTAGCCTCACCTGAGCTCTAAAAGTCCGCCTCGAACCCAA
This sequence comes from Comarum palustre, assembly GCA_951800085.1. Classification (NCBI taxonomy): domain Eukaryota; kingdom Viridiplantae; phylum Streptophyta; class Magnoliopsida; order Rosales; family Rosaceae; genus Comarum; species Comarum palustre. The sequence continues at coordinate 1,907,847 of OX637585.1, read as the reverse complement.
AACTTCGTCGCTGGTGCCTCACCGGAAAAATACAGAGGAAACAGAATTTAGGACATTTTGAATTAGGATTCGAAATTGGACCCTCAAGCTAAGGGAATGAAGGAAAGGATAAGGCGAACGAAACCTACCATTGACAAGCCAAAAGATCGCCTGAGCTGGCCCAACTCCGACGAGCACAGCCATGCTTTACCTCGGGCGATCTCCCTCGTATTGGGCTTAATGGAGAAATTTCTTTGGGGGTTTTGTTGAGAAGAGGAATAGGAGTCTTCCGGTGATGGTGCGCCGGTGAGAGATGGCCGGACGGCAGAGCGCCGCTGTGCGAAACCGGAGGCCGAGAGAGAGCGCGAGAGGAGAGAGAGAGAGAAAGTCGGGGGGGTCTGACTCGAGTCAACCCCCTTCCAAATATTTATACTGAAATCGACGGCCAGGATTAAAACCATAATAAATCTGACGGTCCAGATTTAAGGAAGGTAAAAACTAAATGGATAAATGGTAAAAAAAACTATTTACCGGAACAGTAATTAAATTACCAAAAACTTCAGAAATTTATAGAAAATAGACGGAAGCTCTGAAAAATAATCTGAAAATACCGGAAGACTCGTGTCGATACGTACCACAACATCGAGTCATTAAATAAGGGATTTGAAGAGTTTAAAAAAACTCGAAAATCAACTCGAGCAATAACTTTATAATTTACCGATCGCAGTTAAAAGCCCTCGGTAACTCGTAAACCTCTATGCAACGGTAACTTTTAGATACGGGGTGTTACAGATAATGTCACGGTTAGTTCGGTTGTTTTTTGAACAATTTATGTTTGAGACCTTGGTGTAGAACCATTTTCAGCGTAATGGAATAAAAGTTAATTTTTTTTGGATGTTCTTGTCTTCTATGTTTGATGTATGCATGATATTGACACTATCCTTAGTTAATCATGTCGCTCTAAGTCTTTCCAACGAAGATTAGATGCTGACATACCATTGTTTTTCGGGCTTTGATGCGTTGTGCATGCTAGCTGCTGGCACCCTGTGCCTAGCTTCCAAGCACGGTGCACACAATGTGCACAAGCTGCCGAGCGATGTCGACAACTGCTAGGTGATGTGCACTGGCTGTCGAGCGCTATCAAGCACTGCTGACACGCTACCGAGGACGGTGCACACGAGTGTGCACCAGTTGTCCATGGGCTTTAGGTTTCCTCTATGTAATAGGATAACTGTACGAGTCAAGTGTATTATGTTTACGAGTCTCTGTATAAATAAGCTTCGCCTTGCAAATAAATGTGATCTTATTAATTCCTCTTGAATATAATTATGGTTTTTCCATAAATAAAGCTAAATTAACTGGCCAGTGCACCAAGTAGCTGGCTGGTCAATTCCTATCTGTATATAAACTACACAAAAAATATCGTCTCTCACATGACCTACTTGCATGATTATTAGAAATTGTTTAACTCCACACCCTCCCCACCTCTCATCCAACCTCCCCCGCTCGACTCACCTTCCTCAAATCTAAACCCTTTTATAATTCAAACCTCCAAGATTTTCTTTTGCCAAGAATTTATCAAATCAAAACATCCATGGCTTCCTCCGACGACCACCGTCCCTACAATCCCACATCGAAACCCTCCAAGCCTTTCTCCCTTAGCAACTTCTCAACATGGAAAATAAAACCCACCAACTCCTACACCTTACCACTCATTCTCTTCCTCTGCATCTTCTCTTACTTCTTTGGCCTATGGCAACACGGCAGCACCTCCTCCCCCGCCGCCGCATCCACCACCAACAAACTCCCGTGCAACTCCCCCGTCGACACAACCCTAACGAAAAACCAAAAAACCCTAGATTTCACCACCCACCACAACCCTAACTACGCCATCAACATTTCCAACAACGCTCCCAAGACCTACCCTCCCTGCGACGTCAAGTACAGCGAGTACACACCGTGCGAGGACGCGAAACGATCCCTGAAATTCGAAAGAGAGAGATTAATATACAGGGAGAGGCACTGTCCGGCTCAAGATGAGCTGCTCAAGTGCCGTGTTCCGGCACCTCACGGGTACCGAAACACGTTTACTTGGCCCAAGAGTAGAGATCTAGCGTGGTACGCCAATGTTCCACACAAGGAGCTGACGATTGAGAAGGCGGTGCAGAATTGGATTATCTACCAAGGCGATCGGTTTAAGTTCCCCGGCGGTGGAACCATGTTTCCGAACGGCGCCGATGCGTACATTGATGATATCGGGAAGTTGATCAATCTCAAAGACGGGTCGATTCGGACCGCCATTGATACAGGCTGTGGGGTAAGTTGGATATATTTCTTTTTAATCGTGATTTGTTTATGGAAATAATTAATTCTTAATTGGGGTTGACCATATATATCATACACCTCAATGTGTTAATCCGTTGGGATTTACTCTTCCTTTTGGGGATTTGGTGATTAATGTATTTCAATCCCTATTAGGTAAACATTAAGTCATTAATAGGGATTTTCAATATAAGGTGATCTTTTATACATTGTGAATTGTATTTTGCAATGTGAGCCATGAATCTGTCAATTTGTGATCGAAAAATCAAATCATTAAAGATTAAGATGTCATACTTATTGTAATCTTTTTTCCTAAAAAAATCTAGTTTAAGGAAGAGCTTTTCCATCCTGCATCATATTAGCAGATCAATCGAGTACCTAGTCATCACTAAGTGTCTTGCATGTTCATGATGTTATTTTTTATTTCAAAGATGAGGAAAAATATTAAGAAATGAAAATAGTTAAAATTTTCAAAAATATTTAGATAGATATACACGTGGCAGTCATTTGATGTGGATCCGCATTGCTTATGATGCAGGTTGCTAGCTGGGGAGCATATCTATTGTCCAGGGACATCCTACCAATTTCGTTCGCGCCAAGAGACACACACGAGGCTCAAGTCCAATTCGCTCTGGAACGAGGAGTGCCCGCGCTAATTGGGGTCATTGCCTCGAAAAGACTCCCTTACCCTTCTAGAGCGTTTGACATGGCTCATTGCTCTCGTTGCCTCATTCCCTGGGGCCAAAACGGTACTTTTCCCATTTCAAAAATCTATGTTGATAGTAGAGTGGTTATAGCTCGACTGACAACTTGCAGATCACAACTTTAATCAATCATGATATATTCATTTCATCAAATTCGTTATTTCAAAAAAAAAATATTGATAAATGTCTAAGAAAAAATAATTTAAATAGTATCCGACATTTTAAAAAAGCAAAGTTTTGGTATCTCACATTTTAAAAACTACATAACGGTATCTCACAATCTTATTCTTTCGACTGAAAAAGGTATCTGGAAGCTTTTGTTCAATTAAAAAAACAAATGTCATACTTTTTTGATGTAAAAAGACTTATTTACCAATTTAAAGATCTATGTTTTTCTTTTTATCTTCTAATAATAATACAAAAGGAAAAAAATCCATGTTTGTTCTTTTTTCATCTCTAAAACTCTATGTATTTAAAATTAAGAACAATAATAAAATAAAATGATTATAACTTAGTAATAAATAGAAATAAAAGAAAAATGATTGTCATTTTCATCTCAATAGGAGAAAAAAGAAAGGGAGAAGCACTGCCGTCGAAGAATGAGAGATGTGCTACAGGAGGAGAAGAGAGAAATGAAAATGAAAAATGAAAAAAAGTGAAAAAAAGAGTTACGAAAAAATGTAAATTAACAAAAATGCCCTTCAAATTATGTCTGTCGTTAGTTTTTTTAACAGAATAAACGGTTCCAAATATCTCTCTTAAATCAAAGTAAGAAAGCGAGATACCGTTATGAAGTTTTTAAACACACGAGACACCAAAACTTTATTTTTCTAAGAGCGGATACTGTTTGAATTATTTTTCCAATGTCTAAAACCATAAACGTTATGAGATAGCTAGGTTCCGGACTAATAATTAGTAGAATGGAGCGATGATATTATATAGGATACTATATATGTGTCACTATTCTATTTTTGTTTATTTTTGGATGGTATATGCATGCAGATGGGGTTTACTTGACGGAGGTTGATAGAGTTCTGAGGCCTGGAGGGTACTGGATTCTGTCCGGTCCACCAATCCGGTGGAAGAAATACTGGAAGGGTTGGGAAAGAACACAAAAAGACTTGAACGAAGAACAAACTGGCATTGAAGCTGTAGCCGCTAGTCTTTGCTGGAACAAGTTGGTGGAGAAGGACGACATTGCAATTTGGCAAAAACCAATTAATCACTTGAACTGCAAAATGAACCGAAAGCTTGCCAAGAATCGCAACACCTGCCCTGCTCAGGATCCTGATCAAGCTTGGTTTGTGCCCTCTAATCAACCTACATATTACTATATACTCGTGTGGTTTCAGCTGTTTGCTTAAGTTGATCGTTTTTTTTTGTTTTTAGGTACACAAATTTGGAGACTTGTTTGACTCCTTTACCGGAAGTTTCTAGCGAAGATGATGTTGCTGGCGGGAAGTTGGCAAAATGGCCGGAGAGACTAACTGCAGTGCCACCGAGAATTAGTAGGGGAACGGTGAAGGGTGTCACAGCTACAGATTTTCAACAAGATTCAGAGTTATGGCGAAAAAGGGTAACGTATTATAAGACGGTTAATAATCAACTTGCGCATCCCGGAAGGTATAGAAATCTTCTTGATATGAATGCCAACTTGGGTGGATTTGCTGCTGCCCTAGTCGATCTGCCTGTCTGGGTCATGAACATGGTTCCTGTCGACGTGAAGGTTAACACACTCGGAGTCATCTATGAACGTGGATTGATCGGATCATATCAAAACTGGTAAGTTCTAATAATGTTACAACACTATATACGGAAGTCGATCTACCTGTTACTCACAAATGATTTGATGTTTCTGTTGTGTTTTGTTTTCAGGTGTGAAGCAATGTCTACATATCCAAGAACTTATGACCTCATTCATGCTGATACAGTGTTTAGTCTCTACAAGGATAGGTAAGATCATTACCCTATACTGCTATACATGCATAACATAAGGCCAGCCACTGGCTATGCTTCTGAAAGTACTAGTAGCAAAGGTTTACATGATCAATAACATCAACGTGTGTTTGATTTGAGCTGCAGGTGCGAGATAGAAGACATTTTGCTAGAGATGGATAGAATTCTCAGGCCAGAGGGAAGCGTGATCATACGCGACGATGTAGATATGTTGGTGAAGATCAAGAGCGTTATTGACCGCATGGATTGGGATAGTCAAATTGCTGATCATGAAGATGGACATCATGAGAGGGAGAAGCTACTGCTTGCGGTGAAGAAGTACTGGACTGCTCCGGCAAAAGAAGGAACCAAATCGTAGCATTAGGATTTTAATTCTTTTCCTTCTTTGTTGTAAGTTTTGTAACATTCATGATTTTTTGTGTTAGTAATAATTTCTTTTTTTTGTTATGCTCTCTTTCCAGCTGAATTCAACTGTTCTTGAGGAGGGATTTTGCCCTAATTAATCAGATCTCATTGACGATGCTTAGTGCAAATATTGCATGGAAGTCTGGTCTGATTGATAAATGTAATGACCACCATGTTGACTGTTGACTCAATTTGTATTGGCTTAAGAGTATATCTGTATCCTTAAGGTTATATTTGTATTTGTCTTCTTAAGGTTATATAAAGGGTAGAAATAGGGTTTTTTATAAGAGCTATAGAACAGTTTGTTGAAGGCTGCCGTCTACCCCATTTTGAGAGTTGTTGTGCTTCCTTTGTAAACCCTCCTTTTGTTAGTGAATTCCTTTTTTCTACTGCTCCGTTGATGTAGGCTATTGCCGAACCACGTTAAATCCTTTGTTCTTCTGTGTTTGTATTTATTGTTGTGCTGTGTTTGGTCTGTGGGTTTATTTCCCCCAGTAAAACAGTTTCTCCCCGTGACTCCTTGTTCTTCAGTCACTAATTGGTTTTCTGGGTGCTCTGAGTACAACAACTGGTATCAGAGCCGGTTGTGACTCTGATTTGAGAAGATGTGTGATGAACATGGAGATGGAAGTAGATTTGCAAGAACCACGGTTTAGAATGCTAAGTTCGAGGTGGAGAAATTCGATGGCACAAACAATTTTGGGATGTGGTAGTGTGAAGTGAAGGATGTGTTGGCTCAACAAGATTTGGACATGGCTTTGGAAGATAAGCCCGATGATATGTCCGATAAAGATTGACAGAAAATAAACAAGTTGGCGTGCTCTACGATTCGGTTATGTTTGGCAAAACAGCAAAAGTTCGATGTGATGCGGGAGACTGCAGCAAAAGAGTTGTAGCAGAGATTAGAAGACAAACACATGACTAAAAGTGCTGAGAATTGGTTGCATATGAAGAAAAGGCTGTTCAATTTCAAGTACAAAGAAGGTATGAAGATGATTCTCCATCTTGATGATTTTAATAAATTGGTTGCCGATTTGTTTAACCTAGATGAAGATAAAGCTATGTTTTTGTTGAATTCTCTGCCAGATTCGTATGAACATTTGATAACTACTCTTCTCTATAGTAAAGAGACTTTTAAGTTTGAAGAAGTCTCTAATGCTTTGATAAATTATGAGATTAGACATGCCGATAAGCAAAGTACTGCATCTACCTCAGATTATTTGGTTGTTAGAGGCAGGGCAGTAGAAAGGAAAAATCCCCGCAGTAGAAAGAAGTTTCAATCTCATCCAAGAGAAAGCTCCAAAAATAGAAGTTTGGGGAGAGATGAATCTGCATTTTGTCATGAGCAAGGACATTGGAAGAATGATTGTCCGAAGTTGAAAAATAAGAACAAAGACACCCATGCCAATGTGGCACTTAGTGAGGATGAGTCTGATTTTGTTCTTAATGTCCAAGGAACAAGTTGTGCTGCATCTGATGATCAAGATTCATGGTTGTTAGATAGTGGTTGCTCTCAACATATGTGCGGCAATAAAGATTGGTTTGCAACATTAGATACAAATGTTAGCAGAAGTGTGTTCATGGGTGATGATTATCCACATGATAGAAAAGGAATTAGGACAATCAAGTTGAAGCTCTATGATGGTGTTGTTAGAGAACTAACCAATGTATGGTATGTTCCTATGCTTGGACATAACTTAATCTCTTTGGGAGCCTTGGAGGTAAATGAATATATAATTGTCATGGAGAATGATGTTATAAAGGTGTCAAAAGGAGTTTTAGTAGTGATGAAAGGAACCAGACAAGGAAATTTGTATCCGCTGCAGGAAAAAACAGTAGTAGGTAATGTTGCTGTTGTGAAAGATGTAATTGGCAATGTTGCTGCAGTGAATGCTTCTGATGACACCAAGTTGTGGCACATGAAACTTGGGCATGCGGGAGAAAAAGCTCTTCAAAGATTGGTGAAACAAGGGCTATTGAAAGGAGCAAAGACTTGCAAGCTTGACTTCTGTGAATATTGTGTTTTAGGCAAGCAGACAAGGGTGAAGTTTGGCATCGCTGTGCATCAAACTAGAGGCATTTTGAATTATGTGCACTCTGATGTTTGGGAACCTACTTAGACAGCTTCTATGGGTGGTAAGCATTGGTTTGTGACATTTTTTGATGACTACTCAAGAAGATCATGGGTCTACACAATGAGGTACAAATATGAGGTGTTGAGTATCTTCTTGAATTGGAAGAAGATGGTGGAAAACCAAACGGGGAAGAAAATCAAAGTTCTGAGGTCAGATAATGGTGGAGAGTATAAATCTGATCCTTTTCTTAGAGTGTGCAAAGAAGAAGGCATAGTGAGACATTTCATTGTACCCGGAACCCCGCAGCAAAATGGGGTTGCTGAGAGATTGAACAAAACTTTGGTGGAGAAGGTGAGGTGCATGTTGGCTCAATCCGGTTTGAGCAAATCATTTTAGGCAAAAGCTATCATTTATGCTTGTCACCTCGTCAATCGTTTACCATCTGCAACAATTAATGGTAAAACCCTCATTGAGGTATGGACTGGAACCCTGCAGATTATGACTATTTGCATATATTTGGTTGTCCTGCTTATTTTCATGTATCTGAAACTAAACTTGACCCAAGATCTAAGAATGCTATATTTGTTGGTTTTAGCAGTGGTGTCAAAGGTTTCAGGTTGTGGTGCTCTGAGTTGAATAAGCTTGTGATTAGTAGAGATGCCACATTTGATGAAGCTAGTATGCTTCATAGCAACAAGATGGTTACTGATGGATCAGTAAAGAAGAATGTGAGAGATGTTCAACAAGTGGAGTTTGACAAAGTGGTTTCTCAACCCTCCAACTCTCAACAACCAACTCAAGGGCCTCAAAGTGAAGAAGAAAATGTAGAAGTTGATGATGAGTAGGTACATGTTCAAGATGGTTGTGTGGCTCCTAACATTCCTAACCAGCCTATTGCAGTGAGAAGAGAGAAGAGGACAATCCGAAAGCTTGTTAGGTTTGAAGATTGTGTTGCTTATGCATATCTTGTGATTGCTGCAGAGATTCCAACAAGCTTCAAAGAAGTTGTTGCTAGTCCAAAAAGTAGAGAATGGAATGAAGCTATGAAAGAATAAATGAATTCTCTTATGAAGAACAAAACATGAGAATTAGTTCAATTACCAGAAGGTAAAGGAGCTATTAGTTGCAAATGAGTATATACCAAGAAGGAAGGTGTTGATAACAACATAAGATATAAATCAAGGCTGGTAGCTAAGGGATATTCACAGAAGGAAGGAGTGGACTACAATGAAATATTTTCCCCTGTGGTGAAGCACTGTTCCATTCGGGTGTTGTTGGCTTTGGTTGCACAATTTGATCTTGAATTGGTGCAACTTGATGTGAAGACAGCCTTCTTGCATGGTGACTTAGATGAGGAGATTTACATGTCCCAGCCAGATGGATTTCAAGTCAATGGAAAACAGGATTGGTATGCAGATTAAACATGTCATTGTATGGTTTGAAGCAATCCCTGCGGCAGTGGTATTTGAGATTTCATGATTTTATGAGAAGACATAAGTACTCCCACAGTAAATATGACCAATGTGTATATTTTAAGAAGTTACAAGATGGATCATTCATCTATTTGTCAATATATGTAGATGGCATGTTAATTGCTTCAAAGATTATGAAAGAGATTGAAAAGTTGAAGGAGCAAATGAATAAAGAGTTTGAAATGAAGGATCTTGGAGAAGCAAAGAATATTCTTGGAATGGAGATTACCCGCAGCAGAGAAAAATGTATGGTCTGCTTAACACAGAAGCAGTATTTGGAAAAGTTACTGCAGAAGTTTGGAATTAATGGTTCAACCAGAGTTGCAAGTACTCCTTTGGTAAATCATTTCAAACTTAGTGCTTTACAATGTTCCAAAACCGAAGAAGAGAAACAATCTATGAAAAATATTCCATATGCTAATTTGGTTGGTGGCCTGATGTATGCTATGGTCTGTTCAAGACCAGATATTGCTCATGCGGTTGGTTTGGTTAGTCGTTATATGCATAATCCAGGTAAAGAGCATTGGAATGCTGCTAAATGGATTTTGAGATATCTACATGGGACTAGAGATGTGGTTTTATGTTTTGAAAGAAACATTGCATGGATTGATACATCTGTTGTTGGCTATATTGATTCTGACTATACAGGAGATTTGGATAAAAGAAGATCTACAACATGCTATTTGTACACCATGACCAAAGGACCTATAAGTTGGAGATCTGTTTTGCAAGACACAATAGCCTTGTCAACCACAGAGGCTGAATACATGGCTCTTGCAGAAGGAATTAAAGAAGCTTTGTGGCTGCGGGGACTCATCATTGAGTTAGACATTTGTCAGAAGAAGGTGGAGGTTCATTATGATAACCAAAGTGTCATTTATTTGGCTAAGTATCAGGTGTATCACTCAAGAACCAAGCACATAGATGTTAGATTTCATTATGCGCGTGATATTATTGAAAAGAAGAGATTGCTCTTCAGAAAGTACATACTGCAGACAACCCGGCTGATATATTGACAAAAGTCGTTGGTGCTGCCAAGTTTGAACATTGTTTGGACTTGGCTAATATTGTGAATGTTTGAATGAGTTGTTTGAGCAGCAGAGAATATGGGTTGTTGGTACTGCAGGGTATGGAGGTTTGTTGCTGTGATGTCTACAAATCCGCCAAGATGGAGATTGTTGAGTGTTCAGTCAATTTATATTGGGTTAAGGGTATATTTGTAATAGCCTTAAGGGTATATTTGTATTTGTTATCTTAAGGCTATATAAAGGGTAGAAATATAGTTTTTTATAAGAGCTATAGAACAGTTTGTTGAAGGCTGCCGTCTACCCCATTTTGAGAGCTGCTGTACTTTCTTTGTAAACCCTCATTTTGTTAGTGAATTCCTTCTTTCTGCTGCTCCGTGGATATAGGCTATTGCCGAACCACGTTAAATCCTTTGTTCTTCTGTGTTTGTATTTGTTGTTGTGTTATGTTTGGTCTGTGGGTTTATTTCCCGTAGTAAAACAGTTTCTCCCCGCAGCTTCTTGTTCTTCAGTCACTAATTGGTTTTCTGGGTGCTCTGAGTACAATACACCATTCAACAGATAGTTCTTATTTTCTTTAACTGATCATCAATACATTTTAAAGAAAAACATAAGAATGATATACTTCATAGACCATGAATTCTGTGTGATCTTCCATTTCCCACGTAAATTTCCTCCTCATATTTAGGTGATTCATGCAAACAGACCTCATGCGGACAATGACTAACTATAAAATGACCTATGACACTGATAGAGAATACTCAATTCCCACGTTAAAAGTTCTAACCTATTTCCATAGCTTAAATACACGCTCATCGACAATGTCAGAGTAGAGAACGAGTTCTATAAATCGGTCTAGTCGGCCGGTCACTGAGGCGACTTTGGTCTAGTCGGCTAGGCTAGTCAGCCGGGAGAAAAATCGGGAACAAATCGGGCTAGTCGGAAAAAAAATCAGCCTAATCGGTCTAGTCTGCTCAACTCGAATTAGACTAAAAATAAGAAAGAAAAAAAGGAAACGACATTGTTTAACTCATTTTGACTTCGTCAAAACTCAAAACCTAATTCGAGTTTAATATTGTAATGTTTTATTGACTATTTTTATTATTTTAGACATTATACTACTTTTTACAAAAAAATATATGTTATTATATGTTTTAAAAATAAAAATTAATCTAAAAATTAAAATCCGAGTACTCCCCCGACTACTCCTCTACTCGTTAGTCCTCGACCGACCAACTAACGACGAGCGACTTTTAGAACCTTACACAGGGCCGGCCCTGCTTATTGCTCTACGTTCTGTTACAATTACATTGTGCAAATATCATATGTTCTATGAAACATAGACTAAGAAAATGAAGGCCAATGACCAGAAGATCACAAGTTAAACCTGAAACGTATATGTTTGTAGTCTCACATAATATAATGACAAATATAGCAACGTTACATGGTTCAATCATACCCTAAATTCTTATGTATAACAGGTTATGTCTGGTTAATAGAAACACACTAGCCTTCAAACACGTGATTCGCGCGTGCAGAAGGACTTTGTTCGTGTCTGTAAAATATTTGGTTTATATGTCACTGCATATGACCCTCAGTAGATAATGTATCTCAGCCTTAAGACTTACTGATCATATTAATTATATATTTACATTGAGATGTATATAATTTGAATAACAAATCGATACACTATATACGTGAATTTTGTAGTTCTATCAATATTATGTAACAATTATCTGAAACTCTAATAAAAATAACACAATTGATTTATTAACACCAAATTTATATTAACGACCAAAATATATGTCTAGAATTTTAAGTAAGGAACACCAATCAGTTCATGTCATAAGCTGAACTGATAAACTTAATCAATAGGGAAATTAATTGTTGTTCTAAACACTAAACCCACATATCAGCATTCATATGTATCGTCAAAATTAATATTTTAAATAATTGATATAAATGAATATAAACCCTGAAAAATCGAACCCTAAACTCGCATGCCAACATTCAGATGCATCGTCAAAATTAATATTTTAAAAAAGTGATATAAATAAATATAAGCTCTGAACAATCGATACAATTATTAATCGGTTAACACATACTCAACACAATTATTTAGTTTTAGAGCTGATTCAATTTTCTTTATATTATGAATATTATTATTATGGAGATGTTATTAACAACACCCGGTATTTGTTATCAATACACTTATCAACCTATTATTATTATAATTAATATATATTTTTTTAAACGAGTGGTAAAACTGTAAAAATATTAAAACTGAGGGCAAATCTGTCAATTCATATAACCATCCCATCCACTTATATATAGGCCTGTAAATTCAGCCCAGGACCAACGGGTATACTCGAATTTAGCCCAAAAAACAGGCCAAAGGCCGGCCCGACCCAAGCTAATAGGCGGGTTTTACCCGGCCCATTTAAGAAAGGGTAAGGTATGGGCAACACTTTTGAAACCTTGGGCGGCCCAAAGCCCGACCCATATAGGGCCAACTCATGGTCTGGCCTGGCCCGACCTAATCTCGGCCCATATTAATAATAAGCTAATTATTAATTATTGAATAATAAATATCAATTGTCTATAATTGTGCAATGGCTACCTAAGTACATAGTTAAGAATAATTATCATTCAATATATAAGATTTTCAATATTAATGGCAAAATTTGAAAAAAGATAAAGATAAAATAAAAATCATTGTATATAATTGAACAATGACTCACCTTAATAAAATAAAATAACTCACCTTAATTTTCTAATATCATATAATTGTGATTGATAGACTAACAAAATGTTTTAGTTCAATTGGTAAATGTGTTGTAGTTATGTTTCTAAGAGAGTGGGTTCGACCCTTACCAACAACAATTTTTTTTTAAAAAATTAATTTCATTATATACAAATAGTGGGCTAAAAATAGGGCGGGTCTTGTCCGGTCCTGACTTTACCCGCCCAAGGACCGGACTCGGGCTTCACATATTTGTGATAGGACCGGCCCTGCCCTGCCCTGCTCATTTAACACCAAGGGCTGAAAAAGTCCTGGACCAGATAATATATGGACATCATATCTTAGGATCAGGTCGGCCCACTTTACAGGCCTACTTATATATATAGATATATTAACATGGGTAGGGTTAACTTTGATATTAACAAAGAAATTTGTTGCAATTCTATTGTACACATAGTAGTAACTGGTAACTAGTAGCAGTAGGCATACATTTTTCCATATTTCATCCCCTATTTGAAGATTTTGAACCCATCAATCTTTGCTCCTCTCTCTCTGAACTTCACCACTACAATTTTGGGCTAAAATGCACCCTAAATTGTCATAGGCATCGGAAAACCGGAACCCAATTCGGACTGTCAAGGCTTGGACTTTGAAGTTCCCTCACTCGTATAAAGGTGGAGTTTTTACTCAAGTAAGTGAATTTGGTCCTATCCCATTATCTAAATCACTACCTTCAATGAAATTCTGAAATCCCAAATTGCTGCAGATTTGAAATTGGGGGCACCTGGGTTCTGCATTGATAGGGTCAATGTCAAAATCTGAGCTTTCTGTTTCTGTTATGAACTGAATGCAGTTTACCCAATTGGGTTTGCTCACTTCAGCAGAAAGTTGCGTGTATTTTACAAGGTATGAGTTCAATTCTATCAAATGCAAGAATGTAGTTTTACTTTTCATGGCTTCCCCTGTTTGTACTTTGTAGTGAAGTTTAAGACGTTGATATGAAGTTAACCAGCTAACCCAAGATGACTAATTTATGAGATAGAATGGTTTACGTGGAAAAGAGTTAAACCAAGTTTATGCTATGCAGCTGTTGCTACTCAATTTTTTACTGTCTGATATTAGTTATGCAGTATTGGAAAGATTTTGGACTTTTGCTGTTGTTGGACATAGGATTAGTGACTGATTTTCTTTGTTTCTTGCGATGTTTGATGCAATGTGCTTGTTATTATGAAGGGTCAATGGAGAGGGAGGAAGGTGATTTGATTAGTATTATTGAAGAAACCATAGATTTTGGAGTTGAAACAAACAGTAGTTTGGACTTGAATCTGGTTCATGGCAATGGCACTCTGTCCAATGTATCCTCTACAAATGCTGACAATATCGATGCTGTTGTAAAAGTTGGTACCGAGTTTGAGTCTGATGACCATGCTTACAAGTGTTATAGCAAGTATGCTAAGGTGGTGGGTTTCAATGTTCGGAAAGATTGGGTGAATAGGAGTAAGGTACATGGTCAGGTGATATCTAGGAAGTTCACTTGTTCTAAAGAGGGTTACAGGCGAACGGATAAAAGGGATGCTACTGTAAAAAAACATAGAAAGGAAACCAGAACTGGTTGCCTGGCGCATATGATCATTACTCGTCAACCTGATGGTAAATATAGGGTTTCGCATATTGAAGAACTACATAATCATGAGAATATAAACCTAAGTATGGCTCAAGCATTACCATTGCAGGTGGAATCCAGTATTTCTCAAGCTGCTGATGCTCAATTGGTAGAAGGAAACAGAAATTTCATAACACTGTCAAAAATGGCATCTGAATCAATGAATAAACGTTTTAGATTGAGGGAAGCTGTCGATAGTGTTGCTGTAGGTTATGCCAATCATCTTCAGACTGAAAGGATTAGAAATATGAAGAAGGGAGAAGTTGGATATTTGCTGCATTACTTTCAAAGGAAACATGTTGAAAACCCATCCTTCTTTTATGCATTACGGGTCGATGCTGATGATAAAGTTTGTAACATCTTTTGGGCTGATGATTGTATGGTATCAGACTATGATCATTTCGGTGATGTGGTTTGTCTGGATACAGTTTGCCGAACAGACAAGAATTGTCTCCCATTTGTACAGTTTATAGGGGTAAACCATCACAAACAAATGATTATCTTTGCTGCCGCACTTTTGTACGGTGACACCATGGAATCTTATAAGTGGCTATTTCAAACTTTCTTGCAAGCAATGTCTGGGAAGAAACCAAAGACCATTCTAAGTGATCAAGATGCTATAATCGTTGAGGCAATCAATTCAGTCTTGCCAGAAACAGACCATCATATATGTATATGGCAAATGTATGAGAATGCTCTCATACACATTAGCCCCATGGTAAACGATATTGAGTCTTTTGCCAATGATTTCAAGAGATGTGTATACGACCACAAGGATGAAGATCATTTTGTTTCTGCTTGGGGGAATATGCTAGATAAATATGGTCTTCAGGAGAATGACTGGTTAAAATGGATATTTAGATCACGAGAACAGTGGGCTGTTTTGTATTGCAGGAATGCTATATTTGTTGACATGAATGGCGCACATTTGGTTGAAAGTTTATCGGATGATCTGAAAAATTACCTACACTCTGACGCTACTATGCTTCAGTTCTTTAAGCATTTCGAAGGGGTGGTAGATGAGCAACGGTCCAAAGAAAGAGAAGCTACTGCTGAAATGAACCACTGTTTGCCAAGGCTAATGGGGAATGTGGTTATGTTAAAGCATGCAAGTAATGAATACACCCCAAGGGCATTTGAAGTGTTGCAGCAAGGATATGAGAAGTCTTTAAATGTTGTTGTTAGCCAATGTAGTCAGAATGGGTCATTGTTCGAGTACAGAGCTAAAACATATGGGACAACTCGAGAACACGGCGTCACATTCTGTTCTTCTGATGATTCAGTTATCTGCAGTTGTAAGAAATTTGAGTGTGTTGGGTTTCTATGTAGCCATGCACTTAAAGTGTTGGATCACAGGAATATAAAGGTTCTTCCTGCCAAATATGTCTTGAAGAGATGGACAAAAGATGCCAGGTCAGGGATTGCAAGACTGAGTGATGTCTCCACTGTCCATGATAACCCTAAGCTTATTGTGGCTAGCCGTTACAAAGATCTTAGCCACAGAATCCTGATGTTATCTACCAGGGCTTCTGAATCTGAGGAAGCATTTCAATATGCTCTTAGACATCTTGATCAATTGATGGAAGGGGTTGAGAAAATTTTGACACCCAACCATGCTCAAGCTTTCACGTCAAGCAGCACAGGTACAACTATTTCTGATAATGAGCTTGCACATTTGTTTCTAGATGAGAATGCTTTTGAGAATCAGGGTGAGAATGGAGTAAAAGGAGCAAACGAACAAGGGAGTGCTGTCCTGGACAGCGGTGAATCAATGAATGCAAATGGGAACTTCTCTGGCACAGACAGAAATCAGTTTTCAGATGCATCCCGGCAAAGTAATAATTCCTACATTTCTCCGGAAGCCTTAACTGGAAATCCCATTACACAGGTGATTCTGGACTCTGGACTTGCACTTTCGGCAATTCTCAATGTTTGGTTTTCTCAAAGTGTGCAAGTTTTGATCCTTTCATGTTTCATTGCATAGGGTTTGTACACTTTTGAAGCGAGCCCTGCAAACAATTGCATGTACGCACAAGCTAATGCCACTTTGTTTCGACCTCCAAACATCTTTCCTAACCAACATGATTCACCTTCCCTGTTGCAATTGTTTCAGGTAGTGTTTCTTTTACATACAATCCGAGCTACTACGGCCACCACCGTATCTGATTTGTTTGTATAATTCTCACACAGGAACCTTTGATCAATGGCACATACCAAGAGCCGATATCTGAACTGAGGCAGGTAAATACAAGCAAAGGTGAAATAGTAAAATTGTTGTTCAAAGTAACAAGTATCCATATGCTAATATTTTACTTTCATCCTTCCATTGTAGGCAATGGATCTTGATCTCCACCCTCCACATTCACCTTCATTCTTCACTGAGCCTCACTCTTTCGAAACCCAATGAACTAAAAGTCTATTATGAGTTCACTCTGTACCATCTGGTCAACTCTACAGTACACAACGTACTACTAATTTTCTATTCCCCATGTTACGTCTGTGGCTCCCCACCTCCCAACCACCCCAAAGACAAAACGTTTGGTGGCGCGTGTTGGAAACTCTCAACCAAGAGCGCGTGCCTTCAACCCCACTACAAAAATCCCCAAACCAAACGCTACTTCAAGACGGACATAATCTTAGTTTCTTCTCTATCACTCCTTACGCACTTGCTCCTCCGATCGCCAAAGTCTTCAGCTTTTGTCATGTCCTTCAAGTTTTCAACTCTCCGGTCCCCTCCGGCAATGAGAAATGGGCTTTTTCCGGCGACTCATCGGCTCGAAAAAGCCCAAATAGAAGACTACTAACAAGGCTGACGCTTCCACTTCAGATTCTCAAGAATGGGCATGGACGCCAACAAACACGCCATAGCGGTGGCTCCAGCTACTGCCGCCGTGGCCGAGGAAGTGGTCAGGCTCACTAACAACGTTGGAGGTTCTGGGGACAACGTCGGCTTACCTGTTAGCGTCCGACGTCACCGCCACCTCGCCGCCGATAAGATACAGTCAGCTTTCCGGCGATACCTGGTTGGTATTTTTTCTGCTGATATTTTTCCACTATTACCCTTGAAATATAGTCGTATTTACGTTGCTAATGCTCCTAGAAGTACCAAGAGGTTAATTTTTTTGCATGATTGTATTCTGTGTTTTTTACTCGTTTCCATTGAAGCTCTGGAAATTGTGGATTTTAATGTTGAACATGGAATTGAAGAAACTGTTTTTGAAGCTTCTTGAACATAGATTTTATCAAAACAAAGCTATTAAACAAAGTCTGCCTACACAGTTGTATGTGTGTGTCAGTGTCAGAGTCTGGGAGAAGAAAATTCTTTGCTTGAATCAGTGTTTATAACTAGAAGGTCAGTTTGGTACTTTCTCTGGACATAGATTTCCAACCGCCTAAATGCCACAGGGGGAAGGACGAAGATGTCATTTTGACTGTGAAAGTTTTGACCTTTTGTCTCTGACCACAACCTCCATTTACTTCCAGGCTTCCAGCTTGGCTTGTTGGACCTACAGCTTTTTGGGGGGAGGGGGGGTGATGGCATCTAATTGCAAAAAACTACTAGTACTAGTTTCCTACTTATCAATTTCAAACTGTGGGCAATGCACAATTTGTTTCTTACTCTATCACTTTGTTGTTTGGTTTGTAGAATTTAATGTAGTCTAGCGTAGCAATAGGGTTGTAGTTGGGGTTTGTTGGGACCATTGGTTGAATAGAGAAGGTAGCAGCGATTAATCAAGTGGATGAATTTGGGATAGGGTGGCTGCTAAGTTAAGTTTCATTAAAAGATGTTGTGGGACTAAGAATTTGTTAGTTCGGTTCTTTGGTTTAATTTTTTACTTTGTTGTAATGATGCACGTCTGAGGTGATCATGATCATATCCACAAGCATCTATCTCCCTTTTTAAAAGTTGTATTCCAGTCTGTTCCATATGATTTACCATATGCTGTAACTAAAAAGCATTGTTAAAAGTGTAAAGATGAAAATGGTTTACATGTTTCATTGATGTGTACTGAATTATACTGGTTGGTGCGTGGAAAGATAGTGATATCCTGATTCTGACAAGCTTTTAAATAATGTGAAAGGCAAGGAGGGCTTTAACGGCACTGAAAGCACTGGTGAAGCTTCAAGCATTGGTGAGAGGTCACATAGAAAGGAAACAAAAGGCAGATATGCTCATGCGCATGCAGACATTGGTTTGACTCCAGGACCGTGCACGGGAAACTCGTTCACTCATGTCAGAATCAGTACATTCTAGCAGCAAATCCTCCCTGTCTTACAATCCTGTAAGCAGACCTTTGTTGTTAGAATTATGCATGCTAGTTGGTTTTCATATCCTATCTGCATGTTTTAAGCACTTTTAGATAAGTTTGCATCCATGGTTGAATGCCTCTATTGTTTACTCTAAGTTTTACATAACTCAGTTCACTTTTATATAGAATCAGTAAGACTTAAATTGAAAGGATTAGATGGTGTGCCATTTTCTTTAATTTCTGCTTGCAGCTCCCAGAAAGTCCTGACAAAATTGGATACCAGCATTGTGTTTATAGTAGCAAGTTTGGTGGGCCCCCTTTGCTGAAGGTATTGACTTCAATGTCTGCGTAGAATTTGAATTCATTGATTTATATGGTACTTGGACTTTAATCATATTATTCTGTTTCGATATCCAGAGGTGTGTTTCAAATTCAAAAGTGAGAAATACCACCAGTCTGGACAAAAGACGTCTGGCCTCATCAGGATGGTTAGATCGGTGGATGGAAGAAATTGTATGGAACGACAGCTGTGATGCTTCATAACTGAGATATGTGCAAGCAGATAATGAGAAGGTTGACAAAATCCTTGATGTAGATACTTGGAAACCTCACTTGGACTCCCAACGAAATACCAGAGCTTTTCGATCAAACTGCACAGCATGTTATGGCTTCGGATAATAATAGTCCACTGTTTATGACATTCGATTCCCTGTCCAAGCGCACTAAAAAAGAACCAAGCTTCATGCCAAGTCAATCTTCCATGGATTACTACTCATCCAGCTCTTTGAAATATCCTATAAGAAAAGATGAAGTAGCAGCTTCAAGAACTGCAGAGAACAGTCCACAAGCCTTTTCTGCCTCATCGAGACCTGGAAGTAGGAGTGCTGGAAGAGCCCACTTCTCCCCAAGGAGCGAGTACTCTTGGGGTTTCTTTAGCAGCTATGGCCTTTTCTGCCTCATGGCTAACACGGAATCATCATACCGGGCTAAGATCACTCGCGCCGCAAGACAAGGGCAGGAATTTGAGAAATATAGTTTGATAAAGAAATCCATCCAAGAGTTTTGCGAAGCAGGCACATCTCTGTATATAAAGCTGATGGGGTTCAACTGTTCATGTGATACATGAACAGTATCCTCTTCTGTCACTTTTTTTTTATGAATCTAGCTTTAATTTTTTCTTTCTTTCGACTTTTAGTTTTTCCTTATATATATATATATATATTCAGTTTTGTCTCTTAATTTAATTTGTGATTAAATCTAATAGGTTTCAAAAGCATATTAACAAATATATGATCAAATTTCAAACACATTGGATTTAAGGTTTAAGGGTTAGTGATTTAGGGTTTAGGAGTTCAGATTTAAGGTAAGTATGATAAATATATGACTAAATTTCAAACACATTGAATTTAAGGTTTAAGGGTTATGAATTTAGGGTTTAGGGTTAGGAGTTTGGATTTAAGGTTTAAAAGTTGTGTTATTCTATTTGAGTTTCAAAAAGTTGTACAATATTAACCGAACTAAAAAAATGACACTTCGGCTAGACAACCAATATAAGGACTAACTCAATCTTAATTAAATGCGTTTATTTTTATTTGAGTTTTCAGAGAGTTGTTATACAATATTGATCGAACTACTGAAAATTACATAACAATAAATTTATCTGACAAAAACATATTTCGGCCCGCCCGCAACGCGTGCGTGAAGGCTAGTGTTCAGAAACAGGTTTAGCTCAAGATGCTGATTTCATGACTTAAACCTTTCTGAGCTCTAGCCACTCGAACAGAATCCGGTGATAGCTGATATCTCAATGTTTTTCTATTTGTGTATGGCGGTAAATGTTTTGAGTCTTAACTAGCTGACCTTGATGTACAAACCAAGCTTCGGAACCATGGATGTCAAAGCTTTTTTCCAGAACTGTGACTGAAATCACTGAACCTTCATGATTACACATCGGTTAAAATGTAATATTAATTGTGTTTGTACCCAATGTACATAGATTTCCTTTCCCTTATACCTTTGGAACCTTGTTTTGGTATTTTGAGATTCCAGTTGGCGTTTCACATTCCAGTTTAGACTGTAGATTCACGGAGATGAACTCATTCAACTTTATGAATTGCTACCTTTTTCCCTTGCTTTACAGGAAAATGATGGAATGTACCAGTGTTCAAATCAGATCAAATGCTGTCGTTGGATGGATCCATTGTCCGTAGCACACGCACGAAATTGACACTAAATCATATAAAAACAAAAATATATAAAAATAAAAGACACTCTTTAACCATCTATTCTTTCAATCATTCAATCATAATAACTTTTTCTCAAAGAAAATAGTTAACAAACTAAACTTTGGCTAAAAATATAGATTTTCCTTATAAAAATAAATATTGCACATACAATGATCATCTAACCTATATTGCCAACACAGTACTTAACTCCCAAGTTAAACATGGTTTTAGAATCTTCAACCAAAGAGAACTCTTCAAATCCAAGGTAGCATGTAATGACCCCTTGTTGATTCCATTCCCCATTTGGGCATAATTCCTAGCTCATGGTATCCTGCATTGTATAAAGAGGTACTAACTACTAAGACTAAAGGATACCATTAAGAAGATTTTCGATTGCGAAATCATCTCACTAAATGAAGCATTTGAGTTCAAACTTACAAGTTGCAATCAGTGTTGGGATCACGATGAAATCCAAAGAGACTTGGCAAAAGTCTGGCTAGGTAGCAAGGGCATAGCCATTAGGGGTGTAAGTGGAGAAAAGGCTAATCAAGGCTCATCAAGCATCTACAAGTAAATCTCCAATTTTCGACAGTGTTCTCGGAAACCATCTTGATACTTATCATGGAATTACAGCATGTACAACCCGGAAAAGGGTCCGGGGAAGCCATAAGTGATGAAGTAGTAGCCAGAGCACTCTACATCTGTGACGTCGCTAGACACCAATGTCACACTCCATAACAAAACTACCAGTACTACTCCTATCACCAATGTTTGGCTCCCAATTTTGCTAACCTTCACTATGGAATTTGGTACCTTATAAAAGAATGAGGCTTGTTTTATAATTTTGCTATCTTTGGTTTGGTGTGAAGTAAAGAACGCATGGTCTTCAACTCTTCATGAAGGTTGTATGAGACACTCTTTCTAACAATGAACAGATTATCTTTTGATTGCCAAGATAGGCAGTTAGCCAACGACTTTGTTTACTTGAACTCATCGTTAACGTTCATCCTCTCATTGTTGAAATGAACGCTCCCCATGTTCAATTATAATATAACGATCCGGACTCAATTCTCTAGCTTCAATCAATTGTAGTTACAATTGAAAAAAAAATTAAAATTGTAACTACCTAGTTTGAGGGGTACTTTATGAATATCACTCTCGACACCAATGTAAGCGAGATGGATTATTACTACATAAAAGAGGGGAAGGTAAATACTAAATAGTCATAAAAGCTAAAAATAGTGTAAAATAAAAAATAAAATATAAATGTTGGCTGGCCAAGAAATAGTACATGCTATCATATGATTTTACCATCAAGGTTTCGTGGTGTAGTCGGTTATCAAGTGAGTAACACATTGAAGGTCTCCGGTTCGAACCCGGGCAAAGCCATTCATCTTTTTATGCTTCCTTTAACTTTATTTCAAAGTTCTTAGTTCTCTAACATTTACGGACAGAAATATATAACAAGGCAATTTGGATTATACAATCCAATACAAGTACAAAATATGGAGCAAACCAGTTTGTACAAGATAGGATTCAACCATATCTAGCTAAGAAAAGACTCTTCTCTCTAGTATGAGTGTTAGCTTTCTTCACAATGCATATGCCACCTAGATGCGGGAACACAACTGAGGTAGTGACACCAATGGCAATGCTCATTTCCATTCTCGCCGCGAAACAGCATCACTAATGCTATTGTAAGCCTGTATCACAAAATCATAGTTTTAGTTCAAATATTTCAGTTCATGCTGACAAAGTTAAAATCTCTTCAAGTTGGCCTGGGAAGAGGAACTTACCCAACAATCAACAGAGACACTGAAGGAAGCCATAACACATATTGGTAGGCCTTGAATTTGGACTTGACATTGGCATTAGTACCAGCAGGAAGATTCAGCTGCTACAGCCTTCCGAATTGAGGGCGGGGCATCAACACAAATCCGATGAGGAATCCGATGATAAATCCACCAATGTGCCCAAAGTTATCGACGCGTCACAATATTTCAATGCCAAGGTTAATGAGAATGATGACCAGAAGAGTAACAAGAGCTGCAACCTATATGGTAAGATGAAGAAACAAACAGTAAATCAGCAAACATGAAAATGTACTACACTTCTACTTCATGACTATAAAGTATAAACTACCAAACATCACAATTTTCTTGACCGTATTGGTATAAATAGACCAGTTTGTGATTAGTTCCGAAAGCATTGATCCAAGAAGACCAAAGAGAGCACCCGAGGCACCAACAGAGATGTTCTTTTGAATAAAAAGAGAGGACATGATGCTAACCCCAAATCCAGATAACATGTATGTAATCCCAACTCGCACTGAAAAATGTCCATAAACAATAGGATGTTACAAGATATAACAAACTAAGATAAACTAACAAGATCATAGAGAAATATATACCAAACCCAAACGGTTGCTCTATTCAAATTCCGATGAATATCAAGCTGAGCATGTTAACTCCTAGATGTACTACAGCATGTTAACTCAGACCAAAAAAAGTCCATCCCTGATGCTTATGCACCACTTTGAACCACCAATGCTCCCTGTTAAGAATATAGTCCAGTAGGCCCAGTCCATATCCGCAAGCCCAATCCATATTCATCAGCTTGGAGAACAAGTTGGAGAAGAGCTCTACAATAAATAGGAATGCTTCTCTGTATTTTTACAACAGATCACAGTCATCACACCATATTCTCATACAAAAATTGTATCCCCATTCTCTTTGTTTCTTCCTCTTTAACCTTTAGTTAAACTTTCAATTTTTACCATTCCTGCTTTACTTTTAAGCTCTATTATCTGAACCTTGATTTTCAGCACTCCCAACTTCTCCAATCTTCAAACACATTAACCCAAACCAATCATCAATTATTTCCCTTACACAGAAAACTGAAATTTAGAAAAGAAAAGACAATCATTACGTGGAAGAAGGGCCAAAGAGAGGGTTCTTCTTCAAGGGTTGAAACGAGAACTTGCCAAGAACCCTAGCAACACACTTGCCTTGGATCCCAGCTGGCAATGGCGGATCTCTTTGGAGACCGGAAAGGGCTGCGGCCCCTACAACATTTTTGTTTTAGGAAATTATTGAAATTTTTCATAGGTAATTAGATATTTAGATCAAAAGTTATATTCTAAATTAAAATCTTATCTTAATTACTTTCTTAAAAATGAAGTATTGTAATAACTATATTGGTTAATTGCCTTAATATACCCAAAAAAGCATTTAAGAAGAATTATTGATTTGTGAAAGTGAAGAAATACAATTCAGTTTTTCTTTGTAAAACATCTTTAATAGTTGTAGTTTATTTATTTTTATTATAAAAAAATTTACATTTTATTTTTGACCCCCTCAATGACAAGCTTGTAGCTCCGCTACACGGCAGTCATTCATATACATGGCCACAAGGAACACAAAGATGTTAATCACAGCGAACATGGGCACCAACCAAGAAATCCATTTGGTCTCTGCGTCATCTGCAACGTACGAAGACGACAAGTAGCTCTCTCTCTCTGTTTGCTCTATACTTCACTCCTCCACTGTGTTCCAAGTCTTCAGCTTCACCAGGCATTCTTGTGTTCGGCGGTGCTTGGTTGGTTTCTTAGCTGATTGGGGTTTTCTGTATAATTTTGATTAGATGGAGTTGGTGGAAGGTTTAATTTTAGGCACAAAGAAATAGTGAGACTTGAAGCTTTAAGCTTTGTTCACTGAAATGGACGTAACCGTTTTTGGCGCTTAGTTGCTTCTACCTTATTTAAACCGGGATGAAAAGTAATTATTCTCTAGTCCCGGAACACAACGATACTAATCTTCAGGTAGAACCATTACCAAGAACCAAGAACGAAATATTGTCAAAATGAGGAAAGAACTTGTTTAAGAAGTTTTAGTTTCGGACAAAACGCTAGTTAGTTGTATTATAATGAAAATATAGGTTTGATATGATCTAAATCATTATACAAAGGGCACCATGATCTTTGTTGTAATTTAATCTTCTTTTCACCTAATGCACTAATGCCTTAGTATATGCTGATTATGCTCTAACCCAATTTGATTCTTACGAGTCATATCGTTCGATTCGACATGTACTTCTTACTCTATCTAACATATCCTCCTGCTGCTGCACCATTACCAAATAGAACTTTGCTCATCTAACTTTACATATATACACATCATATGTTAAAAAAGGAAGAAGATCTATATCTCGTAGAGAAGCTTTATGAAATGAAAGGAGGTATATATGAAAGGAATAGAAGATGATCGAAGCAAAGTAGATATCCAAACATAAAACATATATCCCTCGATTTATGCTGACAATGGAAAACCAGAAGACCACAGATGATGGAAGTTTCATGGAATATATATTAAGCATACGGAACTGCATAGCCTGCTGGTACTAATTAAATTGAGAAAACACGATTTAATCTCTAAGGTCGTCGAGAAAGTTAATTAGTTCATCGCTTTCCCTTGGCTCCTCCAGCAGCCTTGGGGCCCTTATTTGCACCAGCACCGTTAGGGAAGTTACCCAGCCTGCTTTGATTCTTTGTTGACCAAGCCATTACTTCTGCCTTCTTCGCCCACTTTTCATCCTTGGTTTTCTTGATCCTCACTTTAATTTCACTGCACAAACAACATTTGTATGCTTAAGATTCTCATAAATGAACCTCAAGAAGCAAAAGGGAGGAAAAACAAGATATATACCGAAGAGCAGCCTCTCTTTCAGCATCTCGAAGACTCGAACTTCAGGTTTTTCGCTTCTCTTCTGTATGACCTCCAATGTCGCACCCACGATGGATCGAGAGTAAGGCTTTTTGGTGCTGCGACGCCTCTTCTTAACAGTTTCTTGAGCAATGTGTGAAACCCAAAATTAGCAAGAAAAGTAACACCAACTGTTAACAGAATGATTGTACTGCAAGTTATTACTTCTCAAACAATTAATGATTTTCTTCTTTCTGTTTATACAAATAAGTATTTTACCTTCTTGTGTTGCTTTCTGTACATTGCTGTCCATGCAATTTTAGCTGGCTTCAGTCTGTTATGGAAGTACCTCTTGTTCTTGGAGTTTGCAAACAGGAACACCTTCATTCAGCAAATGAACTTGTTGATGTCATAATTTGGTTCGACAACGAATCTTAACTTTTCAACTCATTCCATATAGGACGCATTGAAATGTCAAAGAGCCACGTAAGAATACGACCTTTCAACGCAATTAAACTTTTAAGGTGTCTAACATAACATTTCAAATCTTCAACTTTGGATGATCATGGTAATCACCAAGTGATGACCACTGACATGTCAAGACTATCCAACATTAGAGAAGCATAGTCTAAAACAAGTCTAGAGCTTCAACCTTCAAGGTCGATACTTCGACCTCCAAGACAAAGAGTTCGACCTTCAAGGCTTCAAGCCTCGACCCTTAGTTCTCATGGCCACAACCTCTAAGTCTAAGGTCTTGACCCTCAAGTGACACGTAGACATGCGACCATCAGTTGATCTACTCTCACCAACTATTCCACGTGTCAATCTCCAACATCAAGTATGGGCCTCTGATGTGTGAACAATAGTCCAAAGGTCAACTCTCACCCATTAAGACACGTGTCGCTCACTAACGATGACTACAGTCTAAGTGCATGACTAAAAGGTGATGTCATGCATATGTATCTCACTCAATCAGCCACATAAGGGTGTCAACAACCCACTCAATCAAGCACATGCTTGTCAGCCCAATCTCATGTCAGCCAACTGACCCAATCAGCCCACCCACTTGATCAATCAAACTCTTTCCTTGTCAGATCCTTAGTGTGTCAGGGTAAGTTGGTGAAGAACTTATGTCTTCACTTTCCACGTTACCAAACTCAAGTCCTATAAATACCAAGTCTTTCCAAGGCTGAAGGACGACTGCTACTTCTTCTCTTCTCTATCTCTCTAAATGATGTCAAAATGCATAATCTCTCTCTTTCTTATTCTGTTTTGACATGTCAAGGATGCTTCAGCACAATGTCAAAGCATCATACACTTTTCATATCTTTATTCATTGCTCAAACACTCTACTGATTTGAGCGTCGGAAAGTGTTTGGCCGGCCTTAGGCTGGTCCTCCGATGACCTTTCTTCTCTCACTTTTGCAGATCGATCATCACTATAGTGTAAACTCATCATTAAGTGGAGATAGCTCAACGTTAAGTGGAGGAAGTTCAAGAGGAGAGCATGGGCTTCATCCAACAAAGGAGGAAGGACACCGCTCTCAAGTGTAGGAAGTCTATCACCCAATGGAGTGAGCCCAAGCCATGTGAACGAAGTCTAAAC